>OX383907.1:4800000-6000000 GCA_947532125.1 Saturnia pavonia | reverse complement strand
CTTCCACTAGGTTTAGTGTGTTACCATCTTGGGCCACATCGTCACTTAACATCATGTGAGATTGTGGCCACTACGCCAAACCTATAACGATAAAAAAAAAGTATCACGTAAGCTTATAAGCTTATGAGGCGGAATTTCAATGCTTTCTTTTTTACTTTTAATAAATCTTACGCAAGGAAAAAATAGAAAATAATTAGAAATAAGATTTTTCTTGTTTACTGTTGGTTAATGGCCCAAAAACTTGTGCACTAAGTCCGTGGACAATAAACGGAACCACCTAAAATTAACTAAGTTTATTAAAATATTAGTACTTAACCTTTGAGTTTTGATGTTGTTCTTTAATAAAATTCTTTTATTTTCTTATTTTATCTTATACTGGCTGGCTCGGCAGACGTTGTTTTGCCAATCCAAATAATCAATAACTTGACCTCAGCGTCACATATCCCGTTTTTTTTTCCTGATAACTTTTCCTTGATCATATACAAAACAAAAACCCATTAGGAGAAGACCGGACAAAACGAACACCATAAGATATGTAAGGCTTTAGTAGAAAAAAAAAGAGATATAAAACAAGATAAATATCATAAGTAAGTTTTTATTAATTACCTTTCAAATTGAATCATCATTTGCCTTCGACAGTTAAATAATTAATGACAAATAATAAAACAATAAAAAATATCATATAATCCACTTTGCCCTCATACCCAGGTAAAGTGGATACAGTTTGATTGACAAAGGCGCTACTTTGCGGAAATCCGTCGTAAATAATTATCCGAAATTTCTTTGCTACTTCCGCCTGCAATAGACGAATAGCAGTTTTAGTTACCTACAAGGTGAAATGTTTAAATAAATTTGTAAATTAATAAATGTGTAAATGAATGTCTTAAATAAATTAAAATAATAACAATTCAATGACTCTACAGCCGATTCGGAAGGCACTGTCATTTACAGAAGAATCGGCAAGAACCTTTAAGGTTTCTGTTTTTAAACCTATCTCTATTAATCAATTGTGATACAGTTGTCGGGTAAAGTGAATACCCACTTCTTAATATCAGTAAATATAAATAATAGACTTAATATGAAGAACAATTTTCATATAAGTAATAATGACTAACTGCGTGGAAATATAAAGTAAACTAAAGCTGGTAGTTAACACGTATGTAAATACTCAAGAGTCTGCTCAATGCCTTCAAGAGTTGAACATTCTTCGTGACACCTTCGCGTTGATAACAAATATCACATCAAACCCAATTTTCTATCGGATCATCATCTTCTTTGACATACATTTCACAGCAAAAAAGTATAAAACATTTTCAAACTTTATGACTTTCCTTCGTTTGTTTAGCTTTTTAGTTTTTTGACAGACTTAAACACTGTGTTTTAACAGTGTTTTTCTATGAACTATTTCTATTTTGTTATCTAGCTTCTTAGTAAAGTAGTAAAGTTATATAATTTTACTTATGATATGCACAGACAAAGTCGCGCAGGTTAATCCATACTTTTTAGTTGTGCCCTTTACCAATTTTCTAGCCTTCCATAAATTAATAGCACTCTGCATGACATAATTATTCCGACCCTCTTGATGTCTTTTTTATATTTATTTACCATCTGGAACAAAGAATAAGTATTGTAGACTATAACAAAATAGTCATATAAGGTAGCCAAAGCGGATGCTATATCCGCTTTGCCCTATTCACTTTGGCCGAAGGGGTAATTTTTGAAGTTCAGCCATCTCATACAAAAACTATTGATTCTTTAACCCTGTCAAATATAATATAAATGAACACTTTGGCATTCAGCAGAATTATAATATTGCCAAGGATGGTAAACGTATAGAGCTACAAAACACTTATCTTGCAAAATTGTTTTTTCTTGTTTTTTTTGCTCAAGTAAACACAATTTATCGCTCATTAAAGGATGATAGCTAGGACGTAACTATGAGTATGTGGTGAACAGTGACCGAATAAATTTGTGGAGAGTATTCGCTTTACCCAGAGTATTTACATTGGCCGTCCTTAACCTACGCATATTTATCCTTTGAATAAGTAAGACACAATAAGTAAGACCATAAGTCTTAGAGGTCATACAAAAATGCGATAGAACAAACAGCGTTCAGGTTTACCCGAATTTGTAATTTTTCGGGAAACTTTTCTTGCCATAAAAACCTAATTCGGTCTAGTACGAACATATTAAAAAAAAATGGGCAAATCTGTCCAGCCATTCTCAAGTGATGCGCTTACCAACGAACAGAATTTCATGTTTTATATAGATAGGTGAGGAGGTTTAAAGTCATTGAACGATTGCTTACGTAATACGTGATCGTCTCCTTTATTGATATACGCAGAGCTATAATAAACTAAGTAAACCCTGAACATAATCCAACAAAATCAACATCATACTAAACAAGTACTGAACAACGCCAAGGTAGTAGGTATATTCATTACCCGAAGTCATACTTTATTCAAAGCGTTGTCTGTCAGGGTTAAACTTTAGTTAATTAAGTTAGCCAAAACCCCATCTCACCTACGGTGGGGTTGATCACTTAAACAAAACACAATTTGTAGTAATAACATATGAGAAATCCAATTTTCATATCCTGACTAGACAGACGGTTTATAATCTTGCTAAAGGTGTCTAAATTAATGTTACTCATATAGTAACATTGAAATGAAATAATGGTTTTGTGTTTTATCAAAAAATATATTGTTTTTACTTTAACCTTACATAAAAATATACAAAACTAATTTTTACCAACTGATTGGCCCGTATTGAGAGTTGAATCCTTATTATTGTTACTTCTATCCCACTTAATTTATTCTATCAATTATCTTGTAACATAAATAAACGAATGGGGTTTTTATAGGAAAAGTTATAAAATATAATCTATTATTAACTTAATTATTATTCAAGATTTTACAAAAGTTGATGATGTTGCTGGGTGTGCGGGGTGGGTGGGTGGAACTAAATTAATGTGACTGAATGCAAGATTGAAGCATAGATCGATGATTTATAATCGAGGATAGTTGTACCGTGATTAACAATATAAGAGCGTTTAGGTATTGCCTGGAGGTTGGGCGAGGTAAATAAAACGTCGAGACTCTGTTGCGTGTGTCTATTTAATGGCCGCTCTAGGTAGCGGGGGGCGAACGACTGCCGATAACTTTTTTCTTTTTTTTTTTCGAACTGCCTACACTAAGAGCCCTGAGCCTCAGACTGCTGTCACCGAGCTTCACAGAACCTGGGGGCGAGCGCTGAAGGCACTCAGCCGCGAAAGCTAGGTACCAAGCTCCAAGGGCGCCAAAGTGGCCGAACCTCGGCTTGGGCTGTTGCAGATCATGCGAAAAAGTCGCGATCTGACTAAATCCCTATCCATACAAATTTGAGCTAACTAACTATACATATATACATATACCTGGGAGGAAAGAAGTGTATGTTGGTAGCTAGTGAATGCAGTGTTGTATTGTGTTAATACAGTGTTGTGTATTGCGCGAGCGGCTGCTTGGCTAAAGGGCTCCATGCCGATGGATCGGCTTGAATTGCCGCAGGAGAGTGAGGTCTTGGCAGGTGTGCAGGAGAGAAGTTCACCGCTCGCCCCCTGCGGAGGAACAGGTGGTTCAGCGGGCGTGGGCGCGAGGACGCTTGGTTTTAAGATACGGACAGGTATGAAGCGTTAGCTTCCGCGAACTTAGCGTCGCGGTCGGTGAGCATGTTACGTGGCCTATGTTTTACCTTAGGGGCGTTTGGGACTGGCGTGTATCTGTCGCGGCGATTACCACTAACGGGTTGGGTTGATTTGCTGTGCTGTCGAAATATCTCGTCGCGAGATATTTCATACAGGACTCTATCCAGGGGATATCTAGATCTCTATGGATATCTCTGTTACGAACGACTGGTTCGGTATTAACTTATCTACGTAGAAGTTTGTTTTGCAACGGTTTAAAGTTTGATTTCGGCATGAACGCGAAAACAAGGCAAACGTATGTGATAATCGATCGGAACTGCCGCGTAACGGTATTTATACCGTTTCGCCTACGCATACATACAAAACCCCTACAAGCGTAAGAATAAATCACTGACATGCCCAATATAAGGGAGTTAAACTGTGAAACTTTGAATAAAAGACCTTTTGAAAAGAAAATATTTACTCTGATATGTAAGCCATTTGCTATCTTAACTTCTGTAACATAAATATAGAATTACGAAATGAATCAAGTCGACAATATATTATGTACTCACTAACTATATTTTCCATGCCGTTATTAATATATTTTTTTCTTTCTAGATATATATTTCTTCAAATTTTTGTTGACAAATATCGCTCTTTATGCTATGATATTTAGATAGATGTCTTTAGAAACTAATCTTAAAATTTTCAAAATATCAAATTCCGTTTAACATACAATTATTTTCTACTAGCAGTCCGTCCCGACTTCATACGGGTAGCAGAGTAATACATATAACTCTACTGGTTTTACGCGGCGCCGGTAGAGCCCCCCCAGTCGGCATGATTTTTTCCGATATTTTCATCATTTATCCTCATATTTCAGCCAATTCACACCAAACTCTAGTAAATTATACACATAAACCTTCCTCATGAATTACTCTGTCCATTGATGAAAATCGTATAAAAATCCGTTTGGTAATTTTTAGGTTTATCGCGTTCAGACAGACAGAAGCGACTGGTGGCATTTGTTTTATAATATGTAATGGTTCCGAAAAACGATATATATGTATTTTTAAATACTTTTTCCGACTTTCTATACTTTTTCAAGTTCGTTTCTTCAGGTTATACTCATTATGATACATGAAATAAATATGTCGTAATAAATGTAGCACATTTTAGAAAATTTAAAACGGGCTTGAATTTCATAAAAACCAGTAATAGTATTTTAATATGTGTAAGACATCAATAAGCAAGATAATCCATATTAATAATTAAAACACAACATTATTATAGCATATAAAAGTTTATTCAAAATTAAATTTAAAAGCGAATAGAATCATATAAAATGTTAACAGGCATACTGAAATGAACAAAATCCAGCTTCATTCACGTTTCACCGTAGCAGCAAATTCTGATGACCCATGAATATTCAATGCGGCGTCGGATGGTGAGCTACAATATGCAAAAGTTATTCCCACGCGTCGCCCACTCGTGGTAGCAACTAGATGTGATGTTATGAAAGGACCCACTTCAAGGACTTGTCACTTAACTCTCATTTATTCCTAAAGTTTGAACGTGTTTTCATCACTTCTCATTAATGGTGTATTGTTGGAGTCACCTTGAATGCAATGTTTAATTAAATTATACTTTTCTTTCTTTAGCGTTATAGGTTTAGCGTTGTGGCCACAATCTCATCTGATCTTAAGTGACGATGTGGCTCAAGATGGTAACACGCTAAGCTTAGTGGAAGGACTGGCTTTCAAGTGCAGGCTGCCGAAAAACACCTATTGGTGCTTAGCGACAGATTTTCAACTTGAGGATAGTAGCTGGCCAGGCGGGCATTAGAAAAAACCCTACCACCATGATATGATTTCATCACGTTGTATTCATTCACCGAAAGCTCAGGTTCATTGCAGGTATTCGAACTCACGTCTATCGACGCGATATCCGTACACGCTAGAACTGAGCCATCATTGCTTCAAACTTATTAGCTGAAATCTGCAATTTCAGTGGATGAGAAAATTAATTTTAAATTTTTCTTTACGTACCTAATTTGTCCAAATTACTGAAGTATACCCAAAAGTTGATATAATATATTCAAAAAACGGTGAGTCAGCTTACTAATAGCTCAACAAAAGGAAACAGGTTTACCTACACCGATCATTATAATGGATTTTCCAGTCTTACTAGGCCGTAAATTGCTTTTCTACTATTTTGTTTTCATTGAAATTCAGCAAAGTATAGACTTGGATTGAGAAACTGGGTCGAGTCCTTGAATTGTCCTTTCTCGCCAGTCCTTTCACTTTAAAGTTCAAAATTACACAGTTTTCACAGTATACATTTGTTCCGCCAACCCTCCATCGCACCACCGTCAACGGTCCCGTGTAGCCTATTGTTGTTCTCACTTCTCGTACTTGCCAGATTGCTTGACGTTCATGATTAGTGCTCCGCGCCATAGGGTGTGTAGCGTGAAGTTACCCTATAACCTTCATCAATAAATAGGCTATAATATAAACATATTTTTTCTAATCTGACAAATAGTATCAGAGAATAGCGCGTTGAAACATAAAAAAAAAACAATCTCTTCAACTTTATAACACTGTTACGCTTTGAGTAAAAAAAAATTGAAAAATTCACCATTCTCGAAATCTCAAGAATCGTTCGGAATGTGCTCAAAATATCGTGTATTTATCATAGTGTATCGTGTTGTTGTCATAGGTTCGACAAAGCATAAATCAAACGTTCCCGTCCTTTTAAAAACGACGATGTAAGGTGCTTACAACATGTTGAGGGTTCGAGCACCTTCTAGAGATATCGTGGTCGTCTCATTTGGATATATAAGCGAGCTGTATCGCGAGGCACGACAGTTCTAATTTCAAAAGCAAAGTGGAGATAACAAGCGAAATAAAAGAAGAACTACAGGAGCAACATGTAGGAAAATACAAAATGATTCTGCAAGTACATTCGAAGAGCGATTTGTGAGGATTTTTTAATTAGTATTTTTTTGAGTACGATTGAATTGTTTACGTGAAACGGCATTTTACTACCCACGGCTATAACCTACCAGATGTTAATAATACCTACCAGACATACCTAGTATGGATTATACCCAAAAAATAAAAATTCAGCATTTGATATCTTCTCGAAGATGAAGATTTATGTTATTCCCTGTTTACATTTTGCGATTATATTTTATTTTGTTAAATTTATTTCACTAAGTTACTAATGTCATTATGAGCTTGACTTTGCATGCATATAGGTCAGCCGTATTCGAACATAAATTTGGATACCAGACAGGTTATAAATCCCATATAAACTTTTAACCTAAACTAACATCATTCTATACTAAGGCATATTGTCTATATGCATTGTTGTATTATAAAATTGATAGATTATTACGATATGTTGATTAGTATTTGTAGTGTAAATTATTCTTATACAGGATATATTAATATACCTACATATTTTTAACTGATACATTTTCCAATCATGCTTATTCTATCTTCATTTCTCGAAGATTAGCGGCATACATGATAAGACAGCAATAATTGGTACCAATACATAGGTAACATAATTCTAAGGAGCAGAGTAATCTATGTAGATAAGATTATGACCATCCTGAGAACAATCAACGTATAAATTGGACATTTCATCTTTAAATTCCATGATATTCTCACAACAAATAACATTTTATAATTAGCGAATTCCTATATCGTGTAATCAAGCATACAAAAGCCCGCTTATTATCTGAAAATTCATTAAAACTACAGCCTAAATCAACCAACGTAAACTACTTAAATCTACATTTTTATATTACTTTAGTAATTTTTACAAACTAAAAAACTGTACAAGTAGGTCTGTGAGTTATTATTATTATGAATCGTGCCGAATTTTAAACGTAATAAGCACGTCTCTTGACCGAAAAATCTTCTGAATTCATTTTAGCTATAGAATGATAATTCTTCATATCGGTAATCAATATTTATTAAACGATTAAAATAATACCTACCTAAGAATTTTGTTAGTATTTTCATCTTATAATAAACTTTATTTAGTAAACTAGGTACTATTTTTCTCTAGCGTCTTCCGAAATGGAATTAAAAACTTTTCTTATCTTCTCCCAAATTGTCGAAGCAAAATAATGAATACTGCTAATTAACACTCTTGTAGCTGTTCCACAATGAAACTCAATCTTAGGTCCACAACAACGTTTTAAAAAAAAAAGAACTTTTGATCTTATAGAAGTAGGTACTCAAAACTGTTGTCACCATAGATAATTAATTGTTGTTGTTTTAATTATCTATGGTTGTCACTGAGAGATTAAGAACAAATTGGCTTTCGGTAACGGAACGTTTCTCAAGGGAGCACAGACATTTTCGTGAAAGTTTGAGAATGTTTCATCCGGGACTTCATGCATTATTCTGTGACCTTTTACCCTCAGTAACTGCTTATTGCCCACTTTATAGTGTAAAGCAGATCTTAACAAACAATAAATAGCCAGTTTAATAAAAACGTCTTATTAATATGGTTTTATTAATTTATAAGCCTATTTAGATTTCATAACTTTATGTAATATTATCAATCTCAAACACAAAGATTGATTACCAGCCCTAAATTAACTTTCGAAGAAAGTTTGAATGATGGTTTGTATATGTAATCGAAAACAGACAAATTAGTTCTTACAATCGTTCTATTTCATAGGCTCTTATAGAAAGTTTGCTCCAAACATGAATTTAAGAACTTTCCATTTAATCAGTGGAATATTTTACAAATTATTTTATTATTTTCACTTATAGATATTTACACAAATTATCTGGTAGCTGAATGTTATTTACGTATAACGATAGGTTTTTTTTTTAGTTTCAAAGGCTTATATAACCTGAAGAAACTGTTAAGAACCGTGGAATATCATAATTTGACTCAAATTTAGAATAATTTAGATGCATAGAGGATCTAATGATTCCAATAACTAAATTATTTTTCTTTTAAAGACGATGTTTAAACTTGTTCATTAAGTATCTGATCCCGCTAACATCTGTTCTGCTTGTTCCAGTAGTCATTAATTCATGAGAAGAAGAAAGCATAAAAACTCAATTTCTATATACAAAAATAATTATTTATTTCAATACTACCTGGCTCCGCAGACGCCATTCTGCTCCATCCAATCAATAACATAACCATCGTTCGAATCTTGAGTTCATAAAAAATCCAATAGAAAAAAGCATTTTCTCAAATCGTAGAATACAATTGCTTAAATTCTCAATTTACCGGGTAAGTTTTAAATTTTTTATTTGTCTAAAAACCTTATTCGAACTTTTACTAAAATAAAATAAAATCGTTCTTGTCGTTCTCAAGTGATGCGCTTACCAACAAACAGACAGTTTTTTATTTTTGTTTATATAAATATTTTACAATAGAGCTTCGTTACTAGTCAATTAAATGAATTATTTCTTTAAAATAAGGTATGGCCATAGAATTATGAATATACAGGCTAACGAACTTTATTACTCTATGGGTATAGCTATTATAAAACTATTTATAGTACAAATGCTATGTGATTTTACGATAACGTAACTTGGACTAAATATTTTCAAGAGTTCATTAACATTTGCGTGTATAAAATTATTTTACACCTACTAGCTGGTATTCCAACTTTGTTTTCGTGAATAAAAGGAATAAAAGTGAGTCTGTTAAGATCATTATTACTTTGACTCCTATGGAAGGCCGTAATGATATGTACCTTATATCTTTCCACGTGTTCAGTCTTATATTAATGATAAAATTACATTAAAATTACCAAGCCCGGTAAAGCTGTAAAAGCCATAAAGGCTCCAGGGCCCCTAAGGCTATAGTCAGTTCGAAAAAAAAGAACATTAAAATTGGTTCAGTAGTTTTTAAGAATAATTAAATTACAATTGTGTAATATATTTCGAATTTAATTCAGAAGGAATTCATGTAATAAAAAAACGAACATTGTAAAAAATCGCATATTTCGATAAATTATATTGAATAGCTACAGAGACTTCTGATAAAGACAGACTCAAAGTCACCGTCCGCGTCATGGTCATACGATAACCATATCTTGTTTTATTATCTAGCAATGTCCGGATTCCGTCGTCGCAGACGGGTAGGAATCTCTTATCTATGTTTTGCATTAAGCTTTTCGTTTAGTTCTTAGTAAATCGAATAGTAATTATATACTTTTCATAAGGGACAAATTAATAATAATAATAAAATTATTGCATCATATATGCAAATTCATTCCAAAGCGTCAGTTGACAACGGTGCAGGTTGTTGATTTTCCAACAAAATTCGTCCAGATTCGTGCGCTCCGTACGATGCGGATCAGTGGACGCACTTGTGTTACTTTCTATACAAAGAATACTACGATCGGTTTGATACGATGCGTCCGAAGCTTACAACACGGGTATGTGGACGCTTACCTTTAAAAAGAACTACAAAAAAGTCAGCGATAGCTATTTTCTAAGGATCACTCACAATAAGCAATTTTGTCTTTAAAATAATTGTTTAATGGCTGCAGTTTATAAAGATCTACTTCTTTATCATCAAGCTATATTTGTAACGGTTCATCGGACAAGTAGCGAGTAGAACTTGCTTATTTTAGGCCTATGACAAAGTGGTGAGGAATGAGTTGTAGTCAGCATTATCTTGGCATAGGGTGAGCAGTAATTTGATACAAGCATTGAAATCTCCCTATAAGGATTCCAGTGCTTGTATCAGAATAAACGGAGTGTAAACTGAATGGTTTAATATCCAAAAGGGTATTAGACAGGGATGTGTAGCGTCTCCATGGCTGTTCGACCTATTAATGACAGACAGACTGACAGATTTGAAAGAGAGTGATTGTGGACTGAGAGTGAATGAGTCAAATATCTTCTTTACACCGATGATCAAATATTACTTGCATCGTCGGCTAAAGCTTTACACATCGATGTTGACTATTATGAATGAAGCTTTGGAAAGAAAGGGAATGAAAGTAAGCGCAAAGAAGACTAAAGTTATGATGTTTGAAAAGGAAGAGAGTATGACAGAAGTATGTATCCGGTTAGGTGGCGACAAACTAGAGCAAGTGAATGAATTTGGTAAATTTGGAAAGCTGGTAAATTGGTGAATGGGGCGTTACACACCATTATGAACAGCCTGAAAATTTCTAGAAAAACTCGCCTTGCTGTACATAGAGCAGTGTTAATTTCAACACTCAGGTACGGAAGTGAAAGCTGGGTGTGGCAGAAAAAATATGAAAGTAGAATAAATCCAGTAGAAATGAGAGTTAGGGCATGTAGAGAGGATGAATGAAAGAAGAATGACTAGACAGATTTATAAGATGAGTGCAAATGGGAAAGATGGGATCAAATCGGGGACGTTCTGAAGAAAGGTCAGGTCAAGAGTATTCTAAACCGACGAGCATGCATGAAAAGATTGATGGATGTTGAGGAAGCGAAAGATGTATGTCAGGATCGTAGCAAGTGGAAGGACGTGGTCTCTGCCAACCCCATTGGGAAAGAGATGTGACTTATGTACGTATGTATATCTCTTTATAGTTTTAATCAAGGAACTCAATTTTTTACAGCAGTTTGAGATCATTCAGTTCTTACTTAGTATTCTATATTAATTTCAACTATACACTTATCTCAAGTCGTTTTAGATAAAAGAAAAAAAAAACGTGATATTCATTTGTTGCGTATAATTTCACGCTGGATTAGAAATTCCTTATTTTATTTATTCCTTTATTCCTTATCCCTCAACGTTTGTCAAAAGACCTCCATCCGTGCTATGTTTTAAGACTGTAGGGAGGTATGAAGTGCCTTATAAGTTTTAATAAACAGTTCGTGAACGGTATTGTAACTATGAAGTGCCGTATGTCTTTAATGCGTAAACCTAGAAACTTGATATTTTACAACAATATGAAGCCATACTCCATAGACCTTAGCATATGATATTAATTTGAACTTTATAGCTCAAGTCGTCTTCGAGAAAAATGGTTTTGATACACGAACAGACTAGGATCCTATAAGCGGTCCGTATTTTTCATTATGAGGTATGGAACCCTAAAAACACAGTTTCATGTACCTTATAAGTCAAAGTGGTGACTATAAGTACATAAAGGTGAAGGTAAAATAAATTGAATCGTTATTTAAATTTATTCTTTATTCAAATTGAAACTATTCACTTGACTGAACTTTGTGGATTCCATGGATCCCGACTCTCTCAGCTGCATAAATTAGTTAGAAACTACAGTTTCTAGTTTCACATCGTAACTCTTGTTTAAGACACTGTTATTTCTTGTACCAGTATAATATATAGGCAGTATACTAGGGTTACCAACACATAAATTAGTAACAATAACTTGAAAAAATAAAATGATCATCTTCATTTTCTCTTTTTATTAATTTAAACGTCTCATTTTCTATTTATTTTATAATGTTTGACAACATTGACTCATAGTACGGTGAAACAAATAAAATAGCTCACCGGACGTTTTTGGAACTAGGATAAATCTGGGGAAATCTGGATGGATCCGGCCCTACCTAATTACAAGTATAACACTTCTGGTAAGGGGTACAGCGATTAAAGAATTTTTCGCACACTCACGTAACTGTGATTTTGATAAAAATTAATAATATGCAAATACAATATAAATAACATATAAGGTATAGAAAATTATATGAATTCTATAGATCACATTATAGACGTAAACTATTACAATTTAATAATATAGTAATACCACGAACTTACGCGATAGTTGGGTTTGAAGAAAAACATATAATCAGATCTTAAATAATATAAAAATTTGTAGCTAACTTGTGGGCAAGAGCAAAAGGCAAAAAAGGAGGAAAATAGGGCAACAAGCGCAAGGGTGCCAAAGTGGCCGAACCTCGGCTTTGGGCTGTTGCCGTATATGCAATCATCGCGGACTAATTCCCTATCCGAATTCGATCTAACTAACTATACATGTTTACATGTTCTGCCTTCTGGGAGGAAGGATGAAACATGCTATATGTATTTAGTAATTTGTCAATTTTGGTCTAAGTCTAATTAATCAAAAAAAACAAAAAAGGTTTCTTACAGAACCTATGTACCGAAGTGGAGTGCAGGTGTGAAGTGCAGTGTAATGAGTATGTGTTGTTAGCTAGTGAATGCAGTGTTACTGTATCGCACGAGCAGCAGGCTTGAGGGCTACGTAGAGGAACGGACCTAGGCTTAAGTCGCTGCAGGAGAAGGCGGTCGTGACGTGTGCGGGAGCGAATTTAACCGCCCGCCCCCTGCGGAGGGAGCGGTGGTTTCGTGGACGTGGGCGCAAGCACGTTTGGTTTATACAGCTAGCAGACTTTATTACTCTGTGGTTTATAGAGACGGGCGGGTATAACACGTTGGATGCCGTGATTTCGTCAACGGGGTCGGATAATATATCACGCGGGCGTCTATAATTGTTAGACATCCGGATATCTGGATCGGGATTTATATCGTGGCGGATCCTCTAGAGAGTTCGAATGGTTCGATGTTTTTTCGAAATAACTAGTCATTAGGGACTTGATATATGATTCGTTCGAAGGTAATTCTATATCTTTATGGTGGTCTACGTTACGAACGAACCAGGGGGCACCGACCACTATTCGTAAGAAGCGGGCTTGAACTACTTGGAGGGCAAGGAGAACGTGTTTCTCCGTATGGACAAAGACGGGGCAACTCTAAGTATTTTTTTTTATCGTTGTAGGTTTGGCGTAGTGGCCACAATATCACCTGATGTTAAGTGACGATGCGGCCCATGATGGTATCACGTTAAACCTAGTGGAAGACTGGCTCTCAAGTGCAGCTGCCGGAACACATCTATTGGTGATCACATGACGTGACACATCTATATGAAAATACCACTATGCTATGGTTTCCTCACGATGTTTTCCTTCACCGAAGGCTCAGGCTCATTGTAGGGATTCGAACTCACGTCAATCGACGCGAAGTCGTACACGCTACCACTGCGCCATCATCGCTTCAAAAGTTGAAATTGTCCGGACACATGTTTTATAGAGCGTGAGCTCATGTCTGAGTGACATTTTGCTCTTTGAGCATAACAACGGATGCAGCTGGCTTGAGACCAAAGTGGTGTTCTTTTGGACTCTGTCGATATGTTAGGATATTCAATCTGGGCGGCCCATGGGATTGCTACGTTAAACAGTTCGGTGAAGGGAAGTGTATCGAATTTTTCATCGGGATGAATGTGCTACTCTTATGGGGGTTTATTCCTATGCGCCATCTACGTAACCATTCGCTTAGCTGATTTACGGTCTTTTGAACGCGGATCTCAGGGAGTTGCTGTTTCAGGATGAACTATACAAGACTGTGTCATCAGCATAAGAACCTCAGGGAGGCAAGGAAAGTCACTGACGAAGAGATTAAATAGGGAAGGCACCAGAATAGAGCCTTGGGGGAAATAAAAATAAATAAATTTTATGCAGAAAAAGGCGACTCGGATCATTGTTTACTATTATATGCATAACGTGTAGGAGGGCTTTCAAAATTGTATGTAGCTTTCAAGTACCCTATAGGTTTTGCTAATAATCGGTCGTCAGTAAGTGAGACTTTTAGTATGAAGGGCTGATTATAAAAAAGAATAAAGAGATTATTACGTAAACCTAGTTTTTTTTTTACAGTAGTATGAGATTTTAGGCCTGGATATTTAATATTAATTTGACGTTATATCAGGTATAACCATTATCGAAAGACAAAATAAAACTTAATATAATTTTGTTGCATATAATATCTCACACGGGATTACAAATTCATTATTTTCGGATTTATTCCCTAACTTTTGTTACAAGACATCCCTTCGTGCTAAATTTCAAGACTGTTGTAAGCCTGAGTTTTAATAATTGATAACTGAGAGAGACTTTTACACTTTTATTATGAAGGGCTGTATTTTTTATTGTGTTAACCGATATACTTGATTTTTTTACAGCAGCTTGTAGTCGATTTTAGTGTTCGGTATTAATCTTTACGAGAAAAAAAATGAAACTTAATACAATTGTGTTACATTATAATTTCAATTGAGATTACAAATTCCTTTATTTTTGGATTTATTCCTAAACTTATTTTAAAACCCTCCCTTAGTGTTAAATTTCAAGACTGTAAGCCTGCAGGAAGTACCCTATAGGTTATGATATTCGGTTCGTCAGCGTTATTTTAACTACGAAATGCAGTATCTATTTAATGCGTTAACTAAAAAAAAATGTTTTCTTACAACAGCATGAGGGCACATGCTTCTGTGTTTGATATTAATTTCAACTTACCTACTTACAGTTGTTTTAGACAGAAAGTGTCAGACAGCCAGCTAGCCAGACAGACGGACAACAAATTGATCTTATAAAGGTTCCATTTTTTTTTGAGGTGTGGTTATTGAATGGCCTTTCCGTTTGAACATTCCATTTCCATTCTACGAAGATTATACTAAATTGCCTAATCATTTTTCATCGACCTGGCTATAAGACAAATCTTTAAGGTGTTTACTAAACGTTTTATAATGTTTAATAGCAAAGATTTCATTATTCATTCTTCCAATTTTGGTAGTTCTGCGTTTCCAATAAGTATGCTCCTATAATATGTGAGAATGAAAACGAAACGTATGCTTGTCATAGAAAATTATCAATAGTCATTGGTAATCGACCCCTCAGGTCATTTTCTTCTACTTAACATTGCTTAAATAACGAATTAACGTTTTGTTCACAGGACAAACACTACCTATGCATAATGGCGTCCGACTCTCCAGATCAGAATCTAACTCAGTACTTCAGTCTCTGCAATGATTTTATACACGCAGCTCGGCTCAGAGATGGCAACGTGCTCATACATTGGTTAGTTATGATTTTTACTGTATACAATTTACCTTTTTTACAGCCTCTTTAAGCCTTTACAGCCTCTCAATAACTAGTTGTGGCCCATGGTTTCATCCATGTTATATTTATTTGAATAACTCTCCATGGCGCCGCCGCAAACACACCCTTATAGCTTATCGTTGTTCTTACCTCCCATACTTGTCTACAGCATTCCAGAGATTGACCAAGCCCGGTAAAGCTGTAAAAGCCGTAAAGGCTCCAGGGCTCCTAAGGCTAACAGTATAGTCAGTTAGAAAAAAGAAAAACAGAGATTAGCGCGTTCAAACAAATAAAAAATACATACAATATCTTGAGTTTTATGAAATTAGTTAAGGTTCAATGAGTCACGTTTATCGTTGCTAGAACAACTGTCATCAAATTCGAGTGCCGCAGGTGTAGGTGCGTGGTTGGCAATCAACTCTTTGTATCGTGTTCTATCCACATAATTACTTAAAGCCTTTCCCGAAATTTCCAAATCACAATTACTTTACCTATACTTTACAAGCTTTTATCAATATTTTTAAGCTACTGTATGGTTTATTGAGAGCGCCTTTCGATGCGTGCAGATGTCGTTGGACCGGATAAGTTTACCTACTTTATACTTTTACTCCTCTAAGGGCCGATATTTCTATCATTATTATAATTATTTGGGGAATAATTTTGTAATTTTGACAGGTTTTCTATACATTATCTGTCAAAACGTCAAAATTGTTCATCGTATAAAATTATCTGGCGATTGTAATATCGGCCCTAAGGGTTTTATTTTGAAATAGTAAAATTACACCACTGGGGCTAATGGTAAACTCAGTACGAATTAAAAACAATGACGACCATCCAGAGATCAATTAGCCATCGATAATCGCCGCTGTCATAGCTGCCTGTTAGCCTCTCGGCAGCTTAATATATACTGGCTAATCCTGGAACGCGACACGCATAATGGTGCTGTAATAGCGTATGTTACATAGGGTTTCTGGTCGAGACTTCTCGAAGCAAGATTTCCGGGAAACCTAGCCTTATTACGAGAAATCTCAAAAGAGAGTTATTGTGAAGGGTTTATCACATAAATAAAAGTGTCTAATAAACTTATTCATATTATAATTGTATTGGAAACTTGTAGCACGAGACATGTCCCAGTTTTAGGTCTAAAATGTTACAAGGCTTTAAAATGGATTAATAAGTAGATACAGACAGTTATCGCTGGCACAAAACTACTACATTTTATTATAATAAATTGGATATTTAATTTTGAGTTATTAGATAGTACAATATCACCTGGTGTTTCTCGTGGTAAAATGAAAAGGTGCAATTTGAATGATAATGACAGGACAGTGATGAAGCCATTAGAGTGCGCGGCTAGCTTCCTTCAATTAATGATAATTACATTGATGCAGAAAAATGATTAGCGGACAAGTTCGAAACCTTCGATTGAATTACTGATGTAGTACGGTACACCATGCACTCTATGTATCTACTATTAATTCATTATAAGCAACTTAAAATAAATAAAAGGATTTTGCATCTATGTCTATAATTTGATTTGATGTCAATTTGAGTGAAAAAAAGAGATTGTTTTAAATAATCTCGGTTTTTGGTTAGCGTTTTAATTTATAAACGATTTTCAATGTGGCTCACGTTTTTATATTTGTTAAATTTATTATAACAGCTCTCCACCATGCCGGCCTCTAAGACACTCGTGTAGCTTATCGTTGTATTTACCCCCCGTACTTGCCTACAGCATCCCAGATTACTTACCGTTCATGGCAAAAATAATTTTTTATTATCTGGTTGTGTTCGCTCCGGAGATTACCCATTAAATATACACAAACTCACAAATATCTGGGGACACGACAATGCCCACGCCAAGTTGAAACGAACATTACACGAACATTACAATATTAAGTTTTTTCAAGCTTATAGCTTAATTCCTTCAGAAGTTATAAGGGTGCAACATTACGAAAATTCGTGATAAATATAATATCCATGACTGAAATTATACGAAACAATGGGATATCCGAAATAATTTCTGAATCCATAACTGAAACCTATTAAATACACTTAAGACATCCAAATCCGAAATCTCTATCCGTAACATCCCTAGTATTTTTAATGCTTCAACCGCACTAAGTCTATTATATTGTAGCCATAATGAGATTATAATTTAATTTAACCTTGGGCATTAATATCCGAAATTAAAACGCGACTTGACGTCATTTGATATTCGTTTACAAAGTTAATTGTATTTGTCTGTTACAATAATTAGCATAAATTAGGCCTATCCCAAACTGGCGTGAACGTGATATTTTGATATAATTTTCAAAACGCCTGTTTGCTATATCGTTTTTAGAACAGTATGTACGATAACCCACGTTACCATTTACGCAGCTGAGAGAACTATCTGACCCGTAACCCATTAGTAGAATTTTTGTAGGTCGAACCGGTAGATAATATGTATTTACCGCGCGATATATTAGGAGGAATTTCCCTTTTCTGGTGAAATGACTAGCTTCTTGATCGATATGTTCACGTATGCCATATGACATGAGCGCAGAGGATATAACAGTTCGATTCCATGCTTGGTAAGGATTCTTCACAACTTATAACAGATTTTTTTTTTGTTAATTGACAAGGACAATATAGTTCATTATCTACTATTTTATTATATATATACTATATTTAAGTAATATTCGGAAATACTGATCCGATTCTGAAAATTCTGTCATTACTAGAATTCTAAATTATCCCGGAGTGCTACTGGATGTTTTTTTGTTATTAAATGTTATCTTGTAATTTAACGCGAATATAGTTAAATGCATAAGCATGAAAAATTAATTACTACCTATAAAATTTCAAAATTATTTATTTTCACCTGTTAGGTAATGAAATACCAAACCAATGGCGCCTATTTTTTATCATAGCAGCGGACAGTAATTACTGTGTTATGCAAAAACAACGGTAAGTGATAAGTAAGGTAAAAGTAAAGTAAAAGCAAAAGTGACTAGGGTAAAATTAAAACAAAAGCAGAATAAGTAGGATAAAAGTAATTAGGGGTAAAATTAAAGTTAAAGGAGAGTAAAACAGGATATAAGTAATTAGGGTAAAATTAAAGTAAAAGCAGAGTAAAACAGGATAAAAGTAACTAGGTTAAAATTAAATTAGAAGCAGAGTAAAACAGGATAAAAGTAACTAGGGTAAAATAAAGTAAAAGCAGAGTAAAACAGGATAAAAATAATTAAGGTAAAAGCAAGTAAAACAGGGTAAAAGTAATTAGGGTAAAATTAAAGTAAAAGCAGAGTAAAAATGGATAAAAGCAACTAGGGTAAAATTACAGTAAAAGCAGAGTAAAACAGGGTAAAAGTAACTAGGTTAAAATTAAAGTAAAAGCAGAGTAAAACAGGATAAAAGTAACTAGGGTAAAATTAAAGTAAAAGCAGAGTAAAACAGGTTAAATTAATTAGGGTAAAATTAAAGTAAAAGCAGAGTAAAACAGGATAAAAGTAATTAGGGTAAAATTAAAGTAAAAGCAGAGTAAAAATAGGTAAAAGCAACTAGGGTAAAATTACAGTAAAAGCAGAGTAAAACAGGATAAAAGTAACTAGGGTAAAATTAAAGTAAAAGCAGAGTAAAACAGGTTAAATTAATTAGGGTAAAATTAAAGTAAAAGCAGAGTAAAACAGGATGAAAGTAATTAGGGTAAAATTAAAGTAAAAGCAGAGTAAAAATGGGTAAAAGCAACTAGGGTAAAATTACAGTAAAAGCAGAGTAAAACAGGATAAAAGTAACTAGGGTAAAATTAAAGTAAAAGCAGAGTAAAACAGGATAAAGGTAATTAGGGTAAAATTAAAGTAAAAGGAGAGTAAAACATGATAAAAGTAACTAAGGTAAAATTATAGTAAAAGCCGGGTAAAGTAGGATAAAAGTAACTAGGGTTGCACCATATGTATGATGGTTGCAACCAAGTGGAGTACAATTGTCCTATTAACTCGGTCACATATTCGTCTTTTAGTAAGATTCACTCCATACATAATAACTAGATCCTCGTAAACTTTCTATCATGTATAGATAAGGTAAGCTTAACAAGTATGTCAACGAAATATACATACTATATTATTTTTTTATATAATTCCTGCTAACACTGTAATATATACTAATACTAGCGACCCGCCCCGGCTTCGCACGGGTGTAATGCTGATACTAAATGTACCTACCTACTACAGAATGTCCTTAAATAACGTTTACAGCTTTTTTGTCATTAGACAATACAAACATGTTTAGTTTAGAGGTTACTCTTGTAAGAGTGAGATATAATTGACTATGGTATAGGGCTGGTACCGCCGCCGCGCCGCACTGCTATGTCTCTGCATTTTAAATCTGTAATATCTTCGGAAATATTAATTTAAATTACATGCTGTAATTTAAAGGCTATATTGATCTATTAAATGGACAATGTATTTAAGGTACTTAATTGGATAAGGATTAATGCTGTATTGCTTAAAATCACTTCGTAAATAAGCCATTTTTTCCCGTAAAATGTAAAGGATAAAAAATGGTTATTGTGGGTTATCCTTAAGAGATAGACATATACCATCGAGGACTTTTTTTTGACCTTTTTAAGATGTACACACATTAAAAACCTCTAAATTTATCAGTGTTTCTCTACAATATTATGTATGTATTATACATATAAACCTGCTTCTTGAATCACTCTATCTATTAAAAAACCGCTTCAAAATCAGTTGCGTAGTTTTAAAGATTTAAGCATACATAGGGACGGACAGAGCGAAGCGACTTTGTTTTATACTATGTAATAATGATTATAAAGCTCAAGATTCTTTGTTTGTATGAACGCGCTAATCTCTGAAACTACAAGTCGGATTTGTATTTTATAGCTTATTTATTGATGAAAGTTATAGCTGTCGTTATATAGCTAGTTAGCTAGACTTCAAGCTACGACTTTAATGAGCGGAGCAGTTACCATGAACGTTGATCAATCAAGTGGCGAGTTGGTCGAAATTCACAGCGATGAAACCCTGAGTCACTTCTAGTACTTCATAAAGTATGTTCCTATTAGTCTGGCGGGGATGTCACGCAGTGTCACCGTGGCTGTGGCGTACATTATGTCTGTGACTCCATTGACGTGGCGAGAGGCGTTAAAAGTCGTGAGAGCGGGCCGCGCCGTCGCCAACCCGAACCTCGGCTTTCAACGGCAACTGCAAGACTTCGAGACTTACAAACTCATTGAGGTAACAATATTTTATTTAAATCATCAAGTTCATTCGTTCTGTTAGTTTATTACTATGTTCTTAATGTACATATGTAAAACAGATAATACATAATAACTTGAAGGAGGAAAGTCTAGTTGTCTAACGTGCATAATATGACTAACTTTGTTGCTGTGTCGTATAATAACTCAAGTGCCATAATAACCGTAAATAAATAAAATATGCAAGAATATTTATATGGTAGCTTGTTATAACTTATTGTTACATGCCATTTCGAACGAACCAAACACGAAAGGACTTCTCGCGAATCATCAAATATTTCTTGACTTTTTTCAAGTAATAATACACGTTTTTTTATCGTTATAGCACATATATATACCATAAAATAAAAATGATTCGTTCGGTGTTCCTTAGCTTAGGAAATGCTGATTTAGGGTAATTTTATAAAAAATAACTGTGAGTTGACAGTATTTTTAAATGTTAATGTTAATTATTTTATTAACACGCTTATATTAGCTTCACTTGTAACTAACAAACAATGTAATAAAATCTTAGAAGCTAATTTTAACTAACTTCTAATTGTCGTATCTAAATGAAACTTTGTATGTAGATGTAGTGCGGATGATAACACTATAATTTGGTATCTTGGAGCTGATCTGATGATGGAGCCAGGAGGTGGATAGTGGAACACTTCAGTGGCTACTAGTAAACCCCACGAGTTTGAGCTCAAATGATTTGTTTTGACAAGTCCAATAGATTGGGCTTGGTAACGAGCTGTTATTGTGTTTTTAGTTTTTTTATTTATTTAAACTTATAATATTGATCTATTAATAAAAAGCCCGAAACAATAGACATCTAGAAAGATTGATGATTTCTTTAATTTTTCTTCCCAAATTTTTTTGTCAGTGTGTCATTTAATTGTAAACGCCTTGTTAAAATAGTGGTAGTAGTGTCTTTCACAACAGAAATTTTACTAAAGTCAACTTTGCACATAATACCTTTACCCTTAGTTTTATTTGTAGAATGGTGGCGTCACGCCGCGTTGTTGAAGCATGTTATTATTTATATAAAAAAAAATATTGCTTTAAAATACGTGATATTGATTTAATATTAAATCACAGGGTATATTATTTTCGACATATTTTAAAACATTTTTTCAATATGACTCCCAGATTATAGCAAAACAAGATCGATTTTGAAATTGTCGCAAAAAAGTTCCATCGTGGAGTTCGCGAATGATATTTTTTGCCAGGGAAAGGACTTACTGTTCCCCTTGTAGATAATAGATTCGTACTATTAATGTCAAGTAGACCGTTAAACAAAAACGATATTATTAACTTATAAGGCACTATATAGTAGTACCAACTGTTGGGTCAATAGGCGCTCCGCCAAAATATTCGAATACTATCTACAATGGGCCAGAGTTTTCAGTGAAATGAGCATCGTGATTAAAATATTTTATGGTATTAGGGTATTTTTATCTCTTACTTATCAACTAGCATTGTCTGCCTTGATTGATAATCTGTCGCCAGTTCTAATTTTAAGGTTAATTTAAAACATCTGCGGTTTTGTAGTTGTAGAACGCATTTACAACACAAAGTAGTTAATTAGAAAATTTTGCCAAGCGCGTGTCGGACCACGCGCATTGTATGATTCCGTAGTTACCCGTCACAATATGCAAATTTAGAGAGGGGACTTTAAGTAATTTTCAATCTAATTTGTACAAAATTACTTCTGTAAGTACATTTTATAAGTTGATTGACATACATACACATCATTAATCCTTCGAGCTGTTTTGCAGCGCTGATGCCACGGTGTAAGCCATATTCGTAAATAAAGCGATATTTTAAGTTTTCCATTTTGTGAAAAGAACGATGACAAACAAAAATCAAATGGTGCGGAAACAAATGAATGAATCACTAAATTCGAAACACAAATACACAAGCCTAAATTTGAAATAATTTTGAATTTAGAATAGCTAAACAAAAGCAAGATATTTGAGATCAAAGTGGCCAGTTTAATAAAACGCCAATTTCATATGTAAGGACCTAATAGAATGTGTTATACTAACATGTTATTAAATAGATTACTAAAATTCAAATCAGGATATACATTTACAGTGATTCATATCACAGCTATTATATGAATAATAAGACTAGTGGGTTAGTAATTTTCATATCGCGTGTTCATTGCATGTTTTTAATATACCTATATGGAATATTATAAACAAACGAATGGAATATTTTATAATATTGTATGTAATATCTAGTATACTGTTAATATGATTAAGAAATGTATAACCGTTACAAAAACAAAGAAATGTGAACAGGAGTATTGGGTATTTGAAAAAAAAATATCGACTTTTTTATGTATTTTAAAGCTTCATCATAATCATGATAACAGTCAATTGGAAAAATCTTTTTTTTTATTAACAATTGAAAATTGTTATATTTTAAAATGAATCACATGACTACGAACGCGCAACGATTGAACGCCAGGTTTGTGACGTCATAATGTTAAAGGAATTTCATCGATTAAGAGTAAAAACACTCTATCAGCCGCTATAATGAGTAGAAAATAACATTATGACGTCACACGCGCTCGGGTTTGTTCGGGAGCAGTCGGCGTGTCTTCGGTACTGAATTCAAAAATAATTTTTACCATGAAATAACTTTTGAAACATTACGATAAAAAAAATAGTTTTGTTATAAAACTTATGATAAAATAAATATAATCTTTCCATTTAGCACAAAAAAATAATAATTCAATAACCCAATTAAAATAGGTAGGTGTATTTAAATGTAGAATTGTAATTATAATTTTTAAAACTGTTCCTTATAAAAATAATTCTTAAAAAAATATTTTACGATCATAAATGTAGTATATAGTTATAGTATACTTTCACCACCACTTATATCCAGACACTTCTCGATGTAACGTGGCCCATTTAATGACTGTAAGCGAGGTCCAGCAAGTTCGATTTTTCCATCGGCGCTTATGCCTCCCCAAACCGTCCATGAACCGCCACCGTAACTAACTCTTTCTTCAATGCAGCACTGTGCAAGACGCTCTCCCTCTCTTCGATACACCTCTTTCTTCCGTCGTTACCATACAGCATTATCTTACATTCGTCAGAAAAGAGAACTTTGCTCCATTGAAGGTATGACCAATTTAAATGCTCACGTGCAAAGTTAAAGCGCGCTCTTCGGTGGTCTACCGACAATTTTGGGCAATTAGCTGGTTTATGAGGTTTCAGGCCATGCTCCGCCAATATAATGGTAGAATCGCTCACAGTCTATGCCTCGAATCACACGAAGCCACTGCTGCAATTAAATAGAATTAAATCGAAGATTTCTTAGAGAAACTGACCGGTAGTCATCTTGTTCAGAAGTGACTCGATGTCTACCAGATCCTGGACGGCGAGTAAACATACCAGTCTCCCGATAACGCTGATACACTCTATTGACAGCAGAGAGGCTATGATGCAATTTTGCGGCCACAACACGTTGACTAAGCTCTGAATTTAGAAACGCCACGACTTGGGCGGTTTCCATGGGCGAGGTATCCATATTTATTAGGAAAAAAATCTGCTTGGTAGGAAGTAAAAAAACTTTATTACCAATCACTATTAAAAAACCGATATTTTTGGTGAAAAAAATGTGGTTAAATGCAGAAAATATTCCGATGGAATACACATTGAAAAAACCTCCACATTAATTTATTCCATTAAAAATTCGTAAATTTAAATTCAAATTTGGAATTGTGTAGACTAAACTGCCACCGGAGTCATTTATTAATTATATCAAGCCTCTTTTTTATTTAAATTCCGCCTGAATAATAATAAGACTCATTCAAAACCAAACTTCAGTGGTATTTATTGAAGACGTCGTAAATGTGTTCTTCATATTTAAAAACTAAACGATATCATCTAGTTTGTTGATAATAAGAACAGTCCTAGAAGTATAAACTATAAATGTAGAACTTAGAAGTAAAAAGAGAAAAGTTATCGAATATAAGTTATTTTTCCTAACGGCACGTTCGCGCTGTGACACAATTTTTTTAAAGCTTTTACCCTCTTTTGTGTCGCGTCGTAAATCTACTTGGCCGACATAAGGGAACGCATATTTCACAGGTGACTACAAATGCGTTGTTACATGATTTCATTTTATTGACGTGTCCGCACTATACAAACCACAGTAAGGTCAACAAATTAGCTCGTTAATAAAACTTTGCAAACAAACAAACATGTAATACATAATTATATACATATTGTATCAGTATTGTATCACCGTTATATCACTATTATATCATTCATTAATTCTATTAATTTGTACACTAACATAGTAATTATATCGACTAACGCGTAAAATTTGTCATTGCACGCTAGTCAATTAGCCGTTCCACCGTGAAATGTTTTCCGAGATCGACCTGCGATAGACTTAATTTAAATAATATAATTATACGACTTGTACAGGTCAATAAACTGGAGTAGATTAAATTGGTTTGGCCTTATATTTATATTAACCTTAATTTAAAAAGCAAGATACATGGAAATTAAGCGATGATTGTTCTGTATTGGCGCATTCGAACACCGCGCCGACCGACATGATGTCGAATACTACAATGGTCCACAGTTATCGTCTTAGGCCATTTTTTAACGTTCAACTAGCTAGCTACCGGCCTCAATTTGAAAATTCGTCGCCTAGTACCTAACTACGGGTGGTTTCCGGGAGTCGAAGTTGTGAATTAACTCCCTTTGTAAGCATAAAGTGTTACCATCTGCGGCTTACCATTGGAACACATTGTGGATAAGAGTTAACCACAAAATATATAGGTACAGAAAGCCAGCTCCACACAATGAGCGGTAACGGCGTGCTCACACATAATTGGGTATTTGAAAAAAAAAAGAATAATGTTTTTTTCATTTATTTTAAAGCTTTATCCTAATCATGATAATAGTCAATTGGAAAAAGTCTTAAAACATTTTCTTTATTAATAATAAACAATTGAAAATCACAATCACATCACATGACTACGAACGCTCCACGATTGATCGCCAGGTTTGTGACGTTATAGTGTTAAAGGAATTTGATCGATTAAGATTCAAAACAATGTATCAGCTGTGTGCTACAATGAGTAGACATTACTATTGTGATGTCACACGCGCTCGGGTTTGTTCGGGGACGATCGGCGCGTTTTGGGTACTGTATTATTGTATATAAATGTATATGTTGTGTAGTGTATTTTTTTTGTAATATTGCGAAAAAAAATGTTTTGTTATAAAACATATATAATGATCTTTCCATTTATCACAAAAGAAAAATTTCAAAAACTCAATTGCATACGTACGTCGAACGCCAGTCGCGAATGTCCGCGCTTTGCCGAAATACGTAGGTAATTATTGTTTTGTATGTGAAATTACGTTCCTAATTTACA
Organism: Saturnia pavonia; assembly: GCA_947532125.1. Classification (NCBI taxonomy): domain Eukaryota; kingdom Metazoa; phylum Arthropoda; class Insecta; order Lepidoptera; family Saturniidae; genus Saturnia; species Saturnia pavonia. The sequence continues at coordinate 5,973,793 of OX383907.1, read as the reverse complement.
ATGAATAAACGATCTTATCAAAATTGCCGTATATTGTTTTATATGAATACATTGAACCGATATTAATTCACATTTTTAATCAACGTTTTTCATTAACTAGGTAATTTATAGATTTTATTTATAAGAAATAAATACGCTTAAACAATTTATAATAAATGTTATTGAAGTTCCCATATGGAAATATTCATAGAATATTGTATGTGCCAGCCATAGCGCTACAGTCGAAAATAGGTAACTAAATTCAAAGCCGACCGGAGTCACCTTTAAACCTATCTATTTTGTACGTTAAGCATTATCTATAAAAAACATCTAAAACTATACGTTTGTTGAACTAGGAGAGAAAGCGGTTGAAAGAACGATACCCCTCTCTGGCGCTGGCCGACAGAGATTTATCGGAATGCCGCGTCATGCTGGATTCGTATCAAACAATGCTAAGTAAGCGTATCATATGCGAAGGAAAGTGCGCCATGGGCCGTCAATGTCCTACAGGTAAGTCATAAATCTGTAGTTCAAAATCAAAATCATAAAATACTTTATTCACTTTAGGCCCTAAGAAAGTAGTTATGAACATCATACACTACTTCCGATTCGGAAAACCTTCCAGTCATCGAGAAGAACCGCCAAGATACTCGATCGGGCTTATTTTTTTTATATTTTTTCGAACTATATTATATAATGACAGTCAATAATCATAATGATTATCATAGTAGCTGTGCCCGCGGCTCCGCTCGCGTCGACTACTAAAAAAAAAGTTATTTTTATATTTTCTAAAATAAAAGTGGCCTAAGTTATGACTTATAACATCAGCTATCTGCCAGTGAAAGTCCCGTCGAAATCGGTCCAACCATTGCGGAGATTACCCGGAACAAACAGAGAGTTTTTTTTTAAATTAGTTTTTGTTAATTTATCTTGTAATCTTTCATATGCATTTAGTAAATACCTGTTATTTTGACATTAGAAACAGACACTTCAATTTTATTATATGAATAGATTTATAATTTAGTGGATGCAGAGAGAGGGCGTCATTTCCAGACATCAGACATCACTGTTATTTGCATAATGATCCCCCTTTTTAGAGTAAAACCTGCTTGACATGGTCAAGCAAGGTAAAGTGTGTCAGGATCTTATTATAGAACCTAACACTATTACTAAAAAAACCTATAGTCTTACTAATTCTAAAACACGGTACGACTAATTTATGTCTATTTCTAGTATTAAAACTGTGCTGGTCTTTGACAAAATCAAACTTGTCAAAGTTCTTACTAATATACATTAAACTCTCAAGAATATATTGGGAGGACAAAGTCAAAATATTAAACTCCTGGAACCTGTTCTTTAGTGATTCGCGAGGTATCATGTTGTATATTGCTCGCACTGCCCGCTTTTGTTTGGTCTGTTTAACAGAGGTAGGGCACAGAGAAATTTCTTTGAAGATTTCTTTGTACTTAGGATAATCTGGCTGGTGGAATACCGCCACTCTACTGAAGATCGCAGCCAAACAACCTAGTGTTGTGTTCCTGTGTTGATTACAGATTCCAGAGCTCTTTGGAAGAGACGGTTTCAAGGTCGACAACGCGCTAGTGATACCTATGGTACCTATTACAAGCGTCCATAGGCTACGGTAGCCGCTTACCATCAAAGGGACCGTATGCGTGTTTGTTACCATTGAAGTGTAAAAAAAATGTATTACAGAATTACCTCATATACATAATACAGGCCGAAATTGAAGTCGTTTACATAAATTAAATGGGTAATTGTCTTTACATTCAGACCCAAAACTAATATAATATTTTTAATTTGCGATAACAGAAGGGACGATTGCGAGAGTGGCGATTCGCGTTCTTATCTCGTATAGATACTGTGAATACATATGGGTCGCTTAAAAAAGAACTTTGTTTATGAACATCTATATAAGAAGTACCCAAATTAAGCGTCTTTCTTATAATTTATTTTTGAAGAAATATGCAAAATAGACGACTCAAAATATTGTTTCACATACATACATCATTCTATAATACAATTACATAATGTTATTTCCTCAGGTATAATACGTCAGTTTTTAATACGTTTTTCAGTGTAATTTTACTTGTGAAGTTACGTGTCGAATATATCTTAGAATTGGATTAAGTTATTGATGTAAAGTTTTATTTTAGACAATGTTTATGTAAACTTTTGTAGATATCATTATAATTCTGATGTAATTTTTAAGGATTTCGTTGTCAAAGTATTTTGCATCTAAACTCATTATCATAGGTTTTTGTCATTTGAAATTAAATAAAAGATATAACCACGAAACCAATATTATATTCTATTTATTGCTAATTACCCTGAAATAAACATAATGTAAAAAAACAACGGGAAATTAATTTTTAAACGTGTAGAGAAAAAGTACAGGTTAGTTCTGATAAAACTCAGGGTTATAACCTAAGGGTTATATAAAAATTTATATGTTCAGAATTTTAAATTATTTCATATGCTTATCCATAACATTTTTATACAGGTAGGTGATGTTTTCCCGTCAGGTATGTGCAGAACTGGATCAAAGAGGCAGCCTCGTGCGAGGAAGCCTTCCACGACTGTCGGCATCGGGGACGCAGTCTCTGGTGGAATGAAGCGATCTCCATCAACACTGTCCACTGCTTCCACTGCTTCAGGATACCGGCCGAGATCATCCCCTGCCGGTTTATACAGTTACACTGGCGGTAATATAGTTTTAATCCACACAAAATATTATTTTAATTCTAAATATCGTTGGTCGTTCTTTTTATTTATTATCTTACCAGTCGTTACCCGAATCATAGTGTTTGTGGGAGTTAAAATGTAATTAATCAGTATAATGTGTATCTTATATATATTTCTGGAGTTTTAAATTAAGTACAATAGATACTGGCCACTGCCAAATCCTAGTATACTAATTTAAAATAACGATTAATCAATACATATCAGATTAGCTATGGACTTTGAAAACATACAAATATTGAAATCTTTACGCACGTTGTTGATTTTAGTCTAAAGTAAATAATTATCAAAATATTTTGTTTAAAAACTTAAATGACATATTCAAATAATGTGTTCATTTAATACACTTGAGAAACTCGGACTTTACTACCGATTCGGAACACTATTCTATTGAGAAAAACTGGTAAGAAACTCGGTGGTGATCATATTTTGTACAATATTTCATACCTTTACACAGTATTTTATTTAAATGATACTAAACTTAAACATATGATTATAGTTAAAAACATTAAAATATGTTGAAATGGAATACAGGACTTCTTTTAATATATTATTATAACCAACATGGGGCGTTGCACTCATGTACGGAGGTGAAACCTGGGTATGGTAGAAAAAACATGAAAGTAGAATAAATGCAGTAGAAATGAGAGCGCTAAGAAGTATGATAGGAGTGAAATTGACAGGATAAGAAATAGTGTAGTAAGAGAACGTTATGGTATGAAAGAAGATATAGTGACACGGATTGAGAAAGCGATTCTAGATGGTTTGGGAATGTAGAGAGGATGAATGAAAGAAGAATGACTAAACAGATTCATAAGGTGAGTGTAAATGGGAACGTTGGAAGAGGAAAGCCTAGACGTACGATCCACGATCAAATCGGGGACGTTTTGAAGAAAGGTCAGGTCAAGAGTACTCTAAACAGACATGCATGAAAAGATTTCTGAATATTGAAAAAGCGAAAGATATATGTCAGTATCGTAGCAAGTGGAAGGTCGTGGTCTCTGCCTACCCCGTTTGGAAAGAGGCATGATTTATGTATGTATGTAACCAATAGTTTGGAAAAACCGAATTGGCAGTTCGTTGCAATGTAGATATGACGATTACGAGTACGAGTACAGCAATACAGTAGAGGAGGCAATACGAGTTACGGAGTGGTAGGTTATCTGTAGCTGACTTGGTTGTGAACACTTTGTACGTGATCTTGTCACAGTGACTCTATTTTGGTTTGTCGCGTTTCGGATGATACCATATATGTACATTTAGGTATAAAAAACCCCTCATAATTTGTCATGGGTTCATTTAAATAAATTAATTTGTTAATTTTGATATTGATACTCATTTTTAAAACTCGCAGCACCGTCTCGGCCACCACGTTCCGCTTCGGGGCTGAGCGTGACGCGCGTCACAGACCCCGTCGGAGGAGGGTCTGCAATGGCCGTCGGAGGCACCGAGTACTCGAGGCGAAGGGCCGCGTCCGCACCCACTACGCCAGCCCTGTCGCCTGCGCCCTCCCCCCCGGGATCACCTCACCGTGCCCCGGATAGGTAATCATCCATAATGTGTATTTATATCGTTGTCTGCGGTAAAAACCACTGAGTTTATTAGTTCAATTCCCGCTAGGACTAACTAAATTTATAGTTTGACATCTTTTGTCTAATTACCGGGCTGATATATAAAATGAATAAAAATCCTGAGATTCGTTTCAAATTTGCATAATGGAATCTTGATAACTCGAATTACAAAGGAGATACTAAATATTTCGAGATAATCGAGTTTCAGCTTGACAAGCAATTCGAGATACAAATAATTTAATAGATAAAATTTCTACTTAGACTGGCACAATTTCCGATTACCTATATTTTTCGAATTCAAGGGTCATAGTTAAATCCAAATTCAACTTTAGTTTTATTATATTTACTAGCGCTTTTCCCGCGGCTTCTCTCGCGTTATAATTGAGTTATGTCCCTTTATATTTTTATGTCTCATTCTAACTAAATCGCTAAATACAAAATTATCATTACTCTATTTTAAAAAAATACGAATTTTCATACAAACTTTCGTCCCCCTTTTCATCAACTTAGGGGTTGAATTTCTAAAAATTCCTTTGTGCTCACCTACACTGTAAAAAGAACCCGCATGCAAATTTTCACGTCCTAGCCCCAGTAGTTTGGGCTGTGCGTTGATCGATCAGTCAGTCAATCAGTTAGCCCAGTCAATTTCTTACTTTATATATATATCATATAGATTAAACGTACACGCAGGCATGTATTTTTTGAGGTAAAACCGTACAAAAGATGAGAAAAAGATCTGATCACAAAATTCATACTACGGTAAATAATTTTTGATTAAAAAATCGGCGTGTGGCCATTGCGAGGACACGGCCGTGTCTTTTACGTGAATACATATTCGCTCGGACGCTTTTTTAAGTTCTTGGTCCCGCCGCTACACTCTCATCACTGGATTACTGTTGAGTAAGAAGCCCTTTCTACTCGTATACGACTTGTATATTTTGATTTGACTTTTTGATGAGTAATGACCGATATTGTATTAAGTTTTCTTAATTTTTAACTTTAACACCCTATATATTCACAATAACTATTCTATGCAAATGTTTTGTATACCTAATCAATAAATCTTGACGAGAGCTGTATTTTGATTTAAGGAATTTGAAGGTTGTTTTCATTTTAACATTTTATTGCTATGAGCTTCAGGAATTCAAAGTAAGAAGTCATTAAGTATATTTTACAACTCTGTTTGCTTATAAAAACTAGAATTATATAGTACTAGCTGTGCCCTGCGGTTTTACCAGCATATAATTTAAAAGAAATAGCTGATTAATGATTTGTAATACTTCAATATAGACAATATTTTTTTTGGGCGGCCAGAGTTATGCGTCACAACTTACACGGCTTGTTTGCACCATTACACCTAGAGTCATAGACTCGAGCAGAGTGTTGAATTATTTTAATTTTCCATTATCTCCCAAACTATATGTCCAAATAATGTGCTATAAAGGGCATAGTTTATCTTGATAAAATTGTCTTGATGATGATATAACTTTCGTTCGTAAGGATTAATTTGTCATGCCTAATAATAATGCTCATAAATTACTTTTCAATTTTCATTTAAAAAAAACGCAAAGTACCTTATTGTGGTTTATGTATAAGAGATAGGCATATGGTATCGTGGACTTTTTTTAGACGTATTAAAGAGAAATATTTTGTAGAACATTGTATTTATGCATCACTAACCATTACGCCAGCGCACGAGGATAAAGCTGTTCAGGTGCGCTGTTTCTTCCGACTTCCTTAATAAAAATCAATATTTAAAGCTTGCTGAGAGGTGTAGCCTAATGGAGAATAGCAAAGAGGATAGCCTATACTATTCGACATGAATCTGGCTATCATATACAAAAATAATTTTTGAATCTGACTAGTAGTTCCAGAGACTAGTGTGTTTAAACAAACAAACAAAAAACTCTTCCGCTTTATTATATTTGTATATATTATTATATTAGTATAAATAAAACTATACATAGAGAAATAATATTTTGCTCGAATTACAATGTATAAATAGTTGGAGATACCGCGTATTTAGAAGTTCAGCAGTAGGGAATGGCAATTTTGTCATCTTATTGAGTATTACCATTTATAGGTTCAAGTTATCTAGCTTCCACTGTACTTTCTATAATATATTTTATGTTTATTGAATTGGTCTGTATATTGAATTATACTTGATATTATTTTACTATCGTTTCTACCACTTATTTTGACAGAAATTAAATGAAACATTGGCTACTGCCCGCGACTTCGTCTGCTTGGACTTCAAAATTGGGTCCAGAGGGAAACAAAAAATATGTGTATTTACTGCGATAAAAAGTATCCTATGTGTTAATCCAGGTTATAGACTATCAGTGTGTCAAATTTAATCTAAATCCGTTTAGCCGTTTATGCAGACTTTCACATTTATAATATTAGTAGGATTGATGAAAATTGTTGTCTCTGGAAATTTAGATCTATATTAGTGTGAAGGTAGTCGCGTATACAAGGGTTTGCTCTAACATACACCTTTTTGGTTTTCACTATGTTAAATTTAGTACTAGGTCCTTTACAAACTTTTTATTACTACACTAAATGTAGGTAGTTATTTCTTCGAAATCGTTATACTGCAAACCTGTAATTTTCACAGAATGTCTATACAGAATATGGTATAAAATATTTATGTACCTACCTACCTATTCATTAATGTACAATTGTATATTACCCTGTCAAAGCATCGACTATTATTTCTCATGAATGTACATTCAAATTAATATGAATACGATTGATTTCTCATATTAGAAATATTATTGCATTTTTCACATAATTTTGTACAGTGTTTTAAATTCATTAACTGTTTTCTTGAGGTTTCTACGTGTATATCCATAGTGGTGTTTCAAATGTAATGTTTTTTATAATGCCTTATAGGTTTATCATTTGACCTTAATATCATCTTATGTTAAATGAAATGGTAACACACGAAGCCTAGAGGAATTAGTTCTCAAGCGCAACCGCCGGAACACAACACAACTATACGTGTATGGAAAGAAATTCATCTTGAGTGTGGTAGCTGGACGAGTGTTAGAAAATGAGCATAGTCGGTTATGAATAGATTTAATTTTTATTTTGTATGTTTTTTTAGTAATGCGTGCATTCAACTCATTCTATTCTATAAAAGATACCATAAAACTAAAAATATGATTTGAATTTATAAAAAATCGTTATTTGTCTAGTTTAATGCGTCTAGTCTGAGCGTTCTTACTGAGGTAAGCAGTGACGATGTATGTTATTGTATAAAATTGTAACTTTTTTAGTGATTTGGTCATAAAATTATTTTGCGTTGGAATTTAGAGTTACGTATTTTAATTTACTTTAATTTAATTTATTTTTGTTATTTGATTAATAAAAAATCTAATAATTAATAGTGGAAGGCGACCTGTTTTTAAATAGAATAAGCGATTGGCATTACGATAAAATGTTCTTTTATTTTTGTATCATGGCTTTCATTTACATTTTTAAATGGATGTGACACTTTTTTATACATTTTTTTTATTATTCTTTGGATAGACGTAGCTGCGCTTGGGTCATTCCCACCGTGAAGTGGGACCTCGACACAATGTAGTCTCACCTCGCCTCGTGTCAAGCAGTTTTAATTACTTCACCCGCACCCCATGGCAAGGTTAATTCATTGTTCTTTTGTTTTCTTTAATACTCACATGCTTATTCAACGTCCATTGTAACGTGGAAACAGTATTACGGTAATTATTTTTAGATTTTCGCTTAACTGTATATATTTTGTACTTATAGGTTATTAACAACATAAATAAAAAATTTAAGCAACTCCTGACATAAATAACCTTCTCATTAAGAACATTCCAATAAGCCCAAACACGATACCTCTGCAGTAATCTGATGAGGAGTTGGGTATTTTTAGATTTCAGATGGTACTGCAGTATGAGGTCAAGTCTTTCAATATCTCTAATTCTTCTCGTTCTTGCAATATCATTGAAGTAACAGGATACCAAATTACCAATCGATAAGATCTGTGGAAGTCGTTCACATCCCTTTAGAGTGAATTAGGCCAATTATTGATCTATGTGGCATGAATACATCTCTTATAAAATGTTTTACATCATAACTAGAGGCAGTGTATTTTCATTCTTTCGTAACAAATACGGACGTTATTTCGTAACGAATACATTTTACTTAGCTTACATATAAATTTATTCAGATCCCGAACAATAGCCTGAGATATCTTCGAAATAAATTACAGAAAACATTCATTAATCAAATGCGTCGTTACTGTTTTCCCTCTTACGAGTACAATATCCCCACATTTACTTCAGTAGGTATATTATATTTCATTATCATTATGTATTTATTTGTTTAGCCGATTTTTTACACAATTAAATATAGGGAGATACCAAACTAGCTTGAATTATGACAACCAAACATCTGACACACTGAGTAGGTATTAAAAATCTTTATCACTGGGAATTAACAATTGTGTTCCGACTGGATTGCGACCACCGTATATCAAGTGTAGCACCCGTCATAGTGGCACGCTTATGCCTATATATCCGCGGTAGGAACCCGACTAGATCTGTAATCCGTAAATCTGGATTATGAGGTACGGAACCCTAAAAAAATAAAAGAAAAAAACCCTGAACAGGAACCGAAGTCGCGCCCTCTCTGCTCAAAAACATTATTACTACTACAGTCACCACACACGTCAATATTGACCGTTTTCGTAAGCGTTTTTATGTTTGTTTTTTTTAGTAAGTAGTTAAATATTATGAAGATCTCATTATGAAAATTAATGTGGTTTAGTTTAGTAAGTTAGTTCGTAAATATAAGAAAGTCCAATAGTCATTTTAAAATAAAGTTTTTTATGTGTCTTTTTCTCAGGTCCCGTGCTCTTCAGCGATGTTCGTAGCATTATTAATCAGCTCGTCGTCCAACATCCGCCCACTTTCAGACACGTAACAGGAACTTTCGCCAACATCCACGTTCTAATTAGATGGTATTTGTCAATCCATTTACAATTCCAAATGCGGACAATTAAATAATTGCAATTAAATTCAACGATAATGATATGGATACTTTATCGTGTCGATATTTGTCGACACGACGATTTTGTCGTGTTAATCTCTAATCTAAATATTAGATATCTAAGTATGCAATATTGCTAAGCAAGATACATTTAAAATTCTTGATAACCCCTGACACCAGTGACCTGTTTATTAAGACCATTTCAATGAGCCCAAACACGACATCTTTGCTGTAAGTTGGTGAGGATTTAGGTATCTTGCAGCATCAGGTCAAGGCTGTCATGTTCTACTAATGTAATTAAAATAATAGAATACTAAATTTCGACTCGATCAGACCTGTTAAAGGTGCTCACATCCATTTGTCAACTAGATAAGAAGTGATAATCTTCAAATGGCTGATGAATAATAACTAAGAACAATCTAGATCAAGTCACCTATAAAACAAAAAAAACTAGATCATAATCGGTTAAGTCGTTTGAGAGCTAAGATGCCACAGACACAGATTATCACAGATACACAAGTTAAACTTATAACACCCCTCTTTTTTCGCTGGGGGTTAAAAAGAGAAATTTTCTCTCCAATAAATGACTATGTTGTGCTCAGATAGTATACGTGTGGTTGATACGATTACTACAAAAAGTGATAGCAATCTCTGTATACATGTGATACCTGTGTTTTACTGGAGGTCGGTGTATATAACTGATAGAAACTTTGAAATTCACTCAGCAACTGAGTAAATTATATTATTAGCATCGAAGCGGTTTCTTTTCGTGGCAAATTCAACTCTTCTCGCACTTGCGAGATATAATTCTACGTGATTAGTAAACATAACAGTAGGTACACACAGGTAGGTTTACAAGCTAGGTACGATAACTAACTCTGGTTTTACCTACTACCGGGTAAAACATTGTTCCATAAGCGTAATTTATGGATTTTAGAGAATCTGTAAGAAAAGTGAAGGGCGCACCTACAATAAATGTGTAATGGAAATGAACACACACAGTTTTCAAATTTTGTTGATCATCTAATGTTTTTATGGTGTTCTATGTTCATTCCGAAATTACATAAGCATCGGACTAGGTGTGGTTCAAAGAACAATATACCTATATGTATTTTTAATGGCCTTTGCTAAATTTATTGTTAAAACGTAATGAAATTTATGCTAAAATTTAATGATAATTAAAGCTAAAAATATTATCGTGTGATTTATCAAGTGCTCTCAAGTTATATAAATAATTATTTTAATAGAGAATTAAAAAAAATGTCTGGCTGGATCAGATTATTAAATGTAAGATTTATATTTTCGAAAACTAATTAAGGACTTAGCTCAGTAATATCGTAAATTAATGCTATAGTTAAATTAATTCTACTATAATAGATGTATTTTTTTTGTTTTGTATTGTTTTTAACTATTCTACTATTTACAAGCATAATAAGTGTCAACAAAATGCTTTATGCTCGTTCACTAACACTAATTGTAGATAAGCAGATTTGACCAGTTAAATAGTTAGTTCGAAAAATATAAAAAAAAACATTAATGGAATACTAATCTTTTGATTTACTAAATCGACAACTAAATTTATACTTATACTATGTTCATCATAAGAAAGGTTACATGACACATGTCAAATGTTCATTTTAGAGATGTAGCATAATTTAAAATGGAAGTTGATTTTAATATTAACTATTATTTTTTAGACCTAAATATAATCGATAATACGATTATGCTTTAAATTAATTGAGAGGTGTGTAAGCTGTGTAAATTAAATAACAAAAATAAACTATAACAACAATTGAGACCGCCATCCGGACCACTTGAATTATTGAATGCTTGACGCCAAACAAGATTCATTCTTCCAGTCAATATTCTTCGTTGCGTGTTGCTGCAGTAAAATGTAAGAACTATGTAAATTTATATTTTTATTCGAAATTAAAAAAGAAACCAATAAACTAAATGGCTTTTTTTATCGTTATAGATTTAGCGTTGTGACTACAATCTTACCTGATCTTAAGTGAAAATGTGGCCTAAGACGGTAATACGCTCAGTCTAATAGTGGAATACTGGGTCTCAAGTGCAGCTGCCGGAACACACCTATTGGTGTTTAGCGACAGTGTTTGTCGTGTTTTCAACCTGAGGGTGGTAGCTAACCAGGCGGGTATTAGATAAAGCCCTACCACCATGCTATTGGTTTCCTCACTATGTTTTCCTTCACCGAAAGCTCAGGCTGATTGCAGGGATTCGAACTCACGTAAATCGACGCTATGTTCGTACACGCTACCACTGAACCATCTTTATTTCCAACAGCAATGCGCAATGTTGCGTTTGGTTAATTCAATTTGTACGATTAATTTTCGATTTGTTCGATTTACTAGTAAATCGAAATACTAGTCAATTTACAGATTTTATTATTTTGGTCTACTCTAGTTGTAAGTGGATACCATAGAAAGTAACGCAGCACGTAGTAAGAAAAAATAAAAAAATTCTCAAAAATAATTGTCTACACGGTATAGAGTAAGTTATGTAAGATTTCGTGCAAAATGATTTTATAACGTTTATTAGTAGGTACACCTACCTATCATATTTTGTTAATGATAATTATTGATTGTCGAAATGCATGTTTTAGGTTATGTCGAATTTACGTTTTACGTCACACGACACGTCATGTAACCGTTCTTATGATTAACATAGTACATGATAATAACTTGATCACCATTTCAAATCTTTTATAAATGAGAGATTTACTAAACATTTATTATAATAAAATTTATTCATTTTCTCTGATACTCCTTACCTACCTATATATATTAGATACATTGTTATCATCTTGATAACATTATATGATATTTTGATATCATTGTTTTGGGTATCAATTTAATAAGTGCTCAAAAACAACTAAATCCGTTCCTTGTGTGGCACAATTTTATTTTAGGGCCTTACATATACCTTCTCATCTGTAGTCTCATGCAGTAGGAATACTGTAGTTGTTTCCCAATAGTACCTAGAGTAGTAAACGAGTATCCACAAACACTAACAAAAGTGACCCAATAACATCTTGAAAATTTTACAAATTTAGTATGCATTTAGACTATATTAATATAGAAAATATATCTTTGATACTTATATCGTTCTACTGAATTCTTATTTATAGTCAAGTATGATCGCTCACGAAATTGATAACAGTAGAGTATCATGTTTGACGTTGACGCAGGCAGTGTGTCACACAGTTATCATTAAAATTAAAGTATAATTAAATACGATAGTGAATCAAATTTTTACATATGATTATTGTTTTTAAAATAGGTTACTTTCTGAGTGAACCCATAATTAGTAAATTTCATATGGGGGTGTCGAATGGTGTAATCATTTCATTAGTGATGTATCTACTTTTGGAAGTCGATGAGATAGCTTTCGCTAGGTTATTTTTCAAACTTTTGTGCTCTTATAATTAATTATATTGGCATTGGCATATTTAGGGTTTAACTAAGTTGTGAAGCATTGCATATCTTTGTATTTTCATTCTTGTAAAGGCTTAGCCGATTTAGGGAAATTGTGATTTATATATATTGTATGCCTTCAATACAATGACGCGACGCGGCATTTACAGATGTCTAGTATTTAATAGATTTATATAATTAGTTCCTGGCATTCGGCCATAAAGTCTTTGGTGAACATATTGAAAATTATATAGAATCTAACTCCTGATGACATATTTAGGCACTTTAAAATAGATTGGGTATTTGATTTTAACTTTCAGTACCTACGTTCATACCGAAATAATATAATTAAGAGGTTTTCCCGGAAATATTTAGATATACTGTTACATATACGAACAATTCGTATTGCCATGTTTTTTTAATACATGTAAATACAATAAAATGTAATGTGCTCTTGTGGTGGTCAATCGCTGCAAAGGCTGCACAAAAATCACTACAACTGTGGTTATGAGCTTTGGCAAAGTGAATGAGGTGGCCCTGTAGGAATCAGATTCCCATTATCAACGTTTCTCCGCAGAGTCTTTGGGCCGCTCGGGTATCTTACCTTTCCATCTCTTAGCTCCTTATAACTGTCCGGATATGTGCACGTCGACTCACTTCACTGGCCTGGACAACCGAATGGCGTCGTCTAAGATTGACACCCTTATCTTCTACGCGACAACATCCGCATCGGTCATCTCCTAGAAGCCCACTCCATTTGCAGTTCTATTGAATTTAAGCTCACCCGATATACCCAGGCTGGATAGATCAACTGTTTTCTATGCATTTGTTAATACCTTCTTATATGTCATTTCCCTTTTCACCGCTGTCGGCTGCAGCATAATTACTAATGATGTTTATTTGAAAAGACAACAGGATGTTGAGACTTCCATTCCCGAAGCCAGTTGCTTATCTTATGTACCTTACCAACCCCTCTACTCATAGCAAGCGGAGAAGGTGTCCATATTGTATGCAGGGGTTACTCCTATAGAACTTCTACGTGTGCGCATTCATCGTGTCGCCCATATTGAGCATACAACCCACGTTCGAGCCTTGCGATTGTTACTACTAGGAGAGGCTCGTTCGCAGTCTCCTTACGGTGGATTTAGGGAGCAAAAAGAATTCCTCCCTCAGGGATCACTTGCAGATTTTAGCTGACGAACTGCCCACTCATTTATATATGACACTTTCGGAAGTATGAAAAGCTCCAATATGTGAGCCTTTTCGATCTTTGCTTTCATTTCAGAGACCTGTTAAGCAATTTCAGTTAGTTCCGCCTCCTGTGTCCTAATTCCTGATTCTGCAGTCGAAGGAATTTCCACTTCCTTGGAGAAGGTCCGGTTACCTATTACTTGGACAAAACGATACTTCTAAACGGTGCCTACATCAACTAAATCAATAAAATTATCTGAGGATTAGGTACTATCTACATGATTTTCACCAAAAACGTAATTGCCTGAAACGATTTGGTTATTTGATAAAAATATTTGACTATATAGGGTACCTACCTATCTATTATTAATTTCAATAGAAATGTTAATTCTTGGATGATACTGATAAATCTATTGATATGATGATATGATACTACTGTAGTTTTAGAAAAAATATTTACTAAATTTTTTCCCCAAATATATGTGTGTATATACACGTGTATATCCAAAATACCACCTTATTACATTAACTTAATTACATTATTTAAAAAAAATTAATGTTTTTATCGAAGAATTAACAATTTTGGAATAGTTTTTAAATACGCTCATACGTTTAATATATGTGTAAATAATGTATTTTTATTTTTTATTGGAATTCATCTATAATATTTTTCATTAACATTTCTTTATAATTTATGTAAGTTACGCTCTTTTAACTTGTCACTAGTGTATTTTACACACATCTACACTAAAACTATTTTACAAAAATATTATAGATCATATTATCCGTAGTAAATGATAATATTTTTATGAATATTTAGGAGCACTATGTTTGTGAAAAGATATGAAAATCATCTCTTATGGATTATATCGTTAGTACATTATCCGAATGTGCGATATTATCGGTTGAAATTCTGATACAGTTAAAAAATAATATTCAATAGTACATATTCAAGCAAAATTAAGTATAAAAATAAATTTTTACCTAGTCAGGGCTACTTAATATAGGATACAATATTAAGTCTTTTTGTTGATGATTTTATTTGTCTTTTAAAAACTGTTTATCTTTTATTACTGTTTAGCGTCCAAGAGTAATGTTCACCAAAAACATATAGACAGGTTGGTATACACCTGTAATATAAAGTAAGGTAATACATATTAAATTAAAGCAATAATATTTATAAAATCAGCCAAGAGCGCAAATTTGAAATGTATGTGGGATATATTAAAATAATAAGCTAAACCGCAAAGAAAAAGGGTCTGTTAGAAAATCTTCAAAAGTACCTGACTTAGCTTTATGAAATAAATACTAAATTAATCAATTTATTAATTAGCTTAAATGAAAATAAAACAAATCTTTTTTTAATAAATGTAAAATAAATAAAAATGTGTAGTTTTTCCAGTATTTTCGTAAATGCAGATTGGTAACAGATGTGCCGTTTTCACGGATTTTAGTACTTTGTGTTGTCTCCGCGAGCTCGCAATACTGTTGTCATGCGATTTGGCAAACTTTCTACTAGGTTTTTAATGCGATGTTGGGGAATATACTGGCATTCCTCTATTAGAGCTTCTTTGGCGGCGGATTCCGTAGACGTACACGTCGTCACAGTTCGTCACATGCATGCTCAATGGGGTTTAATTTGGAGCTGCGTGCTGGCCACTCTATGTGTCTGATACCGACTTCTTGAAAATAGGCAAACACTGTCTGAGCTGAATGCGGGCGGGCATTATCTTGCATAAAAACAGCATTCACGCCCATGTCCACTAAAAATGGACCTAAGTAGTCATTCAGAATTTCAGTGACATATCTTTCTGCAGTTAAAGTTCCATTTTCTATCATCACTAGCTAAGTGCGGCTTTCGGAAGAAATCCTAGCCCACACGTGAGCTATGTGGTACTTTTTCTTCTATACAGGCTTGGTTATAGTGCTCTCCCGGTCTTCTGTACACTCTTTTACTCCCGTCGTGCTTGTATAAACAGAATCTAGATTCTTCTGAAAACATAACTCTTGACTAATCATTCAGAGTCCAATTCTCGTGTTCTCTACCATAACTCAACCTTGAGTTTCTGTGGTGTCTTTGTAGTTTTGAGCCATTTGCCTTTAAATTTGTTTCAGCCAGACGCCGTCTTACTGTATCTGTACTCAGATTGTTTCCTCCAGCTCGTAATTGATGATTCTTTACTTCAACAGCCGTAAGAAAGCGATTTTTCAAAACTGTTGACACCATATAGTGATCCTCCCGCGCCATCGTGCACCTTTTTCGGCCTGTTCCTGGTCTTCGAAGATTGGACCCAGTTTCATGGAAACGCTGGAGTACTCACACCAGCCGTTCTCGCTGTATTTCGCTGACTGTGCCCATCTTCAAGCATTGTCAGGATCCTGGTACATTCTTCAGGGGTTAACGAAGTGATGACTTCAGAATAATAAAATTTACAAGGCAGAGGCACCATATTTATAACTTTTTTATTGCAAAACTAAAACACACGCGAAACAATTGATTAGAATTTTTTGGTACTAAATGAAAAAAATGACCAATATTTTTCATTTTCAGTTTTTTTACACAATTATCAAAAATAAATGAAAAGGTTGTACCACATATTATTTTATGTGGCATTACATGTTCTTTAATTTAGTCTTTATTTTAAAAAGCTAGGTCAGGTACTTTTGAAAATAAGGAAGACTTTCTAATCGACCCTTTTTCTTTGCGGTTCAGTGTAGTTATGTAATTGTATATATATTTTTAATAAATAAATTCGTATAGCCGTTTGGTTTTGATTTCTGTTTCCTTTTCTATAGACAAAGGATTCCTTCTATTTGATCCTGTTTTTAAGGTACTAAAAACCCAGCGACTAATTGCATCTATCTCTTTCCAATCCTGGCAACCTAGTCCCTTTTTAATTCAGTTTCAGCCATTTTCAGGTGCGGAGCACATTTAGTGCGAAATAAGTCACTTCGGGTCGTATGAGTCGTGTTCGCCAAATTTATTTTTTTTATAAATGAAACTGATTCTTGCTTAATAAAAAGGGGGTCAATAATGCACCGGGCACTGTCGGAACTGCTGACATTTTGTAATGACAATAAAAGAAACTCAAGTATAATTGTCATAATTTTTATTTATTTATATCTACACATACTTATAAACTTGGAGTTAAAATATTTGTATTAATAAAATATCTATCGTTATTTTTATTCTTTTAACAATAATTCAGATGAAATATTTTCCGTTGACGCTCTTTCACTATTTCGGTTACAAAAATAATTTTTATCCTTTATTTTTCCTCAGATGGCAAATTAATAACAAAAATGATAAAAATATGTATATATTATAACTTTCTTAAGTCTTGTATACATTTAATGCGACCTGTGTATTTTAAATAATGTAGATATCTAGTGAATCAAAGAACTTGAGGCGCATTTTTTTATTTGGTGATACTTCTTCCTTTGGTTTGATATATGGCAAATGCATGCATATCTTTAAAGATGTTTAAACGCATTCAGTAATAAAATAAAACTATTAACACATAGCTTCAAGCTTTAAACAAAATGTAGGAAACAATTTTTACTGTAAAATAATCAATTATAATTTTATTGTTAGAAAATGCAATATGTTCGTAATCGACAAAACAACATTTTACTAACTAGGTTATTACAGACTAAAGTTTTACTAAATTCTATAGTAAATAAAAAATAAACTTTTGTTCGAGAATCAAAGATAAAATTCGATACATTTATTTAAAGAGAAAAAACAGAGTGCTACTGTGAAATGTGCTAGTTACTTTTTTTATCTACTATCTATTGAGATTTTTTTAAATGAATAATTTTAAATACTGCCTACGTATTGTTTTGGACTGCAGGAACTATTATTTACGTAAAAAGTAAAATAATACAGAAATTATAGGGCGCGTTTATTTGCGATAGGTATATCTGAACGTAGCCTAAACGGATTACATGTTTTTTTTTTTTAAAGCAGAGGTTTATCAACATTAATTGACAATTAATAGGCTAAAGGGATTGTGAGTTAGGGATGATAGACGTACCAGTTTCCTGGTATATGCACCGGATCTTGTCCCATGCACCAGGTAAAAATTATGCTGGTACACAATAATACCAACTTTAAATATCAACCAAGGCCCCCATGTGATTTGTTCACCGAGGAGCTAAATAAAAAGGTTTTCGGGGTGGAACACGAAATAAGGCTCCTGGCTTTTGCAAATTTTGTGGACCGAAAAGCTAAAAATTTGTTTCTCCGGGAGGAAGGTGGAACTGAGCCCCTGGCACTTGGTATCTGCGTGAGGGTACCAGCTTTTTTTAAATACCAATTTTTACCGACATCTTTACTTGGGCCACTTTAATGGGCCACTATCTACCATTCCTGTGGCGAGGTAATATCATAAAACTTCAAAATAAAATCACATGCAGTACCACAAACTCAGGAAAAGGAGTTTATTGTGTTTATATGCACAACTTATTTATGTATTAATTTTATCTTGGACCCCCAATTTAGAAGCCCAAAATACCTACTTCCCTATAATATAATATTGAAGTGTTTTTTATGTATCTCTAATCCGACTATATTTTTACTGAATGCCCTAAATATCCTAAAATACTTCGTTTTCTTTTAATCACGAAGATTTCAAGATAGGTTTATATGAGCCCCACATACCTCCCCTTGATTACGGCTCTGTATTAAGATTAATGTATACATTTTTATAGACAAATATTTACTTTGGTCAAAGCTAAGATAAAATTTGCTTAAATTAACCTTAAAATTATAATAAGGAACTAATATCCTAACGGCAAAATTGTAAAAACGATGTAAGTAATGTTTTCAAATAATTCATAGAAACCCTTTTCAATGGCAAGTTAATAAATGTGAGAAAAAAAGGAAAACGTGTTTACCATTCCCTCCCTATGTTAACTTATGTATAAGCAAACTTATTTTTTATCGAACAACAAAAATCCCACTTTTTTCACTATAAACAAAATAGTTCTATAATAGCTATATATTTATAGGTAAGACTTGTCACAATTAAATGGTAACCAGTATTACATTAGAAGATTATTTATATTTTTAAATCTATGACAATATGAAAATTATGAAATATTTACCTAAACTTATAAACGCCAATTAAAAATTTGTTGATAATTAATTTCTGATCTTAATTCGACTTTCGCTATTTAAAAGAAAACATATTAATTAGCAAATAGTCCAAGATAATTTGTTACCAAGATTATATTTAATTATTTTGATTAAATAAATTTATAATTATTCATAATTTATACCTAACCGCTCATGATAATCAATTTCGTAGTCTTTTAATAAAACTAAGGATTTCTTAACAGAAAAGTTTCGGGAATAAAGAGTTGGAAGTTTGCTTTATTTTGAAATAGAGAAAAATAACTGTAATATTATAGTTTTGGACGGCGAAGCACATTTTTAGCTTAGACAAATAATGGTAGTTTCTAATTTCAGAGTTAGAGACACCAGCAGACTTACTCTTGGAGCGTTCGAGTTCTGAATCGAATCGATAAAATTCGATTTGGTACCATTTGGCGCTCTTAAAATCGACACTAGCACACGATCGTGCTGTGGCTCGAATCGGAACTAACTTTGATCGATTTTTGATGTAGCATATTTAGTAAATTATGTTAAAATAAAAAGAATCCAAGCAAAGATATATAATACTTAACGGTGACTTTTGTGTATTGTGACCCGATACGAACGAACGATGTTGATATGATTCGATCGTAACTCGCAACTTGATTTTCGATTCGATTTGGTTTAAGAGTACGCTTGTATGATCAAGTTCGAATCAAAAGTGAAATCGTATCAGAAAGAAGATCAAATTCGAATTAGTTTTAAGAGTAGTAACCTAACATTAAAATGATAAATGCACATAATATCTTTAGATTTATGATAGTTAATTTTATATCCAATTAAGACATCCGTATTATCTACAACGAAGGTATACATTAGGGATGAGCAACACGCGGCACGCCATACTTTCTTGTCTAAGCTCTCCTAAAATTTTATATCTTCACTTTTAAAAATTCCTAGTATGCCACAACCTCACTGCAAGTAAACTAGATTTTTGCAAATTGAAAATTTATTTTTCTTCCTTGACTGAAGATCATTACTGCAATTATCGAGTGAATATTCCTGTCTTATGAGGATTTCAGTAACCTAACAAGGGAGCCGCCCCCTTGTTAGAACTTTCTAGGGAGTTTTTGTGGCATCTCATAGTCCACGTTATTATTTTCATTCCACTTCACTTGTGCACAATAAACGAGCTTTATTATACAAAATACCACCTGTATTATACAACATAGAGTCAATCAAACAACACAAATTTATGAATAAAAAACAAAAACCACTACATGATAGTTTAAGATCCCGCCGAAAAATCCAATTGTAAATTTCATTATACAGAGTTTGTATTGTCATAATGACGTGCGAATCGCACATTTTTTCATTTGTAGCTGGCCAGTTGTAAAAAAGGTTGCTCATCCCTGATATACAGAATATGGCTTAATTACATGAACAATATTTATATTATCTCATTATGGCTTGATTAGATCTGACTTAGATTGTCATAATCTACGGCAATAGTGCAATACATCGTTGAAAAGCATTAAGTCGCTTGGTCGTAGATAGGTGATACTTGGATTACATAGGTATTCGACTAGTGCTACAGGTATAAGTTGACGGTGGCCATTCCTGGAACTAAAACCGTCATAAAGAAATGTCACTTCAATAGTCGGGAGTTTTAAGTTAACATCGTCGTAGTATTATTGCCAAATTATTAGTTTAAAGTCATGACGAAAGTGATTAAAAGTTGTTTTAAAAATACTGCTATTAATATAGAAAATCCTTTTTTAACATTTATTAACAACCAATTAAATTAAAACAATGAAGGTACAACGAACGTTTAAAAATTACAACTAAATCTACTTAAATCACCAATCTACAAATATCTTAAATAAATTATCAACGGGTCATACAAATATCCGACGTGAGTATATTATTAGGAGAAAAAGGTTTTAAATTCATCGAAGTCACAAAAGTAAAACTAATTTAACGCATGATGATTTTATACCAGTTTTTTTTTTATTAGTGACATACATTTTTTAGTAGTAGTTCGGCAAATTGACTGCACTGCACTTATGGTAAAGCACAGTACAAACCAAACACAACGGCGACCACCGAGAGATCTTAATCCCTCAACGGTCGCCGCTGTCACGCCGGCCTACATAGTATCTCTTTACGTTACGTTACGTTATTTATTTGTAAAATCGTAACGCATGTGTTTTTGATTTATAAATTCACTGAAATTCATCATCGGAGCTTAGCAGGGTCGTTTTCTCGTGGTAGTTGTTGGCGTGGCTGATTGTGGCCACACGCTGCGGCGGTGGTCTCGGTGCGAGCGCTGTCCCCTCTTCCCCGCGCTTACCTGCTTCGGTGCGCCCGCGCATCACTATGCCAAATATTTATAAGAAGTTAATTTTTATGTATGTTTATTTACATTGGCATGAGGGGTAAGACGTTCGTTAAGACTTTCGTAATAAGAAGTATTTCAGTCATGGTAATCGAGTGATTTAGACCGAGCTCCGGCATGTAACAAATTTATTTTACGGAATTCGTGTAAATATACTAATTTAAATTGGTAACACTATCGGCTACGGTGAAGGAAAACATCATGATGTTGAATTCTCAACGATCGAAATCGCCAATACAACGTGGTCTGGCGTATTGCCCTTGCCGTTCTTTGGAGATAAACTTCATTGCCCAGCAGTGGGACACTTAAGGCTGGTATTATTATTATTATTATTTGTTCTGTAATAATCAAATACAGTGGATTTCATTTATAACAACCTGGGTTGGTTATAGCGACGTAACACTTGTCATATTTTACACAGGTTCATTCTTCAATCATAAAGCTTTCTTATCTTTTGTTTTGTTCGTATAGATAAAGTTAAATCTAATCAAATATTGTTTTCTTTTTTCTTGCTTTTGTTTCTTTATTTTTACGAATGTATATAACGACTTTCTGGTATAGCGACAAAATTATCGTGGTCCCTTCATCGTCGTTACAACTGAAATCTACTGTATAATAAATTAATTGCCTTGTAAAATCCAACTCTAATTAATCATTGAATTTGTGACTTGCTTATAGATTTTCAATTTCAAAAAAGAAATGGCTGTACTTTTGTCAATTTTTTGCATGTAACGCGTGAAAACTGTGTTTAGTGCAAGATGGCAAATCTAACTAAGTGCGTCTTATTTAATTATATAACTTCAATGAAAGGTTTTTGTCCTATATTTTAATAAGAAAACTACTGTGCACTGTAGTGTGATGATTATATTTTTATTTATTCATTAAATAGCACAAGAAGTAGTGAATCTTGTATTATAAAAAGCAGACTAATTAAAAACCGTCACCGACTCGTTATATCAAGGACAAAAATACTTGCCCCAGCTCATTTGTAATAAACTATATCAGGTTTTATATATTTAATTAATTAATTTATATATTAAACAATGATTTGGATACAGACAATTTTTTTTATTTGCCTTTAGGCTGGTGGGTGACCACAACTTGTCGAAGTTTGTTACGCGGTAAACTGTCAAATGATTTTGGCTTCATGTGTCGGAAGGTGTTTGATTGCAGATTATCGAGCTAAAGGCGTGTTAGTCAGAAAGTACTGATCACTAAAAAATGTCCTACCACTATGAGAATTCCTTACATCGAAATTTCACATTTATCGTAAGAGAGAGTGGTAGACTAGTCTTAGCAATCGACTACGCAAGAACCGCCGCGACATTTATTTCTGCCGCAAAGTAGTAGTGTTTGCGATGCTATATTCAGGTCCGATAGGCTTGGTTGGTAACCAAATCTGGCACAAGAGGCATTCCAACTGCCTTCAGAAGAACCAATTTATCGTGACTGGCTTCATATACTGCGGTCTTTTCGAAATTGATGACCACTTAACATCAATAGAACTAGATGCCTGTTTACTGTTTAATATTATAAGAAAAAAGTCTCGAACCCACATCCTTCGAGCGGTGTTTAAACGCGCTAACACAAAACGAACAACACGTCTATTTTAGAAATAAATAATATATAGATAAAGTTGTGTGTTAAACGTATACTAGCTCGCCGCATACGTTATTCTGATCTTTACAGTAGTAATAACTCGGCTCATAGCGCCATCTATCACGTTCAGGGATAGCATGACACCTTCTCCATAAAAGACCTTAGATCTACCAATTTTCATGATCAATCAGTTTTGGAGTTGATCAATCCATTTTTAAATAAAACTAGTTGGACCGTCAAAGCGATCACAGCGTTACCTATCGGACCCTAACATATCTATAAGCCATCATCTCGATAACACAAATATACTATGTAAATCTGAACGCAATCAGTCATGTCGTTCTGTAGTTATACAATCACTAACAGACGCACACAAGATATTGATAGGTATAAAACTTATTAACTTACCTTGTAAGTATAAGTAGTTATTACGTAATTATTAAACGAAAACAACGCACATGCATACATTCCATGAAATGTGGTACTTATTAAATAAATAACTACATGCAAGCAAAATAATAAAAAATAAGCATAATACATACTTAGGAAAACATTCTTCTTACCTTGTGTTAAAACGTCCTTGTTAAGTTCTCGTATTACTGTAGGTCTAATAAATGCAAGTAAAAGTTAACAAACGTTATGACTTCTCAGAATAAAACTTTGGAATTACAAGGAATAACTTTATTTAATTAGGGCGAATTACAAGGTCTTCGATAATAATATAGTGTTGTTTTGAAATTAAACTTAATCCAAGCTGGACTATCGATATTTAAATCTAACGATTAGTAATATAATAAGGGAATTATAACCTAAAATTATTTATACAAGTTAAAAAAGAAAAAAAAACAGTGCTTTTATGGCATTACCGAATGTCAACGTTTTTTTATTGTAAGAGATATTTTAAAACATTTACAAAGCGCATATATTTTAAAAAAGTAACTGTATCGACTAAGGATATGCCGGATATCTGTACCCGTATCCGCGGATATCCGAGGACGGTAAATTATCCGTATTTGTATCCGCATACGTTATTTTTTTGCAAACCTTGAACGGATCTTTTATATTCATTCCATATATGAAATTTAAAAGGTAGCAATGAAAAACCTTGCTTATTAAATTGATTTACTTGTTACTAAGTTATAATATGTATAAATAAAAAAAGAAATTAAGTATACTAAAACTCGCCTATAGAGAAATAAATAAAAAATCATACTGGCAATGAAAAATAATTAAGGTTTTTGAAAGAAAAAAAATGTATTACATGGAAAGATCATATTTGTTTTATAAAAAATAAAAACTATTTTTGTTTTTTTTTTCGATATAATTAAAAAAATATTAAATTTAAAATTCTCAACTCAGTACCGAAAACGCGCCGATCATTCCCGAACAAACCCGAGCTCGTGTGACGTCACAATAATTACTACTCATTGTAGCACACGGCTGATATAGTGTTTTGAATCTTAATCGATGAAATTCCTTTAACATTATGACGTCACACACCTGGCGACCAATCGTGGCGCGTTTGTAGTCACGTGATCATCTTTAAAATTTTATAAATTTTCAATTGTTTATAATTAATGAAACATGTATATTTTAAGAGTTTTTACAATAGACTATTACTATTAATATAATAAAGCTCTAAAATAAATTAAAAATTGTTTTCTTTTTTTTTTTTTCTCAAAAAACCAATTCACACTTAATATTAAACAAGTAGCGCGCACTGTGCTAGTTTAAAAACAGTGGATTTTATTTATAACGAACTCGGTTGTAACGACTTTTTGGTAATACTTTTAAGTCCCTTGAATTTATTTGTCTATAGTTACTTCCGATGTAACGCTGATTTCGGGTATAGAGACTAGTTTTAATAGAGACAAGTTCCTAGAAATCTCTTGCAGATATTGCGACCGAGTCCACATACAAACACCGGATCAAACAACAATCAAACAAAGGTTCATTCATAGGATGATAAAGGTTTCATATATTTTGTTTATATCCACAGATGGTCTGCAGTTGTACGTTTTTGTTTACAAATCTTTAGGTTGGTAAAGTTAAATCTAGCACGTTAGCAGAGAAACCTAAACTGAGTCAACTACGGTCTTTCTTTTAAATACAGGGTCACTTGTCTTTTATATTAAATATTATTAAGTAGACATTAGGCGATATGGCGCGGCTGTATTGTCTAGCAAGTTTTCATTCTTTCTTTCTACCTATGTATATAGCGACGGAATTATAGTGGTCCCTTCATTATCGTTATATCCACTGTATATCTGATTATTTCACTTGCGTAAGGTTTCGCTAGCTATCGGTCTAAGGTCAAACGGGCCTACTGCAAACAGAACAAATATAAAATTTGAGGTCCGTATCCGCAAAAATCCGTATCCGCGGATATAATTTTTTTAAGAATCCGGAACATCCACCACTGGTAAGTATTTAGTTTTTCTTATACATGGAACGCTAAAACATCACTCTTTGGTTTGGCTATAAACGAAAAGGTACAAAATGTTAAATTAATTGAAAAACAGTTCAACAATCCGATTAATGCCAAATAAATTTACAACAAAAGAAACCATTCTATTTCTTTTTTCAAGACTATTCAGTTACCTACCAAAACTAGCTTTTAACTAAAGGATTAAATCCAGTAACTATTATTAGAAATTTAGGTAACAAAAAAAAATTGAAAAAATACAAAAAAAATCACAGAAAATTAAATATTATTAATACACTAAAAATTGTTTACACAACACCGATGCTAAAGTTATTAAGTACAAAATAAAAAATGGCAATGTATAGTCCGAAAAATGGCGGCAGTACTTCAAAGAAATAAAAATGACCCCACATATATATTATTTTATTAAGCAATATACAACTATACATTTTCGTGGTGAACTCTTCAAGATAATTATTATGATATCATAACAACAGATATTAAATTCGTTATTAATTTCGGACTAGCCAAATACCTTTATAGTAAAAATACATGAATGCACAAGGTCAATGAATCGACGACGAGCACAGAAAACCGAATTATAATCTCATTTTAATATTTTAATTTCTTTTTTTTTTCGTTTTTAATCTCTAATCTTAATTTCAATGATATATCTATAGATAAAAAACGATTCTTGCTGTTCCCTTCAGGCTGACAGTTTCACATTTTTTACCCTCATTGTATGCTGTAAAACCAGTTGTAGTTCGGAAGGTCACTATACTTCTAGTCATGAACTTGAATATCGTAAGATATGCAGGATTTATTATAATATGTATATGTGTTTTATTACACATATTTATGTCATAGGCAATGTATGAACTGCTGGTATTTTATGGAATGTACGTTACAAAATTCCGACGATGCTCGGTTAGGTGAGGTTGGACTTAACAAACAAGAACTATCGAGCCGGCCGCGGCAGGTCGGCTAGCGTCATGGTCTCAATAGAATGCGTATGAAATGTTATAAATGATATGCACACCTTAATACAACAGTTCGTACAAGTCCGGTCGTCACACCGCTAGGCCAATTCCACTACGAATATAGTCGTGAAAATCAGGACTTGCATTAACCATGTATATTCGTCTCTTTCTCTCTCAGGCTAAATCCTATAGATGTGTGTTTTTGTCTCAATCATATGACACTTTGCGGTTTCGCCAAAAACTCTCACGTGATATTCGAAACGTGAAAATAAAAATAATCGAAGATTTATTTTTCATGCTTAGTCGGTTCCTCATTTGGCATTCTATAGAATGCCTAGGCAATGTATGAAATGTAAATCATTTCATCATCGATCAACTTATCTTCGTATAATAATGGTTCGTAAACTGCTATTATACTGTTTAAAATAACCCTAAATAAAGAGCCCAGATGACAGACAAACTTTTACTATCAACCCAAATAGATAGATTCAAACCGACCGACCTCTCTATTTTGATCCGATTGATTTCAAATATCAAAGGTAAAAATAAACACCAAGTACGTTACCATCGGATTAAATATCCGTAATTAGATTTAACAAAATGTCAGCCTGAGTGAATTAAAAAAATGAGACCTGTATAAAAAATAATTATTATATAAATGTTAATGGCTTTACATGCTCAGACGTTATTTATCATATTATATATATATATAGTGTAATAATTATAAACGAACAAACAGCAATGCGCTTCATGCAGAGCAGAGCTATGGCAGAACTTAAAGTTTCTCATAAGGCAGTTGAGAGGTGACATCTGAAATGAAATAAAACCAAAAAAAAAATGAAATGGACCTAGCAGAAAAAAAAACGGATATAATTGTGTAAAACAATAACAAAAATCGATTTAACAAAATTAGAATCGATATCTTTTCTCGATTATTTGCTATACTTTATAAATTTGCTAAAAATAGGGATATACTTGCGGCATCTTACAAGCAATTAGCACATCATAGCATGAATTAGACAACGATAAAACATAAATTCATACTCGGCAAAATTAAAACATATATATCAATTATATAGCTTTAGCGGCGATACGAGAAATAATTTCGTAAATACTAAAATCGACTAGACGTTCGCAAATAAATATAATGTGTATAGGTTGACGAATGATAGTGGTTAGGGGGAGGGGGTCGTTAGGGGGAGGGGGTCGTTAGGGGGGGGGGGTCGTTAGGGGGAGGTTCATGCGCGACAACACGGCTCAAGATAGAGACAAGGGTCAAGTACTCACCCGAGCTGTACTGCGTGTACTGCTGGTACTGCGGGTGGAAGTTGTGGAACGCGTCCGTCATTATGTCCTTAGGGTTGATTGTCTCCTGCAATCCGCGAGTTGACAGTATGTTTAAAAATTCATGTTAATCATTTTATAATATTGGTCTGTTGATAAAAAGCCTTAAACAAACAAATTTCTAATAACATAATTGTTTATTTATTTGATTTTTGCTTCAAAATTATATTTCTGTCTGTGAGTCATGTGATTGGAGACGTCGTACAGAACATGTGACGTCACCGTACAATTAATATACACAGTTGAATGTTATCTTGTGATAAATTAGTGTAAAATTATTACCAATTTAGTGTATGACCACAGTCCTGCCTGATATTAAGTGATAATGCAGTTGAAGATATTGACATACTAGGTCTACAGAACTTCCTCTCAAGTACAACTGCCGGAACACACCTATAGGTCCTTGACGACTGTTCTTCAGCTTGAGGATAGAAACTAGCCAGGAGGGCAATAAACAATGCCTTACCACCAAGCACTACTTTTTTTATCGTTATAGGTTTGGCGTACAGGCCACAATCTCACCTGATGTTAAGTGACGATGTGGCCCAAGATGATAACACGCTAAACCTAGTGGAAGACTGGCTCTCACGTGCAGCTGCCGGAACACACCTATTGGTGCTTGGCGACAGATTTTCAACTTGAGGGTGGTAGCTAGCCAGGCGGGCATTAGAAAATGCCCAACCACCATGCTATGGTTTCCTCGCGATGTTTTCTTTCACCGAAAGCTCAGGCTCATTGCAGGGATTCGAAATCACATCAATCGACGCGAAGTCGTACACGTTACCACTGAGCCATCATTGCTTCCAAACTTATCTCCAAATCGTATTACGTGCCAGTATTTCTGCCTACCAGCTCTCTCCTCTCGACTCTGTGCAATGGCGAGTTATTCCTATTGTCGACGATCCTGATATAATATGCGGCCTAGAACTTACTAGAACCCTTTAGAACTTCGCAGAGACATCGGGTCTCTATTTATGTTCTATTGCATGTACAATGGGGAATACTCTGAGGAACTTTCTGATATTGGTGCCTTCATTGACGTTGTAAGGTCACATCTTCCGCCATTGATCGGCTGCTCATGCCCACACCCTAGACACTAACGGAATCATGACAATGTAAGGTTCTCTAGAACTTATTTAACTCGCAAAGATAGTTTCCATACTTGGGGCTCGACACGATAGAGCATAGGAGTGGGCTAAAAGAGTAAAAATAAGTCCAGTTTCAGCGAACGTTTCGGATGCGGAATGAGCTCCCTGCTGTGGGTTTCCCAGGGGACACAGTATGGGGTTTTTCAATAGGGGCGTAAATAGATTTTCAAAGGTTCAGCAACGTGCATATGACGCCTCTGGTGTTGCAAGCGTTCATAGGCTGCGGTAACCGCTTACCATCAGGCGGATCGTACGTTTGTTTGCCACCACCGTCGTATAAAAGACGAAGGTCGAAGTGGCCTTGCTGTGTCATCGCGTCGGTTGCTAGTTTCGAGCGGAGTGACGTGACTACTTAACCAATATCTTGGTGGATTTCGATGTTTTCCTTTATTAATATACCAGGCCAACATTATTATTATTTTGCTTCATTATTATGAAAATCATCTTCTGAAATTGAGTTTTCATACATTTTTGCAACACGTTTGTTCTCTATATAATGCGGCACCACACTAACGCCGCTGGTAACAACTATTTTTTGGTCGTAATTAACTCATTTTTGTCATTGAATTTATTCCTCTGTTTCAAAGCACTCAGTCAATTCATCTTTGTCCGCTCATTTCGCGGCTGAGCTACGGCTTTTAGAGCTGTGAAATGGGTTACCCAGCATAGTTTTACCCCAGAGCTATGGCCTGGGCTCTTTAGAAAGGAACTGAAATACGCCCTTGGTGTTGCAGTTGCCCAAAGGCGATGGTAACTATTTATAATCAGGTGGACGATATGTCTGCCCTTTTAACATAAAAAAGGTGTGTGTGCGATTCATACACGATAAAAGTGAAACTTCATTTTAAAAGACATTTCCTATTTTATTTAAACAGTATGCAATATACATACACACCGACATTTGCTCTCTCGCTCTGGCTCATACAAAGAGGAGAGACCCATAATATATTGCTCTCTTGCTCTGGCTCACACAAAGAGGAAGACCGATAATGTGCGTTAAACGTTTAACATTTAACGTTTAACGCTTAGAAGTCGCATAAGAAGTTTCACTTCAAAAAAGTTGTGTGCAGCAGTTCACAAGTGTCAAAAGTGAAACCTTCAGAGATTTTTTTTTAATATCCTAAATAAGCGGAATTCGAACTATCGATCACCCGTACTTATTGCGTATAAAGTCTGATCGTCACGCACCACTGGCGCAATCCGACGACGACCACAATCATGAAAATCAGGACTTGCATTAACCGTGCATAATGTAAACATATTCTATCTCATTCTCTCTTACGCTAAATCCTATAAATGTATACGTAATTTGTCTCTTTTTACTGTCGCTTTTTCGTTTCATCGAGTTTAAAATCACAACGGTGCTAAAGAAGTTTTCACTTAAATAATAATGGAGGGAATATAGGGGGAGGGAATAATAATGAATGGAGGGTTGTTTACCTTGAGGCTGCTGGAGATGGACTGCATGGTGACGGAGCGGTGCGGCTCGCGGGTCGCGCGCGCGTACACCGCCGCCGGGAACGCGTACCGGAGCGCGACGCCCGCCGCCAGCATCTCGATGCAGATCAAGAAGTTCTGGTAGCCCGCGGACACGGTACCCGCTGTCGTCGGACCGTTGTTCGGGTCTATTACAGGTGATATCACCTCGGCCTTCTCCAGGATGGCGAGGGCTACACCTGTTCATCGATATCATGCTTTAAAAACCTTCTCTGTCATTATCATTCACCGTTACGTTTACGAATGTTAAACCTTGAAATGCATCATTACTTATTGATCAGAAAACCAAGTGTTGCGTTACTGCAGTGAGTAGGGATTCCAGAGTTTCTTGGGGGAAGGGTGGGTTCAAAGAGAGGTACGGCACAGATAAATTTCTTTGAAGCCCGACTGGTGAAATACCTCCACCCTAAAGATCGCAGCCGCTGCAGTGAGTAGGGATTCCAGAGCTTCTTGGGGTAGGGGGTTCAAGGTCGGCAACGCGCTAGTGATACCTATGGTATTACAAGCGTCCATTGGCCACGTTAGCCGTTTACCATCGGGCGGGCCGTATGCTCGTTTGCCACCAATGTAGTATAAAAAAAGGTTATGGAAAAGAGTCCATATGATGAGATAATAATAAAACACCTACCAATATTAAATATCCGTTTAGGATAATCACCTGGTATCACTTTTGACACAGTATACATTTAGGGGTAAAACAGCGCCATGAAGTCATTTTTTGCGGTGACAGTATAATCCGATTTGTAAGCGACAGCCTTTCCCTTAAGTATGGCAAATGTATTGTGTGCCTTATTCATTGGCGTTTAAATACCATTTAGTTCGTTTTTCAAAAGTGACCATACTTTCTCTATCAAATGTTTAAACTATCTCCGCTATTACAGATGCTTAACCCATCTCAGTAAGTTATTAAATATTTATTCGCTGGTGAAATGGTTTAGTACCAAAGTAACCAGGAGAATTATTGTTCCCCAGTATATTAACCGAAACGATTTTTTCTTCGGCTGTTACGCCCTCGAACTTAACTAACTAGTGGCCGTAACTTCGTTCACTTGAAAATGATCTTAATATTCCACAGAAACTATATGCCTTATCCGGATTGAAAGTGGAGTCTTTTTAGTTTTAATGTCATCATTACTGTTTAGCGCCTAATTTAATGATATGTAGTAGCCTAGATTGTTCTTTGCAGCCCCATATGAAATTGATAATATGTAGACTAATTTGTAGACCCTTTATGAATATGCTCTTAAAGACGTGACATAAAATTATACGAACGATAAGATTAATCCGCTTAACCCACAGCATTGTGTAGTTCACGCGATAAATAAAATAACTGAGGTTTATCATTACTAAGGTTTAAAACTACTTTATTTATAAGCATTACGCATTGTTCTGTCGTACACACGAGCGAAGCCGCGTGCACAACTAGTAGGTAACAATAGAAGAGAAATTAGATTGGTTGAAAGCTACAAACACAGAAAGAACAGCGAATTAGAAAAATAATGAAGAACAAGATTTAAGTTGAGAAGCGGTATATTGACAACTCTAAGCTAGTTTATCTCTTTAACAAAAACGAAATTTATGGTAACGTAATAAAGACTACAATTGGGTATTTGAAAAAAAAAAACAATTTTTTATGTATTTTAAAGCTTCACCATAATTATGATAATAGTCAATTGGAAAAACTCTTAAAACATTTTTTTTATTAATAATGAACAATTGAAAATTGTAATATTTTAAAAAGAATCACATGACTACGAACGGTGCTACGATTGATCGTCAGGTTTGTGACGTCATAATGTTATAGGAATTTAATCGGTTAAGTGTCAATGCACTGTAACAGAGCTGTGTGCTACAATGAGTATAAATTAACAATGTTACGTCACACGCGCTCGGATTTATTCGGGAACAATCGGCGCGTTTTCGGTACTGAATTCAAACATTAACATATTTTTTTTTAAATAACTTTTGAAATATTTCGAAAAAAAAATATAGTTTGCTATAAAATTAATATATGTACTTTCAATTTATCACAAAAAATATATTCAAATACCCAATTATTGAGGCCTTTTGATCGCATTTCTGAAGAAATCCATATTACTGCGCCCTGAAAAACATGCCATAATATAGGAAGATACTAACCTTGCCAGAACGACAAGAAGATGACAGATTTGACGGTGAAGAACTTTAGCACCGGGTCAAACGGCTTCAGCATCTCCCTCGTGGCGCCGAGGAACAAGAACAATCCGTACAGAGCCAAGCTCACCGAGAAGTTGTACACAATCGTTATGTAAATGTAACCGCCGTTGGGGCTCCAGTCACCGTCGTGGTAGTGCCCGAATGCCTGACAACGACAAATACATACTTATTATTATTACATACTACATATACATATAACACATTGCATATAAATGCATACTTAATAAATTATTAGACAATATAAATATCAGGTCAAAATATTTAGTGACTCGATCAGTAGACAAACTGACAAAATAAAGCCTTATCTATAATTGTAGGTACGTCGGTACACAAGGGCGTTATTGATTTTCAGTCATTTGCTATTTTCATATACAGAGTTTTGAATAACATCTTCCAGAATTAAACTAAAAAACGAAAAAGCAAACAAAATTGAAAACCACTTTCAGGTAAAACCGCTACATGTTCTGCTTAGCGAAACATCACTACTACATTGAGTGGCGAATCGAGTATCCTGTTACTTTTTATAGAATGAAGATATCGTGTTTTTTTTTTATAAGGACAAAGAATCAAAGCCGTAAAACTAATTTTTGTTTATCAAGATCTATTCAGTAGATTTGCGTGATGCGAGCACAACGGCATACCACAATCATTTTATTTATATAGATATAATGATAGGTATCATATATGGTGTGTCTGTTTGTATATGTTAAATATAATATACTAGCAAAATATTCCATGCGTTACTGTGGCTCAATTTTTTTTATCCGACCGTTATCAAACTTTACAGGATAACCCTCTACGCTAATATGAAAGTTGTCTGGAAACTTCATCAAAATCGCTCCAGCTGTTTTGGGAGTATAGGGAGCATACATAAAAACATCAGTTTTTATAGATTACTATTATAATTCATGTGTTTTCATGATTATATAATAAACTTTCTATTCAACATTACTGCATTAGTTAGTTGTTAATGAACTATCATAATTACATACCTTTTAAATGAAATCTTATTTTTATTTTTATTAAAGCAATTATTTATCAACAGAAATGCATCGGTAATCTTATCTACCATATTGTCACCAACGGATTATTATTTTTACATTAAAACTTATGAACTATCGACAATCGACAAACACGTGATTTTTATGTGGATATTGTGAGGCAATTTTTTAAACTGGTAATAGAATTTGCCTTTAAAATTCTCAATTTCTATAAAAAAAATAGATGTTTTGTTTTATTGATTGATATCTACATAATTACAGTCAAACCTGGATAAGCGAGAGTTCAAGGGAGCACAATCTCATTCTCGCTTATAGAGGTTTCTCACTAACCCGAGTTTCTCGCTAATGCAGGTACATGGGTAGCTTTTCTCTCTTATAGAGGTACAGAGGTATAGAGGCAAAAGAATGCGATAAAATAAAAACGCTATTTAGTTCCACGAAATAGAATAAGTACAATATTGACGAGAAAACAATACAAAAACAATGGTACGAAGTTCCACGAAAGTTAATAATGAGTCATAAAATAGCAGATGTTAAATTTGTAATTTGTTTTGTCATTTGTTCCTCCTAAATAATATAAATAAATAAAGCTCGACTGTCGCTTATAGAGGTATAGATAAGTAGCAGTCTCACTCACAGAGGTCCATGAGGGAAAAACGACTCTCTCTTACAAAGGTTTCTGTTTCTCGCTAATAGAGGTTTTGGGAGCTTAAAATGACGGGTCCTGGCGTAATAACTCTCACTTATAGAGTTTTCTCACTTATCCAGTTCTCACTTACTCAGGTTTGACTGTATACATAAAAGAAGGGTTACTTGTTTGTTTATACTCTATGCGTTCCTAAACCATTTTTCCGATTGCGATAAAACTTCTTGAAATGTTGTGCGCACGTTCGCGAAGGTATCTGTATTAGTATAATCAGTTGGCAACAGATGGCGTGCCAGTCATTTTAATTTGAAGAGAACGGGAACAAAGTCGTGGTCAAAAACTAGGTAGAAATAAAAAAATTAAAGAATCCCTATGCCATTTCCTATATACAGAAAATAAGCATATTTACCTGCAAGAATATAATGATAAAGGCGCACAAGGGCTTGATCAGGCAGAACTGGAGCGTGGCCTGTTTGCAGAAACGCAGGAAGCCGATCGTGTAAGTAGCACCAGCCAGGCAACAAGTGCCATTGACGCAGGAGGCGCGCACCGGCCGCCCGCGCAACTCCGACATTATGTTACCCTCACCGCCGAGGTATTCGTAGCACAGAGACAAGAAGCTGTAGATCACGAGCGCTGAACAAAATAACGCTTTTTTTTTAATTTCTTCTTTATATTTCTAGCGGTTGGCTACAATATCACCTGATGCTAAGTGACGATGTGGCCAAGGATGGTAACAAGCTAAGCTTAGTGTAGGAACTGGATCTCAAGCGCAGCCGTCCGGACACACCTATAGATGCTTGGCGACAGATTTTCAACTTGAGGGTGGTAGCTGGCAGGACGGGCATTACAAAATACCCCCACCACCATGCAAAAGAACCTTAATTATTGCTGGAAGGTTAATAAATACCTATAACGGTATTTTTATGAAATGATTCGAAGATTATTTTTTATCGTTATTGGCGTAGTAGCCACAATCTCACCTGATGTTATGTGACGATGTGACCTAAGATGATAACATGCTAAACCTAGTGGAAGACTGGCTCTTTTGTGCAGCTGCCGGAACACACCTATTAGTGCTTGGCGACAGATTCTCAACTTGAGGGTGGTAGCTAGCCAGGCGGGCATTAGAAAAAGCCCTAACACCATGCTATGGTTTCCTCACGATGTTTTCCTTCACCGAATGCTCATGGCATCAGGGAGATCTAATTATGGAACCGGTTGAACATGAATCCAATGCATGCCGACGTAATAATGACATATAACATAATTTATTCATTTTCATTCAATAAGCATTTATTTAATTAAGCAATATTATCATTTAATTTTATCACCTGCCTGACAAGAAATTAAGTAGACCGCAGTTTTGAAAATACCATTTCATAAATATATATGACAGATTAAAAGCATACTTGTTTCACTAAATATATTATCAAATATTACGCTTATTAATTCTTTGGGCAGCAATTTAAAGGTCATCTAGGTCGAAAACCAGATAAATTTATAAATATAATTTATGCCTTATGTTTAAAACTTGCATAGTCAATTATGTAGTGAGCCCGCATATACACATACACATATTTTTCCTTATCGTAGGTCAATTGCTCTAGCCAGTGTCGTAAAGTAAACCAATAATCATGCCAGGAATTTTAAACGAATATTAATGTATTTACGGCTGTTAAAAACCATCATAATTCCGTGTGTAAAAAGCGATTATAAATAAAAGCTGGTTTATAAGTTATTTTGAAACATCTACATTATCACAAAGGGCTCTTCTAATCAATCGTACAACATACATTATGGTTATGAGGCAATTAAATATAAAAAATATAATAATACAGACCTATTAGTACCTGTATATTGCAAAACCGTTAGTAACAGATCACAAATATTGCAACATAAGGGAAGTCACACACAATGTGTAACGTTCGATGTATAATTATATTATAATGGCCAACGTAAACTTCAACTTGTAATTCTTATAAATGATGAGTTTCCATACAAATTATTTTCAGGACAGAACTACGCATCAATTGTAACATACATCAATTGTCACAACATAAATAAGCCAATATATCCTAATCATACTCATTTATAATTACAACAGATTTCACCATTGCAGTTATTTATATGGATGCGTATAAAAAAGTAATAATAAATCACGTATTTCAAAAGTCTTCGAACGCTATAGATATCTTTGTAAGAAACATAGTCAGAGGTAGTCAAAAAAGTACTAAATTTTTATAATATTATATAAATTATGTACTGTAATTTATAATATTAATTAAGTAACAAGCAGATAGATGGAAAGTATTTTTTATGTACATCAACGAACCATATACCGCGTGTTTTTATTTTTGCTTACCTAAAGGATGCTGATAAGTTAAGCGCACATATTTAGCGTATGTCTCCGACCACTTACCGTTCAGGCAATATAAAATAAATTAAACCAATAATACAATGGATTTGTAGAACAAAATTAACTGATTGAATATATTAATATTAACCCTTTAAAATAACAATTATAATGATAAAAAAATAACAAGCATTCACCTTCATAACAGTCCCGTACAGTGAAGAAGTAGACATAGTAAGAGTCACCGTTGAAGAAGAGCAATGATATCCAGCTGTAACATCCGTAAATGGGCACGATGAACAGAATACGGACTATCCAACGCTGCTCCGAGGGGTTCGTGTACCAGCGCAGGTGCTGGTAAATCTGGAAGCATGTTCAAATACACCTTGTAATTGCATATAAATATAAAATCTTCATACATTTTTACCTTTCAACGTATCATTAAATATAAATCAAGTTATATAAAAAAATATGACCCTCATCTACTGAGTTAAAATATGCGCATAAAATATTTTAAGGTGAATTTAATAATGTTTAAGTATGTGCATAAAATATTGTTATTTAAGATGAATTTAAGAATGTTTAAGTTACATCATAATCTATACCTATACTAATATTATAAAGAGGTCATTTTTATGGGTTCCGAAGTGAAAAAGGAACCATTATAGTTTCACCATGTCCGTATGTCTGTCGGTCTGCGGCTTAGCTCAAATTCTTATGACGCAGACAAAGTGGTAAAATAATATTTTTGAAAGAGTTTGGATAGTTCGTTTAAAAATATTATAAATATTGCGGGTATGTGAAAACGATTTTTCGATTCATAGACCCGAATTGCGAAATACTCTTTAAAGTGCTAATTTTTGTTAGAGCCAAGTCTCCCCCTCCCTGCCAGCTAAATGATTGTTTTTCTTTTTCTTCTTCTTCTTCTTGTTATGGCGCCACAAAAAGCACTTGCCAGTGTCAATGTGTTTGTCTTCGTAGTATTTTTTATATACAAAGTTGGTCAAACAAGACGGTGGCTCTCTTGTTACAACTTTCTAGAAAGTTTTTGTGTCATCTCAAAATGTATGTTTCCAATTAATATTTATAATCCACTTTACGAATGCACAATAACTAAACTATATCACGCAATATGCTACCAATATTACATAATATAGGGTCAAATAACCTAAGTTAATGAAAAAATGGTCGACCAAACTTATAAAATGTACTTAGAAAAGTAATTTCGTACAAATTCCATTGAAAATTACTTAAAGCGTTCCTTCTAAGTTTGCGTATTCTGATAACAACTACGAAACACTACATTGCGCGTGGCCGGAAACGCACTTGGAAATTTTATAGTAGCACGAAATAGTGACTGCACTTTACTTGACAGCACAGAACAATCTAAAAACAACTGAAAATGTCCGACCAGAGAGAAATCGGCAATCAAAAGTCACTCGGCCTTTAAAGCTCTTGGCAGATGGATATACACTGGTTGATCCCGAACCGCGACAACCCAAAAGAAATTCAATTCACATGAGTGATCCTTATAGGATATACATTATACATATACTATCGTTGACTTGTAGGTCTTTTTAAGATCTAAGTACAATTATGTACAACATTAATTTAATATATCTCTTAGGATTTACCCAGCGTAAGCCATTTAATCACCCCAGAAGCGTCTTTTTTTCCAAATAGATTGAGTTTGATTGATCGATTAACGTAACTACTAATTTAGTATGTTACTTCATGTAAAAAAAATCCTATAACCTGGCCAGATAACATATCTATCAATTAAAGGAAAAACCATGTAAATCAGATTAGTGGTTTTTGAGTGAATAGAACATAAACAGACAGACAGAGAGACGTTAAGTATAGAAGATAAATCACGGAGTGTCAGTTATTTTTTATTCTTTAAGTTTCCTGTTCTAATTAACGCGAACGAAGACGCAGGCGGTGCTAGTTTCATATATGTATATTTATTCATTCTTAGATTAGGTAATGATTTGATGTCTGAAAAGAATATTTTGCGATGACACGCCTAATCGATTGCTTGGTGTATTTTATCATCGTGCAGTTACGAGACTGTTCTTACGTCATCCACATCAAATAAAAATAAAAACTTAAAGCAACTAAACAAACTCTATAAAATAAATATACCAATTATTAATAATTCTGTAATTGATAATTATAAAAAAAAACGTTTATTCGCTGGCCAGTATACACTGTTTCATTAAACGAATGATTAACTTGTTCTCAATAAAAGTAATATTGTAATATATTTTCATAATAAATACGTTATTTTACTTCTATATAAAATAAACGAAAATCTGTGTAGTGTGACGCAGTGTATATTAAGTAGAAAGTATACGGTCTTTAAATAAAATTAGCCAAACTGTAACTTGGTATTCCGCAGCTAGCACGCAAAATTAATATAGATAATGAAATAATGATACACGGATGTATAAAAAGGTCAAAAAAACGAGATTATCATTGACCACACGGTACAGGATCGTATAATCGAGCTGAGGCGTTAATTTGCAACTAAATCAAATCATAAACATTCACAGACTCGGTTTTAATTGACCGTGACGTAACGGTGTTTGTTAACGTATACAGCGCTACGCTGTTTTCTTAACAATATAACCGTTTCTACTCTCATTTATAATCAGATTAGCTAAATCAAGCTTGAATGTTACTCAAAGGTGTCTGTCACATTTTATCTCTTATGAGGAAGAGGAATTACTGCTAATAAATAACCTATATGGAAGAATGACGTTCGTTTAAAATAGTTTAATTTCCTATTGCTATACTTCCTTAACCGATACTGACTATTGCACGCAATTATTGAATATTAAATCAATAATCAAAAGTTTTTTTTGTTTTCAGTTAATATTAATGCAACACAACAAAGGTTTTAAGGTGAATATTAGTTACAATTATTTAATAAAATTAATAAAAACCTGTATGTTTTTAACTAGTTACTGATTCATCAATTGTTATAATTTTCTCAAATGAGTTAATAATCATGATAAGAAATTTACTTATTTTGGCAAGGATTAATGTTCTAAAGATCATTAAGTCCACATATACATAACCTAATTTAAATAAAAACAGTCATCGAGACTCAATAAAATTATAATATTTCATTATATCGCAGAAACATTTATTATTCTACAAAAGTGTTCACCAAATTATTTTGCTCTAAATTAAACAGCCTGGACAGCGTTGCTGTTATCATCGTTAATTATTCCTTATTTCCTAAAACCATACCATAGAACATATCTATGTTATATCTTATATATTTATATTCCATCTTATATATGTATATCTATGTATTTTCTATGTATCTATGTAATTCTTATAAATCGTCTACGTGGTTCTCGAGCCGTAAGCACAGTAGGGGGCAAACAAAGCGACGTTATTTTTTGTAACATGTAAAAATTAATAAGCTATTGATATAACTTTTTAATGATACGAGAAAAGCCAATCATTGCAGCCAAGTGGTTAAATCTTCCAATTTTCAGGAGTGATAAGAAAAAGTTTTAATATAAACGCAAATTCCTTACTTAGATCAACTTTGCATTTGCATCACAAAAATATTTAAAGGACATTGATTAAATATAAGCAATGATTATCTTTAAATCTTTTTTGTTCCAACAATATGGATTAGAGAAAGAGGAAAATTCTTTAATCGGTGTTTTCGGACAGATTT
Organism: Saturnia pavonia; assembly: GCA_947532125.1. NCBI lineage: Eukaryota > Metazoa > Arthropoda > Insecta > Lepidoptera > Saturniidae > Saturnia > Saturnia pavonia. The sequence goes on along the minus strand of OX383907.1, from coordinate 5,933,451 downwards.
TTATAAGAAAGACCGTAAATCGACAATAAACTTTACCGACTGCATTCAAATCCAAAGTGGTATTTTAACAACACCTACACCACCGAAACAGCTGTAAGTTGATATTTATAATTTCCTTTATATCAATACACTAGAAGTGCCTTGCGGTTTCACTCGTGTTTGATTTTATCGGTTCTCGTCAGGCGACCAATCCTGTTACTACGTTCTCGCTTAGCGTAATTTCTGAGCAAAACTTTGTTTCATAATTGTTCCGTCCCTAAAGATACGTAGCGTGATGCTAGATAGCCGATAACCTTTCTCAATAAATAGACTATAAGAAACAAAAAGGACTTTACAAATCTGTCTGGTAGAACTAGATATTAGCGCGATGAAACAAAGAAAGAAACAATCTCTTAAGCATAAAATGCACATTAGTATACATATTTCAAAATATAATATAAATTCATTCAAATGTGCGCCTTTATGTAATTCAACTTGCATGGATTTGTTTACTATGATATGTAATACCCACTGCAGACACATGCTCAATTCACACGCATATTTATTTCAAAGTATTGCTACCACTTCTGCTATTGTAATCGATTACGTGTGAATCGTCAAGGACTACAACAACAACTAGCCGAAACTGTTCCCCGATGTTAACCATAGATATATATAAAGTTCACCTTATTATACACCTTCTAAATCTAGCCTTTAGGGTATCTATTTGAGTAAATCAAATATGGTCCCGAATGCATTTACCGCGTCGCGTAATGTCATAAAAATTTGTATTCGATCTTAACTTTTTCCTCGATATGAGTAAACCAAAAATCTATAACAATTATTATAAAGCTCAAGAAATTGATTATTTTTGTTTGTTTGTTTGAATGCGCTAATCAACAGATCATATTTGAAAAATTCTTTTTGAAGTAAAAACTTCTGCATCACCGTTGTGATTTGAAACTCGATGAAACGAAAAAGCGATAGTAAAAAGAGACAACCATATACATCTATAGAATTTAGCCTACGAGAGAATGAGATAGAATACATTTACATTACACGGTTAATGCAAGTCCTGAATTTCATGATTGTGACCGTCGTCGGATTGGCCTAGTGGACTTCATACGCAGTACGCACGAGTGGTCGATAGGATTTTTAAAGAACATGTTTTTTTTATTTTTTCTGAAGGGCTCACTACAGTCAGTGAACTGATGCACAATTTTTTTTAAATTTTATAGCATATTTATTGAAGAAGGTTTTAGGTTGTATAGCATCACGCTACGACCCTAAGAAGCAGAGCATTAACTATGAACATCAAGCAATATGGCAAGAGGCAAGTACGAGAAGTGAAAACAATGATAAACCACACGGGTGTGTTGATGGCGCTGTTGAGTTTCGAATAAATTTAACACGGGTGTAACCGTGGGCCACAGCTATCCATAATATGAATACTAACAACCAATAGAGTATATGTATCGGGACCCAGCTAGCAGGGTGACAACCCGCATTGTTCTGATAAGAAAAAAAAATACACAACAAGCGGGTAAATAATTTTAGGCCGTAGTTTTCACTATATGTATACAAAGTACACTAACAAAAAATGACGGTGAAGTGGATTCAGAAAACAAAATAAACAACCTTATCGGTATAAAGCAAAACCCCAGCCAGTTCTCATGGAAAGTATTATAATACCTTATCAGAATCTAAATACAACATAGTAGGTACAGTTTATAAGTAGAACCGATAAGAAATCGTTGATAGTGACAAAAGAACTGCTCAGAATGTAACTTTAATGTAATTTGTTTTTAAATAAAGTTAGTAGGTGAGAATTTTTTAGTGATATAATAATTTTCAAATATGGAGACAAAATTTTACATGGCCTTTTTATTTCAAACCAAGCAAAGCTAGTAATTATGGTAACTAAACAGCAGATATAATATACTATATATATTAGGTTGGCCCAAAAACGTTTTTTTAATACTCACGTGAAAAAAATGGTAATTTAACACGTGTTAATATTTTTGTTAGAAATAGATATTTAAAAGCCAGAAAACCAACTGACAATAATAATTATGCTCATCACACAAAAGTCAGCCATATGCGGGAATCGAAAAACCACGACCTCGGCTCAATAGTAAGGTTTACTGTACCTATGTCAGAAGGCCTGTTCTATGTATAATAAGCGAAAATATTAGTGGTATAGCTCGAACAGTGTCGAAAACTCAACCAAAACATCGTGTCATGTTACCTAACGCTACATAACAATCTACTAGTTGAAAAATGAATAAATTTTATGTAAATTTAATTTAAATTTCGGCAATTGCATTTGAGATCTCATAGACACTAAACATACCTTATAGACCACAGTTAAATACTAGCTTAAAGCGTGAATAAAACAACGAAGAATAATAGAAAAGGTACTTTTGAGCTCTTTTTGTACACCAATACCAATGCTTCAGACGAATCAATGAACTTCAGAGTGAAAAGAGTATAAGCAATTAGTTTGTTGGTGATGATGTATCTACTTTTTATCAGGTAAGTGGAAGATTTTAGGGAAACAAGAGCAGTGCACAATTATTTGCATCGAAGTTGTTGGCAATGCGAAATGTTACTTTAAGCATCACAGCATAGTTCTTAGAAGTAGTACTATAACATATATTAAATTACCTTCGAATAGAACTACAGTCCTAAATAGTTTATTTAATTACTTTCTTACTTTCACCTGGAATTGATTGACAGGCCTTTAGTTGAAACGTGTAACATCCAGAGTCGATAACGGGTTTCACTCGGCAATTTCGGAGGTGTCAACATCGATCTGAGGATGCCTCCTTGAGGAAGGGCGATACACATGTAGTGGATTGTGGTCGATTACACGTCTTAACTAAAGACGCTTTCAATCAGTTCTAGGCGGAAGTAGTAGAGTAATTTTAAATAAACTATTAACGATTGATTACCGCAAAGTTACCGCCTTCATCAATCAACTACAGTCTTGTTTAAGTTTGATTACATACTAAAAGCTTGAACTGCAATGACATAGTGACAATATATAGCTCTATATATAGCTATAGTATATAGCTTTGCCAGTTTACTATTAATTTTGATTTTAATTATTTACCCACATTATTTTACATTTTTAGGTAGCAGTTTACATGTTAATGCACGCTTAATATTCCGCTTCTCTTTTTTAATTATTAAGGTAATTACAGAGTTGTTGATTACATTAAAATGAAAGCAATCTGAATACAAATATATTCCACACCAAAAGAGCGGCAAAATTTAAACCTATTAAAAATAGTGATGAACTTTCTAGAGGCATTTAGTGACAATCTATAAACTAGTAAAAGGACCTCAAGCGAACAAACAAGGACGTACATAATTTTATAACTTATTCAGAGTTTTCGTAGACTTTTAAAAAAATATAATGAAACAATTTATATTAAAGAATATATGTAATATTATTAAGAGGAACGAATGTTATCAAGGTGATCAAAAACGTCAGCGATTCACCACAACACATTTAGCTAGCAAATGATCAACTGTCAATAATGGCAACGTGTGCTTAACGTATGTTTAATTAAAGATCTATTTCTTTCAAACGCGGATATTTCTCTTCAGATATAAAAGACTAAAATTTGGGATCAGATGCTCTAGATATGAGATGTGGCTTGGATATAGTTAACCGTCCCAAAATTGTCAAGGTGTTTTATACCCAGCGATCGACTTGGAAAGCTCTCCCGATCGACTGCTTGAGCACCCCTGAATTAGAGTATTAAATTTTTTTTTTATATTAAATCAGTTTAAAATAAACGAACTTGTTATCGTTTCAGGAAAGGAGGAAATCAGAATTTTCTTATTTTTGCTTATAGAAGGGAGGTGGGGGAGGAGTGGAGGTCTAAATGTTTTTTTAAAGTTTGCATGTATGATAATATTGTAATTAAGCAGAGAAATTACTTCGTAAATACGTGAACAAATACCCCGTAACCCATATAAAAACATTCAGTAATGCTCGTATCAATAACTAAATGTAGTAACTAAATATCCTTGCATTAATTTACCAGAGTCGAGTAACTACATAGTCTGATACATTTATTCTAAGAATAGATGGACTGACGTCATGTACTCAACTCCGTGAATCCCACTCCACCCAATAATATTGAGCTGTTTACCTTTATAGCAGTAAGGTTTATCCTTAACAAAAAAAACAACGATTTATTTTTCTGTGTTATGCAAATATTAATCTAATTTTACTATCATTTAAATTTTATGTAATACTTATTAGATGTGTATATTTATGTAAACCAAAATACGCAACGATATTCTAACGAATTAAAAAGAAAATTAGGTATAATTTGTTATATTAGCCATAGTGCATGCAAATGTGGGGAATAATTGATTTTATTTTATAATTTCATCGTCATGCATATGGAAGCTTATACATTCTCGTATATTTAATGCGGCCAACAAAGTCTGTTGGGATTCCCACAAAAATTCTTGACACTCTGCAGGTAAGTAATATTACGAATGGCTGGTAGTACATATTGGACTCACATAAAGTTAATTTAGGGACGTATTCATTATTTGTCATATTACAACACAAACCACAAAAGAAAAGCGATAAGTTTAATTTAAATATTAACGACTTGAAATATTTGGAATTAAGCAGGTCAGGTGAAAGCAATCCTTTTCTGTATCTTTACAACCAAACAATTACTTAAATAGCTGCTTCTGCCGTCCAATGCTCGTAGGTTGTATAAAACAGTTATCCAAGCTAGTGATTTTTTAATGTTTTTTTTTTGCGAATTTTTGTTAAGAAATTACTTTACTTCGATAACGTAACTTAATTTAAAAAGTGCTATTCAAATCTTTATTTTATTAACCGAATTAAACAGAGCATATTATAACTGTGACCGAAATAGTATAGAAACTTTTCAGTAAGTTACCTGTTGGCAAGTTATGAACAAGGCTGTCCATACGAAGATGCCCGCGATAACTTGCGCAGTGCGGGTTTGAAGAAACATAGGCTTCAGAATGTCGTGGACTATATCAGAAATCGGCTGCGCCGCCACGTCGATCGTCTCGGTCGAACTCATCCTGCCAATACACAATTGTATCATTTTAAAATCGTCCAATAAATTCTTCGAAAGCAATTATTTTATTGAAATGTTCTTTCAATATGCTTACTATAGTTTCTTTAGTACGACTTAATAAAACAAATCATACAAAATTGCAAATTATTGTCGCTCAGTAATTAGATTTCAAAAACACAATTACTTCATTAATCATAATATTTATTTGTATTCTAAATAAAAATATTAAAATCTGGATCTATAGCGATTTCATTGCTTTCCGTCGGTCGTGCTTGTTCACCTAAAACAAAGTAGAATAGCAACTTTGTATTCAACAAATTTAATACCGTACCATAAATAGCTTTACTGAGAAGTTTTTAATGAGAATACTGCGAATTACATTTGAAAATTAAGTTTTATCGCGGTGCGGTAGAAGATTCTAAATTTTCCAAATCATTATTATTGATCTTTCAATTATTGTCAGACACCTTGGGTATTAAAACTAAGGAACAATTAATTTTTATGCAGTAACAATGACCTATAGTTACAAACATTTTGGTAAAGTATGTGCTTCGATCTTTTTATCTTTTTTACTTTCTTAACCACACGCCAAGTTACTGATTAGTAAATTTTATTACAAATCATTTCCGCCTACTTGACACAACCGATTGGCTAATTTCAGGTTAATTCGCAATACATGTTACGAATTTTAAAAACATATTTTTGTGAAATATAAATACTTAAGTTCAGAAGTTTTAAAAATATAATTCGTCTAGTATTCGTCATTATAAACAGTAACATTGAAATCAGAGGTTATATAAGTACGGTATAAGATCTGATTTAGTTTAAGAACGAAAACAACTTGGATAATTTTGAAAAGATTATTAAGACGAAACATTTTAGAAATATAACAAGACATATCGACACCACCATAGAACATAATTTATTAAATCACAATTAGGAACTGTTTACTCGGAGTTTGTTTGGACGAATATTAATTTATGTTTACAAACATCCCAAACATTCTGTATACATTGCCCGAGAGTAAGCAAAACCTAACACACTGGCGATTGTACATAAATTCAAACATAATATATAAAAATGTGTATAATGAATGTCGTTTCAACTTCAAAATCAGTAGAATTCGTACATCGAGTCATGTCATCCGTCCGGTCGAGTTCAAAAGCATTGACATAGTTGGTTCAACGGCGAATAACATGACGTCACATGCCATTGGCTTCAGACGCGGCTATGATCTGAACTGGTCACTATACCTAGTCACATTTTGAGGTCAATCAGCTATGTAAATTTAAATTAGTAACTATGTAATTCGATTCTAGGTACTTAAATTACTTCGTAAATACAGTTGATAAAAATATAAAACTAGTCACAAATTTTAAATAAGCAAAAATTACTGAGAATAAAGAACTATATCTAGAGAAAAACACGTCCTTGATGGAAATTAACGAAACAGTTTTTATGAAATTTGCTTGAGCGATATTCTAATTAAATTAATTATTTATTTCGTGTCTTTTTATATGAATTTTAATTTTCAACATTAAATATATATTTTACTTTAGCTATATTTAAACACATGTGGAAGTGAAAAATAACTATTATCTAGAGTTTCTTTTTTAGCACAATTTAGTCACTTATACATTAGATGAATTGGCAACTGTGTCTGGTATATTGTACCAGCAGGTATATTATATCCTACATCACTACGTATTGCCTCAAGACAAAAAAAGCACAGTTCTCTTTTTTTCCAATATAGAAAAGAAATATATAGTAAGTATACATTTTTATGATCGCTTGTTAACATCAGCGTTAGATAGTAGATTTTTGATTAGGGGCCGATTTTATTTCAATAAGTTATAAAATTAGACCAATTCATACATTGTCTGTCAAAACAACAAAATTATTACTGAAATAAAGTTATCTGACGATTGAAAAATCGTCCTTAAGAATATATCTATAATATATATCTTATAATATGTAAAATTTATGTTCGTAGGAGAAAATCTCTGAAACCAGTGATCGGATTGTAAAAAATATCATAATTCGAAACACACATTGTAGTTTACAGTAATGAACAAGGTCTCTATTAGAACAATGACAAATTATAACAACAATGGTTGTAATTCAGGGGCATCAGTTGATCAAACGATCATTGCAAATTGTAAACATTTTCATATAAAGGAACCCTAGTCACAAATATGTCATAGTTGTTTGAAAGCAACTTATTATTTATAATACATTGATGGTCCTATATTAAATTAATGATATAGGTTATTATAATGTTAATGATTATAAAACTATATTATATGACTATTTAACTACATGATTATAAGTATTGCTACTTTTTAAAATTCGTATATGAAATGGTTAAATATAATTTATTATTTTCCAGTACACTTTCATTCCCCTATTGCATGAATTTCCATCTCTTAATCAGCTCCAGATTTAAACGGGGCCAAGTAAAGTAACTACCTGAAGGCGGTCATTTCAGGGGGGAAGGGCGGCGATAAGTCACACGTTAAAAATAAACTTGGTTCACTAAAGCGCCTACCGTCGCAGATATATCATGTATAACTGTGCCCGCGGCGCCGCTCGCATGGACTACAGAATGTCATCGGTAGAGCGCACGCACGCTGCCCCAAAAATACTTAATGTGGGTGATCCTTAGAAGATAGACATATGCTATCACTGACTTTTTGTAGGTCTTTTTAAGATCTAAATGAGCCAGTTTTCCGCTAGGATTAGCTTGTTATCATCTTCAGCCACATCCTCACTTAATTAGACTTTTTACATATCAATTTAACAAAATGAAATTATTACTTTTACTTTTCGCCATTATTAGCAAGAACACAGTTGTCATAGCCAAAATCGAGTAAAAAGATATTATCAACATTGTAGATTCATAAACCTACAAGATAAAATATTTAGCATGATAAGATAAATACAATTTATTCATGACTAATTTAAAATTAATGACTGGATTATGCGCATTGTGTATAAGGTATATAGTCAATAAAAGTTTTTAGTCTAATTTAAGTTAACAATGTTGTAGAATTTGAAGTTATGGTTCTACAAACCTAATATACGGTGAAGTGACTTACATTAATATTCTTGGTTTTCATAGCAAAATTATTGTATAGAACATGATGGCATTAGTACACGTAGTCCAAAAGCAGAACAAAGCGGGCAACCACCAAGAGCAGAGATATAATCAAATGTCATCACTACCTATTAAAATAGCTTTTCATGCCTACGTGAAGGATCTAGGGATCATTAAAAAGTATAAAATATGTCATATGTTTGCTGGCCAATTTCACAGTAAAGGCAATAGATATTTAAGAAGAAAAACAGAATTACCAATGGGACGGGACACATTCTTCATTGTTACGATTTAATCACTGGAAGACTTGCAAATTGATATATTGGTCGTATGGGCCAACCATTACTCATGTGATATCTTATTATACATATTTGTAATATGGAAATAACAGCTTTTTACGAAATCCATATGAAAGGAAATAAGGTACTTTAAAAAAAAAAACAATTTTTGTCTATTTGTTTGGTCCAGGTAATCTCCGATACGGTTTGACCGATTTGGACGGGACTTTCACTGGGTGATAGCTGATGTTATAAGGAGTAACTTGACTACTTTCATTTTAGAAAATTAATTATGTTTACGCGCAATTTAATAATAATTCGTGCACGATTCCTGCGTGTTCAATCAACAACATTCTGTAGTCCAAGCGAGAGCCGCTGCGAGCACAGCTAGTTTAAAGATAAAAATACAGAGGCCAGACAAAAAACATATTTTTTGAAGTGAAAAATTTCTTTAGCGTCCTTGTGATTTGAAACTTTATAAAACGAAAAAGCGACAATACAAAGAGACATCTATAGGATTTAGTCCATAGGTTCCCAATGGGGCGGTATCAAAAAAATCTAGGAAGAGGTAAATACATTCACTTTTCGACATTATTAGCATTATCAGTTAAACAGGAAGATTTACTTATTTACTGCCAACACATGGACGCTATTCATGCAGATTTTAAAGTGCGATTCCAGGATGTTTTAAATGTGAATATACTAAGCTGGGTTTTAGACTCTTTTTGACCAAATGCAGATACAGCAGAATCATCAAATTTAGAAGAAGAACTCGTAAACAACTAATGAAGAATTTAAAGTAAAATTAAAAATAGATACCAGGAGTTCTGGCCCCAAAAATCAATATCAGATCTCCACCCTGGATTATGCAAAATAGTAGAGAAATGATTAATTTTGTTTTCTGCATCATATTTGGCTGAGCAGTAACTAATTTACTGTCTAAAAAAGTAATAGACTGCAGACCACTGAGCATGGTAATTTGCGACTGATGTTAACTAAATTGAAACTCGACATTCATGAATTTTTTCGATGTTTCATATTCTACTGCAAATTAATGAACCCTTATTAGAATTATAGTGTTGGATAGCTAACCGTTTTCAATTTTGGTCGACTATGTATTTAATTGATTAATTTATCAAGCTATTTATGAGCCAAGTAAGAAAGAGCTTTGATTTGACAAGGTCATAATTCGAAAAAGGACTAAATTATATTTATGATGATTGACTTGTGGATGATGTGGACCTATGTATATAAATAACTTGTTGTGTTCTTGAGTTTCACTGTTAATTGAGTTAGTGCAGACTTTTCTCAATATTATCGTCATTTGATTGGACATTGCGAGTAAAATATTGTTTTATTCAATCCCCTGATTTGATCAACTATTATAATTCATCACTTTATTTCTTCTATTTTACAAACTATTGAACTATTTTTATTTTGAAATACATCAGGACTAAGTAGATACTGAAGTACTGGGAGAAGTTTGGTCCACCCTTAGTTTATATTTGTATCCTATTTCTATTTGTAGCCTATTAACTTACTCATTTATTCACCATATACATCAGGCAACCCACATACCACCAATTTACAATCATTTTAAAATTTGATACAAGTCCACTTTTCAACCAATTCACTCCTTGTATGAATATATCAAAGGAATTTAAAGAGTTAATTTCAACAAAAAGGTAGATACACCTTTTTGAATAAGTTAAGAATGACTGTTAAGGTAGTTTATATTTATTTACTTCAGTTATGATGTCACAATGTATGAATTCAGTGTTTATACAACAGTACTTAACACTTGAATCAACATTTTTGTTTTAAATGAAATCATGTATTTTACTGAGCAATTTTAGAATACTTTGCATTTTAAAGAAAAACTATACATATTATTATATGTCCATAAAACAAAGAAAAATCAAATGGGTCCCCAGTCAAGGAGCCAGTCAACACTTGTTGTTACTCCTAAGAATCTAGATAGAAAACCTTTAGGCTTGTGCACTAATGTGTTACTTACTAAACAGGGCCACAGGAGTGTAAACCAATTACTTTAAATCAAGACAAGTCTAAAATGCATACTTTTCAGGATGCTCAGTCTAAAGTTTACATTTTATTGGTAAGTCATATTAATAGTATTACATTTATTGGTCTCCTTCTTTGTAACATTATCATTTGGAAATTAATAATGATTCTTAGTTTCTTTAATGTTGTTCTTATTTGATTACCATAAAATAATTGAGGTGAAAACTTCATGATAAAGCTGTTTGCAGGGCTGTAAATTAGAAATTTATGTCACAGAAATTACTACTGTAATATTAGAGTTCTGGTGACATTTTATTTTAAAAGAAATACATCATAAAACCATTACTTTAACTAAAATACCATTTCACATGTTTTTACCTACATTAAGTCATTAATTTCATAGATAATAATTACTTATAACCAGTAGTTATACTGCTCATTAACCATTTCATTTCGCCTACATACCAACTGGGACAGTTTGAAGATCGCAAAATGCAGTAGGTAGTAGAAATTTATACCACAGATATTTTATATGCAAACATAATAAATGTGAAATGAAATAGGAACTCGTAAATAAATTGGAGGTCACACGTTTTGACATTTCTTGTTTGGTACATCTGAAACGAGTGAAGGGCGATTCGTTATGTGACACATAAAACAAATTGAGATAGTTATAATGATCAAAGAATTACATTTGTTTATTACCTGAAAATAAACTGTGAAATGCTTCGGTAGGTTTACTGTTTTCCTTTTGTTAGCAGATGTCATTCGTAATCAACACTACGCGCATATTGTACACACAATCACGATCTATATATATTATCCACACACTATGCAAATTAAAACATATAATTACAATAGTATACAATAAAACAAGTTACATGTACTAGTAAGTTGTTTTTTCATAACAAAAATTTATTATCATTTACACTTTTCACAAATCCGTATTTCGTACAACATTCAGCAGAACGTAGAATTGACGAATTATAGTAGGGATGGCGATCTGATATCGATTATTCATAGAACCAATTTTTTAGACAATATGATTTTTTTAAATCTATTAATAAAACTAAATCGATCCAGTAAATTCATATTTCAACCTAGAAAAACGAAATTTGATTTTTCTGTATTAATAAGAACCATAAAATTACTTACAATTAGTTAAATTCACCCAAATACATGTAAAGAAATACAGTCCTCACTTAATTACTCAAAAACTCGCGAGATGGCTTTATTGGCTGTGTGCTCAATTTCCTTCGCATCTCCTTAATGGATAAAAGATAGAATTAAAAAAAGTTACGTTTCTAATTAGAGGTAGTGATTATTAAAGCAACGATTAATGTAATGCATTATTCCTACGCAAGAAATACATCATTAATTATTCTGCTGTCGATAATCCGTTGTTCATTGTTATTGTTGACAATGACTTATGTCGGCCAGTGTTATCAGAATGTGTGAATAAGTGAGCACTATGCAAATATCAATAGGTGTGTAAGGGACAGAACTTCACGTTGCCCACACTCCAAATTACGATACGAATAATGAATGTTCCGAATTTACGACTATAATCTTTGAGTGCCCGGCATAAAGTTCACTTTTATTTTTTATATTATCACTATTTATTTCATTACCCTGTCATTCTTTATGGTGTCATTTACAAATTATAATACAATACATAACAGCATTTACCCAACAGCAGAATAATGACAACAGCTTATATAATACATATGTGAAATTAATTCTCGTTTTCTATACCTTTCTTTTCCTATAACCTCTGTTTTAGACATTTAAGTTTTATAGACCTTTGTTTTTTGTGAACTGATTCACAATTGACTTCAATTCGAATCATTCTATAAAAGAATCTTTTTCGGAAAGAATCGCCATCCATCCTTAACTTGCAGAATATAATAACCATAGTATTGTAAAACATCGATTAGATATCGATTAATTGATAGTTTTTAGGATTAAAAACTAGTGATTATTTTCATTCATCAATCGATTATTGATTTCCAATACATAATACGGGGTATTTTTGGATTACAAGAAATATTTGCGCGTACGACCTTTTTTTAGCTAGCCAATTTACTAAAGTACGCAATTTTTGGACACACGGGATGGCAATTGATGACAATCGACTACCCGAAAAACCGATGTTTTAAAACATTAGTAAAATAGCGCTCTTCACACGTAAAGTTGGGACCGCGGGAAACGTCTTGCGCTATTCCATCTCTCGTTCTGAAAAGAACGTGTAAACGTGCTAAGGTTGGCGGTTCCATCTGACGTTCCGATCGTACGGTCTCTACTACAGTTTTGTGCGCTTCCACGTCTAAAAGCAAAAACCAAACATGTCAGTTTGGAGAGCGGAATATATAACGGATTTATTCAGTTGTATCGACAAAATATTTCTTTGTAGAAGATAAAAAGTAAAGAATACAGCAACGAAATTTATATTTTTCTGCTTATGATGAACTTATAAAATTGTATAAAAGAATCAGCGAATCGCTAATGTGTTGCCTGTACCAAATATGTCAAATACTATGGAGGACGATGCGTTTGAGTCTGAATTCATTCGTGAATTCAGATGGAGAATTGTTCGAATTAAATTAAACACAGGCGAAACCGTGGAACATAGCTAGTAACTTTATAGAAAAAACCTAAGAATAAAATATTCTTCAGATATCTTGTGTTTTGTTAGGGACAGTAATTTTCCAAAGCAAGTCATCGGTTTAAGAAATCCTATATATTTTTTTTGTGTTTAAATAACTCCTTTACAATACAATACTTTACAATAAAATATTTAAAATAACACATATTTTTTAATTTAAAATTACTAATGTGGTCACCTATAATCTCAATATTAACCACTTTTCTTTGTAATAAATGTTTTGCGATCTTTTTTCCTAAATATTTTATAACTATTACTAAGATGACAATACAAATCGGTTAAACGAATAATATTAGACTGAAATTAAACTATTTTTAAGCAGAGTGTTTAAAAGTTTAAATATACTAATAATATAACGTTTCTTTTACCAAAATGCGACAATAGTGTGAAATCAATAAATTACAATATTTTGTTAATGACTCTTTTATTTAAAAATATCATAACGACATTGCATGATACTTTCAAGTGTTTCATTTCATAAGTCATAAATCAATTGAAAGTTTCTGTTCAGATTACAGAAATACTTAAAATAGGACTAATAATCTTTTCAAATAGGTAAGGTTTCACACGCCAGTCCAAACCGCTGTCAAAACTGTGTAAATTCATTCACATGCACAGTTTAGACTGCAGACTTAGTGCAGCACGGATCTAACCGCATTTCAAACCGTGGTTAAATTTTTGACAATAAATGAGCGTGACGATTTTTAGCGCGGTCGGAACTGTGCGGATTTAACCTTGGTTTGGAACGCAGGCCCAGATGCGCAGTCTGAACTCTACGTGTGATGGTGTGAAGAGTGCTAATATGCTTAGACGTAGGGCTGTTGAGAAAATATCGAAGAATTGATTTTATTTTTTCTAAGAATCGATATTGATTATTAGTATGTTTTGGAACTATACATATCTCGATAGTTTGTTATTAAAATATAGATATGGACGGTCCATATATTTTTAACTAAGGTTTTATTTTTTCTACTAAATCATCGAAATTGTAACACCATCTTAAACTTAATATATTTTACTTTATTTATATTATATTATATTTTCCTCTTTCCGTAATTTATTCATTTGCTTATTATTTAAATTGAAATGTAATTAAATATAAAGAAAAAGTTTCCTCGTTATGGGACAGGTATGAAGTTATCTCAGACTAAAGAATGAAGATAATATTAAGTATGTGCTCCTGAAAAATATGTGCAATTAAGTTTCTGGCAAAAGGTTTAGTATAATGCACGCTGAATTAAAGCAGTATTTAGATTAGCGAAATATTTCAAGGTCGTCAAATGCGCTTATATTTTGGATCGATAATAAACATTTCACTCCCGTCTTATCAGAAATAGCATGCTACAAACGGCAACACTGTGCGACAGATGTCGTATGTCGATGCGGTATGTAATCTATTTTACACCAAAGCAACATCGTGCTACAATATTTGAATATTTATGCTCTACTTGATTGGTTACCTAATATTACTTGAAAATCCAGAACCACTTTTTTAATTGGTAATGCGATTGTATACCATATGAAATGTATTATCTATTCAGATGATATTATCGTGCAAACTAATAAAGCATCACGTTTTATTCTATTGTTAATAAATTTTGAATTTTCGGTTATCCTACAATACTTCATATTTTCTATCATAGATTTGAGAAACTGTATATAATTTTCAATAAAAGCAATATATTTTATATTAGACCAATGATGATTGAAGCAATGATGGCTCAGTAGTAGCCTGTACGACTTTGCGTCCATTGACGTAAGTTCGAATGATGAACGTTCTATCGATGAATCCATCGGGATTAGATACCAGTGCGACGTCGTGCTACATACCGCAAGATGGTGTTTTGCCGCACAATTCTTGCTACAATGTGCGACATTTTAAACTTTTGTGGCATACTACAATGTTGCACGTTGTTGCTTTGGCGTAAAATAGGCTTAAGACCATAAAGTAGAGAGACTGGGCATGATCGATATTCATTTATCTTATCAAAAATCCACGTTGAGCTTAAAACATCGACATTTTGACATTGATATTAGGTGCCTAATATCAATGTGTGTTATGAAGAAAAATATCAACCATAGATTTTTCATATTTAGTGTGTTTAGTTTGAGTATCCGTACGCATGAAAATTAGAAACAGGAAGTATTCTTAAAAACTAAAAGATCGGCTATGCACAAAAAAAAAAGTCATCCACTTGATTTGCACCAAAACAACGATGTCTTAAATGAACAACTTAATGAACAATAGTGCGTACTCGTGCCTAAAAAGCCGAGCAAGAAAGCGCAATTAAGGATTGTATTCCACTCTACTGCAGAGACCACACTTTTGGCACTTCGCGGAAAAACCTTCCCAGTCAAGTACACATACATATAACATACATCATAAACAAATTTTTTACTTCAAAATATTTTTTACTCACACAAAAGCTTTAAGTAGAAATATAAATTATTAGTGCAATGTCAAATCTTTGTTTTTTATTCATTAATTAATATTAGACACGACACATATACGTCACCTATTCGCACGTTCCTCGTGACTTCGCGCGATGTATGACATTTTTTTAATATGTAGTTTTATACAGTACTAGCGACCCGCCCCGGCTTCGCACGGGTGCAATGCTGATACTAAATATACCTACCACAGAATGTCCTTATAAACAACATTTACAGCTTTTTTGTCATTAGATAATACAAACATGTTTTGTTTAGAGGTTACTCTTGAAAGAGCGACATATAATTGACCATGATATATAGGGCCGGTACCGCCGCACTTCCCTACATTTTAAATCTGCAATATCTTCGGGAATATTCATTTAAATTACATGCTGTCAAGGGCTATATTGATCTATATTAAATGGACAATGTATTCAAGGTACTTAATTGGATGAGGATTAATTCTGTATTGCTTAAAATCACTTCGTAAATAAGCCATTTTTTCCGTAAAATGTAAAGGATAAAAATTATTATTGTGGGTTATCCTTAAGGAATAGACATACCTATACCATCGCGGACTTTTTTGTTGACCTTTTTAAGGTGTACAATACTGTACTACATTATTTTGATTTATCTCGTGGGGTTCAGCCAGCGTTTGCAATGAAAGCGCAAAAAATGTGTTTATTTACGATATCACTTAGAAACCTCTAAATTTACCAGTGTTTCTCTACAATATTATGTATGTATTATACATATAAACCTTCCTCTTGAATCACTCTATCTACTACAAAAAACCGCTTCAAAATTCATTACGTAGTTTTAAAGATTTAAGCGTACATAGGGACGGACAGATTATAGCGACTTTGTTTTATACTATGTAATGATGATTATATAGTATTGACACCGAACTTCATGCAACCAATCTCAGCACATTAGACAAGGACTCAATCCCTAATAAGAGCATCCCGCTCGAATCGATTTTCCATTTAGGATGATGGTTTATGAAAGTTTACAATAAAACATTTGGAACAAACAAATATTTGGAGGTGTACACTGTTGTTCTTTATATAATATATTTGGTTTAATTGCCGGTATTGCTATTCATGTCAATATTTATATTTATGTAATAGAATATCACTCATTCCTAATATGATGTGTGAGAAATATGAATTAATGATGAGCGGTTGTTGCTAGTTAAGGATTTATTTATTAGATCGTACCGTTTATCAAATGCAGTCAAATGATTATAGTTAAGTTACTATTGTACTGTAACTTATAATTACATAGTATTCGTTAATAATAACTACGTAAATAAACTGCCTCATAGTAAATAAAATTCTATCGTTCGGGATCAATCATCAAATGTATATACTTTTGAAAATAGAACATAGATAAGTGAAGATTTAAAAAAATACAATATAATAACAAAGAAAAATACGCCAATTTCGTTGAATAAGAATCAATTTGTAAATTAATCTTCTAAGCAGTTTGCAAATCTACAAAAGCAGTCCGATAGGTATTTTATTTCTCTCCGCGAAACCTTCTTTTTATTAGTGACGTGGTAACGTAGCCACGTTCTTCTAAAGTGGAAACTCCGAAACACACCTGACGGCAAAAAGATGAGTAAACAATGCTGGCCAACTGCCAAATGAAACTATATCTCTACACAAATCTAAACAAACTATTTTACCTATGTACATAAATATTATTATATTACCTACACTTTACCCTATGATACAATAACTACTCTACGTTCTTTTTCCTAACTTGACAACTGGTCTTCTTTATTGAAGACCATTACTGCCATTGTCGAGTGTATATAGTTTCCAGTGCGCTCTACCTATATTTATAACAAATTTTTATTTGTTTCTGCTACCTACTTTTTTAGTTTTTAATTTAAGGAGTGTCAGTACTTTTCAGCAGAGTGTGAGTGGAGGAGGCAGAGTGGCAGTTCCATTCGCTAGGAGTAATAGTGTTCTGTGGTGTCATTTGTCATAGAGTATCAACAAACATCTGTGTAACAAACCACCCACATTAACAAACACTCTGTGGCAACAAACTAAAAATGTCCGTCGTAAAAGACATGTTCTGATCTATCTTTTCTTTGTAATTTGTGGCTTGCGATGTGAAATATTAACCTTTAACAAAATCGTAATAGTGAGGTTGATCATAACAATGATTGTTCAAGAACCCATTCAGGTAATTTGAAAAAAAAAATGTCTTCAATGAACTGTCATGTATTTCGTAAAGGACGTTACATGCTACATAAAAACTTATATTTTTACAGGTTATCGTTTGGGATTGCCTTAATAATTATGAATACGACAATGCTATATTTCTGGCCGAAAGATTACACGCTGAAGGTAATTTCTAGAGATATCTATATTGTATTAGTTTATGTTTGGGATAAGTCTTGCTGCTATTGATTTTTACGCAAGTAATTTTGTAATGCAACAGAATTTGATGCAGTTCTACTTCATAAACAAATTTAGTTTGTATAGAAAACTTAATGAATTGTTGGCTTCTTTTAGTGGCGTCGGAGGAAACGGCATTTTTATTGGGAACATGTTACTACAGAGCTGGACGGATGGATGAGACCCATCATTTATTACAAAGCATGGTACTAACTCTTCCACAAGCTAGGTTTCTATTAGCCAAGTGCTCCATTGATTTGAAATCGTAAGTATATTCAATGATTTATAATTTTCAGTAAAAGAACTTTCTCTCACAAACATACTCACAAGCTACATGAATACCCAAATTTAAATATATTTATTCTTTCTTGAGCTGGCCATTATGATGAAAAGTGACTCTAGTGATGAAAACCTTTATATATAGGTACTACAAGAACAATAATAGATGAAAAGGAGATTTAGGATGCACCCTTACCTCAAAATAAATATTAAATGTAGAGCATTTGTTGCTGCCTGAAAACTTTATGAACATGATGATAAAAAATTCCATAACTTCCTTTCTAATGTATTCTGGGTAATTTATAGTTATATAAACAGGGATATATTTCAACTGAAAGTTCAAATCTTATGTTTACTTCTTGTTTTAAATGCAACACATTCTCCATGTGTTGTGTCATTTGCAAAGTACAGCGAAATTGTTGGCAGCTACTTACAAGAAACTTGTAGGATGTGCGAATAAACTGTGAGTCACTAGCAAATAGTCTTGTGGGAGAAGGGCCTAAGAATAATTCATGCTAATTACTTCTTTTAAGTTTTGTTGTCCACATATACTTATATTTAATTAGTTATGTTAACAATCATAAGTGGTAAAATGGTGTAATATTTAATAGGAAAGTAAGTGTTGGTTAACTTAGAAAATACCAAATTAAACCATAATTTATTTTAATATTTGTATTGAATATAATTTAATTTAATAAAATATATTGTAATTAATCGAATATTGTGGTAACCACATGTGCCTACATTTAATTTGTTAATGGTGGTTAAGTATTCAACATGGTTTAAGTAGAAATATAAAACAAATTAATGCCATCTATAAAATTAGAAGAATAGTTTATAGTATTTGCTATTTGATGCTTCATAATTTAGATGAATTACCATTTACCAATTAATTCTTCTCTATTCTGCTATAACTACTTGGTGCCCAGGATTTAAAAATGAAGCAAATATGTTTTTTTTTTAGATTTACAAAGCACTAAAGACTAAACTATTATAAACATTTAATCCTTTGCCATTATTTGGTGAAACTTCGATAAGATTTAAGTATTGAGATTATATTAGTAGAGTATGTCTTTTAACATACTGCTTGTTGACTATTTCCTTGTTTTGACATTCATGAACTGATAAAACAAACACAAAGAAATGTAACCACAGGTGTTGAACCTTCCAAGTGCTTGTATTATTATGGAAAGCAATAATGTATCTTTTTTACTATGATACTTAACAATGGTTTATCTGTAGTTGTTTCAGAGATATGCTTGGGCAGCTTATCTCTGAGAAAGAGAGTGAGAGAGTAGTTGATAAATATACATTGATATATATATATCGATCAGATAGATGATTTGTATCATATTATTATAAAGAAAATAATCCTATCTGTGTCGCTAAGTTTTTAAAAGTAACTTAATATTTTAAATACACTAATAATCCAAGGATTCATAGTTTATTTAATTAGTTCTTAAGATTTTCTTTTGGAACAAATATGGTGTCACTGAAACTTCTAAGATAATTTGCAGTTAATTGATTTAGGATGTGATTAGAGAGCGGAGCCCACAAGGCAGAACTAGTTAACAATAACTAGCAAAGGGATAGGGGATTTGACCTAAATTTGAACTTTCACTGCAGATTATTTTATCATGATTTATACAATTTGCAGTAAAAAATATAGGAATCACAAAAATATATTTTTATTGAAAATTAAAAAAGACTAATAACTTAAACAAACTAGGGTCAGTTCATTTTTTCTATTGTACAAATAACACAATAAATGTTCCATGGGTATGATTTATTTATTTCACTATTTTGGTCTACTTTAGTTTGAAGTACCATAGAAAGAAAATACATACGCTACAAGTAGTATGAGAAAAAAAAGGAAATTCTCAAAAATTATTGTATAGAGGATGTTATTGAGGATTTTGTTGTGTGAAATGTTTTTATAATGTTTATCAGTATCATATTTATTTATGATGATAACTGGTAGTCAAAATGCATGTTTTCATTTTATACAATTTATGTTCTGTGGACGGACAGTCATGCACCTATCTTATGATGTACATAAGGAATGACAATAATTATTTAAAAAAAATGTTAATTGAAGTTCATCTCTACACTTTTTTAACTGTAGAAATATCTTTTGAAGAATGTTTTTATTATTTTGTAAATATTTGTTAGATAGATAGATATTATTCTGTTGAATTTTTAGGAAATCTACTTGTTACCTAACAATGTTTTCTCTTTTGAGTGTGATTATGTTATGCACATGCCACCACCCTTATTATACATGTAACATTATTAATTTTCAGTTACAAAGACGCCGAAAATGCTCTGGGTTCAAATCTTGATATCATTGCCTCTGAGTTTGGAGAACAAGCTCCCTATGCACTACAGCTACTTGCCAAAGTATATACTTCCACAGAAAGGAGAACCAAAGCTGCTGATGCCTATCGAAAAGCATTATCTCTTAATCCATTCATGTGGAAGTCATTTGTGCAACTTTGTAATATTGGAGAGAAGACAGATCCCCACCAAGTGTTCCAAATAAATAATTCAGACTTTACATTTGGTGTAACAACATTAGTGAATCTAGTCAGCAATTCAGAAAACATTTCATTTGTTAATGGCAACATTCCTGTTAATACTAGTATCAATACTAATATCACACCTAATAATGTCTCAACTCGTACGCCAATGTCTATGTCCACAATCGTAACCCCAGAAACTCAAGCTCCAGTCAAAAGAATGCATAGTGTATTTAGTGGTGTAGCACCAATTCCATTTTCCCCTTCATTCGGTATGTTACCAATAGAAGAATCTCCTGTTTTATATACTCCAACACTAACCGACTCTAATGAACAGAAAGCGATACCCAAAATTGTGAACTCATTACGTGCTCAAATGGGACAACTCAAGGATGCAGTGTTTAGTCCGGCACCTCGATGCACTCTGGGACCTGCACCACGACGATCATCTCGACTATTTAGTAATAACAACAGCAGCTATTCAGTCAAAGAAAATAATAAATCTCCAAGTAGGAAATTTGTTCCTCCAAAGAGTCCTTCGAGAAAAAATAAACAACGTACAGTGAAAAATGTTAAATCAAATACTGAGACTAATGATAGAAACAAAAGTATAGAGGCTGTGTCAGCTAACATCACACCAAAGAATTCTAATGGCCTAGCACTGCTCAATCTGATGCGAGACTTGGGTGAAGCTTACAAAGCTCTGTCATTCTTAGATTGCAAAACAGCAATTAAGTTATTTCAAGATCTGCCTTCTAAACAATTATCCTCACCATGGGTACAAACAATGATAGCACGAGCACATTATGAATTAGCTCAGTATGAAACTGCTGCGAAAATATTTGTTGAAATTAGAAAATACTATCCAAATCGTACTGAGGGTATGGACATTTACAGTACATGTTTGTGGCATTTGCAACGTGAGGCGCAACTATCTTCATTAGCTCAAGAACTAGTGGAACTTAACCGAACGAATCCCATAGCTTGGTTAGCTGCTGGAAATTGCTTTTCACTTCATAAGGAACGGGAAACTGCATTAAAATTTTTCAAACGAGCTGTACAACTAGACCCAAACGCGGCGTATGCGCATGCTCTATTAGGACATGAGTATGCTGTCTCTGAAGAGACTGATAAAGCTCTTTCAAGTTTTCGAACAGCAGTAAGTATTGACCCTCGTAATTATGTGGCATGGTTTGGAATTGCAACAGTGTACGCGAGGCAAGAGCGTTGGAAAGCGTCCGAAGTACACATTCGTCGCGCTCTTAGTATACACCCTAATTCTGGGGTATTGAGATGCCAACTGGGATTAGCACAAGCCGCTCTAGGTAAAATGGAACGAGCTTTGGCCACATTGGAACGAGCAGTCTCTTTAGATACAGAAAATCCGTTATGCCGTTTCCATAGGGCTTCTGTTTTATTACGAGCAGGAAGGCCACAGGATGCATTGGTAGATCTTCAACATTTAAAAGATATTGCACCACGGGAATCGTTAGTATATTACTTACTTGGTAAAGTTCATAATAAACTAGGCAATTCCGATTTGGCCCTAATGCACTACAGCTGGGCTACAAACTTGGACCCAAAAGGTACTGGAGGCCATATAAAAGAAGGTTTTGACCCCTCAAAACAAGAAGATCCACCTGAAAGATCAACATAATTTATTTGACAAATGGAATAGAATTTTACCATTGTCGATTCGCCTGCACTATTTGTGTTAGCGATAGAACAGATTGACTGATCGATTGTAAATATCGCTCTTACCTATCTAACTCTTGGTTGATACCAAATGATGAGCTTTATGGAGTTTTATGGGTGTTTGGTGGCATTTAGATGCTGTAGCAGTAAGGGGGGTGGGGATATGTGGACATGTTTATATAGAGTAAGATGTTGCTATTCCTAATGTTATCCTACTTTAACTTGTATAGCTAATAAATAGTAGAAGAGAGAAAAGATTATAATTTATCATGAAATTATACCTTGAAAGATTGAATGCCTTGATCTCAATGAAAATATTTTAACATTGACATTAAATTAGGAAGCCACCAACTCGTTGTCGATATTTAATTTTATTGTGGCAACATTTCGTTTACAATATCCAAGTTATTTTACAAATTCTATACCACTTGGTTTCTATAAAAAAAAATAGCACACTGAAATACGATGTTTTATAGATCCGCTGGCGGTTTTATTTAATTCTAGATTGTCAGTATATTATTGTCCTATAATAAATTATACCCATATTATACAATCTCTAAATATACCTATTTCATATAATTGAAGAAAACATTTCTTAACTTTGTATGTATAACTTGATAAATGTTAAGAAATTATATGTGAAAATCTTTGAAATAAAATAAATTGGATGGTTCTCTCAAAATCAGTAATTAGATCAGATTGTTAGTTTATTAGTAGATAAATTAATAAAATAATAATTTTGTGTGTGTATGTATATAAATATCATATTAATTATAGGCACTGTTTGTCATTTCAAATCACCAAAATGAACTGCTAACTGTGGAAATATTTGTTTAGACCACCTGTAATTGTACTGAAATAATAAAATAAATCTGATATAATAGCAAATATTCTTTAATTATAATTTTAAACAATACATTTTAAAACTTATTTTCATTAAGAAGACAATGTGAAATTAAACGAATTTTTGTAATATCGAATCTAAAGCCTTTTGAACAGTTGGGTCGTTTAATAGTTTATTCTGGGTTTGTGCTGGCGGAGGTGTTGGGGCAGCAGCTGGTGATATTTTCTTCTCATTCAATATACTTAGAATGCGTTGTTGAAGATCGACATGTGTTTTGGTCGGTGCCACTGGCGTCGCCAACGGTTCGCCTAATTCTATTTTGATTTGTTGCTCTTTTCGTTCCTGGCGGAGAATTATGTAATGATTATTGATTCATCGGAACAAGACTTGCATGACACATGTTTAATGGTTATTTTAGAGATGTAGGCATACTTTAAATTGTAAGTTCATTTTACTATTATCGATTCTTTTTTAGAGCTAAATTTAATCGATAATGAGATCAAGAGTGTGTAAGCAGTGTAAATAAAATAACAATAATAAAGTACAAACAACAATAAAATCGCAATCTGGAACACTTAAATTATTGACTGCCTGAATCCAAACAAGATTATTTCTTCCAGTAAATATTCTTCGTTGCTTGTTGCTGCAGTAAAAATGTAGGAGATACGAAAATATTTTATTGCAAATTAAAAAATAAACTAATAATTGTACAACGGCGTTCGATCAGTTCGATTAATTTTCAATTCGTACGATTAATACGATGAATTTTAGATTCCTTGGTTTGATTATTTTGGAGTGGTATATGAACGTAGGTAGTAAAAAAATTAAATTCAAAAGAAGCATTGTATAGAGGAAGTTATTTAGGATTTTATAGTGCACATTTTTTATAGTGATAATTGATAGTCGAAATGCGTGTTTTTAGGTTATGTCATAACTTGTAAGACTGTGTAAGTGTGTTGTAAGATATAGTAAAAATGATTTAATTGAATATTTTCAGGAATAGTGTTAAAACGGGCAGTTTAAAGTTATGATAGGGTTAGAGGCTGATAAGGATTTAGGTATGTACTATACTGGCCCTACTTGTTTTAATACATATATTCTTCGTAACTAAGCCAGGGACGATCAATATAAGAAAAACATCGATATTATAAAATGTTTTGGTATAACCAAGTCGGCGTCTTTTTTTTAGAAAAAACTTGTTTCTGATTATATTATTTTACTTGCATATGGACTTTTAAATCTCCATTTATGACAGATAAATGTGGAAACATAGATTTTGATGTTTTTGTTAATAACATCGATGAACTAAACCAAGGCTTCGAGAGCTTCGACGACGACGATACGTCATTCTTAATTACCTTTTTACGAGTTAATGTGAGCTTTCTGTCAAGCGTTAAGACATTAAAATTACTTATATAGTATAGATAGGACATTAAAGACAAAATCGTAATCCACTTACAGTGGCCAGTTGGACTCTGTGCCCGTGTGGTCGCACAGCCTACACGAATAAGTAAGTTTAGACGAAAGAACCTCTTGAATTTACGATAAAAAATAACATCACGAAGGACATGCAGATCAGTGTATTCTGACACTGCAAATCCTCCCTCATTTAAAACAACTATAAGCGCATATAGCTTTTTCATAAGTATTTTGTATTTAATTATATAATTAAAAATGTTGTGTATTACATTCTGAATATTAATGATTATAAACTGTGCCTTCTCTTGTTGGATAACAAACTAAATGATTGATGTAAATCATTATTGAGTTATTTATTCTTCTGTAACTAAAGGTTTTCATCCCTTACGAATACAACTCACGTAAAGTGGAGTATGCAGTTAGATTGAAAAAATATCAATATGTAATATTTATATATACTATATCTCTAAATTCTATACAAATTCCCCGTCATCTTATGTCTGATAAATACACTCAAAAATAGGAAATTATGATTTTTTAAGATTCCACTTTTTGACTCATGAGGTAGTTACTACTGCAACGTGAAGAGATTTTTGTACGGAAAAATCATGAATAATTTCTGTTTAGCTTACCAATGTGAACTTTCTTTTTTTAAATCAAATAATAAATAAAACTAAGTCTCTTTATACAACTAAAATGGCAAACTAGCATACAGTCTGCCTGATTCTAATATGAACGCTTGTAGGTATCACTAGCGCGTTGCTGACTTTGAACCCTGCTAACCCAAGGGCTCTGGAAACCCTACTCACCGCAGCAATACAACACAAGGTTATTTGTCTGTGGTCTTCTGTAGGATCAAGGTATTTCAACAGTCAGAACTGTCCCAAGTAGAGATATCTCTAAAAAAAAAGGGCAGCAGAGGTGGACACAAGGCCGACCGCTACGAGTACGTAGATATCATGATGTGTTGACCAGCTGCGGGTGGCAATGCTGATTGACTCTGAGCTGGCTCTAATCAGAATGTGGGTACAAAACGAGCAATGAGACTTACCTGTAAATACTCAATAACTTTATCATATTGTAGTACTGTAAGAGTGCGTCCATCTGCAAGTTGTCCCAACAATGCGTAGACCGCTTCCCGACCAGAAGAACCGCCACGACGCACTTCTTGGAAATTACGTGAAAGCAACTGCAGTGCGTCCTCTATCGGCATATTGCGGTGTTCTGAAGAAACAGAATTATTATAAAAGTTAAATAATTTATAATAAACAAGATTATGTGAGCGTAACCTAGCAACATTGATTTATAACAAACAATATGTAATTATTGTAATTTCTACAATATAATATTGTTAATTTTGTTTAGTAGAGGGTAACATTGAGAGCTGCGCGCGCATCATGTGACGTAGGTGTGACATAATGAAGTTAGCAGTCAATGTTAATAAAGTCAAATCATATTACTGACTTTTTTTTTTAAATTGTATATAATAATTTAAATTTAAATA
Source organism: Saturnia pavonia (assembly GCA_947532125.1). NCBI lineage: Eukaryota > Metazoa > Arthropoda > Insecta > Lepidoptera > Saturniidae > Saturnia > Saturnia pavonia. Next base: position 5,907,216 of record OX383907.1, on the reverse strand, counting down.
ATAATGAAATTAGAGTAACGATTATTTATACACCGACTAGCGGCCCACTCCGGCTTCGCACGGGTAGAAAAATATTTTATTTTTCATTCCCTTTTTCACCCTTAGGGTTTGAATATACAAAATTACCTATAGCCTCACCTACAGTATAAATGGAAGCTTCATGCAAATTTTCACGGTCCTAGCTCCAGTAGTTTGGGCTGTGCGTTGATCGATCAGTGAATAAGTCAGTTTTTTTTTTTTTTTTTTTTTTTCGAACTGACTACACTGTTAGCCTGGGGGGCCCTGGAGCCTTTACGGCTTTTACAGCTTTACCGGGCTTGGGGGCGAGCGCTTAGGGCACTCAGCCACGAAAGCTAAGCAACAACATCCGAGGGTGCCAAAGTGGCCGGACCTCGGCTCGGACTGTTGCGCGTATGCAATTAAGTCGCGATCTGACTAATTCCCTATCCGTAATTCGATCTAAACTAACTATACATATATACATGTTTCTGCCCCCTGGGAGGAGGGAAGGAACATGTGTATGTGTATTTAGTGGTCTGAAATTTTTGTCTACTCTAACTAGGCAAAAAAAGAAAAAAAAAGGTCCCTTACAGAACCTATGTACCTATGTGTGTTGTGCATGTGTGTATAATGCAGTGTCATGTATGGCTGTGAAAGCTAGTGATTGTACAGTCACTTGTATCGCGCGAGCGGCTGCTTGGCTCAAGGGCTCCATGCCGATGGGTCGGACCTAGGCTTGAGTTGCTGCAGAGGAGGGTGGTCGTGGCGGGTGTGCGGGCGCGAAGTTAACCGTACGTCCCCTGCGGAGGGACCGGTGGTTTCGCGGGCGTGGGCGCGAGCACGCAGATGTTGCGGGAGCGGACGCGTAGAATTTGTTAGCTTTCTCTATGTCGTCGTCGGGATCGACAAAGAGATTTCGCGGACGGCGTTTGTAACGTTGGACAACGGGTATCGCGTGGTTAGGCGTGTAGTTCACAAAGGACTTTACAAGCGGGTTTGGATGGTTCGAAGCGCTATCGAAGTATCTCCTAGCGAGATATTTCACATAGGCTTCTAACGAGGGAAGCCTCATGTCCCTGTGTAGGTCCATGTTCCTAACGAAGGCTGGAGGGTCAAGCAGGCGACGGAGGAATCGATTTTGTACTCTTTGCAAGCGGGCAAAGTTGTGTTTGGACATATGTGGGAGGTCGCTGACGTACAAATTGAATAAGCAAGGTGCCAGAATGGAGCCTTGCGGGACGCCTGAACAAATGGGACGTGCGGTGGAGAGTACTCCTTCCACTCGGTAGTGGAAGGTGCGGTCGCTTAGGTAATCGCGGACTAAATGTACTAACCTATCCGGGACTTCTAAATGGTGAAGCTTGTGGACCAGTCCGGCGTGCCAGACCTTATCGAAGGCCTTGGCTACGTCGAAAAAGACCGCAAGCGTGCGGGCGGGAGCGATATTGCTCTTGGCGAAGTTACTCGTGATGTGCTCCGTGAGGCAGTGCACTTGATGTGTACACGAGTGACGGGCGCGAAAACCGAATTGTTCGGGCGGGTATAAATTCTTGTCGTCTATAACGACCTTGAGACGGTTCAGAAGGATCCGCTCATAGAGTTTCCCTAGGGTCTAGGTTAGGAGACTGATCGGGCGATAGCTATCGGGAAGCGAAGCTTTTTTGCCGGGCTTGCGAATACCTATAACTATAGCATTTTTCCAGACGGCTGGAAAATAGCAGTGGGCTATGGCTGCATTAAAGATGCAGACCAAAAGAGCTATGAGGTGATCAGGAAGAAGTTTGAGTACTTCATTCCTGATATCATCAGGACCGGGAGATTTCCTAGGCTTAAGGCCTTTAATGATAGAACAGACCTCATCTGGCGTGACCGGGGTTAACGTTTCCGCGGGGGGAATCAACGTGAGTTCCTGAACGGCGGTCTCGATAGTTTCGATGTGGGTAGTGTCTACGTTGTCGCAGTTTGGGGAGCACTGGCTCTCCTAGCTTGCGGCAAGGCATTCTGCCTTATCGTCGCTATCGAACGCGAGTGGGAGATCGGGGCCCCTTTCGAGGGGCGGCATCTGGGCGGAAGCTTCTAACTTCAGAGAGAGGGCGAGGTTCCAGTATGCCAGATGGGACGGCTTGAGACCCTCTAAGAGGTTATCCCACCGGTGACCTCTGTACTCTCCGATGCGAGTTTTAACCTCTCTCTGAAGTTGTCGTAACCTACGGGTGTTATCCCTCGTCGGATAAGAATCATGTGCACGTGTCGCGGCGTTCTTTTCCGTGATTAACGCTCGTAAGCCGGGGGGGAGTATAAAACGGCGTTCGTTCGCCGCTTGCACCTCTCTCGAGGCCGAATAAGTCAGTCAGTTTCTTGCTTTATATATCTATAATTGTTTATATTTTAATCTTAAAATAATGTTTACTTATACAACGTTAAATTATTATTGAACAATTAAAAAAAGGCAGTCAAATTAAATAATTATTTTGCTAGATGGCTAGATAACATAGCTATAAGTTAAAAAGTCATGTAAATCGAATACGTCGTTTTCACGGGAAAACATCATAAACGAACAGACAGATATAGAAACATTAAGTTTTATAATATGTATAGATTATTATTAACTAGAAACTATAATTAATTTTCACTGTATACTAACCTTGTGGTAATCCATGTAATATGGTCAATGTAAGAGATCTGTTTTCCTGGTTTTGTGGCATAACTAGAATGGCGTAAAGACAGCCCCGTGATGCAATGTTGCCTAAAACTTTGCCAATTGGCACATCTGCCATTGGGAACAGTAGATCGACTACTATTCCCAGTCTTTTCAAACGGCCCTCAATATACTCTGCATATTCTCTGGAATAAAGTACAAAGATATGATGAATTTTATTTTTCATAGTAATGTAATGTAATATAGTAATGGAATTAGCATAGAAAAACTATTCAATTTACAAATTGACATGTTCAATGGATATATTATGATTTTATTGATGGAAAACGGAAAATACTTTCATAAGAGCCAAACAAAGACGACATTGTCGTATAGTTGGCACACGTTCGTCTAATTATTGCGACGATAATTTCATTCCCAAATTGGCATTAGAACGAGACAGTAAAGAGACTACATATTTCATATAAGATTAATTTACGTAAATAGAAGGCTAAGTACTTTGGTGACAACCTAAAACAGAATTCTGCAGGTGAGTTCTTTGTACTATCGCCTAATATAACTTTATAATTAATGAATAATAATAATAACTTTTGCTTGTTAGTTAGAAAAATGTGGTTTAATACTCTGATACAATCACTTGTCTTATATGTAAATCTGTGCAAGTATGGTGAAGATTTTGTCTTAATTGGTTATCTAAATTTGCCAATTATTTATACATCTTACTCTAATATTATCACGGACATATATCAAAATATGTCATTACAAATATTGTAATATTACGCGTGCGATTTTATTGTACACTAGCGGGGCCCGAGGTTTTACTCGCGTTTAATTTATCTCGTCGAATGGTCAGCCAGCCCTCGGCCCCTTAAAACCCCATGCCAGGGCACAGCTAGTGTTGTTATAATCGCTACTTTAATTATACAATCACTCGAAATCTAAGGTTTCTCCTCCTCATTACCAAATTTACAATTTCAAGAACTGAAATTTTATTAGTGATTTTCTTTTGATATTTTTACTCATGAGTACTTTTTGTCAGGTATCAAATACTAAACTGGCAACAGAATATCGAATTCGCTATTCACTCTGTCACACGTCATAGTTTGTATTGCTATATATTTTTTTCCATTTTACCGAATCACTTAATCAGCGTAACGTCGCGTCGCCCTAAAAAGTGTAATTTGGCAGTATTCTGATAAACTGAATGCTAACTTAAATAATTTTTGAAATTATATTTACATATTTGATACTATGTTATTAATTTCAGCAAATGTTTTACATGTTTGCCAAGCTTATAAAGGGAGACGGCATATACACAAAATTTGTTTTGTGTAGTGTGTAGACCAAAACATGCGCAGGAGTCAAGGTTTTAGATAGCCTATAAACTTTTTCTCAATATACAGAATTTTTCAAATCTGAATGGAGCCAATGGATCCACTTCACAATATTAGTATTAATTTTTGATTATTGAAAACCAATCAACAAAAGTTATCATATTTGTTCAGTCATATGAAAATAGCAAATACTAGAAAAACCTTTTCCAAATTTACGGCTGATTGTACTGCTATTCTGCTGCCTTACTCTTGACTCGTTAGAATTTTGAATCCAATAAAATTTGATTTGATGCGATTCGGCACTCTTGAAATCAACACTAGCGCACGATTGTGCTGTGGCTCGAATCGGAACTAACATCGATCAAATTTTTTCGTTACGATTGAAAAATGCATACTTTTGACGCAACATGACAACTATGAATCGAGTTGCTAAATCGAAAATAAACGTCAAAATACACGATAACAAAACTCAATTGATTTGGTTTGGTTCAAGAGTACACTTGTAGGATTGAGTTCGAATCAAAAGTCAAATGAAATCAGAAACTAAATCAAATTCGAATCAGTTTCAACGGTGACCGCCTGTTTTAAGATTTCTAATGAAAAATAAAACTTACGTTAGTGTCTTTGATACCACTATGATTTCACAATCATTTCTCTCGGGAACGGGCAGCGCTCTCGGGTATTCTGACATCTGTTGGGGAAAGTGATCGTAACTGCGCCGCTCATTCCATTCGCCACCTGATCAGAAATAATTAAAAATGAGCTTAAATAAATTGGAATTATTTGAAGCTAAATAAATACCTCTGCCACTACCTGGTGACCGTTCTCTGAAGGATTGTTGTGCCACTCTACTGCCTCTGTTTCCACGGCCCCTGCTACCACCCCTGGCTCCCCTTCCCCGACCTCTGCTGCGATCATCCCGTGTTTCCAACTTGTTCTGGACTTCATCTTCTTCTCTATAAGCTTTATATTATCACATTCAATATTTTAATTCATACAGTGATATTATAACTTCTTACTAGGAGGTCTAATTAAATATTATTGAGGATGAGAATTGTTCAGAAACATGACAAAATTTCATACAATATACAAAAGTATACCAGGTATAAATGCCTTTATTGGTATTTAATATACACAAATTTTTTGTGAAAAAATAAACTCAGAGTAGGTATATGTGGTCACATACTAGGGTTTTCGATCTTTAAGTAAGGCAGTAAAACTAAAATGATTACTCTAAAACATTCATAACTCTATTATGCAAACTCATTATTTAAAATTTTTTAGATTTTTATGTTGTTTGTCTTTTGTGAATCAATATTCGCAACATAAATTTTCACTGATCTCTATAAAATTTCCTTGGCACATAAAATTACTTGACGATTCCCAATCTAATATAAACAATATTCTTACACAAATCTGATTCAAGATACACAGAATGTGTAGTATTTTTTTCTCAATTAAATAGTTATGTAAGTACCTATTCAAATTACCTTGGTCACCAACAAAATTTCCATAGCTATCATAAAGGTCTTCATTGTCATTGGCACTTGATGTAGTATCATTATGATTTATTGCTGATAATTTATCTGATTGATTTACCATCTCATTATTTGGTGCTGGTGGGTGTTCCCGTCTAAAAAAAATCAAAAATTGAGTAGTAAATCTGTAACAGTGGGCACTAAAACTAGAACCAGGTCCATTTCTTCATGGTTCATGTTTGTTGTGTGATCCAAAAAGTAAAACCCTTTATTAATACATAGCTGTGCCCACGGCTCCGCTTGTGTGGACTAAAGAATGGTGTTGGTTGAGCACACACACAAATCCTGCTGCCCCACTACACACAGCATTCACCCGCCAGATATTTTAAAAACAAAAATGCTTATTGTATGTGATCTTAAACGATGGACATATTCATTGACTTTTTTGTAGGTCTTTTTAAAATCTACAATTATATAGTACATTAATTTGTTATACATATCTTATGGCTGACTTAGCCTAAGCTATTTAAGCGTCCCAAGAACCTTTTTTTTTCTGTGTTGATTCACCAGTATCTTCATTGCTTATTTTGATTGTTATTTTATCTTACAGAATATATCCTATAACCTGACCAGATAACATAGCTATGTACTAAAAAAAAATCATGTTGATTGGATAAGTGCTTTCTCCATGAAAAGAACATAAATGGACAGACACAGAGACATTCGAGTTTTATAATATATGTAGAAGGCCATAGATAGAAGTATATGAAAATTTTGCAAACTATGTACGGTTTTTTAATATTGTAAGATTATAACTACATCAGGCTTTTATTATATTATATTATAGATTGTATTATAAAAATTTTTGGGAACCAAATTCTCTGTTCAACGAAATTAAAAAAACATTTAAAATAACCAACATATATTGGTGGTCTAGGTGGTGAATAAACCTATATTATCTTTCAATGGACCATTGCCCAGCAGTTCAGACAGCATTAACACATTTGTAAGCAGAAAAGTTGCTCACAGGTTTTGGGTACATATGATAGATTTATAAATGATAACCTTATGACAAAGCATTGAGTATACTTTCTTTAGTTCAAATTAATAAATGGATTAAATAAGAAGATGAATGCAACATGAAATGAGTATTTTCATTGAATTTGAGTAAATAAAATTACCTTATAATTCTGTAAAATATCATTGTGCTTCTAAATGAACTAAAGTTGTAAAATCGAATTATAACTTTCCATTGAAAAAGAACCAAAATCCACCGGTACTGGTAGGAATTTGAACTTGTATCTGTGTGGCATAATACCTTTTTAGATAGTACGACTCTCATTACATTAATTCTTACATTATTGACTAAATACAACATAAATCCATCACATAATAATTATACCTGTCATCAGTAGTTCTTGCAGTTTTAACATTAATATTTTTCCCTTGGAACATACTCCCGTTTGCTTTACTGATGGCTTGCTGCGCGCTCGACTCATTTCTAAACTGAACGAAACCGAACAGTTTGTTTATAACAATTCCGTCGATAGGACCGTACGGTTTGAAATGTTCGTATAAGTCATCTATTGTAGCTTTTTCGGTTAGACCACCAACATATATTCGAAGATGCGCTGTTGTTTTGTCTTTCATAGCATGTCTATCTAGAGTAAGTGTATCTGTAAATAATTTGTGGGTTAAAGGAACTAATACTTAGGTAAGTATAATTTAAAAAAAAATATGTGGGAACATTAAAAGTTGTCTTCTTCTTATAAAGTCTTCTTCAAGTTAAGTGTTTATTATATTAGAATTTGTAACTTCTCTTTACCTGCCATTTTAGAAAGTCTTATTTTTCAGTGTCAGATAATACAATTAATACGTACTATCTATAAAAATAAGATTAATTAACAACTTTTATTTGAAACTTGATAAATTGAAACAAGAATATACAATATTGTACATCAATCATCAACACAGAACATCAATCTGTGGAACATCAAGTATCAACGAGAGTTGCGACCAGTGTTGCCAGGCCAAAAAAAATGTATTGTAAAGTCAAGAAATCTGTACAAAATCTGTATGAAATTAATAAACAAACATCTATAATAAACTTTTAAATCCAGTGGATTGTAGTGCTCACTGGTAGTTTATTACATAAACTAACTTATTTTCAAAATGAAACAGTTACTCCTGCATAAACTATATTTACCTATTAATTAAACATATTTTCATTGATTTTACAAATTAAATGCTTTTCTACCTTTAGTTTATAGCATGGCTTATTGTTTAGTAATTGTTTTGTTAATAATAGTCCCTCCGTCGACTCAGTAACGAAATGGATACGCATTGTGGTTTTAATTTGGTAAGTGGTGGAAAATATTATTTCCACTGAAGCACTGGAATGAGGGAATAGGTTCTTATAGATCCGTCATTGCCAGAAAATTTTAGGATCCCCTTCGTTAGAATTCAAGAAATAATAATTAATTCTTACATTACGCTACGTATTGTCCAATGTTTGTAAATTTTCTTGATGTATATGTTAGGGAAAACCTGTGCAACATGACTCAATGATGGTAGGTATATTTCGGCGTTTAATATAAAAACCGGATGAAGAAAGTCTAAGATTTTTATAATTTTGTTGCGAAAGCTGTGGTTATTATACTTTAAATTCTGGATTTTTGTTCGTGATAGTTAGTATGCAGTGTCCATATAGCAATCCAGAAAGAATTTATGTGTTACGTTTGTATGTGATTTGTGAATTTGCGTTATTTCTGACTGTTGATTGGTAATCTCAGATTATACATACTCTTTTGATGTCAACTCTAATCTGTTTGGTTTATGTATTATGTTTGAATTACTTTAAATTTGGAATGTTAGTTTTATTTCTTCAGATAGAATTGTCATATTTGATTAATTCCGTGAAAATCTTTTGAATAAGAAACATGTCTAGTCATCTGACATAACTTTTGTATTTTATATATATATTTCATAATGTTAACGTTTCATTTAAAATAAATTCATATATATATAAATAAATGTTTAACTTAAAATAAATATTTTTCTAATCAGTCCTTAATAAGCGTCTTTTTGGTTTGAACGTGATCCCATTAGCCACATTTACCATTTCAAGACTGACTGCATTGCATTATTTAATTTGCTAAAAAAACAAACGTGTGCGTCTCGGGAAGGGATTACTTAAATGCTACCTACTAAGTCGGAACCCGACGAGAAGATCATTCTGGCTGAAGCTTGTCGGTTCCTGAGGACGTTCAAGATCAATTACTAGGTCGCTTACGGGCAGCGATAACATCAGACATGCGAGGCATATGGGGTGGCTATTTAGGGGAGGTTGGAGGCCACTGGGGGCAACCCCAAGTAAACAGACATCATGCTCACTTGGATCAACTTGGATTGTCGAACCGTGTACATCTTTACAATGCTTGCACTTAACCCAGATTACGCCCATAAAATTTATGATCTGTAATGAAGAAAGATATCAAGGAAAATCCTGGTGTCTTCGATAGTATATTCTGATGTCTCTCTCTTTGACATACACATATTAAGCTAAAACTTTCAAAAACATATTGAGGTTATTATTATTTTCATGTATAATTATAAACCATAAATATTCTGAACAAAATTTATTTTTGATCTGTGTCGAAAACTGTAAAAGAAAACTTTAAATCAGTCAAATAAGACCGACGGTGAATGATTGAATTATTTAAACGTTGTAAATTAGAAATTTAAAGACAACTCGATTCATATCTGTCAAATTGTGTCAATAGTACGATAGTAGATCCTAACGAAAAAACTCGATCGTAGTTAGCTCCGATTCGAGCCACAGCATGATCGTTCAAACTCGAACACGTGAAGAGTAAGGCGGCAGACACACAAATAGTCAGACAAAAACGTGCTTATTTTTAAACTACACTTCAACTTATTACAATAAGGCCCAGTAGTACCCCTCACTTTACAATTATTTTTCAAAATTGAATACGTGATCAATTATATAATCGATTATTTAAAATAAATTATCAACATCACTAATTTTAAGGTTATGGGTAATGGGTGGGCAATGTTGTAAATTTGGAAAACAATGTTTTTTAATACTTATATAATAATGGATTACAAATACAAATGGAAAACCATTTAAAACCTCTTGAGTTCCTATCTAATTAACCTTGAAGAGTTGTGTATTTTTTTTCGATTATAGTTTTAGATTTTAGTTATTTACCACACATTGTAACGTAAGTATCTACGTAATATATTAGACATTAGAATATTATTTATAATTTATTATAAAATATTAAGGTTGGACTTTAGGTTACATACCGCTGATTTTGATAGTGTAAGAGGGTGGAGGAGAAAGGGACTGGGGTGGGGGAGAAAGGGACTGGGATGGAGGATAATCCTCTGTGATTAATAACCCGGAAGCAGTTTGTTATTGAGAAATTTAAAATTGGGTTTTGAATTTTTGAGGTTATGTATATAAAATAAGCAATTTCATGACACTATGGTTCGCAAAATGTGGATTTTCAATAGCTAACTTGTTTCTGGCACTCACCAGAAGAGCTACTCGCTTGCTCGGCTCATAAGTTATGATCACTGTTCCAACCTAACCTAAACAATCTAGTGCACAACCAAGAATAGCTACAATAAAAACCAAAGTAACTAAGAGATATCAATACCTAAGTAAAATAAACAAAGTTCTTTAAAAAACTCACCAAAGGATTAAAATTTTTTAGATAGTATTAAATTAAATTTCATAAGAAGAAAGATATAACTAATGGTTTATATAATAATCATAATAAATGTTAAATAGTAATAGTAATAGCATGTAATTTATGAAAATACTTAAAAAGTCAAATTTTCAGAATCTTCTCAAATGTATGTATTATTATGTATGGAGGTGATTAAATTTTTTTTTATTTAAATCTGTTCATTTCCGCATCGTAAAATTTTATATTTCGCCAAATTACATAGTGATCTAACTGTAAAAAATGTGAAATCTTATATCGACTGTGTTTAATTTCAGGTTGAGTCAATAATAATGTTTGATATTTATACTTCAAGATATTGATGTAAAACAGATCTATTAATAACATATTTTATCAATTTGTTTTAGGTAAAACATGTTTATTTGATTTGGTAATGACTATTAGAAGGGTTTTTTCAAAAGCCTATAGAACATACAAACAAGCTGTTGATGATGCGTTCAGTCGGAAGAATCTGTTTTACACCAATGTGTTGTTGTCTATGGGGATTTCTACATTGGGAGATATATTACAACAAAAGTATGAGATACATAAACAAGAGATTGATAAGTTAGACTTTGAACGTACTGCCCATATGGCAATTTCAGGATTTACCACGGGTATCATATGCCACAACTGGTATAATTTCCTTGATAAAATATTCATTGGAAAATCTATAGGAATGGTGATAAAAAAATTATTCCTTGATCAATTTATTTGCTCACCGATTGTAATACTTTCATTTTTTGCTACTGTGGCCATATTTGAAGACCGCCCCTTAGAAAATTTCAATGATGAGGTCAGAGATAAATTTTGGACACTTTATAAAGCTGAATGGCTGGTATGGCCTCCTGCCCAAATAATCAACTTTTATTTTTTGCCCACTAAATACAGAGTTATTTATGATAACACAATTTCTCTTGGCTATGATATTTATACATCTCAAGTAAAGCATGATAAATCTATGAAAGCTGGAAAATATTCAGAAGAGGTTGATAAATAAGGAGAGGAATATTAGTTTATAGTTTTTTTTACATTAATGTTCTAAACTAAAATTTTGCGATAAATATTAAAACATACTTCATCATTTGAGTTTCCTTTTTTATATATGATGTATTATAATAATAATACCAAACTGAAAGTATCACTACAGGGTATTAACATCTTAAAGAAAGTCTTATCACATTCTTAAAGAAAGTCTTCATCAAAACTGTGGCCTATAGGTTATTTATTACTAAGTATGAGGTCTTCCTCTAACCTTTCCAATTAATGAGTTTTTCCAAGCTGTCTGGAGAGCCAAGTATGAGAACTATGATAGTTGCCTTGTCTGTTATTGTGAGTGATTGTCTTATTGGTCTACAAGATGCACTACAATCAACTCAAACACAGTATTTAAAACGCGTTTTTTTACTTTTCGTCAGGCTATGCATGGTTCAGCTGTCATTCGAATATAGAAAAATGGAAAGTAGCAAAGTTTTTACTAGCCTTACTTTCGTTTTTCTCAATATAGGTCGTTCCTCCAATTTCTATCTACGGAAGACATTGCATTCTTTGCAATTTAAATTCTTTTGGTTGCGGTTTGTGTGATTATGAACCGAGATAGAGATACCGAATTTGGTAAAATGTTCAATCTTGTGTCTCATAACTTCATGCAAGTACCTGATTTCGGTCAATAAACACTGATCAATATGCAGTGGTGGACTTTCCAAATTTTCAGATATATCTTGAAATTTGAAGACTCCCTAAATCCAGACCACTTTTAATTAATCAAATTCCAAACAAGGCCAAAATCGGTAGTTGAGGCCCCGTACATAGTATACAAAATATACAAGCGCAAGTTTTACTTTATTAAAAAGGTCCCGCGTCTATTTTACTTCTTGCTATGTCTTTATTTTAAAATTGTTAGGTTCGGGGGGAAAGAGAAACTGCCATCTGGAAACAATACCGGAGGCATCATTTACTAGCGCCACTCTGCTCGGGCCTCCGACGGGCTTAGTCCGTCATTGATGATTTGTGAGTTGGCACGTTGATTAATACTTTTATTATAACTTAGAATATTTTACGTCATTAAAAAATATGGTATTAGTATTATTTTCAAGTCAATATATCGGAATTGGCGTTGATAATGAAAAAGGTAGTGTTTTGAAGCGATGATAACTCTGTTATAACGTGTTCAGACGTCGCGTCGATCGGTATAGGTTCAAACCCTGCAGTTAGCCTAAACGTTCGCCTAGTTTTCGGTGAAGGAAACATTGTGGTAAAACTATAGCTTGGTGGTAGGGCATTTTCTAGATGTCTTTGTAGTTACTAGCTACCACTTTCAAGTAGGAAACTTGTCGCCAAGCACTTGTTCCGGCAGCTGCACTTGAAGGCTAGACCGCTCTAAACTTAGCGTGTTACCATGTTAGACTCGAGTTGAAGCTGCGGTTGAAGCACAGCGTCGACCAATCATTAATCTAAGAGTATAACATTTACTTACATAAGTACAGTGAAAACTGTTAGTAGGTACATCCTTATTAAGTGTTGCACAACAACTACACTATGTTACTATGGCTTAATAATTAAAAAGTAAAAAACTGTGATTATATAATAAAATAAATTATTAATAATAAAAGGTATATTTTCCATTCTTTGCGCATTCCCTATACCCTTCAAAAAGTCACAGTACATAGAGTAAAAACTCCTTATTCGCGGGGATACGTTCCTTAATTGTCATGAATAAAGAAACCGTGGATACGGACTTGCAATTTCTATGACAATATAGGGGATGCATTCCAAGGTAATAAAAGTAACACATTTTATATTAAAATAAAAACACTTTCATGAGAAATATATATAGAATTAATCATTATTATTTTCTAGTTTAAGCAAAGGTTTAAAGAATTTAGTAATTTTTTCTTGTATGACAGCTTTTAAAAGGTCTTTTAATTCTAATTGGTAAACGATCAAGCATTTTTATTTTAAGCTGTAACCCAACTTTTTTCGCTTCGCAACAATTTTTATTTTATTTTACTCGAAATTGCGTACAAGCATTGAGAGACGTTATATTCATTCAAAACTATTGATACGAATGATAAGTTGAAACAATAAAACTAGTATGATCGTCGCGCCACAAGGACGGCATATATCAAAGGCGTTAGTGGCATATGTAACTCGGTGGCGGCTTTGCGGCTTTTGTCAAAGGTGGAAAGATTAGATTTAGCCACAGTATTTTTTTATAAGTATTTTGATGCCTTCTGTTTTACCGCGCATTAATAAATTACTGGCCGCGATTACAGAAAGTGGACGCATATTTTTGTCAGCAAATATTGAAACCACGAATAAAGAGCTTTTACTGTATAACTTTTGTACATGAAATTAATGATTACTCTCTGCTGTGTTCCGACACGCAATCAATAATCTAAGATTTTTACTAATAATATAATCTCAGTGATGATATCATAAATATCTTTTTTTTTTCAGATAAAAATGCAAGCTTTCGCTGTTACATGGAGGAGATTAGCAACAAATGTACGTGGATTAAGTACAATGTCAAGAATAAAAAAGATTGTCAAAGTGGCATTTAGTAATAAATATTTATTGTACACAAATGTGACCATATCAATTAGTTTATCGTCGTTGGGCGATCTTATTGAACAGACTTACGAAATATACACCGAGGAACAAGAAAAATATGATTTTAGAAGGACAATGCACATGGCATTTTCCGGAGCGGCCCTTGGTGTTTTGTGTCATCACTGGTACAAAGTTTTAGATAATTTTATAATTGGAAAAACTGTTGATATGGTAATTAAGAAATTGACTTTGGACCAAATTATATTTTCACCAATAATGATCATCACGTTTTTTGGAAGTCTTGCATTGTTCGAGGATGATCCTATGGAGAACTTTAAAGAAGAAGTCAGAGATAAGTTTTTAACACTATATCGAGCGGAGTGGATGGTTTGGCCGCCGGCGCAAGTCATTAACTTTTATTTTTTACCAACTAAGTATCGAGTATTATATGATAATACTATATCTTTAGGTTATGATGTTTATACTTCCCAAGTAAAACACAACAAAAACTTGAAAAGTGTTGGCATAGAAACGATAAGTAAACCATCTTGACGAAGGTTATTATTCCTATATATAGTTACCACTGGGATAGTAAAATGAATTAGTACCAATTTCATAGTAATATAATATTAGGATTTTAATTTTACACAATTTATTATATATACGAATACAGATATGATCTGTATCGCAGTCAATTAAATGATTTTAGTTTCACCTTACGACTTTACTGTGATAATAAATGTGTATAAATAATATATTGACTCTGTTGTAACTTTTATCGACATTGTTTATTTTTATTAACTATACATAAATACCATTAAATGTACAGAGGAATTATTATAATACAATTGTTTTATTTTCTGAATTAAGCGTCCTTTCAGACAACTACGAGTTTATTATTGTAGGTACTTCTTTTCATTTAATGCAAATGATTTATTTAGGTGTCAAAAACTGATCTTCAGAGGAATTTCGTTTGTTTGACTTTAGGTTATTTATAACACTTCGTACTACAGAATCCTCGAATATCCTATCGGGCCACGATTCCGATCTTCTGTTTAGATGTTCGTTATTGCCGAACATTTTACTGACTCTCGGTGTCGCTCGATGTGAGTGAAAAGGTCGTCTTTTGTTCTCTTTCAATCCGAGAAGTGATGTTAAAATTTTATCTAACATTTCAATGTCGTTAATGTTCCCTTTAGCTTGAAGAGGAGTAGGTGCATCAGAATTAATTTGACTAGATCGTACTGAAGCTAGCGATCTAGATTGAAGACCAATAGTTCGAATTACCTGCAAAAAAGGGGTTATAAATGACAATATTAATACAAGTCATATAGAAGGAAAGGAAGCACCTTCCAAATTTTTCGGTATGGATCTTCATTTTTTGAATATCAAGAATTTATTCAGGAGTTCTCTATGTGTAACTTATTGCTAATAATAATTATTGCATGCATTGTTAATAAAAATAATGTCTAAAACTTTTTCAGTTACAAGTGGATATTGCTACTTTTGCTCCTATATGACTCATGTACCTAGTAATTTTAATAAAACAATCAATGACTTAAAGCATATACACAAGGGCGCTTAATACGGGCAAGTCTCTGACATGGAAGATAATTGATTGTAATTGTGGCGTATAAATGATAGTAGGCCACTCGATCGAACTCTACTGAATAAGACATAGTGAAGTCTTCGTCATAAATAGATCACAAAGCCACGGCCCCTTTCCAGCTAGTTTTATATGTAGTTCTATCTATCCATATTTAGACGTAACATTCGCAGATCGGTATGATTATGTAGATGTATTCCCCTCGTCACTTGTTTTCTTGGATTAGGAACATGCAAGTTGTAACCCAATTCCAACAAGGACAATGAAGTGTTTTTACCGAAGTATGTATGAATAACCGTAAAGGACGTTGAAAATAACCCGAGTAACTAATAAAAAAACTATTCATGAGTATAAAAGATTTGTTACGAACCTTATTTGTTTTTTTTTTTGCTAGAGCTAAGTATTAGGTACCTATGACATTGGTATATTGCCAGCATTTATTTAATGTCTTAATGATATACATAGAAATCACGATTTCTTTGTAATACTGACGCTTAAGAAACTTGCAAATGTATATATTTTTTTTAGGTACTTAAATACGGAAGTTAATATTTATTTGTGTTTACGTACCTCATCAGCAATATGACTTTGATAACTCATTCTCTTAACCTTTCTGTACGTTTCGTCATCGAGAGCTTCTTGGACAACTGCTTCTAACTTTCCTTGAACCTCTTCGTTGTCTGCTTGACCTAGATCGTCTAAAACTAATCTGTAAATAGAAGACTTGTGTATACCTACATATATATTATATTTATGAAACAAAAAACTGAGGCATCTACTTGTCATATTTTGAATTAGCTCTCTGAAAATGGATATACAGTATTTTTTACTCACGAATAGAAAGCTAGAATTACTATAAAAAGCTCTTAGTTTTTGGTCATATAGCTGCAATAAGGTCTCCTGACATTATAATGGTAAGGTCAAAATTGTTTAGGTAGATATACAATATAAGATAATTGGATCCGTATTCCAAATCAATAAAGGCGCTTGACGTCAGTATTGAATTTTCATTGCTACACATTTGACAATAAAAGTAATATATATAACAGGTAAATGTAAGTTTTCTTACTCTGCTCGTTCTTCTTCCTCAGCTCGTTGCAAATTCGCGCGATTTGCATCTCTTGTCACTTTAATATCTTGTCCCCAAAATCTTCTCAAGTCGGGACTCGATGTGTACGGTGCGGCTACTTCTTTAATTTTTAGGAATATTATAGCTGTTATGAAAATGCATATCACGTTCACTATTGTAAGACAACAGCTAACGATACCTGAAAAATAGATACAATAGAGTAATATATACCTATTCTATCTATTTAGTTATATGTATTTATATATCTTTTTATACTAATAAAGAAGAAAGCAATTCAGTCCGCCTACAGCAACTTACCATTTACAGCGAATTCTATTGGGAGATAATCATGGTATAATGGTTGATATGATGAATTGCCATAATATGGTTCTCCTTTTAAATGAGGTATTTTTGTTCCTGGATACAGCAACCAAATGCAAGCTAATGCCCAAAATAAACCCTGAAAATTACGATTGGAATCAAAACTATTTGAAAATTAGATAGGTATTCCAAGAGTTTCACTTTAATGTAAAGATAAATATTTGTAGATTAAGTTTATAGGTTATAAGTCAACATAGTTAAAAAAATCGAGGCTTACACAGTTAACAACTGGAGGCAGTAATGATGCCGATATTGCGATGCCAATTAATGGACCCGCACTCCCTTGTAACAACGCTAAAGCTACACCTGTACCGGAAGTCAGAGCCCAGAGAACACCCATCCAAAGAGATCGGACATTCCCTCTGAAACAACAATATACCTAGGTATCACCTATGAGGTTGATATTTCAGTAAGAATTTATGATAATCATCGACGTATAAAAAGTAACCAAGTTACCGTGATTTCATCTCTTCGGTTGGCCAGTCGCCAAAGCCCCAAGGCATTTCCGTTGTGCCCAATATAAGGCCAAATACAAAACCAAATAGCAATGAGCAGATCATTCCCATGATTAAACTTTCGAAGCCACTTCTTACTAAACTTCTATCAGCTATTATTGTTCCAAATGTAATCGACATAACCGGCCCCATCAGGGGTGAAACCAACATAGCTGCCACGATGTTAGAAGCATTATTTTCAACAAGACCTAAAGCAGCGAGAGAGCTGAAATAAAATAAGAAAATTGAGAATAATTACAACTAAGTTTTTTTAGCAAAACTTTAACGAACTTTATAGGTTACATACAATTTTACGGTACCCGGCTTGACAACGGCGACTGACAATGCATTTTTGATCTTTCAGCGGTCGCTATTATTTTTGGATTATGCTGTGCTTTCCATTAAGTGCAGTTCAGTCACGTTGTCTTGCTAATATAAAAAATCATGTCAGAATGTAGATTTAGTTCAAAGTAAACCTTTTCCACTTACTAAATATTGAAACATATTTAAACACTAGCGTACCCATACTTTTAAAGAATTCGTTGATTGACGGTTTGTAATACTTCAGTATAGACAATATTTTTATCGGGCGGCCAGGGTTAGATATGTGTCATAACTCACACGGCTCGTTCGCGCCACTATACGTATAGTCATAGACCCGAGCTGAGTGTTGAATTATTTTAATTTTACATCATCTCCCAAACTATTCGTCCAAATAATATGCTATAAAGGGCAAAGTTTATCTTCACAAAATTGTCTTCATGATGAAGTATCTTTCGTTCGTAAAGATTATTATGATATGCCTAATAATAATGCTCACAAATTACTTTTCAATTTTCAATAAAATTTTGTCACAAAATATCTTATTGTGGCTTATGTATAAGAAAAATACATATGGTATCGCAGACTATTTTTTAGATGTACCTAATATGGAGCATATTGTTGTAGAACATTATATTTACGTATCACTAACCATTAACGCTAGCGCATGCCGATAAAGCAGTTAGGGTGCGCAATTTGTTCCGACTTACTTAACAAAAGTCTATATTTAAGGCTTGCTGAGAGGTCTAGCCTAATGCTCGAATCTGGCTATCAAGCAATGTACTTACTCTGCTGTAATAATAAGAACGAGGTAGTCAAAAGAAAGTTCTCCTCCACCTCTGACTCCATCGACAACTTGCTTCACGGTTAGTTTCGACCTAATAGACTCTATAAAGTTTCGCCAACGTTTTTCATCTTCTGTTTTGAGTCTGTGTAAAACCATAATTTTTAAAGATTCGATTGTAATCGAAACTGAGTGATTTGTTGCGTCGTTACATAAATTAATGTCAGCAGGGCCCAATTTTAGGAATAGGGAATATGCATGAATCATTTTTATATTTTTAATCAATTATTTGCACTGACTGGAACATAACTGTAAAAAATAAAACTTAATTAAAATATAAAAAAATTAACATGAAAATAAATATTTTAAAACTGCAATTTGATTAGGACGATTTAAACACCACCATTTTGGCGCGAAGTCGCAGAGTATCAGTGACGTCAGCTCACGCGATATAATAGATATCTTCTATACGGCAGTGTTTTATTCGTTTTGCCTCAAAAAAATTAAGTTTTTAAACTATTTACGATATAAATGGAAGAGAACAACCATTTTATAAGTACTGTGTTGTACCTATGTGTACAAAATATAATAATATATGCATCTGATAAAGTGTATTTCCATGTACCACGATATACAATTTAGACTTTAGAAATATTGACAGATTGAAAAACGGCTGAATAATTTATGTAACATATTTTTATAATCCATAGTTCTAATGTAGAACACTAGCTGTATCCCACGGTTTCCCCTGTGTTAAACTTATTTGACAAACTCTCCACGGCGCGGCGCGGCGCTGTCGCCAACGCGCCCTATCGTTGTTCCACTTCCCGTACTTGCCTACAGGTTGCCAGATTGCATGACGTTCATAGTTACTGCTCCAATCCTTAGGGTCGCAGCGTGAAGTTATATAGCCTATAAAAAATTTCACGTGAATCTGGCTATCATATATATACAAAAAGAATTTTTCGAATCCCACTGGTAGTTCCAGAGATTAGCGCGTTTAAAAAAACAGTCAAACAAACAAAAAAAGGTGTGTGTGCGATTCACACACGATAGAAGGGAAACTTCATTTTAAAAGACATTTTCTATTATAATTAAACAGTGTGCAATATACATACACACCGACATTTACTCTCTCGCTCTGGCTCACACAAAGAGTAAACGTTTAACATTTAACGCTTGGAAGTCGCATAACAAGTTTCACTTCAATAAAAAAACTCTTTAGCTTTATTACATTAGTATAGATTACAGAGAAGATTCTTCGAGACATTCCATCGTTCATAATAAAATATTCTAACAGGTTTATTTCCCATTTAATATAAGAGTATTCTGTTCAACCTTACCAGGTGAAGAAAGCTTATTTCGGGCACGACTACTGTGTCCGACTGGATTGCCACCACCATACACCAGGTGTATAACACCCACTGTATTGGCATACTTAGACGTGTCAAGTTTCTGGATCATCCGGGGTATAATCAGTAATCAAGTGGGGTAGTAGGGTATCTGTACCTGACTGGATAGTGACCACCATACACATCACATACACACTCATCGCAGTCTCTCTTTTGGTATGTCTCGTTTCGGGATTAACTAGTCTACCTATGTATATCCAGTTGCCGATAGGCTTAGAGGCCGTCATGACTGCGACGACCATCAATGAATGGCCCATCTCACAATGGTCGCCGTTGTTTCTGGATTCTACTGTACATACCATCAGGCATAGTGTCGTCAGCAGGTCACATTGTCGTGCTACTATAAAAAATCACATATTTGTCTTATATTACAGTTGTATTTAGTCGAGTTATTTGGTAGTCACTTATCGTAAGGTGGTCTGGGGGTATCGTAGGGAGTATGTTCACTCGACCGACGAAACTCAATTTGCATTCTAAGAATGCAATATTTCACTATTTATTTGCTTTCTATTTTTTAAAACATAACCATAAAACTTACAAACAATACGAAATTATAAAGAAACCCAGTAAATTTGCCTTAGTGGACAAACTGAACGCGGACCTTGACGTCACGATTCGATTTGACCAATAGCTTCGCGTTTTGCGATTTTTAATTTATCTCGTATTTTTAACACGTTTTATTGATGAAAATCTATTAAACAAAAAGCGAATAAATAAATAAAAATGTTGTAGGTGTATGTAATTCTAGAGTAATAAAGATTCTAAATAAAAATACTTCTTCGATATTTAAATTACATGCATATTCCCTATTAGCCTATATTCCCTATGTTCACGAAAAATAATTAAAATAAAATTTTACTTACAAGATTGTTTCTTCATCATTAAAATCATTGTCGTCAGCAGCGGAATAAACTACGCTACATGGTACAACACTGTAATATAAATATTGTTATACTACTGTCAATTTTAAATATAGTATACCTAGTTGTAAACATAATGTAATATCGCGGATATTCGTACACTGCATTTTTTTTTAAATGAAATTTAACAAATTATGGGTGCGACTACTAATCGTACTAAAATTAATAACCAAAATTCTAATGATCATACTATATAAACGCTTATATACTCAATTATATACTATACACATATTACTCCAATAATTCGAAATAAATATCTAGTAGAATTCTTTTGTGTGTTAAAACCGCCTTACCAGCTTTCGTGCTATGTCTATGGTCACGCAGCCTGATAGTTTGAACTTTGTAGCACGTGAAGATAATGCCTTCCCACACCTACGTTTATTACTACGATAGACGAAACTTCGTGGTGGTAGACGCAGGTATAGGAGAGGCATTAAGTATTTCCTGATTTACCATCAAGTTCAATCCAATTATTTTGCAAATAATTGAAAGGTTAAAAGAAACGGTTGGGGATATCCGCGTAATTAATCACAACAAAGAAGATACTAAGGTTACTATAGGCGGGAGAAAACAACGCAGCGAGAGTAGCAAATTTTACTAGGGAAAAACCTGAGAAGCTCAGACCTATGTTACTTTTTTGCTACAGAGGGTCTCCCCAAAACTGTCCATAGTATATGCTACTTCCGTAATATGGGTAATCCAGCCCTGAAGGAGTCGCAACAGCATGAAATTCAGATATAGTAGCTATGAATAAAAGTTAAGTACCTGACGATAGATTTGTACTTCACACCAATGCCTAGCTGAGTGAGGCAATGCAGCATGGTTTCACATCGATCTCCTGTCGGTAATGGAAATACTATTTCGAAGAATTTACCAGTTTTGTCGCGCATCCATACATCATGCTCTACGTGTAGTTTCATCAATAATTCTTGCAAAATCTGTATATGTATAGAATAGTATTTTATTAATAACCAGCTGTGCCCGCGGCTGCGCTCGCGTGGACTTCAGAATGCCATAAGTCGAGCGCACGCGCGAATCGTGCAGCCCCACAAAAGACGGTAGACAAAATGCTTATTATGGGTGATCCTTAGAAGATAAATATATGCTATAGCTGACTTTTTTGTATATATTTTGTAATATCTACAATTATGTAGAAAATTAATTTGATATATTTCGTACGGTTTACTCAACGTAAGCCATTCAAGCGTCCCAAATGCGTCTTTTTTTCGAATTGATTCACCACTATCGTCACTGTTACTCGTACATTCGTACTTTATCTTACAAAATATATCCTATAACCTGGCCAGATAGCATAGCTATGAATTAAAATAAAAAACGTGTAAATCGTATAAGTCATTTTCGCAAGAAAAGAACATAAATGGACAGACAGACAAAGAGACGTTGACTTTTGTAATATGTATACATACATACATAAATCACGCCTCTTTCCCAACGGGGTAGGCAGAGACCACGTCCTTCCACTTGCTACGATCCTGACATACAACTTTCGCTTCAATTTCAATATGTATATAGATTGAAAAAAGATACATACTAATATTATAAACGTTGAGAATTGGTATATTTGTAATGCTTGACACAGCTTATATAAAATAATGGTGTTACGGCTATACTTTTGTAAAAAAAAATTATATCAAAAACAATGGCGAAGAATAGGTAATTTAACGAGAAAAATAAGTTCATTAAAAATTTACATTGTGCAAGTCTTTTACTACGAGATTATTTCTAACCCTTAAATGGACATTTTATCTATTTTCATTAAAAATAGATAGTAAAAATTTGATACGGTATTTTATACTAAGGTTTTGAAAAAAAAAAAACATATACAAAAAACTTACTGATGTAGAAAAATACATTACTAAAAATTTAAAGGTTAGGTAGATGCGACGAGATTGTGATCAGATTTTTATGAATTACTGTCATACTTATCAGATAAAGAATAAAACCAAAAAAAATGTATGTAATAAAAGACATGTTCACACTTACGCTTTCCATGGCAAAAAATTCTTCAACCTCATTTATGCTCTCCAATGTACTGAACGCTTCGTTATAATATTGCTGAGTTAAATGGATTGGTATGCTCTTTGATTTTTTATCCCGTAGGTTTACATGAATGAGATTATGTTTAGTTCCTTGATCTTGTATTGAAATTAATTCTTTTTGCTTGCCAAAACGTAAAGTGTGTTCGAAATTGTTTGAAGGAATATAAATAACGAAAATCACACCTGAAGGCATTTCTGTATTCGATTGTTCAACGTTCTCAAGTCAGAACAGTAATGTACCTACTTCCACTGAGGTTGAACTTGTGTAACTTCCTTTCTTATTAACTCTACATTTCCGACGAAACAATTAGAACGTAGAATTATCGTAGTACCAGGGGTTTATAATATAGGTGAGACTCTTGTTACGAAGAATATGTTAATTAATCAGGGACAGCTTCGGAAACGTTACGTTATAGCTACGTTAAACTTAGAATAATAGATACTAAGATATTGACCTAAAATTATTAGGTTACCTAAGTTCCAAAGAATTTAAAATTATATTATAGGCAATGATGGATCTCGGTTTAGGCTTATAAGGTCTGGGCTTAGGGCAGCATAATGTAAATAGCGGAAAAATTTAGTGTGTTAAAGTTTGTGAATATACGAACCTACATTAGTAAAACATCTAAAATAATTATTAAAGTCTTAAAGAAAAAAAGGAATTACTATTATTCATAAAAGGCGACAAATCAGAGGAGACCTAGGACGCAGTCTGAACTAAATCTACCAGCGATCGTAGGCTCCATTCTATTTTTTTAAAGGTTTTTCAAAACCTTGAACAATTTATTCTAATGAAAAGTTAAAAAAATTGTTTACGTTATGTAGGTTTGTGGTATAAAAATAACAATTGTTATTAATATTTTTATTTATTAAACCTCAAACTCCTTACTATCTAACAGTAAAATATGTTTGTGCCAATCCACGCTAAAATATACACTTTGATAACATTAACAAATGGCTTAATTGTAAGATCAATGTTATCTTCATCATAAACTTTTCTATTTTCATGCTATTTTCTTACTTCTTATTTTGAAACATTTATTGTGGAATAGAGTTTAAGTTTCTGCTTATAGGCGTTGAAAGTTTTTTAAAGATGATGTTCTGAATTTAGCGAGGACTTAAGACTAAATTTTTGAAATGTAAAAATTTTGCATGTAATTGGATACATTCACATTGGTGAAAAAATTTCTTTTTATTGATTTTTTGCTTTATTTAATTATTTTCAGGATTTTTCACGACTTCCGGATGATGTGTGATTGTATATAGTACTGTGATTTTGTATTTATCAGGATGTTGGATTTTCTGCAGCAGTCGTTTTGTTAGTTCCACGTGCATCATCACATAGAGTACTGCAACGAATTTATATGTTTCAGTTACGAATAATGGGAATAAAATTAAACTATTTTTTTAATTAATGGTAGTTATGTTTACTATTACAATCCAAAAACAACGACAACCAACGAAAGATCAACAATCCATTAACAGCCGTCGCTGTTATGCTTCCTGCATAAATAACAACTGAATATGCGCAGGCCAATACCGAAACGCGACGCGTATAAATTTATCAATATGACAGACTTTTCACCATATGCAAGGTGGTCGCGACCCAGTCTCGCTGTACAGCCCTGCTATCGCTTTATCATCGTTATCATTACTCATCAGGCTGACGGTAAAGTTGGCTTGGGTGTCTAAAGTCTTAGGATGTTATTTGTTGTTGTTACCTAAATATAGGGTGTCAAGTTTTTAAATTTAAGGAAAAGATAAGTTATTTTATAAATATTTTATCTAGTTATGTTGTAATATATCTTTAACCTGTAAACATTCCAAGTTGCAGAAATGTCGTAGTTCTTCTTAGGAGGTGACGAACTATTTTTCTCCATTTGCCATGAAGCTATATTCTTTCTATCCAACGGACAAACTTTTTTAATCTGAAAAATAGTGTATAATTTATTATTTATCTTGAAAATTCTTGTATGATTGTTTTAACTATATAAAGCGAATTTATTTCGAAACGAGATTAACCATGGTCAGTATATTGCCTCGTGCATAAATTATATATGTTTCTATTAATTTTAATTTAATAACCATTTTTACATCATAAACATAGAGACACTACTGCTGGGTTTTGGGCACTGCAATTGTGTCCGTCTGGATTACACCCATCACACAACAAGTGGCACGCTTAGAGGTCAGGTGAGATTGTAAGAAAGATTGAGATTGTACTTTTATTTTACTTATAAAATTTAAAAAAATCAACTTCTGAGAGACTCGCTTGCAGGCATGACAGCGATGACCAGCGACAGATAGCCGATTTCTCGATGGTCGCCGTTGTTTTGGTTTGTACTGTGCTTACCATAAACCACAATGCAGTACACATTCAGCTATAAGAGGAGATTTATAAGAGAGTTAGAGCAAAGAGAAATTTCTTGCTTGCTTGGGGCAGTCCGACTGGTGGAATACCTCCATCTTACAGAAGGTCACAGCCAAATAACTTAGTGTTTTGTTCCTGCGGTAAGTAGGGTTTTCAGAGCTCTTTGGGGTAGGAGGGTTCAAGGTCGACAACGCGTTACCTATGGTATTACTAGCTTCTATAGGTTACGATAGCCACGTACCATAAGGCGGGCCGTATGCTTCTTCCACCTTTATTTTATATATGAAAAAATACATTCTGAATAAGATACATAACTTATGAATCTGTACTCTAATTTAATAAAATAACAAAAAGGTAATTCGAGTTAACAATGAAAGTATTATAAGTATTGTTTCATTATACTTGGTTGAATAGTATTGTAAGTGTAGTATACTGGTATTGAAAAATGTTTATGATAATAACCTTGTAAACAGCAACTCCGGCGACGAATATACACACGATGTTTATGAGAGTGAGACAGAGAGATGCTGTACCAAGCAGTGCAAGTTCCGTTGGCTGAGCGACGGCCCAAAATGAGCCATCATTTGGGCTTATTAGATGAACAAAAGCCATTGCCCAAAGGAGGCCCTAGAAGTTTACATTATACTGTATCATGGACGTATATAAAGGGAGTTTTTTTTTCTGACTGACTATACTGTTTGCCTTAGGGGCCCTGGAGCCTTTACGGCTTTTACAGCTTTACCGGGCTTGAGGGCGAGCGCTTAAGGCACTCAGCCACGAAAGCTTTGCAACAACATCCGAGGGTGCCAAAGTGGCCGAACCTCGGCTCGGACTGTTGCGCGTATGCAAATAAGTCGCGATCTGGCTATTTCCCATTTGATGTTAACTAACTATACATATATACATGTTTCTTCCCTCTGGGAGGAGGGAAGGAACATGTGTATGTTGTGTATTTAGTTGTCTGAAAATTTTTGTCAAACTAGGCAAAAACAGAAAAAAAAAGGTTCCTTATAGAACTTATGTACCTATGTGGTGT
Organism: Saturnia pavonia; assembly: GCA_947532125.1. NCBI lineage: Eukaryota > Metazoa > Arthropoda > Insecta > Lepidoptera > Saturniidae > Saturnia > Saturnia pavonia. The sequence goes on along the minus strand of OX383907.1, from coordinate 5,880,985 downwards.
GCATGTGTGTATAATGCAGTGGCATGTGTGGCTGTGAAAGCTAGTGAATGTATAGTCACTGTGTCGCGCGAGCGGCATAAAGGGAGTGTTTGTAGGTCCCGATACTCCCTTAGTTTAATCTGAAACACTACATGATATACACCGGATTATATATTAAATGTTAGAAAATTGAAAATGTTGAAAATTATATGTTAGAACCATGTGAACCCTACCATGTGAAAGTTACATATAGTAGCTACGCTCATGTACGTCTACTCTCTCTCGTCTACTCTATAGTAAATGAGATGTCATAAATAAAGAAAAATAGTGGAAAGATTTACAAGTATTTTGACCTATATGGAGTAAGTAGTTTGTGATCCCTTAAAAGTGCTTTTTGATTTTTGGTGATTTATATCTAAAGGTATTTTTTTGAACAACTACAAATATACCTATTGTAATAATATTAGATGCGCATGCGTTTATTATGCAATACCTAGATACCAGCTTGGGCCATTTGAATCGGCGCAAGGACGAGCTGTGAGAGTCGTTGACGATCCCAACCTCACAAACGATACCGAACCCTTAAGTTTGAGAGATCTTGCCTCTTTGTATAATGTACTGTTTGTATAAAGGGTTTTGTTCCGAGGAATTGTTCGACATGATGCCAACGGTTACTTTCCACCATCGCACCGCTCGCATCGGCAGGGAGTTCATCCTCACACTTTGGAACCTAAATAGCGACTATATACAGTCCGGTTACTATACTATAGACATATATTATTTACATACATTACATTACGTACATTATATTCACGAATTCGACACGTATGGCTTATGAAATTGCTATTTAGAAAAATTTTGAAAAACATCACGTGTACAGAGAGTACTACAGATTTATTTATATAGATTATACTCCCTACTATTAGACCATAGAATAATTTTCCGCTACGGTATATTATTTATTAATTTGTAGTGTGTTGACAAGTACGTGTATGGGGATTAATAACACCCCTTTTTGACACAGAGTTCTATTACAGAAAACACCACGACACAAAAATATTAATGACGAAGCGGAGCGAGGGCGAAGTCTAGCCTCTTGAACGATCCGAAGGATAACGAATCCTTTACGGGATTCCGACTCTCCTGCGCTCGAACCGCTCAATGTCATTACAAATATGCCCATTTAAACATTAGATAAAAATAAACAAAAATATTTATATTAAATATACATATGGTTGACATAAATGTTATTTCATTGTAAAATAATAAGAAATATATATAACTAATCAAGAATGATATTTTTATAATATAGCTTTCTCATAATACGTTAAAATACTAACAGCATTAACAGCGGGCGGCAGCAGTGAAGCAGAAATAGCGACGCCCACAAGAGATGATGTGTTTTCTCCTAACACAGCAAGAGCAACGCCAGCGCCGCTTGGTATTGCGACTAGAATGCCTACCCACAGTGACCTTACCTCGCACCTGTTGGAACGATCAATAAAATAGGTTGAAATTTTATATAATAATACTCATTAATGTACACCTGAAATCAACACCACCCGTTACCCATGCACCTCATTCGAAATCTAAATTCTTAAAAGGTATATATAGAATCACATTTTATTAACTTTTGTATAAAAATGTCCATCTATACTATTATAATAAAGAGACAAACTTTTTCTAGGCGGTACGTAATATCTCTGGAACTATTCAAACTCTTTAAGCTATTTGTACAAGCTTTTATTTTTGTTTATTCTTTATAAATTAAGTATATTGGAATTAAAGTGAACAAAGTCTCTATAAATTGCTAGTTTAATATAATATGGAGATCTAGTAATAATAAATTTATAGACCAGTAAAGTGTACATATTAGGAATAAAAAAGAGATTGAATATTATTTTAATAACCTTTTTTTTATTAATAATGTAACTAAATAGTGGATTTTATTATTTGGTTTTTCCAAGATAGCTTGGTGTCCCATAAGTAACATAAGTCATATATCACTACGGGTTTTGTTACGAAGGCCTAATTAAAAAAAAGTTCGAGTATTGTTAGGCTTCATATATAGGTAAGTTAAGCCGCGCTTAAGCTAGTTATTGTGACGGTTTTCCAAAACAATATTTATTTGTTACTAACTCCGTTGTCACTTCAGCTATTGCATAACTGTGGGGATTCAGCAGGTTACAAACATAGTTACAAGTCGCCAAAAACATACATTTGACTAATTGGACAACATAGAAAAACATACATTTAAGAAATTTGCTGACCTCGATATCATCTCAGAAGTAGGCCAGTCGTCGATAACACTGAACCTGTCATCGACGGCGCAGATCGCTAAGCCAAAGAGGAATCCTATAACTAAAGATAGGAAGAGTCCCAGTAACTCGTGAACGACACCCATCCGCTGTAGCGAACGATCGTGAACAGCTGTCCCGAGTGTAGCAGCAGTAATCGGTCCCTAGAAAAAATAAATTGTATATGGATAATTTTTTTTTATATATATAGTTAAGGTATACAACAAGAATACGGCCAGCCTGATAACCATTAGCGGTTACCGTAGCCTATAGACGCTTGTAATGCCCCGGTTATTAAAGGCGCGTTGCCGACCTTGAACCTCCCTACTCCAAAGAGCTCTCGAAACCCTACTTACCGCAGGTAGCTATCATACACTGCAATCGAACTAAGTGAAGAAAAACATAACTATCGAAGGAGCATAGTGGTGAAGAATTTTGTAATATTAATTGACCTCTCGGGGAATCTCGGATACACCATCGCCACATCTATTTTTGTCGCAAAGCCTATAAATATGGGTAACTCAGTAAAATTCCTTGCGCAACTTATTAACTCCGGAGCAACTTAGTGCGCCGTCATATTGAGTTAACTCCAATAAGTGCCATGGCGTAACGAAATGATACGCGCCGAGTGAGTCGCAAAACGCAAGCGGTGCCACCAGCATACCCTGCGCCCATTGTCTTTTTGCGTAGGTAGCACACTGAAGAAGTACGATGAACGGCGGTTATCTTAGTGATCTCGAACACACTGTGCTGATTCACACGAAACGTACGTACCAGTAGAATACTTTATAAAGGTTTAAAATGATCTAATACTAATACTTCTATACTAGGTCATGTGATGCAAAACGATATGTAGAAAAATTTAAAATAGGCAAAGTTTTGTGCAACTTCTATATCACAATATATTTCACATAATATTTTTTCGAGAAGCTGCGCTGAAGTGAGTTTAGTGCCAGTACATTTGGAATAAGAGAAACGACACATCCAGCGCAGTGAACTGAATTGGCGCTATTACACGGCTTAGCGCAATGTTACCATTCTCTACCTATATTACGGTCTTAAAGATGTCGTTGGTAATACGCTCTGGTAAACGGAGCTTTTCTATTCAGTCTTTAAAAGTAGCGACTAATGATTTGCTGGACAAAAAATATCTATAGTTCAGTTCAATCTAAAGTAAAAAAAATTAAGAAAGATTCACATACTAAAAGAAGCAAAACGTAAGAAGAGCAAATATACCATTAGCGGTGAGATAAGCATACTAGCAACGAGTATGACAGTTGAATTTTCAATTAGACCGATAGCTGCAACAAATGCCGCCACTACAAGTAGAAAAATCCAGTCGAATGTGAGCGCTGCATCGGCTCTTACGTCTTCTAGTACTTGCGGCAGGTGAGTACGAGCTCGAACTGAAGATGAAAAGCGTGACCATGCTGAACTGAAATCATAAAAAGTTTTTTGAAGTGAAAACTTCTTTAGCACCGTTGTGATTTGAAACTCGAGAAACGAAAAAGCAACTGTAGGATTTAGCCTACGAGAGAATGAAACAGAATACATTCACATTATGCACGGTTAATTCAAGTCCTAATTTTCATGATTGTGATCGTCGTCGGATTGGTCTAGTGGTGTAAGACGACCATATTTCATACGCAGTACGCACGAGTGGTCGATAGTGCGAATCCAGCCGATTTAAGATATTTAAAATTAAAAAGAATTTTTAAAGAACATATTTTTTTATTTTCTTCTGAAGATTTCACTTCTGACACGTTTGAACTGCTACACAAATAATTTTTATAACCTGGATTGACACATAGAATACTTTTTATCCCAATAACAACAATTTTTGTAGTTCACGCGGAGCCGCGGGCAGAAGCTAGTAATATTATAAAGGCGAAAACAAGATTGTTTGTTACTCAATCACGGAAAAACGGCTGAACGAATTTGGATGAAATTCGGCACACAGATAGTTTATAACCTAGATTGACACATAGGATACTTTTTATCCCGGTAATAACAATTTTTGTAGTTCACGCGAGTGGATTCGCGGTCAGAAGCGAGTACTTAATAAACAAAAATCAAACAAAAAAACATAATAATAAAACTTACTGGTACTGGTTTACAAGCATTTTGAATAGATAACAAAAAAACACGATTTTAAAATAGACAACAATAAGAACAATAATCATAACAACATGAGGATACTAATTTTAAAACGATTTATAAAACCAACTAGCTATACCCCACGGTTTCACCCGTGTTAAACGTATTCGTCAAACGGTCAAACTGTACACGGCAGCTTGCCAGATTGCGTGACATACATAGTTACTACTGCTTCGCTCTTTAGGGTTGTAGCGTTAAGTTAAGCCTATAATATTTCTCACGAATATCGCTATCATATATGATATCGTATATAATATCATGATCATGATGATATCATATATGATATGTAGTTATAACTACAAAAAGAATTTTTGTTTGTACTGTACAAAAGCAAACAAACCAACAAAAAACTCTTTCACTTTATTATATTAGTATAGATTTCATTATATCGCATTTCGGTCACATGATGCTCTCTCTCTAAGATCACTTAAGAGTACTTACTCTTGACAGTCACAGTTGCCTTGTTCGGAGTTTGGTGGATTGTTTTCAGGATTATTACATTTGTAGTAGAGTGCACAAGGGACTACACTCACTGCAGATCTGTGCCGGGATCCGATGCCGAATGTTTTCAATATTTGCACCAACTCCTCACATAAGTTCCCAGATTCCAATGAAAACGTCACCTGAGGAAGAATAAAATTAATCTTCTTTATTTATAGAACTCATTGAGTCTCTGTAGCCGGAACAATGAATGGTTAACATTATTATTTTCGATTTTTATCTTATTATGCAAAAGCCGTTTGCTTTTTTAATTTTCATGTAGCCTAAAAACATTTTACTACAATCAAAAACATACATACATATATACATATATGTTAGAGAATCTTGTCTATGTCACTATTTAAAAAAAGAAATCATGTCTCATAGTAACGGGATAACAAACCCTGTCAGGTATCCAAAAATACGGCGTACATAAAATAAATGGAAATAAAGTAGAGATGACGCCACGCGCTCGCAACAGGTGTGCTCTGTGATCCACGCAATAACATAAGCAGACAACGACGGGCTTGAAGGATAGTTCTAGCACGAGCCCTCGTGACGTGCAGATCTCCATTAATATTGGATCCTAAGATTGTTCGAGACCACCTACTAAGTCGGAACCCGAAGAGAAGATTATTCTGGGTGGAGCTTGTCGGATCGTGAGGACGTTCAAGATGAATTACTAGGTCACCTACGGGCAGCGATAACACAGATATGCGAGGCATGGGGTGGCTATAGGGGAGGTTGGAGGCCACTGGGGGCAACCCCAAATAAAACAGACATCATGCTCACTTGGATTGTCGGACCATGTGCATCTCTACAATGCTTGCACTTAACCCAGATTACGCCCACAAGATTTATTATTCCGTAATGAAGAATGATATCAAGAAAAACCCTGGTGTCTTCGATAGTATATTCTGATGTCTCTCTCTCTCTCTTTGACATATATATACATACAATACTAAATATTTTTTTGTGTACGGCAAAGTGACAATGCTCTGCTTCGTAGTGAGAGAGTAAGAGAGGTAGGGCACAGAGAAATTTCTTTGAAAATTTCTCTATACTTGGGGCAGCTCGACTGGTGGAATACCTCCACCCTACAGAAGATAGCAGCCAAATGAATTATTGTTATGTTACTTTGGTGAGTAGGGTTTCCAGAGCTCCTTGGGGGAAGGGTGGGTTCAAAGAGAGGTAAGGCACAGAGAAATTTATTTAAAGATTTCTCTTTACTTGGGGCAGCTCGACTGGTGGAATACTTCCACCCTACAGAAGATCGCAGCCAAATGAATTAGTTTTATGATACTGCGGTGAGTAGAGTTTCCAGAGCTCCTTGGGGGAAGGGTGGGTTCAAAGAGAGGTAGCACACAGAGACATATCTTTAGTGATTTCTCTCTACTTGGGGCAACCCGACTGGTTGAATACCTCCATCCTATAGAAGATCGTAGCCAAATTACCTAGTGTTGTGTTACTGTGGTGAGTAGGGTTTCCAGAGCTCCTTGGGGTAAGGTAGTACAACGTCGGCAACGCGCTAGTGATACCTATGGTATTACAAGCATCCATAGCTTACGGTAACCGCTTACCATCAGGCGGGCTTTATGCTTGATTTCCACTTTTGTAGTATAAGAAAACAAACAGTACAATCCAAAAATAGACGCAGAGAGATCGGCAACCCATCGTCGATCGTCACTACCATGACGACTTACAATGGACAGTGTAACAGAATAAATGTTAGTCAAGGAGCATAGTTAGATAAAAAATAAATAAAAGTACGGATTCCTTTTCATTTCCTTATAGGTTTCACGTTTGGCTACAATCTTGCCTGATGTTAAGCGACAGTGTGACCCAACGTAGTAACACACGAAACCTAATGGAGGATCTGGCTCTCAAGTGCAGCTATCGGAATACATCTATTGGTACTTGGAGACAGATTTTCAACCTAAGATTGGTTATTCAGCTACCAGCCAAACGAGCATTAACAAATAGAATAACCATGTTATGGTTAATCACGATGTTCTCCGTCACTAAAAGCTTAGGCTCATTGTAGAGATTCGAAGTTACATAGATCGACATCGTTTTCTCCTACACGTTACCACTGATCATTGCTACAAGGATGCTCGTAGGAAACCTTAAAAAGGAAATTCTGCATAATAATGTTTATTGCGCTATTCTCTAGCGAAGCTAGATCCAAGTTCCAAAGATTCCAAAGAACTGAATTCTTAAAGGAACTATAGTTCTATGATATTGAATATAACTTTGATATTGAAGGATTGGTAAAATGATCATGTTTCTTGACTTAACTCTCCTCAAAGTACTTAGCCAAGTTGCCTTTATACAATCGTTAATTGTATTAGAAAACAAAAGAAAATAGCATTGACATATCTCATCAAAGAAATTGTTATTAAAACCTGTACAGAATTTTCAAGGACCTATCGCATCTCTTTCAACGTTAATATTGATTTAGTCGTTTACATTGTGCGGTAGTCGTCGTTCAATTATGTCGACTGTGATATTACTGACCTCTTTCTGTCGACCGGTGGCCTGTCAGACTAGCTTCTTTTTTATTCATGTACAAACACAAATATTTTTTTAAATAGAACTAGATTAAATCATAATAAAAATAACTATATGATAGAAGATTACTTAGAAGGTAGGTGTAGCTTATTAAATAAATATTGAGTTTTCGGTAGGATCTTGATCTGTTATGTGGTGGTTTTATTTTAATTAATAAACATTAAATTTAGCCTTATCTTACGTAATATTGGTGACATTTTGCGTGATGTCATCATCATCTCAGCCGAAAGACATCCACTACAGGACATAGGCCTCCTCCAATAATCGCCACAATGAGTCATCCTGCGCTGTTTACATACAGCGGGTTCCCGCAACTTTCACCAGGTCGTCGGTCCACCGATGTTCGACCGATGGAGGGTCTGCCAACGCTGCGTCTTCCGGTACGTGGTTGCTACTCGAGAACTCTTCTGCCCCATCGGCCACCCGTCCTATGAGCATTATCTTCAGCCCATTGCCACTTAAGTCTAGCAATTAGTAGGAATATGTCAGTTACTTTGGTTCTTATGTGGATCTCCTCATTTCTGATTTGATCACGCAAAGAGACTCCAAGCATAGTCTTTCCATTGCCCTTTAAGTGACTTTGAGCTTTCTTATTAGGCCGCTAGACATAAATTAAATGAATATTGTGCTCAACTGAAGTGAATAATTATAAACAATAATTAGAAGGATAAACTGCCACAAACACTCCCTTAAACAGTTTTAACAATAGAGCCACTATATTGTTAGAGCGTTGTGTGAACTGTGAAGATTAGAAAAATAGTATAGTAATAAGATTATTATTTTTTATTTATCATATTACAGTCTACAATGGAGCAGCCAAGTTTAAGTATAGGTTACATTATCATAGACAAAAATATACGGGAGCACGAAATTGAATTCCGCATAAAAAATATCTTAAGATGCAGTGCGATTTTACACAATGTATACCTACGGGTCCAGGCTACTATGCAGAAAATATGAATATATAAAACAGTAATACAACACAACACAACTTACTGTAACACAAAAAGAGGAACGAAGACTACTAGTAACAGGAAAATATTGGGACCACGAAGAGAGAAGCGACGACTTGGAAATCGAAGATATAATAGACGAACCGAATGTTATCGGCGAGATTATAGTGCACCGTTTCCAGTGGTTCGGTCATATTGAGAGAATAGAGTAGGATCTAGTGAACATAAAAGCGTATCTGTCATACAAAGGACGAAGACCTGTCGCACGTCCTTGGTAAAGATGGTTCGACGCTGTATGAAAAGACTTGAGAAAACTCTAAGCGGATAAGTTGCTGGCGACGCCGCAGTTTGGAGAAGGATGGCGTCTATTAATATCAGGGGCCCAGATGCACTTTGGTTCGTTACGCCGTGCCACTGCGATTAGTTTTTATAATATTTATTTATTTAAAAAAAAAATATAAACTGATTAATACAATTTCTAATATGTATTCTAAACTTACAGACAAAGTAGAAAAAAATATGGTATAAATAAGAGTCGACACCAAGAATTAAAATAAAACAGAATAAACTATTGTTCCCAGTTTGTTCGGAATAATTGCCACCATTGCCCCTGAATATGAATGCGCTATAAAAATATTTATGGTCGCAAACTATCAAGTACACAGTTTGAATGCCTATCTACTATGGTTATCAACAGACTATAAAATAAGACTTTGATAGTTTATGAAGCTATAGTGACACATGACCTTATGTAAAATTTGCGGTGAGCCCGCGGTTCCGCACGCGTTTATTAATTTTTTTTCATCCTGTAAGTTTTACTTATTTTATTGACAATTCAAATAGTCTATCAATTGAGAAATCGCACATAATTCCCATGTATAAAACTTCATCATAATGGGTTTTTTTACGATTCCTAAATGTATTATTGACTATTCTTATAGCCTATCCGATTATGGAATGATCCTAAAATAAATTCCTATAACCTATCATACAAAATTTAATAAGAATCGGTCAAGCCCTTTTTGAGTTAAATCCGGACATACAAACAGACATACCAAAGATTTATAATCAAACCAATTATATTTGTAATCAGTGTCCTTTATATCGGATGTCTAACAGGAACTACAAATTTAATAGCAGATTTATCTAATAATCGGTTTAGTGCTTGCATTACAGTGAATTCCAAATTTTTTCCACTGCTTTTTGACTTTTATTACTTTTAGAAGCTGATCAGGATGACTAGCATGTCTTATTTATCTTTGTACCTATCTTCTTTTTTTATTATTTAATGGTAACTTGTATATCATCCACAATTCTGCCATCGTCACGTGAATAGCTTATTTTTCTAATTAGGTACTCTTACAATCTTCAAACATAGGTCTAATTAGATGGCATGGCGGCGCCCTGGTCAAAATTGTTCAGCGAGATTTTGTGCCAATTTTTTTATACAACTTAAATGGAAAGAGCGATGATAAGCAGCTACCGTAGCCTACGGACGCTTGTAATACCATAGGTATCACTAGCATGTTGTTAATCTTTACCCCCTAACTCAAGGAGCTCTGGAAACCCTATTCACTGCAGGAACACAACACAAGGTTATTTGGCTGCGATCTTCTGTAGGGCAGAGGTATTCATCAGTTGGACTGCCCCAAGTAGAGAGAAATCTCCAAAGAAATTTATCTGTGCCCTACCTTTCTTATAATGCATATTTCTAACACCAAAATCTAACTATATCACGTAAAATGCAGCCAAAATTAAACATAATATAAATTAAAATAAAATCAATCACATGACAGATCAAGATCACGACAAAAAACTCTTAGTACCTATCATTAATGAGATAAAAACTTTTTACTTTCTGGTCGATAATAATTATGTTTTTAAGAGTTGCGTTACTCATAATAGAAACGGAATTGGTCGGAACGGTCTGTTGATCCGAGTGACAAGCCCCTTTTCTTGAAAACTGCTTCAGGTATAAAAAGTTAAAAAACTAAGTAAGGTGGCTAGAAATGTATTTTAAAATCCCGTCTGGAATTAATAAGGGACAAAGTTATATTTGATGTTAATTTCATTCTGAGTATTATGCGAACGCCCGTAAAATAAAAGTTTGTTTCGTAAACATGCGCTGCCGCATAATTATTTTATATTCAATACCTAAAGAGCGATATAATACAAAAGATGAGAATATTACTTCAATTTCTTTGTATATCTCCTATATTAAATTTTGTTTAATCACTAAGTTTAATTTAGAAGAATTAGTTAAGCATAATTTCTTATTCTAAATCATCATAATTCAATATTACTTTATATTTATCTCATTTATGTTGGTCTAAAGTGGAAATAAACTATTTAGATGAGGTTTTACCTTGAACAATTTTAATTGTACCTATTGATGCTAGGTGTAAACATTTGCGAATAATATAGGTGCTATAAGACGCAAAATATTACGTTTTGCTAAACGTAAAACTTGTAAACTTACTTGCCAAAATTTGGAATCTCTTGTTGTATTCCATGCTGCATTTTCTATGCCAAGACGTTCCATGATTTCTGCTAATATCTAAAAAGATTAATCTGAATATTACATAACCATAATTGAATAAGTATGTATGTATATAAAAATACACTTAAAATCATAGGTTTATTTGAAATAATCTATTGGTAACTAGAGTTATGACAAAATATTATTTGTCGTTTAATTTGAATGAATGAATAAACAAACGTCCACATAAACTTTATAACCTGAATACTTTTAATTTTCTTTTACATTGCTCAAAGACACGAAAAGGTTGCATAGTTCGTGCAATATTTTGTTAAAAAGACAAGAATTTAATTAGAAAACAGACAATATTTTTTTATATTTGTAACATGTCAAAGTTTGTGCGTTTGGATGTTTGTTACTCAATCACGTAAAAACGGCTAAACGAATTGGATGAAATTATCGCACAGTTTATAACCTGGAAAACACTGGATAGGTACTTGTTATTCCGTAAATTACATTTTTTCTCTCTGATGAAGTCGCCAGCACAAGCTAGTAATACATAATTTTATTTTGTAATTAACGCGACCTAATTATCGGGCCCTTACTAGTTCGAGTTCGAGTTCATTTCTGCAATGAGTCTGACCTTTCGGTGAAGGAAAACATCGTGAGGAAACCACAGCATGGTTAGACTTTTTCTAATGCCCGCCTGGCTAGCTACCAGCTAGCTACCCTCAAGGAAAGTTCAGACTCATTGCAGGGATTCGAACTCACGTCAATCGACACGAAGTCGTACTGAGCCACTGAGCCATCATTGCTTCAAAATATTATTTTAGTTTTTTATTTTATTTCTTAGAACGTTAATTTAAAAATACAAGTCTTTTAATACAAGTCAACCCACAGTACAAATTTTAGTTATCGGGGAGCCAATCAAGCATAGGGACTATATTTAGTTATAATAAAAGCTTGTTCATTTAATGCCGACAGAAAATTATTAGGAATCTATCCGTCTCTTCAGGACCATAAATAAGTGTATACTAAATTAATTGATTGAAAACATTTTGTTGTTTTGATTAATAAAACCGAAGTAACTACTAACTGGTTGCGATATAGTGAAATGAGGTAAGCGACAAATGGTTACGTAATTGACATTTGATTTTCCATAAAGTCAAAAGTTAATTAATCCAGCCTTTAACAGTAAATGTTCGACGTTTTCTTTACTTTTGATGTTTAATTTAATTTACTGTTATGCCAAAGAAGGAACAGTTAAAAAATATAGCTCTCGTTGTGAAATACATTAACTACACAATTTCCGCAGATAAATCAGTACACCAAAATCATCATAATATCACATAAATTATATTATTGGTTCATTTTCAAAAATAGTGATCAAACCATGCAAGGTAAAAAAGTGATTCTGGATTTTTTTTGATTGTTTAAAATTCCTGATACATTTGTGGTACATATAAGAACACAGACCACGAATATGACAATAAACTTTTTATGTTTGTATGTCGTTTAACTTAAAACGGCTTAACAGAGTTTTATGAAATTTTGTACACTTGAAGTTCATGTTATTTCTCAATTGATAGGCTACAAGACCTATCAATAATTACTTTAGAAATCGTAAGTAATAACAAAAAGTTTTTTTCTTATTAATTCTCAACCAATTTAAAAATGTACACGGGAAGTGTATGCTAATCAATTGACAGGCTATACGAATTGTCAGTAATATGAATAAAAATACAATTACAAGATAAATAATTACTACATGATAAAAATCTTGCAGAGCCGCGAGGCACTTGCAATCGTAAATTATTATTGTTTTAATACAAATGATTGTCAAGTGCGTGTAAAACACCGTGTGATTATCATTTATCAAATTTTTTGATCAAAACAAAGCTTATAATGACTGTAATATTATCGTTATAATGGTGTTTGTAGTTTACCATGACACGACTTAATATTTTTTTAATGTAGACATTCTTCTATTATAGGTATAGAAAATGAAAACTTTATTGAGTTCGTTAATAGTAATAATATGTTAAATGCATAGGTTAATTATAGCTTCGCTTATCATTCATGTATGGCTAAATATTTATTGTTAGACTTTTTATTTCTTTTGAACGAAACATGTTAAGATTTACTTGAAACAACAGAGATTAACAGTTTATCGAACCAAGGGTAGAGAGTTCAGCCTTAAAATAAAATTGTAGACAAAAAAATGTCACAAGATCGTTGTGCATATCTACAGGAGCCCTGTGGCTACTTCCCGTAACACACAGGAAATGTCCTATGTTCAAACTTATTCTACTCTGTATGATTATAGCGTGTAAAGCCGAATATGAATAAAATACTCACGGTCTCCAACGGCGTGTCCCAGTGGAAGGACTCAAGTATATCGACGCCACGTACAGGTCGTGAAATTTTTAATTTATTCCTCTTTATTTTCTTCATTCGCCTCATTGCTGCCCACGGTGACTTACCATTCATATTACTCTCATTGTCTATGTAGAAATCGTCTGTGGTTAAAACAGTTTCACTTTGTATTTTACATACTGTTGGCTTCTTACCTTTTCCGTTAAATTGCTTTGTGTACGAAACAGTATTGCTTAAATTACTATCTGGTAGCGATTCTATGAATTTGTTTTCAAATTTGTTACTTTCTTTAAATCCTTCTATTATTTTTATAGTGTTTTTATAATTTTCCTTTTCAAAAACCAAAGTTTCATTTATTTTTTTCTTGATGATTTCTTCGTGCTCTCTTGAAGGTATATTTATTATAAATAGCACTCCGGCCATTATGGTTTTTATGTCAATTTAATACTTTTATCGTAAAATGATACTTGATTGAGATTTAAGTGTTGGTTCTATGTACGCGCGTTATCGTCTCTTGCTAACAATGCGAACTAAAGTATCAACGTCAGTAATGAATTTCTTTGTTCCAAGCAACTGTTGCGCTACGATAAGTCTTGAAACAATCAACTTCCGCTTATTCTATGGTTTTTTAGTTATATATGAAATAAACTGATTCATTTTTATATTTTCTTATATAACTAGCCGTATGCTCGATTAGGTTTTTTCTTTAATATATATTAATGCTCTTCGACGCGATCACTGAAACAAGGATTTCGGCATTTTTCAAAGCACACAATATGTGGAGTTTCATCTATAGGTATTGAAATTATAATGTTCATGAGAATATTTTTTCTTGGTTGGTTTGATTGAACATGCTTATCTCTGGTGAGACTAAAAAATATATCTTTGCATTTTAAAGTCTAGTTATTGATGAATAATGAACTATATGACTTCACGCTAAGACTCTAAGGAGCAGAACAGTAACAAGACCGTCATAAAATCTGCCAAGTACGGGAAGTAAGAACAAAGATACGGGTCCGTTAGCAGCGGCGCCGTGGGTAGTTAGTCAAATAAATCTAACACGGGTGATATCGTGGGGCACATATAGTTTAGTTATAAGAAAACGCTCGGTAACCGCTGCGGGCCAAAATAAAACCCGCGCAGTCGTAACGTGGGGGAGACAACGCGCGGCGCAGGGCGGGCGGCTCTTTGGCTGGGCGGGCAGTGCTGCCAGTCGCGGCGCAACCAGCCGCCCGCGCGAACCACACGCCCTCTGCTGCGATACGCGATCAATAACATTGTACTTAACAAATACTTAATAAATCTTATTTTCTAAAAGTGTGTGTATTTTCACGACAAAGCAACGGTCTACATAAAAGTGGGTATTGCACGTTCGTAATGCTGGTTGTAATTATCGTCATCATAAAATATGGCTACCAGAGGAACAAATGATAACCAATAAGTCTGTAAGCTATATTTGTTAACAGAATGTTGACAAAAACTTGATTATGATCTATGTTTTGAATAACGTAACACATAGTTAAATAATCATTTTTGTTATATCTTACAGATGTATTGTTCTAAAATCGATACGACAATAACTTTAGTAGAAAACTGTTCGATTATCGTTTACTATGGTTACAACAGTAATTTTATGATTTTTATGACTATTTCAGATTTTACATTGATTTACTTTTATATACATTTAATATAACGCATGTATGGTAAATAATAATGAAATCCATCAGAGTAAATTAGTTTGATCAGTTATCTAATTCCATTTAGATAAATTAATGATAAAAAAGTTAGAATTTTTGTTATATAACGCGATCCTTGTTATGACGTAAGTGTTGTTTGTACTAAGTTATAAAAAAGATACACTACCCCGGTAGCAGATAGGACAATGTTGAGGCTTACAATAACAAGTTAGTGTGTGGGCGCGATCCACGTAATTAAACCGTATCTTTAATACACCTATATATTGATATTTAATACCTCTTTATATCAAGAACGTGGCTATTTTAAAGATACACTGTATAGGTGAAGCAATGATAGCTCATTGGTAGCATGTATGTACACCGCGTCTATCGACGTGAGTTCAAATCCCTGCAATGAGCTTGAGCTTTTGGTGAAGGAAAACATCGTTCTGAGACCTTATAATGGTGGTAGGGCTTTTTCTGGCCGCCTGGATAGCTACCACCTTCACGTTGAAAATCTGTCGCCAAGCACCTATAGGTGTGTTCCGGCAGCTGAACTTCAGAGCCAAGTCCTCTCATTAGGTTTAGGGTGTAATCATCTTGGGCCACATCGTCACTTAAGACTAGGTGAGATTATGGCCATAACGTAAAACATGTAAACGGATAAAAAATATATTATAAAGCAGTTCCCTATCATTTAATTAATATAAAACAGAAATTATACCGTAAATTGTATAGATTAATATTGACAACAAAAAAAAAAGTTACATAGTCTTTATGATTTAATCAATATCAGCTTTTCAACTAATTTAAATATACTTTTCGAAATCAGTTAGTACGGAAAGGAACGTTTTTAGGTTTTTATTGTTTTCTTTTGAGTTTCATCTATATTTAGTTCAACAATCAACACACGTCATTTGCATTATTTACAATTTTGCTTCGGTATCGAAAGAATGCCGATTAAAGTCGTGTTTTTAATGCATTTGTTACTTTGCAATTTCCATAATAAATTAGTTTCTATTTTTGTGTTATTAAATACAATATTTATCCATTATCATAATATCTAATACTATGAAGTGAGTAATTCTTATAAGTATACGTATATTATGTGTAATCGGTTTATCGGAAACGGCTCTAACGATTTGGATGTAATTTCGTAATTAGATATCTTTCCAAGTTTACCTGGAAATATGATTTTTCTTTCAAGACATACCATACAGCTATTGAATGCTTTATACCAGACAACATAATCTCAAACCAAGAAATTCTAACAATCTCATCAAAATAAATAAATAAATTCTTAAAACTTGTTCTGTATTATGGAGTAACATTTTATAAAAAATACTTTCTATGCATGCCTTTTTAATCGTAAATAAATTATATTATTAACATTTGTAAAAGCAATCTCTGAAGTGACGAAGGAAACGAAGGAACGTTGAAGGATTCAAAGCCTCCAATGGCTCCAGAGTCCTTAAGCTAACAGCATAGTCGGTTCGAAAAAATAAAAGAAGGAAGATTTAAAAAAAAAATATGTATTTTTTAATACTAGTTTATAAAAATAAATAAAAATTGTATAGAAATTTGAAATCTCTGAGGTGAGAAACGTGAAATTTTAATTTGCAGATTTGCGAAATGTTACAGAGCATGGAACTGTGTTTAATTTGTAAGAAATTTCGTATACGTGTAAGATCTTATATTTTTTTGTAGAAAAATATCTACATAAACCGTTAATAACAATACAATGTAGTTACTCATATAAGACACTTTATATACGTAATACAACAATACATTTCCTTATTGTTACTTTTATGTGATATAGGTAGTTGGACTAGTTTCACTTTAAATTATGCCGAAGGAATCCAGAAAACAGATGTAATTGAAAAATAAATACCTAGAACTAAATTTGCTAAGCTATTACAATACGTTTACAATACAATAAGTTTCTTAAATCACCAAAATGTTTATTACCTTTCTAAGTTGCATAAGTTACAATTACCCTTACCACTAATAACAAATAAGCAATATAGATTACATTCCCATCACTAATACACGTGTACTTAAATAAATAAAGAATTTATGTTATTTTTTACTTACTCTTTTACTAGATTGGAATAAAACGACACAAATAATGAAAAAGTGATCACTGTTGCACACTTCGCCTATTTATATACTAGCTGTGCCTGCGGCTCTGATCGCGTGGACTACAGAATGCTGTCGGTCGAGCGCACGCACGAATTGTGCTGCTTCAAAAATGCTTATTGTGGGAAATCCTTAGAAGATGACATATTCCATCGTTGACTTTTTTTTTCGGTCTTTTTAAGATCTAAACTTATGTAGTACATTATTTTATTATATCTCTTATGGTTTACTCAGCGTAAGACATTTAATAGCCCTAAAAGCGTCTTTTTCCGAATCTATTTGCCATTATCGTCACTGCTTATTTCGTATGTTACTTCATGTAACAAAATATATAACCTATAACCTGGCCAGATAATATATCTATGAATTAAAGGAACAACCATGTAAATCAGATAAGTGGTTTTCGCGTGAAAAGAACGTAAATGAACATACAGAAAGCGAGACGTTAAGTTTTACATTATTTATAGATAAGAAGATTATCATAATTATAATAATATAATCAGGCGGAAGAGCTTTTTTGTTTGATTGTGTGTTTGTTTGTTTAAACACGCTAATTTCTGGAACTACCAGTCAGATTCAGAATAGTATAGGCTATCTAGAATTAAGCTACACCTCTCAGCTAGCCTTAACAACAACTACAATGATTAATGGTAAGTAAGTCGGAAAAAACAGCGCTCCCGATTACTTTATCCACGTACACTAGTGTAATGGTTAGTGATACGTAAATGCAATGTTCAACTAAAATATTGCTCCTTAGTACATCTAAAAAAAGTCTGCCATACCATATGCCTATCTCTTATACATAAGCCAAGAAAAGTGATTAATGAGCATTATTATTAGGCATGGTATATTAATCCTTATGAACGACAGTTACTTCATCATCAAGACAATTTTATGAAGATAAACTTTGCTCTTTATAGCATTTTATTTGGACACATAGTTTGGGAGATAATGGAAAATTAAAATAATTCAATACTCGGTTCGGATCTATTACTATAGGTGTAGTGGCGCGAACGAGCTATGTGAACTGTGACGCATAACCCTGGCCGCCCGATAAAAACATTTTCTATACTGAAGTATTATAAATAATCAATCAGCGATTTCTTTTAAATTATACGCGGGTGAAACCGCGGGGAACATCTAGTATGTATATAGATTGGAAAAAGATCCATACTAATATTATAAACGTGGAGAATTGGTATATTTGAGCGTGCTAATATCAGCATCTCAGTTAGTACGATTAAAAAACTGTGAATGCAATTATTCTTATTTTAAAAAATAAATTATTTTTTCGTTTAAGTGAAATTTCCTATGTTCAATATTTAATGTACTTTTCCTCCGTGTCCCATTCGTTTTTTTCCATTCTGTATACTCATTATATTTTGAGGTTTTCAGTTGTTGTTTTTGAATAATCAAAGATTTATTTTGTCGATATTAAAAATCTGATCAATCTTGATACTGCCTTGAAAAAATTCTAAAGGTCGAAGCATCAAAAACCAGACTTCTAGTAATTCTTTGCTGATTGGTACTTGGACAAAATTGCTGTAAATGTTCATCTAGATAAGAAAACACAGCAGGTAATAATAACACGTTGAGATAATTAAGTGTCACAGAGTGTAGACGTTATTTCGAGAGGTGTTATGTGACAACGTGGTAGACTGAAGTGAATAATAAATTGTTTCTTATTCATTGATTGTATTATACGTAAATTATATAAAATTTTCTTCTTAATCAAAGTAATTTTAGTAAAAAAGTTTTTGTTTTCTCCATTATATAATTATATTGTAACTAATTACGAAGACTGGTGAGGTGGTGGAAGGTAATAAAAATAAAAATCATTATTTCCTTTTTATTAATAGTAGATTATTAAAATACGATTTTTATTTCTATGTTAAAATATATATTTGGACCGGTTACGTATAGTAGTTACAATTGAAATTAAAGTTTAAAAATAATTTTCATTTATTTTTAAAAGCTTCGCTGATAGAAAAATATTTATTTAAGACATTTAAACGCCGCAATAATATTTTGCTAACGAAACTAAGACAGTGTTAAGAAAAACTATATTTAAGTTAAAGTTAAAAAACTTACAATTAGAGATTATTGAGTACAGTATCATCAGTATTATTGTTTGCATGTGGAATTGCTTGTATTATTTATTACATACGCCATAAGTACACTTATGGTTGAATACTAGAATATTTTCTAAGGGTCTAAGAGCTCGAATATACAATTTTCGGACCCCCTTAAATATTGATCTTGGAATCCTCAAATCGAAAAGCAAATGTTCTGATGATTTATTTGTACCTACTGACAAATCTTTATCACGTTTAATTTTCTTGTCGGAGTCTCATTTTAGTGGACTGTATTTTCTTGGGTTGTTTCTTGCGTGTGCGTGGGGTGGTAAATTATAATCACGTTTATTAACACAAATTAAAGTTTATTAGTTATTGAAAAGGTACAGACAAGTTAACACGGCCACGAATTGTCACGAACAGGGCGGATTTCTTAGCTTAGTGTTACCACATAAAAATCAGTGTTGCCACTGGAATAATGTAAGATTCTTACATTTCTATTAATTTGTTTTAAATAAATATACTATACATCGCATAATAATATATAGATTAATGGGCAATTCTAAAGTTAAATATATTTTTAATAAACTTGGTAAAATAAACAGTTTTGTCAGACATTTAAATTTGTCTACACGTCAATTTTTTATTTTGGTTCCTTTTTATTTTCTAAATTAGTTGTGCCTGTGTTTAATTTATTCGAGCAATTTTTCACCGCAATGCACTCGTGTAGCTTATCGTGGTTACTGCCCAGGTCCTTTTTTCTTCTACATCAAAGGTGGCAAACAAGCATACGGCCCGTCTGATGGTAAGCGGCCACCGTAGTCTATGGACCCTTATATCACCATAGATATTATTAGCGCGTTGGCAACCTTGAACCACCCTACAGCTAAGAGCACTGAAAACCCTATTAACCGTAGGAACACAACACAAGGTTGTTTGGCTGCGATCATCTTCTAGGGTAGGGTGGAGGAATCCTACCAGTCGGACTGCCCCAAGTAGAGAGAAATTTCTCTGTGCCCTACCTCTAAAGTCGCCTGCTCATTAGAGTCGTAGCGTGAAGTTATATAGCATATAAACTTCCAGAATAATTTTTCAAATCTCACTGGTAGTTGCAAAAAAAAAGATAATCAAATGAGTGAGCGTACCGATTTCCATAGTTATGTGATTATATTGATAGCTTCGTACTCATAAAACTCCTTATGGCGTGAATTTATTGTCCACTTTATGTAAGTTCGTATTTACGAGGAGAATATGAGTAGAAAGAATTGTCGGCTTACGATTGAAATTACGAGCTTACCTAATGTTATAGCCCCATGCCCATAGATATAGAAACAAAGAAAACACGTGGAGGTGCAAAGCAACAAATTTATAAGGTTTCATTACTAAAACTAAAAATATCGTCATTTTGGGAAAATATAATAATATATAAGAGAGTCTTTTCTCTAGAGACAATATTCAAAAATAAACATGATTTATGAAGTCATGACATAAAATTTATTAAACATTGCGTAGATTTTACTCAGAAATTAATTTTAGTTTATGAAATTACTGACTTAATTGATTTTTAACTGACTTTAATGACATAAATATTCAACAATATATTTCTTTTATTTAACAAAATCAAAGTATTTTTCCACAGTTTCAATTATCCATCGCTGCCTGCGTATTGGCTATTTACCTATTTGTAGAAGTCAGCTGGACGGATAACAAGAAACTCTTTATAAGGCATTTTGTACTGACTCATGGAGTGTAATGGAGAGGGCTATGCTCGGAGTTTATTTGCGTGATCGAATGAGAAACGAGGAGATCCGCAGAAAAACTAAAGTCACTGACATAGCTCTCAGAAATGCTAGACTTAAGTAGCAGTAGGGAAAGACCACATAGCTCGTAGAACGAATGGCCGATGGTGAAAGTTGCGGGAACCAGCTGGATATGAGCAGCGTAGAACCGGTCATTGTGGCAATATTAGGGGGAGAGCTTATCCAGCAGTGGACGTCTTTAGGCTGAATGTATAGATGGACGGACAAACTCTTGGATATTTAATGTTTCTTCGGCACAGAAGTAGTCCAAATTCTGGAAAAAGGAGGAGTCAGTTGGCACGTGTGCTGGTGAATACGGTAGATGGCGGAATGCGTCCTTCCCTAGCTCGTACAGCTTAGATTATTTCTGTACGTTTTATCAACTTTTCATACAGAACCAGTGGGAACGAACGATTGACAAATGCTGTTCTTCGTAATGATAATGATACCTATTGAAACAATTCGTTTTATAAAGAACAAGTAATTTCATACTCTACAATAAACTTTGTGATTAAATCTGTGTACTTACATCTGGCATAGATCTATATATGCCTTGCTTTGAAGCAACCAATCTCTAAACTGGCAGCTTCGAAGCGAGAAATATTACGGGATGTTCACAATATGACTACCATGGATGACTACTCCATATAGATACGAATGTACGATCGACAGCCAAATATTCAACCTTTAAGAAAGTTACCTTCTAAGAAGTAACAAAATATTCAAATCATAAGGAGCACCTTCTAAGAAAAAGTATTATGTTACTTTTTTATTCTGAAAACAAGATAGTGACAAACGACATTCGCTCTTACTTTTTGAATTCAAAGATATCTCTCCCTAGTAATTACTTATACAAAGTTATGTCTGTCTCAAAAGGACTTTATGGAAATTAATGATCTGTGAAATTAAATCTATAGCGCTTTGAGCTTCTGTAGATTTTGTGCCAATACACTTTATCTAAGTAAACAGGTTTTTATACATACAATAAAGTTAAATTAAAAATGTTCTTCGACTCATCTGATATAAGGACGATACAATATAAGACTATGTTATTATGTGTTTTGTTTTTCTACAGAACTAGATTTAAAACGTTTCTTTGTCACATCTGACATTGGCGAAATTGTATGAAATAAACAGAATCCATACATACAATATTTTTTGCACATTTCATTTTATGTGAACATAAAAAATTATAATAAACAATATAACAAACTTTTATAAACTTAAATCGCGTGACCTTGTTAAGTACATATAAGTAAGAAGAGCTCGAAGAAGCAAAAAAGCTTTTATGTCACTTATTAAATTTTTTGGTCATCATTTGTAAAAACGGAAATAAAAAAAATGGTTAATAATTGTACCTATACTTTTTTGAAAAATTCCAACGGGGCTTGTTTCTTTCATGGGTTCAAATACGACGGCATTCTGTAGTCTACGTGAGCGGAGCAGCGGGCACAGCTAGTAAAATATAAAATATCTTTTAAAATGAAGTTTCACTTCTCTCGTGTGTGAATCGCACACTTTTTTTTATTAACGAAAACTAAATTACGTTTTGTTATCTTATTTTGGTAATAACAATTGCAATTTTTTATGTGCTAATAATACATTGTAATTCCGAATCGAATGAGCTATCGCTCATATTTTTTTGGAGCTTTATCTCTAATTAACACAATTTTGAACTTGTTGACCAGACTAATGACGTCTTGTAGCAGTTTTACTAAAGGTTGACAGTCAGCTTCTTGTATAGTTTCACACATATAAATAATATTGACCAGCTAGAAAATTAATGTCAGTATTAGTTTCCCGTCACTTCCCTCGACATCACCTGTATATAGGCTAGTGATAACATTCGTACTGATTATCCAATTGCATTCACGTTCTCGGAAATGAGCTTGTTAGTTCTAATATTATTTGAACGTATATTTTAATCATTTTATCAACTGATCGGATGTTGAGATTACCTAATAACGTAATATTAAACTAATTGATAAATACTTCGATATATTATAATGCTGTACTATGAATTGTTTACTGAGGTATATTCATTTCTAATGTAATATCCATGTATTATCCGACCCCGATGACAAAATCACGGCATCCAACGCGTTATACCCACAAAGCACAAACCAAGCGTTCGTCCACGCCCGCCAAACCACCGCTGTGGGCGGCAAACTTTGCTCCCACACAACAGTCGCGACCGCCTTCTCTTCTTTAGCTCGACTTTAGCTTAGATCCGTTCCTCCGGCATGGAACCCTCAAGCCTGCTGCTCGCGCGATACAGTGACTCTACATTCACTAGCTTTCACAGCCACACATGACACTGTATTGTACACACATGCATAACACACAGGTACATAGGTTCTGTAAGGGACCTTTTTTTTTCTTTTTTTGCCTAGTTAGTTTAGACAAAATTTCTGAACACTAAATACACATACACATGTTCCTTCCCTCCTCCCAGGGGGAAGAAACATGTATATATGTATAGTTAGTTAAGATCAAATGATAGGGAATTAGTCAGATCGCGACTTATTTGCATACGCGCAACAGTCCGAGCAGAGGTCCGGCCACTTTGGCACCCTCGGATGTTGTTGCAAAGCTTTCGCGGCTGAGTGCCTTAAGCGCTCGCCCCCAAGCCCGGTAAAGCTGTAAAAGCCGTAAAGGCTGAAGGCAAACAGTATCGTCATGATTACTGCTCCGCACTTTAAGGTCGTAGTATGAACTTATATAGCTTACAACCTTCCTCAATACATTGTCTATGAAATGCATTTTTTAAATGAAATCTGACAGTATCTTAATAATAACTCAATGGTAGTGTTAGAGTAATTTCTAGCTAATGTGCGTTTAGACAAACGTTTTCAACTCTACTTGGCCGATATTTCACTATTATATAATAATATATTCTATATCGTTGGTGTATGAAACAAATTTTTGAGCTTTTTCTATAATTTATTAATTTATAATTAATTTGTGATTTAACTAATTTAAAAAATGTCTTTGAAAGAAGCCCATGAAGTGTTGTCATACACGACTCGAAAAGTAGAATTATATCCGTGAGGTTACGATCAACATTACAATACAGTGTAATTCTAAAATAAACAAAAATATGCTAAAATGCTAAATATGACTTTTATATGTTAAATAAGGTGAAAACATGACAAATTTAGCATTAAATATGCCAAAACGGCGATACTGGACTTGACTGAGCTCATAAGAAACCTGAACGCAATACATTTGTTTCATCGGATTTCAGAGCAATGTTAGTACTCGATAGGTGGCGATATGGACAAGTCATTAACTACCGAAAATCGCAGAACAATGTCTGCCGGACCAGCAAGTATTAGTATAGAAATTAAATTTTGATTGGTCTTTAAAAAAATACATATAAATATAACATTAGTATAAACAAAGAAATTGATGTACATTTAAACTTATTCGCATTCATGGATGCTGGTGAAATTTTAATAAGTAAACTTTCCAATATAATGTCGCATGTCTACTACTGCAGTGTCCTTGAACTCCAGGGCTGTGCCCTCGACGTGTGTGAAATACGAAATAACCACTCGGCATTGGTTGGTTAAACCGAAACGAATTCGTTTCACTTACTTAAATACTTAACTTTAACTAATTTAAATAAGTTATCGTTAATTTAATAGTAACGTTACAGTACCACACTTCAGCTGTATATGTACATTTGTACGCCTTAGTATAAATATGTCTCGATGAAAATTTTTATGAGGGACTTATTTTTTAATTCTTTATCGGCAAGTGGTAGCGTGTACGGATATCGCCTCGATCGACGCGAGTTCGAATCCTTGCGATGAGCCTGAGCTTGCGTTAAGGGAAAACACTGTGATGCTCCGCAGGGGACGTACGCCTCCGCAGGGGACGTACGGTTAACTTCGCTCCCGCACACCCGCCACGACCGCCCTCCTCTGCGGCAACTCAAGCCTAGGTCCGATCCATCGGCATGGAGCCCTTGAGACAAGCAGCCGCTCGCGCGATACAAGTGACTCTACAATCACTAGCTTTCACAGCCATACATGACACTGCATTATACACACATGCACAACACACATAGGTACATAGGTTCTGTAAGGGACCTTTTTTTTCTTTTTTTGCCTAGTTAGAGTAGACAAAAATTTCAGACCACTAAATACACATACACATGTTCCTTCCCTCCTCCCAGGGGGCAGAAACATGTATATATGTATAGTTAGTTTAGATCGAATTACGGATAGGGAATTAGTCAGATCGCGACTTAATTGCATACGCGCAACAGTCCGAGCCGAGGTTCGGCCACTTTGGCACCCTCGGATGTTGTTGCTTAGCTTTCGTGGCTGAGTGCCCTAAGCGCTCGCCCCCAAGCCCGTTAAAGCTGTAAAAGCCGTAAAGGCTCCAGGGCCCCTAAGGCTAATAGTATAGTCAGTTCGAACCACTGTGATGAAACCGTAGCATGGTGGTAGGGCTTCGTCTTATGCCCGCCTAGTTAGCCACCACCCTCAAGTTGAAAATCTGTCACCAAGCTCCAAGAGGTGTGTTCCGGAAACTGCACTTGAGAGCCGACTGGCTCCACTAGGCTTAGCGTGTTATTTATTACATTGTCACTTAAGACCAGGTGAGATTGTGGCCATAACGTTAAACCTACAAACGATAAAAAAGAGTTTTCGACATGATCTTGATCTGTCATGTCGTAGTTTAAATTTTAATTCGTAATCTTATATTATTTGGCCTTATTTTATGTAATTTTGGTGGCATTTTACGTCACCTAGTTTGGTTATTGTGCACACAAGTGAAGTGACTTATAAATAATAACTAGACACATGCATTATAAGTTGCCACTAAAACTACCTCTTGTTATACCTATGTTTTGAAGATTACACGAATAATTAGAAAATCATTATATTCACGCGATATTGGCAGAATTGTGGATGAAGACAGATGCCATTAAATAAAAAGAAGAAGTACGGTACGGAAAGTATGACAAAAAACAACGCCGTCCATAGATAATGAATTCCGTCGGTGATTATCACCGTCCTGTTTGTTGGCCACCCTTAAATGTTTTTTCACACCTTGTTAGAAGGACTCTACATCATAGTAAGAAGCGGACATTGTGACTAGGAGATGATTCCAAATCTTCGCGGTTCGGCAGAATTGCTAATTTCTTTGCTCGTGGTGGCTGCCATGTGGCTTCGTAGACGAAACCGCATTCTTCTGTAATGGACATGGCTTGCTGGAATAAGATCACACATCTTTTCGGTACACTCACCATGATATAGACGGTATAATACGCTCCTTGAGAAAATATTGCTTCATAGTGGAAGCACTTCAATGATATTTGTAACATGTGCAATACTAATAACACAGACATTTTAAGAACTTGACATCAAAGAGCACAGCGGATATCTATTCCTAAGATATTGAGGCCGTATACGCTTTCCGAGTGAGTAGTTGAAAATAGTGAGTAGAGATTTTAATGAAAGTAGCAAAATATGCTAACCTACATTGTTTATTTCATATGTCTTTCAGAAGAATATCTTTTTCTACTTTTTTATTTATTAGGCTTTTAGACAAAATACACACGACCCTTATGCACGTCCTAACGTTTCTTATGGGAACAAATAGCAACTTAACTACGAGTACCTATTATTCGAAAATGCGAATGAATATATATTACATTCTTTTAAAAACTTCACCAGATGCATTTTATGCATGACTGCAATATAATTTATCTTGTCATCTGTTGGGAGACGTTGAGATGACGTGACGTCACAATGAGAATACGTCTGTATTAAAGAGTAATTTATTATATATTAATATCGAATAACGACGTAACAGCCCATGCTTACGAGATGACGCAGGCGACGTCGATACGGCGCCTGGACGCCCTTGCCTCAAGGATTTTGTAGGACGTTTAGGCTGTTCTATTATTAGGCTTACTTGGAAATTTATTGCGTATAAATCTAATACTATTTAACGAGCGGTTCTTGTCTTAATAAACTCCAACAGCGTTTGACCGATCACCATTAAAGTTCATAGTTTTAAGTGTTTTTCACGGAGACGGTTTTAATGCTATCCCGGAAAACGATGGTGGCGTTGTCAGAGTGATTATCTACTAGAAAGGGCAGAGCAATGTATGCGAAGCAAGCTACTATATACACATACTAGTTGTGCCCCAAGATATCAGCCGTGTTAAATTTATCCGACCAACTCACCACCGCGTCCCCTCTCGTTGATCTCACTTCCCGTACTTGTTTACAGCTTGCCAGACTGCTTGATTAAATTGCATGGTTACTGCTCTACTCCTTAGGTTCGTAGCGTAAAGTTATATAGTTATAATAAAGAATAAAAAAACAATTCTAATCTGACTAGTACTTTCAGAGAATTTAATAGCGCATTCAAAAAAAATCTAATTGGTTTTTCAGAAATGGCTCTAAGGATTTTGAATAAATTATGTATTTACCTACATAATGTTTTACTTTCCAAGTTTATCTAGACAGGTGGATTTTATTAAGACACTGCGAAGTTTGGTTACGTAGATATTTAATCTTAATCTACACAACCATTTATCAACTGTACTTGAATGAACATACGATACTTTTGACTTCAGCAAAAAGTATTGATTGAAGTATCAATTCGGTTTGAACTTTCTGTACTACAGATACCAGTAAGTACCTACTGAGTGCAACGTTCGCAAAACTGATTGAACACAGTAGGGGAGAATTGCTGTTTATGAAGTTTTTATGTCAGTATTCTGAATACATAATAAAGTTTATAATTTTATAAATGTACTTATTCTCAATAACTACGTTATTATAAACAGTTTTCTCGTAAATTGTCATTAAAATGTTAACTCGAGAGTTGGATAATTACGTATATAAATTACTATTCGCTTTTTTTCTTTTCGGCGCTCTTTTTTTTATTTAGTTTGTAGTTTGTATTTAGTTTCTTATTTATTCAGAAAAACAAATATCAAAATATATTGCATATTATAATTTATTTTAGACCATAATAATGGAACACAACATATTAAATACAAATATATGAAATCATTAAATGTTTGGTACATATTTTAAACTATTAGGATTTACGGTAGCTATATTTTTATAATAATAAGTAATTATCACAAATAATTTTTAGTATTATGCTTAAAAGAAAAAAAAAAGAAAATTAAAGGTTAAACATAAAAATCAGTGATTTTTAAGAAAGTTATTTTTAGCTTATGAATAACAAGGGATCATATTTTGTAACATTATTTTTTATGGTCATATAAATAGTATTTAGTTTTTAATTTAACGTTTTCCTACAAAATAAAACACAGTCTTACAAAATCCTTTGAAACCTTTTAACGGATTTTTATATTTTTGCAAATTAATAGTAATCCATGTATTGGCGTTCTATACCCTAAGGAATTAACGCAAAAAACCTAATATTAGGTCTTTACCTATGAAATTGCCGTTTTGTATGCGTAATTGTAATTTAAACGATGTTTTTTCATGTATTTTATATTTGTATTAATTGAAGTAATCACCCATGCAATCAATGCATCTTTGCCAGCGCAGTGGCAGTTTATTGATGCCTTTCTTAAAGAAATCAGCTGGACGGGAGGCAACAAATTCTTCAAAGGCATTTTGTACTGCCTCTCGGGTATTGAATTTTTTTCCCGCCAAGGAGTTATCCAAATTCTGGAAAAAGTAGTAGTCTGTAGGCGCAAGGTCTGGTGAGTAGGGCGGATGACGGAGATCTTCCAACCCCAGTTCTTGCAACTTGAAGACCGTCTGTTGTGCAGTATGAGGTCGCGCGTTGTCGTGCAGGAGCAGCGGAGACGAGTGATTGACCAATGCTGGTTGGAGAGGTGCCAGCTTCTCCATCATTGTGTTCAGTTCTTCACAGTACACATCTGCAGTAATGCTCACCCCGTTTGTTAAGAAGCTGTGATGAATCACACCGGCGCTAGACCACCAAACAGTGACCATCACTTTTCTAGGGGCAAGTTTTCGTTTAGGGCATTGTTTAGGTGCTGAACCAGGATCCAACCAACTTCCTGAGCGCTTGCGGTTATCAAACAGAATCCATTTTTTCCTCGCAGGTAACAATGCGGTTCAAAATTCCTTCATTTGTGTGTCTGTTGAGCAGTGCAAGGCACGTCTCGACGCGTACTTCGCGCTGGCGATCATTGAGTTCGTGGGGCACCCATTTGTCAAGCTATTTTACCTTGCCAATTTGACGCAAATGGACCAATAATGTTTTGATGCTAACGTCGAAAGCTGCTGCTAATTCAGCCGTAGATTGTGTATCATCATCAGCTTCCACAATCGCCTTTAATTCGTCATTGTCGACAAAAGTCTTCGGACGACCGCGAGGTTCATTTTTCAGGTCGAAATTTCCAAAACGGAAGCGAGCAAACCAATAACAGGTGGTGCGTTGGTTGATGTCGTTGATGTTGCGTGCCGCTTGTGCCGCGTTACTGCCACGACGGTACTCATATTCCATAATTACTCGAACTTTCAACGTATCCATGATGACAAAAAAGATTGAAATGCGATGAAAATGTAACACTAATCAATAAACAAATGACTACTTTTGGAAAAAGAATTCCATGTTTTTAAAATAAAATTAATTTGAAATTAGAATTCTTAGCCAAACAAAAATTATTTTGATTTGAAATGGCCAGTACTGCAGAACGGCAATTTCATAGGTATTATTTACGTTCCAAGCTCCAATACACAAACATGCACAACCAGCATTGCGAATAATTTTGTATACCTATTGAAATAAAAAATAGTCGAAATTCTTAGGTATTAAGGTTGAAAATGCAACAGACTATAAGTGTGTAAAACAGTGTACTGAGTGCTATTAGTGGTGTATGAGGTGACGTCACGTGCATATGATTCAGTCATGACGTCTTTGAAACATGGTGTCAACTTAAGTAGGCAAGCATGCAGGCGTACTCTTATATTGCTGGTTGCGGCTATGCTTCTGGAATCTGCTAGATGTGGTCCTGTTGAAGTAAGTACCTTTTTAAAATATTTTAAAATTAAAACAAAATACTTACCTACTCTGAGCCAAGGGTGTCTAACGCCCTATATAATTTTACTACCCTTAAAGACTATAGTAGACATAATTAATGTTTTATGTAATATATACAATTCTGCATTTCCTCTAAATATTGTGAATATGAACACTTTAAAAAATACAATACTTTCTGTTATAATTAATCTTAAAAAATCAGAGACGGGTGATATGAATAAATATTTACTTGACTCCTAGTTAATGCCATTAAATTTTACTTATAACAAAATTATAGAGAGGCATTCTTACAACAATAGACGAAGGAAGACAACAGTTGTAATAATAACCTATTTTTCTCTTTAATCACATCGCCCAATTTCCATTACTTTTTTTATATATAGTCATCCGTACTAGGTTGCTGCCTTGGTGTTGTGTTCACCCACCACGACGCCCTCTCCTTTTTTTTTTCGTGGGTAAAAATGCATTTACGCATCCACAGACGGCCCGGGCAGGCCGAAAGGGTATGTGAGACTCGCAAGGTAACATAAAAATACAAATAATACTTACTAAAAAATCTCAACGGTATACGCAATACTTCCGCTCAACTCGACAAGTGTAGCTCCAAAGAGGAGCTTCGCCTGCGGTCTGAAGTAGACAACTTCTCGGACGAACCGTGGCGGCGCACGCGTTTGGAGCACATGCCCGTCACGCCGTGGACGACCGGGGTGGCAACTCAAGCCTAGGTCCGATCTTGAGCCAAGCAGCCGCTCGCGCGATACAGTGATTTTTTTTTTGCTCTAACTATACCTTTAGCCTTAGGGGCCCTGGAACCTTACGGCTTTTACAGCTTGACCGGGCTTGGTTGATACAGTGACTCTACATTCACTAGCTATTAACATACACTCATTACACCGCATCGTACACACATGCACGCCACTCAGGTACGTAGGTTCTGTAAGGAACCTCTTTTTATTTTTTTGGCTAATTAGTTTAGACAAAAATTTACCGATTACTAAATACATATACATATATGTTTCATCCCTCTTCTCAGGGGGAATCTAATTTACGGATAGATAATTAGTCAGATTGCAACTTCATTGCATACTCGCAACCGTTCGGCCACTTTAGCACCCTCGGAACTTGTTGCTTTGCTATCACGGCTGAGTGCCTTAAGCGTTCGCTCCCAGGCCCGGTGAAGTTGTGAAAGCCGTCAGAGACTCCAGGGCCCATAAGGCTAACAGTATAGTCAGATCGAAAAAAAATGGTGTTGTGTACCTCTTGTACCCTCGGCACGGGTCAGCTCTATAACTCATAAAGAAAACATGACAAATGACCATTTAAAATACCTTGTGCCTATTTATCATCTTTACATTATACATAATACAATATTACAATTATTTAAATTAGGTTACGAGGTAAAACAAAACCGATTACCTAGTTCTAAAGCTACAACATCTAGTTGTAGCTACAACAAAAAGTTATCACGACCTTTTGAGGTTATACCAGTATCCAACGTGATTATATATCATACAAATTGAATACAGCTACTTCCAAAATAAATTTATGATATTATTGTAATACTTGGGTTTGGTATAGTGGCGTAGCTCGAGAGGGGTTGGCTCGACCCGGGTGCCATTTGTATGGAGGTGACAATCTACCGTGAAAAAAAAAACATTATATAAAATATTAATAAAACATTATAAAAAATATAGAATAAAAGAAGTAAGTAAATGTAGAAGATACATAAATAAAGGTCGTCAACCTGGAAACCTCCGCATAAAACATTTAAAAAGGATATAGCTCGAAAGGCCAACAAATATTTTATTTTCAGCTTTATCCGCCCCCAAAGATGTGATTTGCTGCCTTGGGTGCCTATACTTTCTACACTGCAAGCTAGCTGTGTCACCCGTGTTAAATTTATCCGACCAATTCTTAACTGCGCCGCCTCGACGGGCAAATAAAAGAAGCCACACTTAAATTAAAATCTCTAAGTCTATGAAACTCGATTTTGAGCTCACTGTATGTCGCCAACAAATATAGCAAAACCTAACAAAGAAGCAGTTATCCTACAGACCTCAAAAGAGCAATACTCTATATAACAATTGTTATTACGATTTTACATACCAAACTTAACGTATAGATGTAATGTATCCTTATAGTTAATTTCAATTTTAAATAATTTTATGTAAGGCTGTTCCCAACGGTTTCAACCGCGTTATATTTATGCGACGAACTATCCACCACAAAACTGACGCATTGTGTAGCCAGTCATTGTTCTTATTTCTCGTCCTTGCCTTCAGCTTGCTAGATTGCTTGACGTTCATGATTTCTGCTTCACTCCTTAGGGTCGTGGCGTGAAGTTATATAGCCTATAGGCATAGGTTTATAACGTTCATCAACAAATATGCAATTTTTTTTAACCTATCTGGTAGTACCAGAGTTTAGCGCGTTCAATATTATTCTTTTAGTCTAAGGTTCAAACTAAAAAAAATAATTATTTTTAGTATAGACAACGTCACGATGTCGCGATGTTGACTAAATCTTTCAAAGCTTATACTGGAGTGAATAAAATATAATATTGCCTAAGTAACCCGTAATAACGTGGTTATATACAAGTTGCAAATCTACGTTAACAAGGTAAACCTATTAGATCCTATGTAAATTATATGTATTAACTATATTGTGTTGAAAACGATCTTTAAAGTTTAAGTATGTACATTTAAATATAATATTAAGGAATGGGTTATTTTATAAAGAATGTTTAACAATAAGAATTATAATTTCGTGTTTGTTACCACGGCCCGGATAGCTCAGTCGGTAGAGCATTGGACTTTTAATCCAAGGGTCCAGGGTTCAAGTCCCTGTTCGGGCGATTACTTTTTTATGCTTTTTAATATAAATATACTCAGATTAACATCATAATTAGGAATTTGAGAACATAATTGATGTGAAAAAATTACATTATTAAATATTTTTCATTACCTACTTCTACAAATATATTTAACCACCTTTATTTAAAGCTACTTCTATGTAATAGCTAATTCTACAGTAACATGATATTATATTGTAAAAACTAAACTTCAAATCTATGAAAATGTTATAATTTTATAAGTTTTAAATAATAAATATAATTTAAAAAATAACAACATACTGACAAGTTCATCAATTATTGTTGGTTCATAAGGAATTAATATGATTAGGTACATTGTTTACTTTCCTAAACATTATTATCTTTCAATATTGAATAACAAGTAGTTATAAAAAAAGTCAAGTAACCAATAAAATTGTAACAGTATAGTATAGTATATGGAAAAACTATATTTTAATACTTTTTAATAACATAATACTTGATAAACTTTCGGCGATGACAAAAAATGTAATGGCGTATGTCTATGAGTTACCATATATTTATATCACAAGCCTAAGCGATTTTCGTAAAATACGAAATAATATTCACGATGAATTATAATATGGTCAATCGATGATAGACCATTGACATTAATTAAGTTCAGAATACTGAGTTTATTCTGTGGGGTTCAGTAAAATAAGTAAATATCCAAACAAAAGCAACTTTTTGTTTTTCCGAGTTTTTCAAACGTCAGATAGTTTTATATAAGAAATAATTTTGACGTTTTGACAGATAATGTGTGGAAAACCTGTCAAATATTAAATATTCTTTAAATAAAGTTATCTGCTGATTGAAAAATCGGGCCTAAATTAAATACACATCAAGAACGTGACTTAGAATAAATAAATAGAAATGATATCACGAGAGATAACAACAAAGTAACTCTTCCGAAAGAGTTTTGAGATTCTTTCATTAACAGTTATTTGTGTACATGCAAGAACTATTGTAATTAGTAAACAATATAAATTAAAAAAAACTAAATAATATGTTTTCTGCAGCCTGTCTTTGTTTCAATTCTGAGAAGACTTTATAAATTATTATTTCTATTATATTGTTATTGAAAGTTCGGATACAATATTCCCTAAGTGTCTAATCTACTTACTCCTCTGCTACAATTTGAAGAAGGTCACGGCTTCGAAACAAAGCCCGTTTGCGGCCAAGGTCAATTGATATACCGCACAGTGCTGCAATTCAGTATAATATTTTTAAGGTAGACATTATTATTTTCTCAAAAAAGTAGATTACCTCTAAATATTTTGAGGAAAAATATTAAATTCAACTAATTCCTACTGATTTGTGGTCTGTTGGTTTTAATGCAATAAATGAATAAATAATAAACTTAGATAATCTATATACATATACACATTGTTCTGGCCTGTCTAGTACTCAATAACTTGACCACAGCGCCATCTATCGCATTAAAGAATAGCATAAAATCTTCGTAAAAAAACAACTTTCATGGTTGTCGGTCAAACTGTGTTCGAATTTATTAATGTCATAATTATATTACCAACATGTTACACATATATCAAACTAGCTTGTTTGCACACACTCGCTAATCTCCGCAACTACCAGTCCGATTTGATCAATTCTTTGTGCATCTTGCAGCTTATTTATTTAGAAAGGTTATATAGCTTTCAAAAAAGCTTAAGGTTATAGGTTATATAACTTCACGCTATGAACCTAAGAAGCGGAGCAGTAACCATGGTCTTCAAGCAATTACGGCAAGTACATGAAGTGAAATCGTTTGCCGCGATGGCTGCGACGCGCGTCTATACTTGCACTTTGGAGAGGTGGTCTAATAAATTTAATACGGTTAAAACCTTACGGCACAGTTAGCTATATCTACGTTGAAATTAACTATAAAGATACATTATATCCATAAATTATTATATTATAAATTAACATATATACCTAGTTTTGCTCATTTGAGGTCTGTGGGATAAATGTTTCTTTGTTAGATTTTGTTGTCTTATTTTTATGTAAGGCAACCTGTGTATGTAATAATATATTTCGGGTCTTCAAACAAAGCTCTATCACATTGGTGACTTTTTTTGTTAGATTTTTCTAGGGAGTCTTTGTGGCAACTCATAATTTACATTCCTTGCTATTATTTTACTTTTTATGATAAACAAATTTTATCACACAAAATTCCACTCATTCAGAATATAGGTTTAAATAAGATAAGTTTATGAAAATAAAAAAGAAATATTGTACTGTTCACACACGGTAGAACTGAAACCTTGAGAAAACATAAAAATATGATCTTTAAGAATTCTTTTTCAATATCCTAAATCAACGGGATTTGAACTTGCGACCACTCGTTTTGTGCATACAACAGTGCGTACTACGTATGAAGTCTCGCCGCACACCACTGGGCCAATCCGACGACGATCACGAAACGAGCTGAGAAAAAAATATTTTGGTGAAAACAACCCTTCAGCAATCTCGGCACGCACTATTCGAAGGCGTTTGGTAGATGAAAAGTTGCAAGGGAGGATAGCAAGTTAGGTGCCTATGTTGAAACGGTGCCATAGGCAAGCCATGCTTGGATTTGCAAGAAGGTATATAAAATGGACAGTTAGACAATAAAAAGCGTTCTTTTTTCTGATGAGTTTGTCTGATGGTGTTTCCTTCCTGATGTACGACGCCGTCCGAATAAAGGATTCGATTCTAAGTACACAAAAGTGGCATGGTGGGGAACATGTGAAAATTTGGTGCATTTCTGGACATGGAGTTCTACCTGTTAACCTAATAGAAGGGAACATGGATCAATTCCAATACAAAAATATACTGGAAGAAACAATGTTACCTTAAGCTGAAGAAGTGCTTCCGGTTAATTGGGCATTCCACCACGACAAGTATAATTATTAAATTAATGAGGTAATAAAAGGTACTAGAGACTTGCGTAGACTAAAAGTATCTAAAAATATCTGATACATCTTATATAACTAACTATAATATTTAATACACAATGAGCTTCAAAAGAAATCAAAAATATTTTTGTTATTTTTACGTGAATTAATAATTATGACCCTGACCTTGATCATTGCTTACTTATCATATGGATTACATTATATGCATAACTTGTAGGAGATGTTTTAAAACTGTATGAATTTTTATATTTGGCCAATGATTTCGACTTTTATTAAGAAGGGCTCTCTTTCTTTATTGTGTTAACCTACGAACTTAAGTTTTTTACAGCAATATGGGGCCCTAGACCTTTATATACGATACTAATTTCAACTTTATACTGTAAGTGGTCTTCGAGAAAAAGAGTCTTGACACGGACCAACGGACAACAGACAGACTAACGGACAACAAAGTGATCCTATAAGGGTTCCGTTTTTTTTTCATTATGTGGTACGGAACCCTAAAAACGGAATAGAACATACTAAACATTATCTCAAAGCATATTCAAAGTGTTGAATTATGTCCGTCTCTATATGTTTAAAAAATCCCCGTGAAAATTATACGTAAGTTAGTATGGCCTATTCAATACAAGTCTGGAAGAAAGGAATTTTTAGGATTATGAAATGAACCTAGTTAGAAGATATTTAATTTAGAATAAAGTGTTTAGCAATCTATCTTCGACAGGTTTCTACGAAAGCGAGTCCGTCCATAACAGTCGATGGGATCTCTACTTACCCTGGAATGGGGTTCGGGCCTATGGGGCCCGTGGTTCCCCTACCTGGTGACCAGCCCGGCAAGCAGCTGCAGCAAAACCAAGACACCACAACTGATCTCCCAACAACCGTCAAACCGAAGAAAGAAAGGAAATTGGTTATAGCGGCTGTCGAGTTTCATAGAGTTGAAACACCTTTTCTAATAGGCCTGTGGATTTTTTTCGCCAGTATCGCAAAAATTGGTGAGTACATAATTATTTAATCATGGTAAAACTTTTAAATATAAAACTGTAGCTTTTTGTGGTTCCTTTAGATACGCAGCTACTAAGGGCTGGAATGAGTTTTGTTATTGTTGCAAGAAACACACTAATAAGGAAACGCCCAATTTTTTTTTATCATTATTAGTTTGGCGTAGTGGCCACAATCTTACCTGATGTTAACTGACGATGTGGCCCAAGATGATAACACGCTAAACCTAGTGGAAGAGTGGCTCTCAAGTGCAGCTGCCTGAACACTCCTATTGGAGCTTGGTAACAGATTTTCAACTTGAGGGTGGTAGCTAGCCAGGCGGCCATTAGAAAAAACATTACCACCATGCTATGTTTTCCTCACGATGTTTTCTTTCAGCGAAAGCTCAGGCTCATTGCAGTTTGTTATTGTTTAGGTTGGCTCAAGTGATGCGCGGTCTGTCTCGGAGGTTATGGAATCTGATTAATATGCAGAATACAGTTAGGAATATATATTATACACATATATTATTATAGCATATATGCGTCACATGTCTTATGTATTACGATTATTTAGTTTTATTATAATAAAATTGTATGTGTATTAATTCGCCCATGAAGTTATACCCATACCAACAGGCCCAGTTAGAATATCATCGCTGCACTGCTTGTAGCAGTAATCCTGCCTCATGCTGAGACAGGGGCCTACTCGACCCATACAACACTTCATTTATTGTGTCAATTTGTTTAGTTATGTATGTGTGTTTTGTGTGGTGTTATTGTCGAATAAAATATGTTTTTCTTTCTTCCTATAATAATAATGCACGTTTATATTAAAACTACATCAGTTTATGAGAACATATTGAAACTTAAGGCAATGAAATAACTACATAACAAAATGAATATTGTTTAACATACTTCTGATCGATGTGAAATATTCACTTTTCTTTTAATTTACCCATAGTTCAAACGTACAAATTCAAGTTATAATGAATGTATCTTTAATGTATAATTATTATACAAGTTAGGTAGATACTAAATATTTACAGGGCATCCTTTATGAGCATTACATAATAAATATGAATGTAAAACATGATTATTAATTATGTTGATATAACAATAATAATGTTTCATTTTAAGGTTTTATTTTGTTTTATTTACAAAATGCATACTATATTATAATTGTCGGATTCAAACTTTTGTCTTCGTATATTGTATTAAATGAAATACATAGATATATTGTTTTGGCTTTATATTAATAAAATTATACGCATACTAATGTTTGCGTGCTTTCTATTTACCTCCTCGTTGAGACAAAACAATCAAATATTCAATCTCAGTCACAGACGTCACAGTTGTAAAACAACTTATTTTTGTAAATCAAATAAAATTGAAATGCATAAATAAAACAACACTTTAATAAGAGAATATAAAGAAACAGGTTTATACAACGTTCATTTTAAATAATTCAGAAAAAACTTCTTTATCGGCAAAGTTGGTTAGGCCTCGTATAATTGAGAAGGTGAAGTTCGATAGACTCGAGGAAAACTGTGACCTACATACAAAGAATTGGCCTTGGGACGGGATTTGACACTAATTGAAGTAGTGAATTTACCAATATTACCGTTATAAACTTGAAGACAAGACGGAAATATCAATATATATAAGTTTATTTAAAATAAATATATGTATATTACTTATAACCCAAATCACCAAAAAAAACACGAACTTATAAGATTCCAATTTTCAAAGAGAAGTAATTTCTTATCCAATAATTATGGAATATTTTTAGAACATTATAATAGCATATCTAAAAACATTAATATTATGTGTTAAAAGATATTATAAATCAACTATGTAATAATATGAATATTAACTATAACTTGTTATAGTAACCAAAACGTCAAAGGTCTAACGATGTAGTGAATCTTCTATAAATAGAGATGATTTCGAGTAATTAGGGAGTACCTACATAACATCATCTCACGCGTGTTACATGAACGTAATATCAGTAAATCATATTATCAAACCTCTTATGCGGTTTTTAAAATCACCACGCAAGTTTTCTGTACATCTATACTAATAATATAATAAAGCGGAAGAGTTTTTGTGTTTGTTTGTTTAAACACGCTATATATTTCTTTTAAATTATACGCGGTTGAAACAGCTGCGCACAGCTAGTTTTAAGAAATATTTGATTTTATTTTTACAGTATGATTTTTGGTACTATTTTTATTCATTAATACAATATATTAATTTTTTTTTTTTTTTTTTTTTTTTTTTTTTTCTTGTTTTAAGGCCTTGAACCCTTGGGGTTATGTCGGCCTAGTGAATAAACTAGCTTTAATTAAAATAACAAACAATGAAGTTGTATACCAAAAAGGCATCAGAACTACCAGGTTTAGATAATATAGCATGAAAGGCACCCTGATCCCACATATTGAGACCAAGGAGCCCTACCAGACTTTCTCTCTCTGTTTTGTTCCGGACACATTCCATCAAAACGTGATGCATATCTTGAACTTTATCGCAGTTTTCACAATTAGGCGAAGAACGTTTATTCATCAGATAAAAGAATTTATTCAGGGCCATGTGCCCGGAACGCAATCTATGGGCGATAACAATATGGTTCCTGGACATTCTCACGTTAGTGGACCACGGTATATGAGGAGGCTCACTTTGCAGAGTTCGGTACCAAATTCCTTTTTCCTTCGATCTAAGGTCGAAATGCTCTTTCCAGTTGTTAAACGATAAATGCTTATATTTGGCTAAAACTTCGGTATAATGAGGAGTAGTACTAAATATAGTTCCACAATATATTAATAAAACTGTAACATATTCACATACAGAAATTCATTTCAATGCTTTTTTTTATGTTATTTGAAAATCCCATTTTAATTAAAAATAATTTATTAGAATTTTTAAGACAGGACACAACATTCTATAAATAATTATTTTCATTTGTGTTTGTAAAAATATAATTTTTCGTCTTCGAATGACCACTAATGACGTGGTTACTGGAATATATTTTTTTCTTTCTCTTAACTGTAAAAATATTTTTGTATCTACCTTTCAACAAACTCCTTCGAGATTTCACAGACAATGGATTGTAATATTCACGATGTGCCGAAACATCCAATTTGCTCTTTCTTTTCGTTTTACCTGTAATATTGTTCTTCGGTACTTGAGGTACACGAGTACTGTACGCAGTAACGTAGGCTGTTTCATGATTAAAATCAGTTCGTTGAGATTTAAGCGGTCCTTTGTCGCCATGAGAAGGACAACGAGTATCTATCTCCATAGAAGTGCTAGCCGAATAGGATGATTCCGATACCTCTGCTTCTGATATTGGACTTGTGAATTTATCTTCATACCTTAAGGTATGCACGTTGGTGTAATAATTACCCATTTTAACATCGACATACTCAAAAGATTCACTAGACGTCTTTGCTTTTATAAGAGAGTCTTTTGGGGAATAATTTTTACTTCTAAATTGGCAGCCGACATCTCTTATGAATACCACTGTTTCGTTACTTACATTATCTTTAGGAAAATACGTCGAATTAAATTTCTTATATGAAGAATCATACTGACAGGACTTATTTGACCTACAGGAACAGTTATATGGAGATGGTATATGAAATGGTGAAAAAGACTTTGACATGCCGTTGGCCTGATGATTTGTTAAAAAAGCCGGGGTTTGATAGCCATTTGTAAATTCATAAGCATTTTGCATTCGAGAAACCATTTCAATACGATGATCCATGTTGTTCGTTAAAGAATCATGTTGGCATACGGGTATGTATTTACATCTGGGAATATGAGGACAGCCTGTATTCCTGTCATCCTGAATATGACTGCATGGCGTGTCATCAAAATTCAGAGCTCTTGAAAACGGAACACACAATGGTAGATTCACACAACGTGGTCGATGAAGGCATGGAGGTATATATTCACAATTATTTTTGAGTACATTCGCTCTTTGACATGACGGTACTACAGTACACGGTGGATGATGTCGACATGCTTTTGTTATTCTTATGACCCTGGGAGAAGATTTTGGGTAGGATTGCGTTTTGGTAGTTTTAGGATTACAATATTTATTCTCATCACTGGGTAATATCTGGCAAACTGGTACCAATTCGCAAGGTGGTTCATGTGTACAGATATCAGCGCTATCTACTGTTTCACTTATTATACTTCTCGGTGTAGCTCTGTAGGCATAAGTAGTTTTTGATAAAATTTCTTTACTATGACATATTAATGATTCGTTTTTTAAGTTATCCTCTTCTTCTGTAGTACTTATAATGTTAACCTTTTCTTTGCAGTGAGGACATATCAATTTCCGGGATCTCTTTTGTGATTGTTTTTCACTTTTTTGTTTATTAATTTCAGTTATAATAGGTGAATCTTCTTTAACAGTTAATTGCATGATAGGTTCTTTATCAGAATCAGTAACCTTTTGTATTAATTTCATACTTTTATTTGTAGTGTTATCTTCTTTATATGTATTTTTATGTTTCTGTTTCTTTTGTTTATTTACTTTTACATCAGTTTTTTCAGCTAAACAAACTTTTGTTGTACTAGTTACTTGATCTGTAACTGTTAACGTTTTACTATTTTTTGCTAATTGAGTAAGTGATTTCTTGTCGGTGCATGGACACGCGTAAGAAAACAGTTGACATGGACACGGATCTTCAGTTCGTTTTCCGCGGTCTTTCTTCTTGATTGTTTTCTGTTCAGTAACGGGGCTCGTGTATTCCGTGTGATATTTTGCATAAGACCAAAACTTTTGTTGTTTATCTGTTATATTTTTATCATATTCGTGACTTCGATAGTAATTATTTTCTTGTTGTTGATCTCTCAAAAAAATTTCAGACGATAAGATTGTATCTCGCATATTTTTCCTTTTCTCTTTTTTTAAATTTACCTCTATGCTATCACGTGGCAAAAGCCTTGGTTTAACTTTTGCCACACATTTTTGAACAACAGCTTCTGATTTTCTTCCAAATACGTTTGTATTTAGTGGCAATTTCATTGCTTTAAGTATATTAACATTTGATAAGCTGATTTCAGTAAGACAGTGGAACGAATGTCTTTTTGCAATACTATCAAGATCGTAAAATATGGTGCTTGTTGATGGCACGACAGTTTTATTACTATCTTTTTTGTTTAAACTGTGATATTTTTCACTAGTCACATACTGGGTATTATTCATAAGCAGTGAGGATTTTTTAATTGTATCACTATATGTTGTTGTACAAGCGAACTGTTCCTTACATTTCTTTGGTCTCCGATAAAGTACGTTATTGAACGGTGTTGAACCGAATATTTCATATATGCTGGTGTATGATTTTGTTTGAGATAATATGCTTTTGTTTGTATCGTACATTTTGGAAAGAATCACAGCTATGCCTCAAAAGGCAGCTGTTTATTTGGATGATTTTTTTACACAATGCAACGTTTCAATTTCACTCATATTTACTTAATAATTTAATATTTTTGTGATATTACCATTTTATATTTTTATAAACTTGGACAGTATGACACTGCCATACGTCATTTCTTGAATGATGTTTTTTGTCAGTGTCTTACGAGTAAATTTAAATGTTTTGTTGCAGGTTTTCATATGGCCCCAAAGTTATCAAAGATGTTCCCGGAATCATGTCTTCTCATATTCGTGGGAGTTCTTATTGGGGCTTTACTATTAAGCACCCACAGCGTTCATGTTCAACCACTGACTCCAGACACTTTTTTCTTATACATGTTGCCTCCAATAATTTTAGATGCTGGATATTTCATGCCAAATAGATTATTCTTCGATCATTTAGGTACTATATTACTCTTTGCTGTCGTCGGGACTGTATTTAATACTTTAACTATTGGTAAGTTGTATTTTGGATTTCTTAACTATAATTCGTTGTTTCCTAATACTGATGAAAAGTAAAACTTGCTTTCTATCACGTTTAGACTGATACCTATAACTATCCTACATTATATATCCTATATTTAACTACATCAAACTTAGGTCCTTGAATTATTTAAAGTGTAATTTATGTATTAGACCCTTAGATTAATACTTAGCCCTTTCTTACAGTTCTAACAGTAATACGATGTATCTCTTTCTGCATAGAAGCATATAATAAAATACAAATAGGACAAGAAAGTTCTATCGCCATAAAGCCCGGTGAAGCTGCTAAGGCCCTTCAGTTTTACAGTGTTAGTCAGTTATGAAAAATTGCATAGTGCGGTGTAGGTTACCGTAGTTGCCCGTCACAATGTGCAAACTTAGAAAGAGGGTTTCAATGGAACTTGTACGAAATTACTTTTCAAAGTACATTTTATAAGTCGATTGACTATTAATCGTTACCTTGTAAAGTCTACTTACCTCTGATAGTTTTCCTTTTAACTTCATTATATATACTGCCATGATTTTTTTCAAATATCCAAAAACAACTGTTTAGCTGGCAGAGGCACAGTTGACTCTAACAAAAGTTAGCACTTTAAAGCTTAATGTTTCGCAAATGGATCCCTGAAATGAAAAACGGTTTTCACACACCTGCGATATTATTAACGATCTATCGACCTAACGACCTAAGATAGGATAGACGAGAAAAAAATAATTCATTCCCACTTTAAGTGTAAGGGAGGTACACTAAACATTATTTTCAAAGATTTTATTTTACCACCTGTCGTGATTACTATGTATACCCAAACCAAATTACAGCTTTCTACTACTAAGAATCTCTGAGCTAAGCCGCAGACATAGAAAATCTATAACGGTTCCTTGTTGACTTCGCAATCCTAAAAAGGCAAGAAATTTGTTAGTGAAACAAGGAAACATTTCTCTATAATCCTAGTTCATTACTTAGGGATAACTCTAGTTCTGTGACATTGTAAAAGCCGTAGAGGCTTAAACTAATAAAAACAATACCATTCTAATTTTGTAGAATTACTTTTGCAGCCGGTATGTTTATATTATAGATGTCTTTAAGATGATACAAATATACTCTA
Organism: Saturnia pavonia; assembly: GCA_947532125.1. Classification (NCBI taxonomy): domain Eukaryota; kingdom Metazoa; phylum Arthropoda; class Insecta; order Lepidoptera; family Saturniidae; genus Saturnia; species Saturnia pavonia. Next base: position 5,837,223 of record OX383907.1, on the reverse strand, counting down.
CTTATACAGGTGCGTCTTTGTGGGCGTGTGGTCAAACCGGGATGTTTGGTTGTACTACACCCTTGCTTGACATGTTACTATTTGGTGCTTTGATATCTGCCGTGGATCCAGTGGCAGTTTTGGCTGTGTTTGAAGAAATTCACGTGGACGAAGTTTTGTATATAGTGGTTTTTGGAGAATCGCTCCTGAATGATGCTGTTACTGTTGTTTTATATCACATGTTTGAGGCGTATACGTAAGTTCACCTAAATTTAAACTAATAGCTTTATTTACGGTTATATATCTAATATATAAAATTCTCGTGTCACGGTGTGCGTGATTGAACTCCCCGAAACGGTTCGACCGATTTTCGTGAATCTTAGCGTGCATATCGGCCGGGGTGGAGAATTGGACAACATCTATTTTTCATCCCCCTAAATGTTAAGGGTGGTCCACCCCTATTTTTTTTTATTTTTTAGACAAAATTTTTTGTTTTTAAATTTTTATGATACAACATCCAAAAATACATACAACCCTAAATTTTCACCCCTCTACTATCAACGTAGTCCACGCATGCGGAGCCGCAGGCATAGCTAGTAGTATATATATGTATAGAGTTTATATGTAGTAGAAATTGTCTAAGGTTTGACTACACATTTTTTTTACGTAAAGCAGCAGTGTTCGCGCTGCTGCATTCCAGCCTGAAAGGTATAGATGGCAATACACACAGGCACATGAGGTGTTCCAACTCAATTCACAGGAGTAGGATTCTACCACGATTGGCCTCAGGATTCAGGGTTCTTTTGAAATATATTGTACATAGCTATAGGTTAAAATTTACATAGTAGTCAAGGGTCAAGAAAGTCAAACCGAATGCTGTTGAATATGATTTATACATCAGAAGTAATTATAAAGACGTGGCTTGTCTCATTCTGATTGAATGGCTTATTGGTTTTTGTGGCAAATGAAATATGAGAAAGGAATATTAAAGTTTTTCATATTGATTTAGGGTATATTTATTTCTAGTTTTGTGCCTTGACCTCCATGGTGATGAATGCAACGATATATTTATATACAACACTTTCTCTATATGTATTATGATATACATATTATATTAGATGATATAAATATATTATTTAACAATTGTAAAAAACGTACATACGGGAGAGTCAGGGCTGTACAACCTGACTCGGTCACGACCACAATATATATGGTGAAATGCTTGCCATAGTGATTAGCTTATGCGTAGCGTTTTTACGTGCATATCCAGTTTTTATTTACGCAGGCTAGCAGGACATCGGCCAATGTTTTTGGATTATACTGTGCTTACCATCAGGCAAAGTATCGCCACTTATGCGTACTACTTAAAAAAAATTGAACAGCAATTATTTTGATAGATATAAATAAATAGCAATTACTTGTTCTTTAACAGGGAAATGGGTGCATCTAAGCTTGTCTATACGGATATTCTTGCTGGGCTTGCGTCCTTTCTCGTGGTGGCCGTTGGAGGTACTTGCATCGGTGTCGTATGGGGTTTCGCTACAGGCTTGGTCACACGATTCACGAATGAAGTTCGAGTTATCGAGCCCATCTTCATTTTTGTCATGGCGTATCTAGCTTACCTTAATGCGGAAATGTTTCACATGAGTGGTATTTTAGCGTGAGTATCTTTAAGTTACTATAATGTATAGTATATAAGAGTAGGAGTGAGGCGTATTTCTATGAAACAGGAACAGGTGGAACAGGTTTCTTATTTTACCTGTTATAGCTCATCCCTACATAAGAGTGCCACACCTATTTCTGCCGCTAAGCAGCAGTGGTCACACTGCTCACATTGCTGGGTTTCAGTCTGGATAATATAGTTGGCGACATGCACTCGACTGTGAAAGAACACCGCCACATCTATTTATGTCGCTAAGCAGCAGTGATCACACTACTCACATTGCTGGGTTTCAGTCCGGATAATATGGTTGGCAACATGCACTCGACTTTGGGAGCACCACCGCCACACCTATTTTTGCAGCTAAGCAGCATTGGTCACACTGTTCACAATACTGGGTTCCACTTCGAATAATGTGGTTGGCAACACGCACTTGGACACGAGGCATTCCAACTCAGTCCTCAGGAGTAGCAACCTATTATGAACTAGCCTCAGTTAGAATTACGGCCCTTATTGAGACTGGTTACAAATTAATAAATAGATATAGGCTCCAGTGACCACTCAGCATCGAGTGGACAGGAAGCGTATTTGCTACTTCATAACAAAAACTATTTTGGCTGACTAAAAAGATCTTCAATCTCATATGACCTGATAGAAAAAGATAAGTAATAAAGTATCTTTAATGAGTAAACTTGAATGTATTCTTTAAATGGAATAATACGATATTAATGATGTTGGAGAACCTTAACTTTTAAATTGTTTCGAATAACTTTTTCCCATATAGGTATTTTAATACAAAATTGAGTATATACCCAATGGATATATAACTTTTTATAAAATGTAGTGTTTCAAACAAAGAGAAAAGACCTAAAGTTGTTACTTTTAAAGTTTATTTAATATGTTATTGTGGAATGATTGGGCGCTCGCTCTCGACTGGTTTTTTAACCACTGGATAGCGACAGCTATACGTATGGTGAACGTGTTCGGCTTCATAGTGATCCGTTTCTGTGTATCACGTTTCAGAATTATTTTCTTTACCTGCCTATCGCTTCATTTATATTTCTTCTACATTTTTTTACACCATTTTAGTATCGATCCGATCATTTGGAGATGTTTTTTTTTTGTTTAGTTCCCTTTTAAACCTTTTACATACCATCGGTGATATTGTAATATTATCTATGGCAAAAGACTCGGTCTTAATTATATATAGCATAATGCTATTATGTATAATTATTTTCACATTTGATTCACATTAAGGATTGATTTCTATAACACTGTATAGATTTTACTAACGATATTACACAACGATCTGCATATCACAGACCTAGTAAATCGTTACAAAAAAGTTCATAGTGACATAGCTCATTTGACAGTAATACCGTATATGTACACAATACGTACAATCTTTACCGAAAAGATATGATGGATTAAATTTTTCTAGCTATTTTTAAGTGTGTAACAATGTAAGCATACGAGGTACACATCATAAATACACGTTTTATTTATCCAGCAGTTGTAAATATTCCACGTCGACCATGCCCTACTTGGAAATTGAGATCGATTTGTTTGACGTTATGAAGTGGATCGATACGTCTTTTAAAGGGTTTTCAATTTAAAAATATCAAGTTTCTGCTGACAATATTATCTGGTTTGTGTTTTGAGAAAATGTCGGACTCCTTTTATTTTACCCTGTCAAGAAAATAAGTCGGAAATGGATATAACTGGGACAGACAGGATACTGTTTATATAGCTATGAAACACGATTTTTTGTTATTTCGATATGAAGGGGAACTATAAGAAGCGTTAAGCCCTACGGTATTGTTTACGACAGTATATTTTTTTAAATAAATCTCATTCTCACCCAAAACATGTTTTCCTTCTTCACTTTCCTCTATCAACTGTTATCTTAGTTTTAACCCTTTTTATCATATCATATATTTTAATTTCAAATATTATTTCTTATAGCTTTTATCTGATTTGACCTAATTTTGTAACCTCATAAAGATCTAGAATTTCAATTAAATTGAAATGTCCAATATAAGCTTGGCATGTATAATTTTATGTTATCTATTGAAAACATTAATTATTATGTTGATTTCAATTATTTTTAATTAATAAAAATTGTTACGTGAACTCTGTTAGTAAGCTGAAACGATCCGATTCGATGTTATTCACTTTATTCTTGCTTATTAAAGTCAAAGCTTCACTATACTATAGTCAATTATAAGAATATCTAAAAATATATACATACATAATATATAAACTAGTGTAGGCAAAGAATTGGAGACAAAAAAAACTACATCCATTGCTTTGAAAGTTTCGAAACTTAGTTTTTATATTCACATCAGAATTTTTTATTTTATGGTCGCTGTCTAGACTAAAAAAAAGCAATGAAGTCTAATCCAATTTACCCGCGAGTAGAATTATTTCGTTTTGTATTTATATTTACGGTTTAATAATTTCCTTAGAAACTAGATACTTTTATTATTTCAGAAATGCATAATACATATATAGGTACCTTTATACTACAAATTATGTACAGGTAAGAAAACTTACAACATAGAGTACTCGCCTTAAAAATTAGAAAAATCCAGTTAAAGTAACCTTAAACCTAACAAAATATGAAATTCCCTAAAATATTGAGACCAATGAAGAAATTCATTAGTCTTGTCAAGACTCTTTAGGAAAAAAGTAATTCATAGGATTTTATTGTATAATTTATATAAATATTTTAATATACAAGTATGTAGTACATGTTCTAAACAAGAAATTGATCTTTGCTAATCCGTAGAATATCCGTTCAATTCTCTTATAATAGGAATTTTATTGTGATTGTATGTTATTTGTGTGTACCAGGATAACGTTCTGTGGTATTACAATGAAGAACTATGTTGAGGCGAACATATCGCATAAGTCACACACGACTATCAAGTATACAATGAAAATGCTCTCGTCGTCGTCGGAGACAATAATCTTCATGTTCCTCGGCGTGGCCACGGTGAATAACCACCACGATTGGAACACTTGGTTTGTTTTACTGACTATTGTGTTCTGCTCAGTATTTCGTATAATCGGTAAGACATTCTTTATTTAATTTCACATTTATGTTAATAACACCAAAGATATTGCATACTTATCTATGAACCTGTTAAAAACGACCAGGTTAAAATTTATGAGCTGGAGTTTTCTGTAAAGGACAAACTGGTTATTTTTTAATGCCACTCAAATTAAAAGTCTAACGTCAAGTTCAATAGGTGTATTTCGGCAGCTACATTTGAAAGCCAATCTCTCTCTAGACTTAACGTAATTACCATCTCACACATCGTCACATAACATCAGGTGAGATTGTGGCAAGCCGCTAAGACTATTAAGTATTAACCTGTCTCTAGCAATAATTTGTTTATCCAAAACGCAACATAAATTGAGATAAAAAAAACATAATGATTAAGTATAAAAAAATATTATCCATAAAACTTTTTTTTAATGTATACATTTTTGAAATCATAAATAGGTATGAAAATATAGAAAATTAATATATAGTCACTAATTATCCCAGATTAGATCGTTCTGTGTTATATGTTAGCTAAATAACAAAGTACAAAAACAATACAAACAACCAAAGTTTATCGTTCCACAAACTTAGGTTTCAGCCGCGGTCGTAGTAAATTGGATGAAGGTTCGTCGATACGGAAACTCGGTCAGTTGTGCCAAGGAGTTGATTTTATGTTCTATAATGGTATTTAATTGTTGTTCAAATGTTTCTTTCAGGTGTGTGCATATTTAGCGCAGTTGCAAATAAATTCCGTTTGCACAAATTAAATATGGTAGAAAAGTTTGTGATGTCCTACGGAGGTGAGATTATTATTTTGTATTCTTATAACAGCGAATGTCATAAACAATGCTAATCTGTTAAAAGTTTTTTTTAATGTTACCTAAAAGGTTGTGTTGCGGAAAATAGAAACCTATAAAAATTTTGTGATATTTATGATACTAGTAATTGGCCTCGCAGACGTTGTTCTGCCTTTTTCAGTAGTCAATAACCCGACCACAGCGCCATCTATTGCGTTCGGGGATAGCATAAAAACCTTTTCAATAAAAAACAATTCGATCTACCAACTTTCATGATGTTGCAATTTATTTAGTTGTGCCCCACCATTTCTTCGACTAACTCTTCACCGCGCTGCACTGACCGCGACGTGGCGACGCCAACACACCCTTCCAGCCATCCTATCCTAGTTTTCATTTCCCGTACTTGTCCACAGATTGCCAGATTGCTTGACATTAATTTGTACTGCTCTGCCCCTTAGTGTCATATGGTAAAGTTATGTATCTTATTGTAAGGTACATAGGAATAAAACGCAGTAATTGAGAAAAGGATAGTATAATTAAATTTCTATTAGCGCGAAAGAGTAAACGAATAATGAGAATGACCAGAATGACCATAATGAGAATGGCCAGTGTTTTTTTTTTGTATACTAGGAAGATGGCAAACAATAATATGGCCCACATGTCTATCGTAGTCCATGGACGCTTGTAATACTCTAGATATCACTAGCGCGTTGCCGACCTTCTCCAAAAAAATATCTCTATGCTTTACCTCTCTTTGAACCCACCCTTCCTAGAGGAGCTCTGGAAACCCTACTCACCCCTCCTCCCTTCCTCCCCTCTCCTTTCCTCCTCCTTATTACGTCATTGGATCCTTCAAACGTAACGTGAAGAGATATGCAGGCCGGCATGACAACGGCAACTGCCGATGGATTGCCGATCTCTTGATGGGCGCCGTTGTGTTTAGATTATATTGTGCTTACCGTCAGGGACAGTAAAACTTAATAAGTCGGTAAATGAAATCCTTCTTTAATCCCGATAAAACACGTAATTTCCATGGAAAAAAGCGTTTTCAAGTGAACGAATTCGTGAGTAAATACCAGCTAGTACATAATATAGAAGCTTTGTCAAAAAAATAAAATATCGCATCGCGACGTCCTTTCTTTATGATATGCGATCCTTTAATGTAGAGGATATATACAATAAGTACAAAATTTTCGTCTAGACGTTTCACAACAAGTTACGGCAAATTGCGAAGTACGTTAGTTCTCATGTCTGGAAGCTTTAAACACAATGCTTGAGAATAGTTTTTGTAATATTGTAGCACGGTTTAACTTTGGACAATGTTTTAGAAACAGATTTAAAGTTTATCTATTTTAGTCGTACATTTTTTTAATTATACTATGTATGTAGTTTTTCTGGGTGCACGATAAATGTGTCAGACAGAATCGCGACCACTACACACGAAGTGTACTTAACACACGTGCCATAGTGGCACGATTAGGTGCGTCACGTTCCCGCCCGTGTATACCCAGCTAGGATCAGCCAGTGTATACCCAGCTAGTATCAGCAGTGTATACCCAGCTTGGATCAGCCAGTGTATATCCAGTTACCGAGAGGCTTTCAGGTCGGCATAACAGTAACGACTGACGATGGATTGGTGATCTCTCGGTGGTCACTGTTGTTTTTGGATTGAACTGTGCTTACCATCAGGCAGAATACCTTCACTTTACTATAGGTACTATTATGAAAAAAAATTTATTAAGTGCATATTACAATAATCTGTATATTTTCCAGTAATTTTAATGTTCTGTGGCTATAGCAACATGTTGCTTGCTTGCCACGTGATTTCCAAAGTTTCCTAATAAATCATGTTACGGTCTCGGAGAAGGAAAGTTGATAAAGTGGCGAGTACTCAGCCACGTGAATTGAATAATCGATAACTGAATCAAAGAGTTTATGTAAAGGTCAAAGAGACCTTCCATTGGCGAAGTTTTTCTTTTGATATAGTAGCAGAGAGCAAAATTTTGATCGAAACAAAAAAGTTTAGGGTGTAAGGGAACTCATAGGAGTGTAAGAGGGAATCGAACGGATGTAAGAAGTTTCAAGTTTTTCAGTTTCAAGTTTCGCGTTTGGGGATCTGCCGGTGCATACCCAATATCTATTTACGCAGGCCGGCATGACAGGGGCGACTGCCGATTGATTGTTGATCTCTCTGTGCTCATCACTGTTTGTGCATTGTACTGTGTGTATGCTTACCATCAAGCATAGTTCCGTCTCTTTACCTTGCTACTATATAAAATAGTTGTTGATAACATCGTATGATTATAATGTTTTTATAAGTGTTTTGAACATTTGAAATAGATTAACTGGACACAACTTTTTTTTAACAAAATTTACGTAATACATCAGCATAATATAACATATAAGTTCACGTGTCATTTACTTCGCTGTCAATTATCACCAAATACAGAAACCGTCAATAATAAATGTATTAGAACCTGTGCATTGATCAACTGTAAAAGCAGCGCCGACACTTCTATTTCTGAGCAGCACCGTCACTTCTATTTCTGAGTAGCATCGTCATTTCTATTTCTGTCATGAAGCAGCAGTGCTCATACTGCTGTGTATCGGTCCGAAGGGTGTTGTTGGTGACTTACGCCCGTACACAAGGTGTTCCAACTCAGTCCTCATGAATATCAACTTATTATCACTGGTCACAGTTTTAACTACGTACTCCATTATTTTCTGTTTCTCTTACAGTAAAACTATTATGTATATGCAATATAATCATGTGCATATTTTTGTTATTAAGTACTTAATACATATTTTAAGTTATATATTATGAATAAAATTCGCAGGATTGCGAGGTGCGGTGGCTTTCGCTTTGGTGCTACTAATAGACCCTGATGTAGTCAAATTACAACCTATGTTCGTTACCACTACAATAGCGGTCATTTATTTTACGGTCTTCATACAAGGAATAACGATAAAGCCTTTAGTAAAAATACTGAATGTTAAAACGGCGGAGAAGAGGAAGCCTACTATGAATGAGAGAATACACGAAAGGGTATCAGAATATTTTATATAATTAATTTATATATACGTACCTAATAGTTATTTAATTTTGCTGTTGTATGAAACATAAAGTACTATTACACTTACAATTAAGAGCTTCGGAAGTGCGATATGATGAATTTAACCATTAATTATTATAATAAAATCATTGACACTGATGGCTCTGAAGAGGTTAAAAGAATGTTAATTTTATACATCGTTAAACCATTTTTAAACCATTAAAAAATAATAGTCAGTTAAATGAAGTTATATTATTATCATTCATGGCTAACTTGATCATGTTGATGGCACGCGTGAAAATATTTCGGAGTAATTTTTATTTTGTCAAGCCAAAGATGGTATAACATTGTATGAGCGTTATGTACACTTTTTAATGACTTTGCATGTACCGCCTGTACATGTATACATTGCAACGAATGTTCTAAGCCGCTTACGAGTCCTTTTTTTAATATGCTTTAATTTTTATACTAATTATTAGACAATGGAAATAGAGTGAGGTTATGTCATTTCTATGATGTAAACATTTTTCTTCTACTTTTGTAGACAGAATGAAGACTTTTCAATCCACCATTAGGTCTTACCAATATTGTACTCATTAATTTGAACATACATTATGGCAAGCACTCGAGCTAATATTAATATTTCTACACCGATGACATAACATTGTCCTTTCGTCCTTTAAAGCGTCATCGAAGAAGACTTTATTATGATTCAGAGGGAATCTTGTTTTATAGATTATACATATTGATTATTTGTTTTTAGTTCATGGACCATTTGATGGCTGGCATTGAAGATATTTTAGGTAAACACGGTAACCATCACATGAGAGATAAATTCAAGAGATTTGATAATCGGTTTATCCGACCATTTTTGCTTAGGAATTATCAGGTAACGTAATATTAATTTCAAAACTTTTAATGAATTTCTTAAACGATCAGCTGTGCAGGTACGGCTATAAAGATTAAGATTGGAGGGGGTCGTACATCGGAGTTTCTCGAGGATTGAACATCGATCACAACATAAAGAATAAACAAGTAAAAAGTAAAAAAAAAACTGTAACCCGACTACGGAAAAATAACTACAATTAAAGGAAAACAGAGTTCCACATCCTTTAATAACCCAACTTGTTTTTCTATCGCTTGCATTTATATTCACATTTAATATTCTACTATATTTGTATTTATGAACTCATTATTTTCTCCCTTTATTTAATATCCTACTCGATACAATAGCTAAAAAAATAACAGAGATCCCTACTTTTTTGTTGTAACATCCGTCAAGTTGATGTTGTTCGTATAAAATGTTATCCGGACCACATTAACAAATCGATTGAGACCCTATACATCAAAATCAGATAAGTAGTTTAGACGCTACGGAGGAACATGCGTAAATACAAACATACATAGCTGCTAATAACTTTTCATTTTGGATCCGTAAATCCGTAATCCGTCGGATAAAAATAACTATAATTTTCTACGATAATTTATATTTAGTTTGAAGGAAAACGGGTCATGATCTCTATAATCCTCCCCTTAGATCCACGTCTGCAGCTGTGGCTTTATTTTAAACCTTTCAACGTTAAAATCTATCAAATCGTATATTTATTACCTCTCTTACTAGGGTCAAATCTATTCATCATCACGCCATTTACTACTAGAGTAGGCGCAGAGAATGGTATACTTATTTTCTATATCCGTCAGAGTAATGAAACCCTCTTGCATCGGCGGTGCTTTTTACTATTCCTACATAAAGTAGTTTATTTATATAGCTCTTTAGAAACGACTTATTTATTTGATTAAATTACTATAAACAATTTTTAGGGCGCAGAACCAAAGATTTTAGAAACCTATTCGAAGCTAGCTATGAAAGATGCCATAGAATATATGCAAAGGAATGCCTCAACAATCGGTAATATATCTGGAGCAGAATCAATGTCTGCAATATTTAAAAATTACACCAACGCAAATTTCAACGGAAGGTTTGTCTCCAGAATGTTTAAGTAATACATTTTATTTTGAAAGACTACATTGCGGGAATGTATTATTATATCTTCATATTATATATACACGTTAACCTTAAGTGAATATTACCTAATGATGTAATATAATAGAGACTAACAAATTGGGTTATTTTTCAAAAAAAATGTTTTACTTCTTTTTCAGTCCAAGTTTTAGCCAAATAGATTCATCCACATGGAATATTGATATGCAAGAGTTAGAATACAACCCTTCAAAGAAAGATCTTACCGATGCCAAAATACATCACCTTCTTGCTGAAGAACTTTGTAAACCGTTTAGAAGGGTACGTACCTACTTATAATATTAATACGTAGTTTATGTCAAATGGTCATTTAATATTAAGTTGTTATTAATAGAAGTTAATAGCAAATGTTAAAGAGATATTTTTGTTTGTTTGAACGCGCTAATCTCTGGGACTACCAGTCAGATTAGAAAACATCTTATGCATTTTAATGTTTATTTATTGAGGAAGGTTATAGAATATATTGTTTTATGCTACGACTCTAAGGAGTCGAACAGTAATCATTCATCAAGTACGGCAAATTAAAATAACAATAGGCTACACGGGTGTCTTAGGGGCGGCGCTTTGGAGAATATGCCGAAAAAAATTTTACGCAGGTGAAACTGTGAGGCACGTTAATCTATATTCCTCGTGGGCGTAACCAGGTACGGACGGACGTGGAGGGGGGGGGGCTATGGCAGGTGGCTCCCCTTATCATGGAGTTGCTAATCGCTCGGTCGGAGTCGGAGTCCACCCGAAACGAAGAGTAAATTATTTTAAGAACGTTGCACTAAAATCATACACAATTTATTTCGCTGCCCCCCTAGCAAATATCGGTAAGCGCTCTGTTGGAGTTAAAGTGTTTTAAGGAATGTTAAAATTATTCTACAATAATTTCTCTTCTCGATACTGCTACCTGCGGGTGTTGTGGGCGGCAATGGGATTAACTTAGATATGACTTGATATAGAATATTACTTCCTTCCTTCCTTCGTTCAGTATTGTCAGTAATCACTATGGTCACTCTTGGTTCAATTACGAATTCGCTTACGCTGACAGCTCAGGCTGTGTATCGTTGATCAAGGTTCAAGGGAGATCAAGTGTCGCGCAAATAAAGATTCCAACAACAGCTCCCTCGAAGCAACTTTCAACAGTACCATCGTGTCTTGGAAGAGGGCTTCCTACATTATAACAGATGCCCAGCGCGTCGTCCATTTCGGCCAGAAACTAGTGGAACATCCGATTAACAGTCGTAACTGTTGGGGTATGGCCAAATAATACAAACCTATTTTAATCAACTATTGCTGCACCGCTGTGGTGCTCACCCACATCACATACAAGAAAACTACTTTAATGCCTAACATCTTCGCGGTTAACTCCAGGCTCGACTATTGTAGCTAGCAACCACCTATAATACCAAAAGGCGGTGTCATAATGACCAATATACGTATTAGGCAAAATGACGCATGCATAAAGCTACTTTCGCTTGATGCTTGGAAAGCCAGTGGTGCTAATGGTATCCCAGCTGTATTCCTACAAAACTGTGCAGCATAGAAGTCCTACAACCCTGATGTTGTGCCCCAAATTTGGAGAGATGTCAATTTGTGACATCTTTTATCCAATCGACGTAACTTCAATCTTGTTCAAAGACATGAAACAGATCATAAATACACACCTTATTCACTACCCAAAGGACCACTTTTTAATCAATGATCGACAGTAATATGGGTTTCGTAGGCCGTGGCAATCAGCCTCGACATAGCAATTTTTTGATAGGGCCTTGCACCGTGGCCTTTTGTCCAAAATTCGAGCATAAGGTCTCCTACAACCTACAACTCTACTACTCCTACAACCTGTAGGTATACGTACTGGAAATCTACTTTTTGCATATACGTATAATATGTTTTCTGGTTAATGGATTCAGTTCGCAGCTCAAGCCAGTTAATGCAGGAGTTCTATCAGGTTCTGTATTTTCGCTTAACCAGTTTCTTACTGGTATGCAGATGAGCGCTTGATACATGAGTGTTAAAGCAGTATGCCTACTTGTAGTCGAACCAAAGCCGCGAGATTGCAGGCTGATCTTGTTACTGTAACAAGTAACAGGATTGAGTTCCGGTTTGCTAGTTCTCTTGTAAAAAACTCTCCGCTTTTCTCTCTTTAGAATGACTTACTCGCAAAGTGTGACAGCCCCAATATCCTATGATTGTATATTTGTTATAACCTTAATCTCAGGGATTATATTGGAAGCGTTATCTACTCTACATCATCATCATCATCATCAACCTATATTAGTCCACTGCTGGACATAGGCCTCCCCTAATGAGCGCCAAAGCGCCCTGTCTTCAGCTGTCCGCATCCAGCATCTGCCTGCAGTCTTTCGCAGATCGTCATCCCATCTGGTTGGAGGGCGTCCTACACTACGTTTGCCGAGTCGCGGTCTCCACTCAACAACTCGTTTACCCCAGCGGTTGTCGGTTCTTCGCGAGATATGGCCGGCCCACTGCCACTTCAGCTTGCTAATTCTTTGAGCTATGTCGATAACTTTGGTTCTCTGTCGGATGTATTCGTTACGAATCCTATCCTTCAGAGAAACTCCGAGCATAGCTCTTTCCATAGCACGCTGAGCGACTTTGAACTGGTGGACCAACCCTACCGTGAGTGTCCACGTCTCAGCTCCGTAGGTCATTACGGGTAGGACGCACTGATTGAAAACTTTCGTTTTCAAACATTGCGGTATGGATGACGAGAAGACTCTACGAAGTTTCCCAAACGCTGCCCAACCCAGCTGAATCCTTCTCTTGGCCTCCTTCTCAAAATTGTTTTTACCCAACTGCACAATCTGCCCGAGGTAAGTGTACTCAGAAACAATTTCAAGAAGATGACCATCCACGACGACCGGTCCTGGATCAATGTGGCCATTGATCATGACTTTGGTTTTATCCAAGTTCATGCCAAGACCGATACGTCGCGAGGCTGAAGCTAGGCCGTCCAGCATCCGGGTTAGCTCCTCTAGCGACTCCGCCATTAAGACTATGTCATCAGCGAATCGCAGGTGCGAGATGTAGTCGCCGTTTATGTTTATGCCCTTACCTTTCCAGTCCAGCGTTTTAAACATATCTTCCAATGCGCTCGTGAACAGTTTCGGGGATATGACATCCCCTTGCCTCACTCCTCTGCGCAATTGGATGGGTTTAGACTGCTGGCCCTGTACTTGGACACTCATAGTGGCGGCTTCGTAGAGACACCTCAGCACCTCGATATAACGATAGTCTACTTGGCATCGCTGTAAGGATTCCAGAACAGCCCAAGTTTCGACAGAGTCAAAGGCCTTCTCATAGTCCACAAAAGCAAGACACAGGGGCTGATTATACTCTTCGGACTTCTGTATAATCTGCCTCACTGTGTGAATGTGGTCTATGGTGCTATATCCTCCGCGGAACCCGGCCTGTTCTGGTGGCTGGAACTCGTCGAGTCTCCTGGCGAGACGATTCGTGATCACTCGTGAAAACAGCTTATAGACGTGGCTCAGGAGAGTGATGGGTCTGTAGTTTTTAAGGAGGGCTTTATCACCCTTCTTAAAAAAGAGCACCACCATACTTCTGCTCCACGCCTTAGGAGTTCTCCTACTGTAAAGGACGGCACTGAAGAGTTTCTGTAGTTCCTGTATAACAGGAGCTCCTCCAGCCTTCAGAAGTTCCGAAGTAATTCCGTCCTCACCGGGGGCTTTTCCATTTTTAAGCTGCCTCAGAGCTAACACTATCTCGTCTTGACTGATATCAGGCAGTTCGTCGGTATAGTGGCGTGACAGGGTGGCTCTGGAATCATGGTCGTCTGGTCGGGAATAGGGGGCATGTACAGTGTACAGACGGCCATAGAAATCCTCTATCTCGGCGAAGATCTCCGGCTTCGACATTACGGTCCTCCCGTCGTGCGTTTTAAGTTTCGACAGATGGCTCCTGGCAAGCTGCTGAGTGAATACTTTGGACCCTCGGTTTCGCTCTATCGCCTCTTCAATGAGGCGTGTATTGGAGCTCCGAAGGTCGCGGCGTACCATCTTCGCAATTTTCTTGTTCAGGTTTGACCTGTCTGACGAAGTCGCTTGGGTGGTTTCCCGTCTTCTTGTCATCAGCCCCAGAGTCTCATCCGAGAGTTTGGACTTCCTGCCAGTACGCTGTTTTTTGCAAAACTTGATGCCCTCGTCCCTCAGCGTTTCGACCAGATTGTGTAGGGTCTCGTCAGCGTCATCAGTGGGTTCCAAGGCAACAAATCTATCCCCAAGAAGTTGCTGGAACTTCTCGGTGCCCGCCATGATTTGGATTGGGTTAGGCCGGAGCGTGGACATCATCAGACGGTTTCTTTCTAGCTTCAGGTTGATATTCAGAGAGCCTCTGAGCAGTCGGTGATCAGATCCGGTATTGAACCTGTTGATCACTGAGACATCTCTGAATATGTGCTTGCTATCCGTCATGATGAAGTCGATCTCATTTTTAGTCACAGCGTCGGGGCTTTGCCATGTCCACTTCCTTTGAGGCTGTTTCTTAAAGAAGGAATTCATTAAGAACAGCCCCTCTTTCTCGAGGAAGTTGACAAGCATTTGCCCCCTGTGGTTCCTAACTCCATAACCATGTGGGCCTATTCGGGATTCATTGCCAGTCTGGGTTCCCACCTTGCCGTTAAAGTCCCCCATAACAACGTTGAAGTGAGCCTTAGTGGTGTTGTGCAAGGCTTTGGATATGTCCTCATACATATCCTCCACTTCATCATCCGAGTGTGCCGAGGTCGGTGCGTAAACCTGAATTACCTTCATGCTATACCGCTTGGATAGCCGAAGGATCAGGTACGCTACCCTGGTCGACACACTCGAGATTTCCTGAACGTTGTTAGAGAGAGCCTTATTGACGAGGAAACCTACGCCACCCTGGGATGTTCTATCACCCTCGCGAAAGTAGAGAAGATGGCCCGAGTCAAGGGTTACGGTGTCCTCGCCCTCTCTACGGACTTCACATAACCCGAGAACATGCCATTTAATGTTCTCTAACTCCACTTCCAACTGCGCTAGATGATGGTCAAGCCTCAGAGTGCGTCCGTTAAACGTAGCCAGGGTCAGTTTATGAAGCATGTGGTAGCCTAATGTAGCCCGGGGATTCTTAGCACCCCCTGCCCCGCCGTTACCATGGCCGCTACCATGGCCAGGGATAGCGAGGCGGCCGGGAACTGGGGGCCATTTTCTATTGGCTGTAATCTTCATGAGGGGGAAATGCCCATAATCCCCACGCTGGGCAGGCGGGTTGGGGATCGCAGTTTGGTGGTGGGGTTGTTCTGCGGGGGCGCTGCTGCCCGCCCCCTGATATGTCCCTTAGTCGCCTCTTACGACACCCACAGGAAGAGTTGGGGTGGTACAATTCTAGACCGGCACACACACGGCACTCTACATCCAGGAGAAATAGCATCTTGATCAGAGTGCGATGGTTTTCCACGCCCGACAAGCTGTACTGTCTTTATAACTAAGACTCAAGTTCGGCCGTGCCCAACATATTGTTCGCATCTCCGGGAAGATTTCGTCCAATGCGTTCTTGATTTCTTGGACAGATTACAGTGGCGGGCTGTCTGCATTGTGAATGATACAGACATTACTAAGTACATAGCACTCAGATACGAATGGAGATTTCTTCGCTGAGCGTTTTATAATTTGTATTATGGTGTATGTTCTGAGGAGCTGTTTGACCTTATCCGATCATCTTCCGAGAACAGCTATCATTGCATAAAAAAGAATATCGCCGTACCGTGTGAATGTGGTATGGTCTTCACTGGTCTTCACCTTAACTGTAACGTGTTCCCTCTTTCATATGATATTGGGTCCTGTTAAACAAGGTTTGAAAAGGTAATTTCTGCAGACCGGTATGACGGCAACTACTGCCAATGGAATCTGTCATCGACGGTCACGGTTGTTTTTGGATTGTTCCGTACTTTTACCATCAGGTACTGCAGGATCATATTGCCAAGCTAGTATAAAAAAAGTTTAACATTATTTTATCCTTGCCTGCCCCCCTGGCCAAAATCCTGGTTACGCCCATTATATTCCTACAGCCCAATAGAGGTTCTATTATAATAATATTATTTTTGTGGTATTTATCATCTACGGAGCCTGGTGGTACTGCGTGAGCTGTCACTCCGTTTTTACTAAATAAAAAAATATCCACAACTATATAGTTTGACAGGCCGACATAACCCCAAGGGTTCAAGGCCTTAAAACAAGAAAAAAAAAATGTATATAGTTTGACAATATAATATTTGACGCCAGCATCGTCGTTTGAGCTACAGTCGTCATGCAGTAAACGAACGGGACCTTGGTATACAAGTCAACTACAAGACACATATGAATATACGTAGGCGGGTCGGCGATAGAAAACACCACCACAAGCGCAGTAAGCGTGGAAAACAGGTAACATTAATACGAAACATTATTGAATTTCTTAATATGACATTAAATTATTCAGAGATCTTACACATTTTTTTTATATATTTATATGAGCTTTTACAATACCTTCTTGTGTTTAGTGAGAACTCTACATTTATTTTTTGGTAGATGTCTGTAAATAAACTGGTTATCTAAGTGTGAATCTCAACAAAAGTATTTGTGTGAAAATGGGGCCAAGTTCGGTAGAGACGACGTTAGGGGTAGTCGTTGCCACCGATAAAAAGCTGAATGTAACGGGTGCCAAGTTTTATAGCTTTTCTTTTTATTCGTGAATTTGGGAAACTAGATGTTCAAGCTTTTGACCTATGGAGGGGTCGAAAGTAGCTCGAAATGGTTCGTGAAAATATATATACTGGCTGGTATATTGTCCTTTTCTTTTCCGAACTTGGTTGACACACTGCCGTATGTCTCGATAGGGCTTGTATAAGTTTCTAAAGATTTATTTAATTTTGTTCTAATATCTAATTGTTTGTTTGAATTGTTGTTAATATTCCGAGTAATAATAATTCACTATTATTTTTCAGGATGGCAAAAATGTCACTTTTCCTGAATTCCAGCAAAACGGTTCGGCAAAACAGTTCACGCACGGTAAAATAAAGTATTCTAGATTAGGTACTTATTTTTATACTTTATTATGATTCACAAGTGTTGATCGCATGCACGTGTGGGTTTAAGTATTTGATTTTATTTTTTGTATTTGTTAATTATTCTAATATTGTCATATAGAAATAATTTTTAAATTTATTTGCGAACACTAAAGCTTTATATTACAATTGTTATGTTATAATTATGTTAAAATATCTTTTAGGGATATAATAATATGTATGCAGATGGCGATTTATTTTGCCGCCGGCAAAAATACTATTCGTAATGAATGTGTAATAATCCCACACGGTATCTATATTACATATACCGTTTATATTAAGTATTTTATTAATAAAGCACTAAGTGGTTTATATAATGCTATGATCGTGCACATAATGTTTTTATCTATTATTATTATGGATGAAATAATATTAGCAAATTGTATTGCAGACTACATAGATGAGGTGCTCCAGGAGGACGGAGAGGAGCGGGAGCCACGACGAGACGGCGAAGACGGCGGTATTACATTTACTGCAAAATCCCCGCGTAGGTATTCCGCATGAAATACTTTGTGTGAAACCATGTTTGGATTTGAATATTGTCTTTGTCCAATGATACTTAAACCATCATATATGCTAATAAATTATAATATCCTTATAATGTACTCGTATACACTATATGCTCGTATACCTACTCGTTTTTTGTAAATTAAAATAATTAACCATTAAATCTTTAAACTTATAATATTATTAACAAACAGAACTAGTAAAAATTTGGAGTCACGAATTAATATGCCTTTGAACTAAATCATAAAATACCCAAACAGTATACGAAGATAATTTTAAATATTGAAATTTTTTTTACAATTTTCTTTAATCAAAATTAACGAAACATATTTTAATCCATCTTCTTCTTGCCCTTATCCTACTAAAACATGTTTTCCTAATCCACTCTCTTGTATCACCTGTCATCTCAGTATTCACAGCTTATGAAAGCACACATCACACTTCACACAATCCATCCATACCTTCTTCGGTCTTCCTCTACTCCTATATCTATCCACCTTCATGCTTAAAACTCTTCTAGCTATATAACTTTCATCCTTCCTCATGATATGTCCATACCACGCTAACTTATTACTCCTCAACTTCTCTGTCATTGATGCTACTTTCATGCTTCCTCTAATATTATCCATTCTAGTTACACCACACATCCATCTTAACATTCGCATCTCTGCCACATGTAATCTCCTTTCATCCGTCTCTTTCGTTGTCAAGCACTGAGATTCTTAAATCACAACAAGTCTTAGATTGGTCTTATATATTTTCCCTTTAGTTATAGGTTTCATATATATTCAAATCCAAACAGTAGACTAGTAATCTCATTGGATGTTGTGTACATTCATGCATTTTTCATAATTCGCACTATTTTCGTATTCAATATAATCAAAACTTATCGTGTGTTACTTTGCTCTTAAATCTGTTTGTGTAACAATAATTTTATGTGCTGGTCCCAAGAAAGTTTCTTATTTGATATGGCTACCTACTGTGAAATTGTGCTAAATTGTAATTGTGGTAGTACGTTTCGCATTTTGCGTTTTGTATATTGTATTTATATTACCAGCTTTAATGCGGTTTAGTTCAGCTGAGTTAATTTTACTTGCAAATCCCATATTGCACCTGTTTATTTTCAATTTCAGTCTTTTTTTTTTAAATATAATTTGCGTCTGTTTATCATTGTTTTCATTTTACGTTTACAATTTGATTAATTAAAACATAGTCGAACCGTTTATTTGATAAATTTTACTCATTTTAATGACTAGTTAAGGCTTGCTATTATTTTTTTTGAGTTTCTATAGAACAATTTATCCTTTATTAGAAACAGCAATGTAGCTGTTATTAATAGTACTGCTATGATTTGTTGATATATCTACCTGTAATTATCCTTCGTGTTTTCACTTCTTTGCTTGTTTTAATATAATTTGTTTGTCGTTTTCTTCCCTTCTGGCAACCTTCATGTGGCACCGCAAACTCATTGATACTCTCGACAACTGGCGATGCTGATATTCTCAGCTGGATACAAAGAAGTCAGTCCGACGTCCTCGCATAAAGAAAATAGTAGTTCGCTTTTAAACCAGTTGGCTAACCTGCCAGGATTCAATCCTTTGAAAGCGAGGATAGTAAAGCAGTATGCTAAAACGCCTGAAGAGATTCTACCGACAGCTGTTGAGAAATCGTTACCGTGGAGAAGGGACAGATCCACGTATAACTTTGGTATGTGTTTACTAAAAAAAAATGAACGTTTTGCCTGTTTTATGACTCATCACTTGCGTCTGATGATCAAAACGCTTTCTATGATAATTCCGTTATAATATGTTTGTTTGGGTATAGCAACATATTCTGTAGTATTAAATATTATAATATTTAATTGCGATAAGAATAACATAATTTTATAAGTTGTATATAATTTGAAGACTTATTTGACAACAACTAAGTTTTTTTCATCAGGCGCTTTTTTATAAATCTTCATATAGTTCGAAGGTATTCCGTTATGAAAAGATACAAATGCATGTTAAACACATACTATGTTATTTTCATATTTTTTTAGTTTGGACTTTTTTAGTTTGGAACGTAATACTATTTTAGAAGTGCAAATAAAATAATGAAAAAATAATAATTTGTACTTGTAAAATAAGCTATAGCTTATAATTAAGTTTAGCTACGCTTAGTAAATGTGTGGATAAGAGTAATATCATTTCAAAAGCCTTAACCTTTATTATAAGGTTGCTAACTATTGTTATTATAATATAATTGATATATGTTTTTAATGTGATTATTTATCAAATGAATTAAGTTAATGAAAATTGTTTAATAAATATCTTATTATAATTAGGAAATTTCCTAAAAGATTACAATTTTCTTGAAATTAGGAACAAGTATTTTTATTCACTCGACAAATCAGTAGTCTTAGAATATGAATATAGAAGGTACCTTTTAATGAAAGGTTATGTTAATCGTAGGTTTATACGTTCATTCCAAGGTTTAGTATTACGAGTATCATGTGTAGTTTATGCACGAGTGTTTAATGTGTCTATTTAAACGCTATTCTGAAAGGTTTAATTTACCGTAACCAATGAATACTATATTAGTATATTTGGTGTAATATTTATTTCTTGTAATTCTAGTTTTTTTTTGTACCTATTTACAAATTAAAAATTATATCTAAGTACAGTTAGGGAGATTAATAGAAATTTATAAAAATTAATAGAAAGCATTAAAATTTAAGCAAAATAGCAAATGTAATTTATTTTAAATATTTTATAACATATCCTTACTACATAGTACATACATACGTCGCGAATAAAGTATTTTTTTCTTATTTTAGTTCCTAACGAGGATATTCTTGAAGAAGATGAAAGAAAATTGTCAGACGACAATGGTTAGTATGCACAGCAGTTGTTTTTTTTAAGAACACATCGTCTAACGTCATATATGGAGACCGCGTTCATCGATGTGAGTTCGAATATCTGCAATGAGTCTGAGCTTTCGGTGACGAAAAACATTGTGATGAAACCATAGCATGGTGGTAGGAGAATTTTCTAATGCCTGATTAGCTACCACCTTCAAGTTGTCAGTCCCCCACTAGGCTTAGCGCATTACCATTAAAGGCCAAATCATTCACATTAAGAATTTAATAAAATATATGTATGTATATATATATATATATATATTTACCTCTGCAGGTCGCAAGTTTATTTTCTACTTAGAACGAAATCTTTATTGATCTGGTAGGTCCAGAGCTCGGTATATTGGCAGCTTCCTTACCTGACCAAAATGTTGACTAAATACACTGCATCTCGCAATCTTCTCAGTATGACAACATTTTATAATGATAATGCCGGTTTTTTTATTATTATTTTAACGGTCAATCTATATATAACTTTGAACAAGTTATTTCGAAATTCACACAATTCTTATTAGTTAGTGTTAAATGTAGTTATTATATAGTTCGTGTTAAATAAGCCTAAGTAGCAATGGGCCGGTCACACCTGTCGAAGAAGTGAAAATCGATGCAGTAGATGAGTTCCGCAGTGGAGACCTCGTCGTTCTCAAGTCAGATGAAGCGACGGCATGCGGAAGGCTGCTGAAAGTAAGTGGATGCGGAAAGCCGGAGATCGTTTCCGACGAAGAATCCTAGAAGACGCCTATGCACAACAGTGGACAGCTAAGGGCTGAGGACGATGAGTTAGTGATTAGAATAGTTAATAGTAGCTGTAAATAAACACACAACAAACATTTTTTGTGCATTTTTTTTTCCAGACACATACATGTCAGTACCGGAGCATGCCCGTGTAGCAACACCCACTGCAACAGAGACCATGCTGCCATGGAAACGAGAAGAAACCGAAGGATCCGGAGCTCTCAAGCAGTCAGAGTTTCCAGCATGGGCGTCTAACAAAGAATATTTAGCATACAGCTCACCTTCAGCGACTTTCTTAGGTAGGTATTTTTATTTAATAGAGTTTGCTTTACGAAATAATAATATGGTCATAATTTAGCAAAAATGTCCCAGTCTACATTACGAAAGGCTTAATATGAACTTTAATATAAAGACAATTTACACCGTAAGCTTAAAATAAACTACATTTGTTACGATCTGTATAAAAAAATAACTATTCTCAAATTATCTGGAAAAGTATAGATTCTACAAAAAAGTCGGGTACAATTTTTGTAGGTAGAAAAACGCAGTATCATGCTGAGTGTTCTGAAAATCTGTTAAATATAATTCCCTCCTTTCCTTGCTACAACAGAACCACACGCGTTGAGCTTCTGAGTCACCGTTTTACGGTAGCCTCCATCTCGGCACCCACTAAAAAGTTCTCTATGTCAGGAATCTTTGTCGTACCGTGAAACTGTGGAACCTTCTCCCGGCCAATGAGTTTCTTCCTTCTTATGACATCGGGTCCTTCAAGTGTAACGTGAAGAGATATTTTTATGCAAGCCGGCATGACAGCAGCGATCGTCGATGGATTCCGATCTCCCGGTGGTCGCCGTTGTACTTGGATTGTACTGTACTTACCATCAGAGACAATACAGTAAATGTGCTAAGCTATTATAAAAAATAAAAAAATACTTATCGGTAAGTTTGGAAGGAGTCTGCCAGATTTTTTACAAATCGTCCGTCCGTTACTGCAAAAAGGTTAAGAAACCCTTTTTGATATCGGTATGCTAAAGATAGATCAAGGTCACTGTAGAAATTTCGACCTCTTATTTCGAGCCGTGTTCCGAGGGAGAATATCCATGATCCCAAGCCCGGGAGAAGCTATAAAAGCCGTCTAAGGCTTCAGGGACCTTACAGCTAACAGGGTAGTCAGACCGAAAAAAAACAAGCGAATAGAAGATTCAACAAAAAGAAGGAACATAATTGTAACTGTAATTACAACCGTAGTGTAGCAGTTTTGTATAGACGATCGAGAGAGAACACTTTCATAGTAAGTTTGTTCAACTTTTGTCTTCTCGGTTGAGTGCCTTAAGCGCTCGCCCACAAGCCCGGTGAAACTGTTAAGGCATCCTGGCCAACAGTATAGTCAGTTCGAAAAAAAAAACTTTTGTCTGCTCGAGTACGTATAAATTATTTTTCGAGAAAATAATTGTCATTTTAGTATAAGTGTGAAATGACACTGCCCAGACGCAGTTACGACGAGACTGTCCCATTCAACGCTTACGATGTAAATTGCCTTGAAAAAATAGATAGATTAAATTTTATATTTACATCGATATTGGAAATTTTAATCAAAGGGCTGATTATTATTCTTAACAGATAGATACCATTTATTATCTTCATGTTAGAAGCATGACACCGTAAATTAGAATCTAGTTATGCTCTTAAGGTGAAGGTAGGTTGGCATGATGACGCAACTACCAGGAAAAACAGTTGACTACTAAAATAAATCAATATTTTTTACAATTTTTTATCAACGGCATTTCTGAGTTAAATGGCGGCCTTATAAATAGGTACTCTAGTTTATTTAAGATAACATTTTATCACACAAATAACACCAATGCTTGCTGCCTACTGGTAATTATTATTAAAGCCTTAGCATGCTTAGTTCGGAATCTTAGCTTATTATATAATTATGCTAAATAACAATACATTTTCATTATTTCAT
This sequence comes from Saturnia pavonia, assembly GCA_947532125.1. Taxonomy (NCBI): domain Eukaryota; kingdom Metazoa; phylum Arthropoda; class Insecta; order Lepidoptera; family Saturniidae; genus Saturnia; species Saturnia pavonia. Next base: position 5,813,432 of record OX383907.1, on the reverse strand, counting down.
TTTGTTTTTTTTTTTTTTTTATTTATTACCACAGCTTTTTTTATATAGATAACAATATAATACAGCGTAAACTAATAATATCAACATAATAGCAATACATTTTGTCTAAAAACAGTCAAACTTTCTAAGCCAATTTACATAATAAGAAACATTGTTTTGGATCCAATACTGAGATTGATTTTTTGTTTCTAAAATCGCAAATTAATTTAAATATGCAATTTTAAACCGCTATTTATACTTATGACTTCACGATAATTAAATTCAGAGCGTATTACGTGTTATTAAGCACAGTTATCTATCTACTGTAAAAAAATGCTTAGAATATTATATATTTTTCTTTGTTATATAATATGCAGTATTGGATCCCAAATGACAAAACTAACCTGCATATTTAAAAACATTTACTATAATAATCCATTTATGGATTCTTTCTAATTAAATCCGTTGTTCTTCTCTTCCCTTCCATACCTTTATAAAATCACTTCCATCGTCACCACATCCTATTGACAGGTGGTATAGAGAAGCCAAAACATCCAAAATCTATCATAGGTCTCTTCAGACGAGAGAGCTCTAGTTCGACGCAAGGTGCTGCTGAGGGAGCTGTGGCATCAGATTCTGAAGGAAATAAAGAAAGTAGCAGCAGAGAAGGCTCTTCGAAGGAGAGTTCCATGCGGCAAGGGCCTAATTTATTGTCCAAACGAAGTACTAGCCTTGGAGGACCGTCTGTCTTACTGATGGAGGACGTTGCACATTCAGACCCACTTGGAGCTTCCTCCAGACCCGCTAGTATTATGCAGGGACCACATAGGGGACAATGTCGAAGAGGATCAATGTTAGAATTAACAGGGTTCGTATATTTTGATAATACAAACCTACATTTTTTGTTACGAGTATAACTAAATTCGTATGTTAATAATGTACTAGGTACTATTTCTTTAATAAATACTAAAAGATATTAAGAAACAATTAATCATAAACTGATGTTTTTTACATTTTTATGGGCAACCGTTTCAATCAAATGTTACGCTAGACTAGTTTTTGATATTATTATTAAATATATAATTAACACTAATTATTAATTAATGGAATTTTTGAAGTGAAACTTCTTATGCGACTTCCAAGCGTTAAACGTTAAATGTTAAACGTTAAATGTTAAACGTTTAACGCACATTATCGGTCTCTCCTCTTTGTGTGAGCCAGAGCAAGAGAGTAAATGTCGGTGTGTATGTATATTGCACACTGTTTAAATAAAATATCTATTAAAATGAAGTATGTACGTAAAATGTACATAGGTTCAATTATGTGCATCATTTATCTATCATATTATATTATAAAACTCAACTTCTCTCTGTCTGTCTGTCCGTTTATGTTCTTTTCACGCGAAACTACTTATCCGATTTACATGGTTCTTTTTTAATTCATAGCTATATTATCTAGCCAGGTTATAGGGTATATTTTGTCAGATAAAATAACATGCAAAATAAGCGGTGACGATAATGGTGAATGAATTCGGAAAAATACGCTTTAGGACCGCTTAAATGACTTACGCTGCCTAAGCCATAAGAGATATATCAAATTAATTTACAACATAATTGTAGATCTTAAAAAGGCCTACAAAAAAGTCAAGAATAGCATATGTCTATCTTCTAAGGATCACCCACAATAAGCATATTTATATTATATACAAGAATTCAAAAAAAAAAACGAATTATTTAGTACAGAGTATTAAGTAGTTGAAATTCACTATTTTGTCTTTTTTTTTATATAGGTCAATGTCAAGAGATGCTATAACAGAAGAAAAATGTAGTAAATCACTGCCCGAAAGTGAGCGAATGAGTGTAAGGCGGCTCCCACTTGGTCAACAGAGCTTGCCTCGCGAACCATTCTTCCGGCAATTAACGATGGCCTCTAACCTTACAACTAGCTCATCATCCGAAGACTCATCAGATGAAAACACCTGAGTGCCCCGCCGTGGTGACCACGACAGGTTGCCACTACTAAAGTACAGGACTTTAGAATAACACGATTGTTTATTGCGATAATAATATAAAAAGTGCTGTGAACATGTGGTGTAAACTTATAAATATCGTAAAATAATGATCATAAGTAGAACGCTAATAAATTCAGCCTTTAGTATGAATTAACATATATATAAGTTTTGATAATAAATAAACCTAGCTATTAACAATTATTCAGTCGATTTCAAGCGATCACTGGGGCATGGTAACAGACTCGTCATAGTGATTCTCTTTTTGTTAGTTCCATTTCGGGATCAGCCAGTGAATATCCAGTTACCGAGAGGCAGGTCCTTCAAACATGACGTGAAGAGATATTTATGCAGGCTTGCATAACAGCGATAACTGCCGATGGATTATCGATCCCTCGGTGGCCACGAATGTTGTTGGATTGCACTTTGCCTACAATTAGGTACAGTGCAGTAATATTGCCGTGCTACAAAAAAATCCCTAAACCCTGGCCTGCAAGCGAACTTCTATAATATTAATGCTATTTTAAAATGCGTATTAAGTAGACTATTTTAATAATGAATAATGACCATATTTTAATACAAATGAACAAAAGTGAAACGCACACCATGATAGGTGGTAAATGTACGGGTATTATTAGTAAACTTGCACTTTAGCTTACTTCGTGAGGTTCATGTTCAATTCCCAAATAATATTATAGGCGTAATAGAAGTTAATAAGTGAGGGCTTTGTTATTTTCTGTATGTATTTTGTATATATGCGTGTGAATACTAATTAAAATATAATGTTAAATATTTACTAGTCATTTTGCATTTATAGAAATTACCTATATGTTAATAGTAAAAATTCACATACAAACAGATTCTTTATTATTTTCTACAATTGTAGACATAACGCGTTTTCATGTTATTTACCTATACAATAGGAGTTGCACTGTTTGTATAAATGAAACATTCCACATTCACTGTACATTTAATTTGAAAACAACATGGAATCCAGAGCAGCTGAGTCGAAAATTGACTACTAATGTACTCAGATTAGACCTATAGATGAATTTGTACAACAATATTTCGGAATGTTTTTACTTAAACAGTGCAATATAGGTAGGTTAAATTTGCATAGTCATCAAAATAAATTACGCAAACTCCAAACTTATCGCTATATCTTATAAAAAAATTAAGTCGTATTTTGTCATAAGCTTTTTTTGGCTTAACGTTTTCTAATAATATTATATTTTACTTAGGTGGAAAAAGAGGAAACTAAACCAATACCTAATTATTCAGACTTTTACATTTTGCTTATGTAGTTATATTTTATTTAACTTTAAACTTAGATACATTAAAGTAATATAACAAATGCTTGCTAACAATAAAGATTAAAAAAAAACTTTTGGCTTATAGGATTTTGATTTTCTAGGCAGATGAAGAACAATTAAAATGTAAAAATTATGCAAGATGTTAAATTGTTATTAAATGAACCTACGCTAATAACTATTATTGTTCCAATTTAATTGTAGTTTAAGTAACATAATTATATTTGATAAGTAAATTAGTACAATAATAGCATTAGTTTAATTTAATAGACAAAATGTAAATAATTTTGTTTTATTAAATGTTTTATCAGCATGTAGGTACTGTAGACGTAAATATGAAGTATTTACTAATATAATTTTATTGTCAATATTATTATATTAGTTGCAGAACAAATATTGTAATACATCTTATTTTAAGTATATATAGTAAATTCAAAAAACAGCGGCGACCTTCGACAGAGTCTTAGCATCCATAGGATTTGTCGACAGTCGTTGTTTTCATGATGATCTGCTTAAATACCACAACACAGCTTTATAAACCGCAACGTCCAATTCTGTTATCGAAGAGAAAAATTGCACCAACAATATTAAATAACTTTTCAGATCATTTACCATTGAGTACAGTACGAAAATGTGTAATAATGACACATAGACTCACTTTACGTTCTATTAAACAATAGCCCTTCACAGCCGTAGCGGTTCTAGTTTAGAAATTTTTTATTGCATTAAGTACATAGATAAGAATGTTTAAATATTTTGATTCTTAAAAAACGAAGTAAATGAGTTCCATTAAAGATGCAGACCACTATTTGACAAAATATTTAGATAGCTCCAATACAGCAAACAACAATGGCCTGAAGTTAACAGTAGGTAGAGATACCTAGATAACGTGAAGTATGTTTGGAACTTTTGCAATAGTAACATTTTAGTTTTTACTTGATTTCTCGAACCCTGTACGAAGTCGATTCTCCTTACTCTCAATAGTCCTAAATAATTTAAAAATCTAAACGTTTTTGCCTTGTTGGAAAACTTTATTTAAAATTAGATGAAAAGCGATACATATAACATACGTAACATGAATGACTTTTTTTGTCGAACATGTGTGTTAAAATATTTCTCTGTCAATTGAAAAAAGAATAGTGCCTAGTGTACATTTTATTTTCAAAGTAATAATTATATTGTATCATAATATTAATAATATAATTGAATTGTGTAAAATAAAACAAATTAAAAATCTCCAGTGGTAATATTTTTTATTTATCTTTTAATCTACTTTGTTATATTATATACACGCACTATAAGACACACAAATATAATACTGAACATACGATATATTGTTACACGTTAAAATAAGTCAAATCCAGTGAACACGTTACCTTACCTTAACATCACACACAGGTCATACGCGGGACAAAGCATTTTAATATACACATGACATAAAGCTAACAAGTTTCTTGGTCTCAAAGTTATGTAATTCTCGGTGATATAATTCTTATGTAAAATATGATTCTAATGTGAACTAAACCGAAGTACCTAATTGTTTCATTCTAGTGTGATTTTTTTCTTGTTTACTTAAGTATCATACTACCTTAATTCAGCAGTAACTTGAAAGTTCAGTTGGTATAATCAACCCTCTAACGCTTATACCATCTGTAAAAATGACATCAGAATTAACTCCGTCATTCAGTCAGCCATTCCCACGTAATTCTTATATTAAACGGATGTCAAATGTTTTTTTTGTCGTTATAGGTTTGGCTTAGTGGCTACAATCTCACCTGATGTTAAGTGACGATATGGCCCAGGATGGTAAACGCTAAACCTAGTGGAAGACTGGCTCTCAAGTGCAGCTGCCGGAACACACCTATTGATGCTTGGCGACAGATTTTCAATGTGTTTTACAGTTATATCATATTTGTTACATCAGCATAATTACATAAACAAAAGTGAAATAATTAGTCAAATTTGATTCACTAGGTACTGAGTAATTTCGTACGCAACGAATGCTCGATGTCATTCAGATACCACAGTGTTATGTGTTCACTGGGATGTATATCTCATACATATGTTTAAAAATTATATCTCATATTATGTTAAAAAATTACATTAAACAATTATGCCAATAGGATCGTAAAATAGAATATACGTATACTCGAAACGAAAAAAAATTCACAAGCCAAACTAAGTCAATCACAGCTGAAATGCATGCATAATAAAATAAAAGAGTTTGTGTAATAAAAGCTGACAGTAAAAATTTACAGCAAATTAGCACAAAGCAAATGTACCACCAAGCCTCTAACGTCTCGCTTCACGTGTTATTTCAAATGTAGGTACCGCAAGGCTTCAAGTCTAAAAGTCTCAAAAAGAGGCTACTCATATGGCAGCACCGGACTTACGCTGTGTGAAGTCGCGGCGAGAATTCACACCGTCAATTCCGCGTGACGTCACTTACTTTCCACATTCACAACGTTCACAGTCGGGTTCACTCACTAGTACTAAATGGACGTAACTTCAGCTGCTGCATCTTTGACTCTATGGGCACTGGCATTTTATAATTATCTGCTGTTTAAAGATACAAAACAAAATAAAGAAAGTGAGAAAAAGAAGATGATGGATAGCGAGTACCTATGCATCGCAACAGAACGAGTTAATTATGGTTTAGACATATTTATTTTAACATGATATACCTAAATTATCGTCAAATCTAGCAATATTATCATAAATGTTGAGAAATTTAAATATTTAATGGAATTATTAGCATACGGTTACATATTTAATTTATAACGAATCGAACTGCGATACCGTGAATGTGGATAAGCGTTCGCACTGTTCGCGATATGCGGCCGCGAAAATAGATTCGTAGTTTTTTTTTTTAATCTGCAGAGCAAATACAGATTAATTCTTTAATTCTTTCATTATTATTTTTTAATATCAATAACTATACAATTTATGGTTTAAATAAAACTTCAGTGAGTGTATTATTTACTTACTTTTTATTTTTAAACTTCTTTTATATTTTATGTTTTGTTTTGAATGTATGGCGATTCTTTAACGCGGGTAAAATCAACATCTTTTAAATATTATAATTTTCATAATACTAGTTCTGGCTCCAAAGACACTTTGTCAAAATAAGCAATACTTTGGATACTGGACAAATTACAACCTTAAAATAAAATAAGAAATGTTTTTTTTTTAATAATAACATTATAATGGTACATAAAAACTCCTTTCACAAGCGTTAAAATATTTTATTCTGCCAACCACAGCGACCTTTTCTTTATTATTAACGAACAAATTAATAACAATAAAACAGCCTGTAATCATTAAACTTAACGTAGCTTTTTATCAGTGAAAGATTTTTTGAATATATCGAAAAATTGATGTTTTTTTAGTTTAATTTGAGAATAAACTATCAGAATCTTTTTATAAAGATGTTGAACTTAGATAATGTTACAAGATCTAAAGGCTATTATAATACAGATTTAATTACATAAAATACCTTAGAAGTTATTAATATAAAATACAATTGGTGGTATAATGTATTAAGGTTAAAAAGTGTGTAAACACTTATTCTGTGAAAATTTAAGTTGGCTACTCGTTTCGGATCAAAAGACCTCTTTAAAGGTATGACGGACAGGACTTAGCAATAGACTTCCTTCAACAGGAACAGAAGCAAAAAAAGTTTACGATTGAGAACATCTCACTGTAGTTGTATGATATGTATTTTATATATAGCAAATTCAGGTTCATATTTGTATACCTACGAATTTCAAAAACGTGAACGGAATATGCCCGAATCCAAATGAGAAGAGTAATTCTGTTCAAACGACAGGAACCTGTTACACTGTTTAAACTGAAATTATTTCGTCATTCACTCATTCACTGGAATGACACTTTATTAATCTTTTGTGTATATAATTTAAATACTTCGTGTTATAAAAACTCTGCTATAATCTACGATCAACCTAACTGAATAGTAGTTCCATCTATTGTTATCTCATCCAGAACTATTAGTAAAACAAATACTAGCTACCTTCGCCAAATTTGCCAGACATAAAATAGACGGCAATACTTTATCTCAAAAAAACATTGATGTAAAAAATGGTTAAAAAATAGATTTTTTGTAATTGTCGACATCGATGGCAATTATCGATGTTTATGTAATAAAACATCGATGTACCTTGAATATCGATGTATCATTTGCATCCCTAATTGTACTTTTTGAATACACAATTATTACACACCTGACACCACACACATCCCTATTTTTAAGAAATTCATACTAGCAACTTTTATTATATGTCAAAAACTTGTTCATTCGTTTGCTGTCATATGATTTTTCTCTCGGCTTTATATTTTCCGGAAAAAATAACGGAAAATGATAAGTAACTGTAAAAGTACAGATTGTTGTTATCCACTAGTAAGGCATTAAATAATCGTGTGTAATGGTTGTGTGTTTTTGTTTTTATTAATGTGTACATAATGTGTGATAAACGTATCAATACAAGAATGAAACATACTTTTGCATTAGAATAAATTAGAACAGCGGTAAGTGGCAGTATAAACTTATTACAATAAACATATTATGTTTATAGTTGAATACATCTTGAAAACAACTACTACTAATCGGTAATGATCCATCCAGGTGATTTACAGTCTCGACATCGAGTGCCTTTCTAAAACGTCAATTTGTTTTTTTTTTATTTATTTCGAGCAGTAAAAATTATTTATTTATTTATTCAATAGTTTAATTATGTATGTAGTCAATATAAATTACACAGATCATCGTATTTACGTGGATACCTAAAATACATTTGGTTTTATGTTATTATCTTATCAGCCTCATGTAACTTATCAATAAGTTTACTGAGGCATTAAATCCCATTGTCTAATAATACCTGAATTCATATCACATTGATAGCCTTTTTGATTTTCGAAAATATCTTAAGTAATATTCTATGTATATATGTTATGGTTTATCTGGGAAAGAATAGGGAATATGTTTAAAAAAATCTAGCACAAAATTATTTTTTATTAATTTATACTTATTTTAACCCTTTTAACTATAGAATTAAATCATATTATCATATATACTTTCACATTTATAATATAAAAAGTGAGATATTTATATTGCAAGATTAAGTAGATTATATTAAAAATTAAAAGTAACTGTCAATATTTTGTAGTCACTTATGAGTTAACATTTATTTAGGAGCAAAAGAAACATACATTAAAATTTAGTTAGTGTTACTCACCTTAAGAATAGGATTATGTTTGTTATTTGTTATGTTAGTAATCAAGACTACCTAAAATTTTAGCATATGAATTAGTATGACTTAACTTATTTAGAAATTATCAAAATAAAGGAGATCAAAACATATTTGCATACATGAAAACTGAAATTATTAAATTATTATTAATATTTCCATGGTTAAACAACTCCCTGAGAAAAAAATAATAAAAGCATTACTTAGTAAGGAGGATCTAAGTTTAACTTTATGAGTTTTATAAATTATAAAAGTTATTAAAAGTGATATATTATATAAATACAATGTAATGAAAGAGCAATTACATTGTAATCATATATACTTTCATACTTCCTAAAAGCAAGCTAGTAACTACTTATGAATTGCATATAATTATGAATTTATACAACATGGAATATGGACTCTTACAGATAATCATCAAAAATGGAGCATTCAGACCTTGTGGCCGAAATGGCTCAGGTTGAACACCTGACAACACAGGAAAGACTTCACCTGGCTAGAAGGTAATTTAGATTTATTGTTGTTTTGATATCTCTTATTATGTTTAGTTTACTAATAATAATTCCCTGGGTATCTTTTTTTACAAAATATCTATCCTTTACCACTGGTACATATTCTAAGGATTTGCCATATCCAAACTCGGCTTATCATTAATTTAAAAACCAAAATATTAAAGTAAAAGGGCATACATTGTATGTTTTTTCTATTAAAATTTGACCTGTCATGATATCTAGAGCCATTAATACTAAAGGTCTAACTATAAACTTAGAGTTGACTTTGCATAGGTTACCTTCATATCAATATTTCTTTTTAGGAACTTGGCTCCCTGGGATTGCATATATGCCAATTTTACGTACCTTTTTGTGTTGTCTGGGAGCCATAGGGTTAAATATAAAATTGATAATAAAATTTATATATCTTTATATGAGTTAAATAATGTTGCATGTAGCTACATATTGTCAGTGATACGAAACTGGCTATGTCACTATAGACTCATTTTACAAGCAAGAGAGAAAACTTTTTTTTGGTCGGATCTGTTCATCACTGAATTTTTTTTGTTTTAATTTTTTTACAATTTCTGAAAGTATTATTGGTAATTCAAATAGACGATTTTTTAATGGCATATTCGTGACCTGTTTTTCTTTATTGGGAAATTTGGGAAAAAATCACATATATAGACAGACTAGAGATTTATTAATATAGATAAATTTTTACCTCACGAATGGTACCATTGTTTCTTCTACTTTTGAACTGTAACCGTCTGAATGTTGAGATAAAGTTTATTTTAACCTCTAATGTTCACAATATTGTTGTTTGATTTTCTCACGATAAAATAAAATGTTAGGCTTAAAAGGATTGTGCAATGAATATAATATTCATATTGAATGTACACACAACAAGCTTAAAAAATTGTTTTTATTATCAAACCATTGTTTGCATGCTTTGTAGTATTTGAAATATTCTACAGACACCCAATATGAATAACATCGTCATTTAGGGGGTTTTCAGAAGAGCTGTTTAATTTTTTTATCAACATCTTGATTTTTTTGGTTATTGATTGAAAAATCCAAATGCACATTCAATCTTTTTTTAAAGCTCTTTCAACTAAATATTTGTGGATAAAAACTAAATAAATGAAGATGATATTATACATGTTTTTTTTAGATTTACATTGTTTAGTCTAAAAGTAAGTTAAAGGTAGAGTTTTTTTTTCTCTATTGGCTTAGCATATATATTTGTATTTTATTGTAGTAAAAGCTATGATGTTTTCATATTGCGTGTCGGACTGTGTTGTACTAGATTGCGACCACCGTAAAACAGGTATAGGTTATAGCGGTACGCTTAGGCCTGTTGCTTTTCACGATCATCCACTATATATACAGTCATAAAGTTGTATATAGGGATCTGTACCCGTCACACTCTGTAGCCTTTCGGTTTGCCGCGTTTAGGGATCAGCCAGTGTGTATCCAGTTGCTGAGAGACTTGCAGGCAGGCTGGCATGACAGCGTTGATGGATCTCTGTTGATGGTCGTCGTTGTTTGTGAATTGTACTGATTATATCAAGCGCGGCACCGAAAATAAGCTGTGCTTTAAAAAAAATATAAAGTGTTTCAGAAAATGAAAGAAAGTTGTTTTGTTTGTCTATAATATGAAATTTTGTGTTGTGTGACGTAATGATCAATTTTTTTGAATATGATAATGGAGCTACGAACTTTTTTTTCTCACTAGCCAGTGTTGAAATTACCGCAGTTTTTGTAAAACATAATTATGTTTTAATCAATAAAAACTAATTGTAATAACTATTTCTAGTTAATTAATGTACGATAAGATATATCTATAGATATCGACGAAATAATCCTTAATTAATCTGATGTCATAGTATTTAATCAAACATTAACATGTTTAGATTTTATGTACTTTTTCATAGTTAATACCTATTATAGACCGAATTCCTTTTTGTATTTGTTTATTACATTTTATAATATAACTGGCTGTATCCGAGGCTCCACTCGCGTTGACGTGTATCTTTTTATTGAATGAAGATATCGTGATAATTATTTTTTTGGTAAACACCAAGTACATAAACAGTAAAACAAAAAAAATATATATCCAGTAGTTTTTGCGTGATGCGCGCACAACGACAAACTTCAATCATTATAGGCTAGATAGCCTATAATACAATTCCTCATGAATATCATTACAAAAAAAAATCCGCATGGTAGTTTCAGAGATTAGCAAGTTTAAACAAAGAAACAATCAAACAAAAAAACTCTTCTGATTCATTATATTAGTATAGATATAATATAAAAATACAGCGCTTTTTTTTTGTTTTCGAACTGACTATACTGTTAACCTTAGGGGCCCTGGAGCCTTTGCGGCTTTTACAGCTTTACCGGGCTTGAAAATACAGCGCAACAACATAGGTACGTAGCGTGTAAATTTATCTTCTTAAAGATGTTAGTATTTATATTTACGTTAACATATTACAATGCTTTCACTTTATACATGAGTTTATTAAAACTAGTTTAACTGGCATAATGAACGTGGGAGTAATATATTATTTTAAAAAGTTATTTGTTGACGCTACTAATATAGATTGTTGTTGCATAATTAAGTGGATGTGCCAAAAGGTTTATAAACGTGTGTATTGTAAAAGGTTCTTATGTAAACATACGTATGTCTTAGTATGTTGTAATTTACAATGCTAACTATGTATACAAGATCGGTAATAATAATTATGCATACTGATGTTCTGAGCAATTTTCTTCCGCTGTACAAAATCACAACATAAGCGCTCCATAAACAAATACTATCTAATAATACTACTATATAATAATACTATCAATATAATAAACATGTATATATAGTTGGTATGTTATATACACGGCAACTGGATTATTGATGCATATTTTATTATGAAAAGTTTGTTATGCATTTAATAGTTCTGCCTTAAGATAAGCGTTAATATTTGCAACTGGCGCATCGCATCACACTTTCTCTACAACCTTTCATCTGCAAAACATTCGGTTTTTAATGTTTGGATCAGGGGTGTTATGGAACCCCGTAACCGTTATCGGAACTATAGAATATCTGAAATAAAAGTATGGATATCCGAAACCGTAACTGTATCCCATATAAATGTTTCAGATAAAGACGAAATTAAATGAGACACTGTTGATTACCAAAAATGACTTAAAATTTAACTAATATTTATCTAAAATAAACTTAATATTCTTCAGCTACAAATGTTCAAATAATAACATCTCTCTTTATCCAAATCCTAAATCTCATATCCGTAACATACCTGGTTTGGATATGCTTCGAATGAATAAAAAAACCGACTATCAAAATATGTTTTGTTGAATAAAACTTTCTCAATGTAATGTTTTACAATTAATGGGAATATGCTTCCGATTTTGTTTTTGAGTTTGCTTCTGATTTTCAAAATATGTTTTATGTACCTACATGTTTCGTAAGCAGTGTAGTCCGTACGATGCAGATTAGTAATCTCAAATCAATTTAATTGGATGCATCTATTGCGTAGGCTTCGGACATTGTGGACCTTTAATACCTACTTTTGGCCATCTGGCAACTTGGTCCTTTAAGTTTTTACTTGTGGATAAATTGCATTACCTACAAAATAATATGTTTTAATATGAATTAAATTCAAACAGTTTGCTACAAACAAAAAACTATGTATAAGACATACATAGTACACATATATAGTAGTCACCTAAGTTACCAAACAAAACCGATTTTCCTTGTGTTCCATTTTTGAAATGTATCTTTAATTCGCGACTTTGAACTTTTACAGCTATAATGACTCGCTTTGCTTTTAACGCCCACGTCTTTAGAATAATCAGTACATGTGTGAATAATACCGGTGCATGAAACCAAATTTAGTTCGATGCTATCGCGCAATGGTTGTAAAATATTTTAACTTCCAAGCTTTCGATTATATGTACTTAACTTCGCCAAAACCTTTGGGTAGACAGCTATATTATTTTATACTTGTATACAACTAGCTGTACCTGCGACTTCGTCTGCGTGGACTTCAGAATTGGGCCTTTACCAGGATACAAAGTATCCTATGTCTTAATCTGGGTTATAAGCTGTCTGTGTGCCAAATTTGATCTGAATCCATTTAGCCGTTTTTGCGTTATTGAGTAACAAACAAATAAACTCACTTTCGGCTTAATAATATTAGTAAGGATAATAGCTGGTTCCCGCCCGATTAGCATATTTTTCAACACTTCTGGAATCATAAGGAATATTAAAAAATCCATCAAATAAATTTTAATATAAATCCGTTCAAATATACATACAAATTCATCTATTTGTATATATAACTAGCTGCGCCTGTGTGAAATTTGTTCGACCGACTCTCCACCTCGCCACGCCGCAGACTCCAACGCACCCGCCGCCTGTCATTGTTCTTCCTTCCCGTACTTGCCTATTAGATTGCTTCACATTCATAATTACCTCTCCGCGCATATAAGGGCCAGCGTGTTATAACACGCTAAGGTATATGCGTTATGGCACAGGTGTAGCAGGAGTGTTACGATTTTATCACTATGTGTATAGGCGGTCGCCACCCAGTCGTGTAAACAAACATCTCTATCACTCTGGTTGATTTCTTAATATACACTGATTGATTCCGGAACGCGATACGCTTAAGCGTGTCACAATAGCGGGTGTCACACTTGGTTTGTGGTGGTTGCGATCCAGTCTTATACAAATGTTCCTACCAGTCAAAGTTTGGTTTAAAGTTATAGAAATAAATAAATATATGGGGATACAAATTCACACACGGCCATTTAATTCCATTCTAAGCATAGCTTGTATTATGGTGACTAAACGGTTGATATACATATACATTACATTCATATATAGATATTTACCACCCAGACACACAACTGACAGTTATGCTCATCACATAAAAGTCAGTTATGAGCAGGGATCGAACCTGCGGCCTCTCTTACAATAGTAGGGCTTACTACCACTGCGCCACGAGGCCTATCATATATGAATTCTCATGCGCTACGATTGCCACGTTAACATCGGGTGCAGGATAAACGCTTTTGTTATTATCATTAGTTATTTCTCGTCATAGTATAAATCAACCCAATTATATTCGACCGTTCATATCTTTACATTTCTTACTAATAATAATGGCGCTAAAAGACTAATAATAACAAGTAAGTATTCATAAAGAACAAATGTATTGATCGTTATCAGACCTGAAGCCCATCATTGATAAAATGTGATGTATTGAAGAAGCAGAGTCGATATTTATGTTTGCCATATCGATAAAGTTGTTATAGATAATTTATATCAAACAGTTTGATATGTTAAACTCTGTATTTAGTGGCCGTGTGAGCTGGAAAGTATGTCATTGACAATAAATTGTTTTAAAAAGATTTTATACCTACACGTTTCACGCAGAAACTTGATTAACTGCTTTGATACAACTTTAATTTCGATGTGACAAGCGGTTGCACTAAATACGTTGACAGTTATGAATAAAAATATCGTGATAGTTTATGTCAAGCGAATATTATATACTAAGGGCCGATTTTTCAATCGTCAGACTACTGTTAGATAATTTTATACGAGGAGTAATTTTGACAGATAATGTAAGGAAAACCTGTAAAAATTTAAAAATTATTCCTCAAAATAAAGTTATCTGTTGTATCTGAAAAATCGGCACTAAATGAACTAATAAATAAAAATGTGTATCTATACATACAAATAATAAAATTAAAGTGTCTATTTGTAATGTCAAAATAACAACTTTTTACTAAATGCATATGAAAGAATATACGTACCTTTATCAAAAAAAAAAAACAAATTTAAAATTTCTGTTTGGTTGTTTCGGATAATCTCCGTAACGGCTGGACCGATTTTGATGGGACTTTCATATGCATTGAGTAAAAAGCTGTTATTTCGACATTACAAACAGACACTTCAATTTTATTATATGTATAGATAACATCGTAATTAGGTTGAAAAATATTTTTAACAATACTTTCTATAGGAAAGTTATAACAAAATTAATATACAATTCATAATTGCGTACAATGGAGTAGCTATGCGATTCACCAACGCTCAATTTAGAAATGCTGTTATAGTTCTTTATATAACACAAAACTTTCTATTATAAGATGCTTGAATTATGTTTATTATTTATTATAGTATAAAACCATAAAAATAAATTTGATCTGTTCCAAAAGTGGAATATTATATTCACATACGGCTTTATTATCGGATTATATTATTGAATCTCAGATTACACAATTGCATTAACAATAAGCGATGCATAAACAATCGGTTTCTGTCAATCGCAAAAAGATAGAGAATGCTATTTTTAAGCAAACGTTCGTGATAACACATAATACTAAAGTAAACAATAGTACAATTTAGCATAAGTACTGAGGCCAGGTTGTGTCTACACACAGTATTGCCCGATCTTGTGAAAAGATTCACAGCTTTTTTAAGAAAAACAGCGTATCAAAGTATTTGAATAGGTAAAAATAAAGTGTTAGGAAGAGAAAGAGTATTTTTAAAATCCATAGTTTTATTCCCTTAAAAACATATTTTTGGGTGCTTTTAGCATACGTAATCAATTCTGTTGTTTTAAAAAAAATCAAATCTTTTTAATCGAAATTTATGCTTAAATAAATAAATAACGCGTTTTTTTTAAATTAAATTTATAGATGATCTGTTTCTCTGTTCGTGCCTATTCAGATTCATTACCGAAAAATCCTCTCAGTGAAAGCTGAAGTGACGGGAATTTGGAAAAATATAAAGTATATTTATCGAATATAAAGTAGGATACTTTACTCGGTATTACAAAGTATGGCCATTCACCAAAGAGTTACTAGCACGTTGCTGATTTTGAACCTCTTTCCCCGAGGAGCTCTGGAAGCCCTACTCACCGCAGGAACACAATACAACGTTATTTGGCTGCGATTTTATGTAGGGTGGAGGTAGTTCACCAGTCGGACTCTCCCAAGTACAAAGAAGTCTCCAAATATTTTTTTATGTGACCTACCTCTCCTGTGATTTGTCATCCACATTAGATATTATTGATCCGGGAGAGGACTGTCTTCACAATGAAAAATTGTGGGTTAACATATTTCATTTTACTTTATCCCCTATATTTATGTTCTTTAATAAAGACGTTCATTATTATTTTTTTGTTCTTCCACATTCGGAATTATTAGTTATTTTCTAACTATGTATTTATGAAGTAATACATTCAGTCAAAAAAGTATCGGGAATGGTTAACTTGTTTATGTTTCCAAATTTATTTATTTTTTGTTAGATTGACTCATCTGTTTTTATTTTGATGCGGAGTTTGAGTTGCATCTATCCTTTAGATTAAATACAGTGCTGTTTTAAGATAGATCATATCTAGTATTAGGGGAGCCCAAGAGGGGATTTCGGGATTTACTAAAGCGCGGCAGATTACATAGATATATACAGGGGAATACCTTGTATCCGGTTAAGTACCTCCACCAGATATAAGGCCGCCCGTCAACAATAAAGCATCAGATTAGTAAAAAAATTGATCATCAGAAATTCTCGAGCGCGTCAAATTAAGGTAGGGTGAGTTAATTACATGCTAAAAAGTGTATATTCCACTAATCTGACAATTTGAGAGTGACGAAATAAAAAGTCATCTCGACATTCTCGAGCGTGGCAATTTTTTATTTATTTCGGAAATAAATAATTCAAGATTAACGAAAAATATATAACCTGACGATTTCTACAAGCTGAAGTAACAAAAATTCGTCGATAAAGTTTAATGCGTTCAGCTGCGTGATGCCTATATTCCCCTCTTACCTAAATTTTATTGAGCGTTTTTTCAAATTATTTTCTTATAAATACAAGTATTCTACTTAAAAAAACATACAGTTTTTTATTTGCATGCTATTTCCTGAGCTTTTCAATTAATTAAGTTCAAACATTAAATTATTTTTTTGTCAGATTAGGCGAATCCCTGTAGATAATCGTCAGATTATGAGACAGCACGTCTAGGACATAAAGATGAACCATATATATCTTAATCTGACGCGCTGGAGTATTTCAAAATGGTGATTTTTTTTTGGCTCGTTCTAATATAAATATGTATAACAATTTCAATTTTGAAACAATGATGGCTCAGTGGTAGCGTGTATGACTTCGCGTCGATTGACGTGAGTTCGAATCCGTGCAATGAGCCTGAGCTTTCGTTGAAGGAAAACATCGTGAGGAAACCATAGCATGGTGGTAGGGCTTTTTGTAATGCCCGCCTGGCTACCTACCACCCTCGAGTTGAAAATTTGTCGCCAAGCACCAATAGGTGTTTCCGGTAGCTACACTTGAAAGCTAGTCTTCCACTAGGTTTAGCGTGTTATCATCCTGTGCCACATCGTCACTTAACATCAGGTGAGATTGTGGCCACTACACCAAACCTACAACTATAAAAAAAAATATAATAATGGCTGCGAGTTTGCGTGACGTTCTTTATAAGAACTTATTATTGACGAGCTAGAAAAGGTCCTCCGAACCAACACTAAGTTTGAAATTAGTTACTGATCCTATCAAATTAGTAGCTATTAATGGTTATAATTGAGGAGATATCTTCATAATGAAATATCGCCCACCACTAATAATTTTATTTCGTTATAGAGTAATTGGAGTTACAAGACGGAATTCTGAATTCTCAGAAATTATTAATTAATTAATGCAAATATTTATATGGGCCATTTACATGATTAAAAGTATTCTAGGAAATATATTTACAGAATTAAGACGGAATTTTTTTGTAAGATCAATTGATATTCGTTATAGTTTAAGGTCTCTTTTTCGATAAAATTATCAAACCTGGCAACATAAAGTATAGCTAGTGTTATATTATGAGCACACAACAATGTTTGGTTTTCCTAATAAAGCTATAATAATCCCACGATAGCCGACGTCAGCGGCTTACCATGGTTAGCTATAGTGATAATAGTTATCAACTCATGCTACCGTCACGTTGTACGGTTGAGATAAGCAGAAAAGGACCTATTTACCTACCTTACCTCAGGTAAACCAACATATGTAACATTAGCAAAGATCTTTTCATGTTCAATGCAATATGTTTTTCGTTAAAATGTACGTACTTCCGATATGTGTACTATTCAATGTGGATTATTTTCTTTGAGCCTTCGATATTTATTGATAACATTACACGTTCGTAAATCTACATTGACATTAGTATATACCATGCTTTGCAATTAATTAGATAAATGTGCAAATTACAATGTCACTTGTTTGTATTGCGTTTCTATTTTTTAAATGACTTAAAAAGGGAAGGTTATCAATTGGATTATGATTTTTTTTACGTTTGTTACGCGATTACAGCGCGTCAATAGTACGAATACTGATTCTTAGTACGGATTCCATAAATACATCGACGTGATTCTCGGACATATATCAATTACTATCTTATTTAATATGACGTATCGACGCAAAATAGGCGCATATTTACGTCGAGTTGCGGAAACTTAGTCAGTGTAAACCTGATACCGGAATATATGACGTGTCGTTGAAGGAAGCCGGTCCTTTTAAACTACGAGTACTAGAACAGACTTTTTAGAATTATAATAATAGGGGTTTAAATATGAAATTATTGCCATTTTAACGCACTGGCTACTTCCTACTTTGAATAAAAATTAAACCTGCATAGTGTCAGATTTCAGAGTGAAACTTTTTCACTCGAAAACTATAACATTCTAAATTTAAAAAAGACAACATTTGATGTTCGAATTTCAATTGATTTTACATTCAGCTTTTCACGTGAAGATATCCATCAGCGGAAATCAGAGTAATATTCGAATATGAGTTCCGACGTGGGACTAACGCAGCAGAAAATGTTCGTAATATCAAAGCAGTGTTTGAAGAGGATACGGTTAACGAACGCACCGTTATTGGTTTAACTGACTTCGTAGTGGAAACTTCGACTACTGTAACTGCCACTGGTAACTAACTAGCACTGTTTCCGCGATGTGGATAATTTATTTTACCAAAAAAAGAATCTTCATAGGAAGCACTATACAATGCTTTCACAAAGTTTGTTAAGACCACGTCCAGATGTCAGAAATGTATAGTTTTTTTTTTTTTTTTTTGAACTGACTATACTGTTAGCCTTAGGGGCCCTGGAGCCTTTACGGCTTTTACAGCTTTACCGGGCTTGGGGGCGAGCGCTTAGGGCACTCAGCCACGAAAGCTAAGCAACAACATCCGAGGGTGCCAAAGTGGCCGAACCTCGGCTCGGACTGTTGCGCGTATGCAATTAAGTCGCGATCTGACTAATTCCCTATCCGTAATTCGATCTAAACTAACTATACATATATACATGTTTCTGCCCCCTGGGAGGAGGGAAGGAACATGTGTATGTGTATTTAGTGGTCTGAAAATTTTTGTCTAATCTAACTAGGCAAAAAAAGAAAAAAAAAGGTCCCTTACAGAACCTATGTACCTATGTGTGTTGTGCATGTGTGTATAATGCAGTGTCATGTATGGCTGTGAAAGCTAGTGATTGTAGAGTCACTTGTATCGCGCGAGCGGCTGCTTGGCTCAAGGGCTCCATGCCGATGGATCGGACCTAGGCTTGAGTTGCCGCAGAGGAGGGCGGTCGTGGCGGGTGTGCGGGAGCGAAGTTAACCGTACGTCCCCTGCGGAGGGAACGGTGGTTTCGCGGGCGTGGGCGCGAGCACGCATATGTTGCGGGAGCGGACGTGTAGAAATTGTTAGCGTTCTCGATGTCGTCATCGGGATCGACAAAGAGATTTCGCGGACGGCGTTTATAACGTTTGGCAACGGGGATCGAGTTGTCTGGGACGTAGTTCACGGTGGATTTTACGAGCGGGTTGGGATGATTCGAAGCGCTATCGAAGTATCTCCTGGTGAGAAATTTCACATAAGCTTCTATCGAGGGAAGCCTCATGTCCCTGTGCAGGTCCATGTTCCTAACGAAGGCTGGAGGGTCAAGCAGGCGACGGAGAAACCGATTTTGGACTCTTTGCATGCGGGCAAAGTTATGTTTGGACATATGTGCGAACGCGGCGCAGCTATATGTCAAGATCGGACGGACGCACATCTTGTACAGTGTGAGCTTATGTCTTAAGGACATTTTGCTTACCGAACTGAGCAAGGGTCGCAAGCGGGAAAGGATCCAGATGGCCCTATTCCTGACTATAGTAACGTGTGCGTTGAAGTTAAGCTTCGAGTCGAGGGTGACACCCAGATATTTAGTCTTGGTGGCCCAAGGGATATTCGTACCGAATAATGAGAGGGGTCCTACCGTGCGTGGTAGTTTGCATGTATGCGGTTCGAACATTATCGCGGCACTCTTTACCGGATTAATAGCTATTCGCCACGTTCGAAACCACTCCCCGAGAGTGGTTACGGCACGTTGGACTGCGCAGGCGAGATTTTTTCTGTGTCTGTTTGACGCATATATGACTGTGTCGTCAGCGTAGAGCCCTACCTCGACCCCGGGGGGCTTCGGGAGGTCGCTGACGTACAGATTGAAAAGGCAAGGCGCCAGAATGGAACCTTGCGGGACGCCTGAGCGTATAGGGTGGGCGGTAGATAGTACTCCTTCCACTCGGTAGTGGAAGGTGCGGTCGCGTAGAAAATCGTGAACTAGATGAACTAACCTATCCGGGACTTCTAATTGATGTAGCTTGTGGACTAGTCCGGCATGCCAGACCTTATCGAAGGCCTTAGCTACGTCGAAAAAGACCGCAAGCGTACGGGCGGGGGCGATACTATTTTTGGCAAAGTTGCTCGTGATGTGCTCCGTGAGGCGGTGCACTTGATGTGTACACGAGTGTCGGGCGCGAAAACCGAACTGTTCGGGAGGGTATAGATTTTTAATATCTATAACGGTTTTGAGACGGTTCAGAAGGAGCCGCTCGTAAAGTTTCCCTAGTGTGTTTAAAAGGCTGATCGGGCGATAGCTATCGGGAAGCGAAGCTTTTTTGCCGGGCTTGTGAATACCTATAACTATAGCTTTTTTCCAGACGGCTGGAAAATAGCAGTGGGCTATGGCTACATTGAAGATGCAGACCAAAAGAGCTATGAGGTGATCGGGAAGAAGTTTAAGTACTTCATTCCTGATACCGTCGGGGCCTGGGGACTTTCTAGGCTTAAGGCCTTTAATAACAGAACAAATCTCGTCATGCGTGACCGGGTTTAACGTTTCCGCGGGGGGAATCGTCGTTAGTTCCTGAACGGCGGTCTCGATAGTTTCGATGTGGGCAGTGTCTACGTTGTCGCAGTTTGGAGAGCACTGGCTCTCCAAGCTTGCGGCAAGGCATTCTGCCTTATCGTCGCTATCGAACGCAGGTGGGAGATCGGGGCCCCTTTCGAGGGGCGGCATCAGGGCGGAAGCTTCTAACTTCAGAGAGCGGGCGAGGTTCCAGTAAGCCAGATGGGACGGCTTGAGACCCTCTAGGAGGTTATCCCACCGGTGACCTCTGTACTCGCCGATGCGAGTTCTAACCTCTCTCTGAAGTCGCCGTAACCTACGGGTGTTATCCCTCGTCGGATAAGAATCGTGTGCACGTGTCGCGGCGTTCTTTTCAGTGATTAACGCTCGTAAGCCGGGGGGGAGTATAAAACGGTGTTCGTTCGCCGCTTGCACCTCTCTCGAGGCCTCCCTTACACCGGTTTGGAGGTAGTCGACCAGGGAATCGATCGCTAAGTCGGCGTCTGCTGTTGACTCTAATACGTCGGGGATCCTAGCTAAGCTGGACGGGGTCGCGTTATCGGTTAGGTAACGATTTAAGATCGCGTAGTCAACTACTTTGACTTTTGGCGGACTGGGGTCGAACGGTTGCCCGAGTTGTAAGATAACCGGGCGGTGATCGGAGTCCAGTTCGTGTACGACTTCTATAAGTCGTAACCGAAGTGAGACACTTTTGAGGAGGGCTATGTCAAGTACTGTCGGTTGACAGTTATCTTGAAAGTGCGTGGGCTCTAGCGGTGCTATGACATCAAAGCCGAGCACATCGCATAGTAGGTCGAGAATAACCCCGTTAGGGGTGTTACGCGAGTTGTTGAAATGGGTGTGACCGCTATTGAGGTCGCCTGCTATTATTACGGATTGACCGAGTGAAAGTAGCGCCTCCAGATCAGACTGAAGGAGTCTTTTACTCGGGGAGAGATATGCAGAGACAAGCGTGATTGACGGATGGCCAGTCATGCCTATTCTACAGATGGACACTTCCATATTGGTAAGTGCGGGAGGGTCTATTTGCATGCAATAGAGGGAACGCTTGTAGTAGATGAGCGTGCCGCCTTCTCGGGTGGCACGGTCATTTCTGACAATATTGTAATTTGCTATCTTAGGGTCGCGCCTACTGGGTTTTAGAAGTGTTTCTTGTACTAGAAATACGTCTATCTCCCGTCCCCTAAGAAAGGTGGATACTAGGTCCCGTTGTGGAAGGAGGTTTCGCGCGTTAAAGAAAGAGATGGTGAGACTCTTAGGTTTAAAGCGAGCCATTTATAACCGTTATCTATTTCCCGGCACGGGCCAGGCGCATTAGCGTCGCTGTCATCAGGGGAAAACGCCTGATGGATTCGGCGGGGCCGTACTCAGCGATGCACTGGTCGTATGCCAGTACTTCCTGAGGGTCATGCTCGCGGAAGAGCATGACCATGTAGTCAACGCCGCGGCGCGTGCTAACGGGCGGGGAGGCCTGAGCCTTAGGAGGCTGAGGGCGGGGAGTAGAGACCCATGCTGCCTGAGGGGCTCGCATGGCCGGAGGGGGTGCGCGGGGTGCGGGGGTGGCCGCCACCGGGGCGCGGGAAGCGCCCTGGAGGCTGGGAAAGGCTTCTGGCGTGAGCAGAGGCATGGGTTGACTATTGGCGGCGGGACGTGCCATCTGAGGAGGGGTGTGTCGCTCTTGCCTTGGGCGCGTAGGGCGCATAGGGCGCGTGGGACGCGGGGCACGGGGACAGCCGCGATAGTTCGCGGGAAATGTATAGACAACGAGGGTATATAGAGGAGTATAGACGAAAAAAGATATGAATTTTTCATTACGAAACAGCACTTTTATACTTTCTTCCCTAATAAATACACCAACAGTTTGTATGTGTATAAAAATAATTGTACATTATTTCTAAAATTTATTAAACTAATTATTTTTATTGAGACGAGACATTCTCAACTTTTCTACTGTGTATAATTTGTTAGGTACACATTGCTCAAGTCACATAATATATATATATATATATGTTTATTTTAGGCACAAGGCAAAAATATTAATACAGTTATAATAACAAAGTTGCTCTTAAGTAGAGAAACCGATTCACTCGGTCTCTAAAAGTTTTTATGAACTTTTTATAATCCTTTAACATTTAAAACGGCATAAGGAGATTGTTTAAGCCGGTTTAGCCAGTGGCATCAACTAATCAGTTCATTCGTAGAAATGTTAAAGACGATGAATTAGTTCCTAACAAATATAAATTATATTACATTATTTTATAGTAGCTCGGGACATTTACAGTACTGTCCCTGATGGTAAGTACAGTACAATCCAAATACAACGGCGACCACCAAGGAGGGAACAAATTGGCCGGGAAATGATTCCACAGTTTCACGGTATGACAAAGATAAAGACATAAAGAACTATTTAGTTCGTGCCTACAATTTATTGAAACAATTTGTTGGCTTGCATAGTTTTCATGATGTTATAGAATAAAATAAAGGCCTTAATAACAAGACCATAATTAATTATTTTTGTATTAGATTCATATGTGTAGAACAAATGCCAAACATCGCGAAAAGAACGCATCCGTTTGGACAGCAAAAAAAAACATTTTATCAATAAAATAATTTTGAAGGCGCACTATAAAAACGTCCTGTCGTGGGGCCTATATGGAACGAGTATCGTGTTTTATCAAGCAAAGTGCACAGAAATTTACGAATGAAAATTTGTTAGGTAGGTACTTAACATTTGCTTATTGATGAGTGGTACTTGGACTTACTGTAACTTCCTATTTCCTTAATTAAGCAAGGACAGTTGCTCTTAAAGTAAGTCAATTTTGCTATGACGTTAAATATTGTGTAAAAAATGTAAAGCTTTATGTAAAGTGAAACCTTGTTTTCACTTTTTTGATTGCATGACAATTCACTGTTATTTGTAAGTTTGGTACTTGTGAGATTAAATTGGAACATATAAAATGAATAACCACGACGTTGTGTTCGAGATTTTTAATTATAAAATGCTTTGTGATATAAAATTGAATATACGAGTAAATCTGTAAATGAAGAAGTCTACAATATAGAAGCATTCACAAAGTTTATGTAATAAAATCTATTTTATTATGTAATTAAGAATTAACTTAAAATATATATTAAATTTATATCAAAGAAAACCGTTTTAATGAAACACTGAAAACTATGTACCAATAATCTAGTATTATACAAATCATTATCATTACATAGTATAAAACAAAGTCGCTATAATCTGTCCGTCCCTATGTATGCTTAAATCTTTAAAACTACGTAACGGATTTTGAAGCGGTTTTTTTTAGTAGATAGAGTGATTCAAGAGGAAGTTTTATATGTATAATACATGCATAATATTGTAGAGAAACACTGATACATTTAGAGGTTTCTAATGTGATGTCGTAAATAAACAAATTTTTTACGCTTACATTGCAAACGCTGGCTGAACCCCACGAGATAAATCAAAATAATGTACTACAGTATTGTACACCTTAAAAAGGTCAACAAAAAGGTCCGCGATGGTATATGTCTATCTCTTAAGGATAACCCACAATAACCATTTTTTATCCTTTACATTTTACGGGAAAAAATGGCTTAATTACGAAGTGATTTTAAGCAATACAGCATTAATCCTTATCCAATTAAGTACCTTAAATACACTGTCCATTTAATATAGATCAATATAGCCCTTTACAGCATGTAATTTAAATGAATATTTCCGAAGATATTACAGATTTAAAATGTAGGGAAGTGCGGCGGTACCGGCCCTATATATCATGGTCAATTATATGTTGCTCTTTCAAGAGTAACCTCTAAACAAAACATGTTTGTATTGTCTAATGCAGTGGTGCACAGACCGCGGCCCGCGGGCCGCATACGGCCCACTGTCGATGTCTGTGCGGCCCGCCAACGAATTAAAAGAAACAGCGATAAATAAAAGCAATGCCAATAATTCTGAATATGTTGTTGAGACCATAGGTTTGTGCTGTGTACGCTCTGCAAAGTTATTAACTCAATGCAATGCTATACTTCGATTAAAAAATTGTAATTTCAGTAAATTCTTTTTAAACTATTATTCAGTTGCTTTTATTTGTAGTGGCCCGTATTTCGCTCTTAATCTGTCCGAGTGGCCCCTAATTCCAATAAGTCTGTGCATCCCTGGTCTAATGACAAAAAAGCTGTAAACGTTGTTTCATTCTTGCAGGACATTCTGTAGTAGGTAGGGTATATTTAGTATCAGCATTGCACCCGTGCGAAGCCGGGGCGGGTCGCTAGTAAACCATATAATTCTATACTTGCCGCTTTAGGTGTGCCCATAGACGAGAAAGGTAGTGTTAATATTGGCAAATATAGTTGTTTTATATTTACTCAGTCTGTATCCTGATTTTGAAGTGAGCGAAGTTGTAGAACGTATCTATTTACATTATCTAATATTTGAGCAGATTTATTTTAGTAAGTAATAGTAAATTATATGTTGTAATAATCGATTATCATCAATATATTGTATCATATACGAACGTACATTTTGCGAGGATTGTATATAGTGATACTGCTGCTTGAGAAGGTCAATTGTGATCAGTTTATGACAAACATTGCAACGCATTAAATAGGTAATTACATTTGTTTGTAACACATTATCGTAGCTCCAAACGATTTCATTATTATTTATAAACATCTTTATCATATACGATGACATTGAATTTATATTCAGGAACATTTTTTAATAAGATAGCTGTCAATAATAACGAAGAAATAACAAATAAAATTATAATATAATTAAAGTATTATAACTGCGTTGTTTTTTTTTGTATTAATTTTCAAGTTACTTTGTTGCTATTTAGCTTATTAAAATGTGTTCCTGAATATAAATACAATTATCCATTTAATTTATACCAAGCACTTCAATTCCAATTATTACTATAACATTAAGCACGTCATATAGCATAATAAAAAAAAAAATAATGTTCACGTTATGTCCTTAACAAGGTCGATAGATTTAGATTTATTTATATTTTGGACCCTCAATGTCAGGTACAGAGTACAGACTAAATTAATAATATTTTAAATTAGATTACATGTGGCAGAAATGCGAATGTTAAGAAGGATGTAACTAGAATGGATAAGATCAGGAATGATTATATCAAGGAAATCTTAAATAGCACCAGTTACAGAGATGTTGAGGGGTTATAGGCTAGCGTGGTATGGGCATGTCATGAGGATACAGTCATAACTCGAAGAATGTTAAGTATGAAGTCGGATGGATATAGGAAGAAGGTATTGATGGATTGTACGAAAAATTATACACGTATAAAAGGTGCGAATATAGAGGTGACACTAGATAGAGTTGAGTGGAAAAGGAAAATATGTTATGCCGACCCTTCTTAGTCAGATAAGGGGTAAGAGGAAGAAAATCGTGATAATCGAATGAAGCAGTATATTAAGCAATATTTACTCCCAACATCTGCATTGAAAGTAAATTCTTTTCTGTATGAAATCTGATCTCCGTTACTTTCCACCGTATCAAAGCAAGTATATTGCGAAAGTTTGCAAAACCATATTACGTTCCCGCATTATGACATAATTCATCATATTCGTAACGGCTATATGTTAATCATATTTAAAATATCTCCCACGTTAAAACTCGTTATGTCTTTAAATATCAAAGCGGCCATATAAATGGTTCATATACAAAGCTATAAAGTTTATCACATTACTCGGACACGAATGCAATCTATCTCGACGGAGAAAAATTTCGGCCTTGTTGAATTGCGGCTTTTACCGCTTCTAACATTTCTTGGTACCTCTCTAACTATTTACAGCCATGTCTATATTTTCATATTTCACGAATACACGTTAAAATTATCGATCGTGTTAAATAAAATGTGCTTGTTTTGGTTATATCAAATAACTTGGGAATACAATATTACTAGGTATTTTTGTTTGGGTCAAGAAAAAATTGTACTGCGGTTATGGTGCTGATTGTTAAAGTTGCTTTTGGTATATGAGCGTCTTTACTTTAACCTCTATATATTTGAGTTTTATGATAAAATGTTTGGTCATTTTGGTATATTTTGCTTTAATTCGATCATCATAGTTCGAAGAGTTGTATTCGATGGCTCTTATGTACTACAAAATTGGCTTTTGGTAAATGTATTTTCTTTTATTTATACAACGAACGTGGCAAACAAGCCTACAGCCTTCCTGATGATAAGCAGATACCGTAGCCTGTGGTAGGTATAGGTACTAACGCGTTACCGACCTTGAACCCCCCTTTCTCCAAGGAACTCTGGAAACCCTACTCACCGCACGTTTATAACACAAGGTTATTTGTCTGTAATCTTTAGGGTGGAAGAGTATTCCACCAATCGGACTGCCCAAAGTAGAGAGAAATCTTCAAAGAGATTTTTGTTGTTGTTTTCTTTATCACTTATTTTCTATTCCCAACACTTTATTTTAAAAATGGTATTGATAAATTAAATTGTAAATTGCGCTTGTTCTATGTGTTTATATATTTATTATATTAAAATATGATATGTAACCATGCATTACTAAATCACTTTGTAATGGATAAATTAATTGTTGGTTGTCAACGCTTATAGAAGTTAGCAGTATGTTTGCTACTGAAAATACCAATTAAAGAAGTTATATAATATAGCTATTTATTACAGACGTCGCATGCAGCAGCTAAAACTATGGCAGCAACGCGAGAAGGAGTGGGCGCGATCGCGGACCAAACGAGAAAAAAGTGCAAAGAGAAATATATTCTTCAGCGACAGTGTGATGTTGCTGGAAGCGGCCGCCAGAAATGATATCGATGAAGGTATGTTACTAAAAGCAATACAGACCGTACCTTAATGGCTCTTTTGACCTTAAACTTAAAAGATGAAGGAATTCGGAAGTAGGTATGCAAAGTATGTAAAAGAAACTGGATTCCAAACATCGGTACCATCTAACGCAAAATATGGTCCTCAAATCAGTTTTTTAACACTAATAAAACTAGTTCCTTTATTTGAACTTCCTTTGGTTGAAATTCTAGACCCACCGTTCATATTATAGATGAATAAAGAATAATACATATATAATTTTAATTTACAGTTCGACGTCTACTCGGACGTGGTGTGACGCCAGACGCCACAAACGAAGATGGTCTCACAGCACTGCATCAGTGCTGCATAGATAATAACGAAGCTATGATGAGGCTTCTCCTCGATCATGGAGCGAATGTTAACGCGGAAGACAGCGAGAAGTGGACACCTTTGCACGCGGCAGCTACCTGCGGAAATCTAAATTTAGTCCGAATATTGATACAAAGAGGCGCTAATTTATTGGCTGTGAACGGTGATGGAAACATGCCGTACGATATATGCGAAGAGGAGAGAACATTAGACGCGATCGAAAGCGAAATGGCAGCTAGGGGTGTGACACAGAGGTTGATAGACGAAACCCGAGCAGCGACCGAGATGAAAATGCTGATAGATGTGGCTGATTTAGTTAACGACGGCATGGATTTGGATGAGCCGAGAGATAACCAAGGTGCTACGCTGGTGAGTTAGATTTTTATATGCAAAATTGCTCTAACAACAATTATCTAATAAAAACAATAGGGTAAACTAAATGTAACTGGTGACATCATTTATTAGCATATAGGAAGGACATTATTCTATATGTGTTAATGAACTTCCATTTTGTGCTCTTATGACATGTTATTGCTAGGCGTGTAAAGGCAAGGGTCCACATAATCGTAGCGCACGCAACTGATGCATCGCATCACATATTTTTTTCTTTTTATTTAAGGACTACTGTGTCTACGATTCTGCCAATTTTACGTGAATAGAAAAACTTTCTAATTATTCTTAAAGTCTTCAAACCTAGCTCTAACAAGATGACTGCTCCCTCGTTAAAACTGACCAGGGAGGTTTTAGGCAACTTGAAATTAATGTTGCTAGTTATTATATGTAATCCACCTGCGCACAATAAGCAAACTTCATCTCGTAAAATTCCGGCAAAATTACATAATATAGGGATAATTAACATAACTTTATGTATTGAAATTAACATCACATGACTGATCATTAACACGGCGAAGATTTCCAAACCTATTTTAATATATTTTTAACCCCCCACGCAAAAAGAAGGGAGTTATAAGTTGAACGTGTACATCTGTGTATTTTTGTGTTTGTGTATCTGTGTGTCAATCTGTGGCAACGTAAACGGCTGAACCGAATTTGATCTACTTTTTTTTTGTTTTGTTGGAAAGGTGACTTGCAGTTCGATTAACTTAAGTTGGCACGTACAACGCATACATTGCGCTTGTATTGCATCGTGCAGTATCTATGTATGAGCGCACGGTATGACGTTACACCGCATACGCAATACGGATAATTTCTGTGTCCCTTTCGCACACGACCAATCTTATGAGCGTGACAGAGACTGGTCGTATTTTGTGTATGCAAAATGCTAGAAATACAGGTGTTGTTTGCACTTGATTAAATCGGTCGGCTAGTCAAATGTCAATTGACGAGTTTTATTTTTATTGGTTATTTTGGGGTTAGAGTTCGTGTTTCCTAAAAGATTTGAACCTGGACAAACACTAAGAAGCCAATCTCGTGGAATTGTGTATAATGCTTTAACTATTTTATGCATCACAATAAAACAGTTATGGGAGGAATCTTCTTATGAAGGATTTGTACGATTTAACTTCTTAGGCGACTGGTATTTAAACGAGAAGTGTTTATTGATAAACGAGTTGGTAGTGATTGCGTGTGATTCTGAACAAGAGTTACAATATAACCAATTAAATACGTATTTCATCTCTTACAAATAACCCGTTGTTTTTATTTATTTCATACTGTCATAACCTACCCAACTATCTGTCAGATTAAAGAGACATTGTAATGAAAATTACGCATGAACGTTTAAAGGATATATAACTATCACGTATGTACAAATTCCAGGCGAACGGATATACAAGTTTTTACATGTTCAAAATATTTCCATAGTTCGTTCTTAGAAAACTATTTCTGCTTGCATTTGTTTTGAATTTCAATTGATAATGCAAGTTTTTATTAATCTAGCGAACATCAGACTAAATTAGATTTTAAGGCTTGAAAGTGTTGTTTTATATTTAAATGGGAAACTGTCGATATAAAATATATCGAGTGTAGTAAAAACCGACCCATCTCTTTTAG
Source organism: Saturnia pavonia (assembly GCA_947532125.1). Classification (NCBI taxonomy): domain Eukaryota; kingdom Metazoa; phylum Arthropoda; class Insecta; order Lepidoptera; family Saturniidae; genus Saturnia; species Saturnia pavonia. The sequence goes on along the minus strand of OX383907.1, from coordinate 5,782,908 downwards.
TCTGCTAAGCGCTAGCTTAGTTAGTAAGAGATATAGAGAGTTTCTTAGAAACCGATTGAGAAATTTTCTCACTGAAATCAGTTTTTATATGTTTTGATAAATATTATACATGCCTAATTAAAATCGATTTTAATAAGACATAGCTATTTTCGCAACACGCTGTATACTAAAACTGTATCTGTGCGAGTACTGTGAACGTGCCAGCTTTCGTTAACCGACCTATAATTAAGTGTGTTCTTAGTTATGATTCAAGAAAGTCTTTTTGCCGTTTGGGAGATTATGAGCTCTTTTCTAGTTGATAAATCGATGTGAGCATCGTTCACAGGTCTGATCGAGTTGAAATTTGGTATTCTGTTACTTAAATGATATTAGAAGAATATGGCAACATTGAGCTGATGCTGCAGCAACATCTGGAATCTACAGGATATCTAATCAGAGATATGGTGTTCGGGCTCATTGGGATAGTCTTAATAAATAGGTTACTTGTGTCGGGGATTTCTTAAATTTTCAATTTACCTAGTTAGACATATTATAGCTTTGTCCACTGAATTTACATCGGATAGTCAACATCTCTAATATTATTAAATTGTTGTTATAATATGCTCCTATACGCTGCGGATGTGTGATAGCTTAGTTTCTTTTATATCTTTATTTTTATGGAGGGTTTTTTCACAAAGAGCTTGCCACCTTCATCTTTACAAAATATGACAATCAAATTACGTGTAAAATATTATAAAAAACCTAACAGATATAAGAAATATACAAAGAAAAATTATAAACAATCAATTTCTCGCCCTAGCACCGACGTTCATCATAAATTAGTTTGGCTTCTTCAGATGTTACGCGAACCTTTATATGCATAATATATGCCACATTAATGACATGATAGATTAATTAAAGCGGAAAAACTTGTATATAAAACTCGTAGTTATTGCAGTTTCAACTACGAGAACACTGTGATATACATAAGAATTATACTCTCAACTAGCGACCCGCCCCGGCTTCGCATGGGTGCAATGCTGATACTAAATGTATCTACCTACCACAGAATGTCCTTATAAACAACATTTACAGCTTTTTTGTCATTAAATAATACAAACATGTTTTGTTTAGAGGTTACTCTTGAAAGAGCGACATATAATTGACCATGGTATATAGGGCCGATACCGCCGCACTTCCCTACATTTTAAATCTGTAATATCTTCGGGAATATTCATTTAAATTACATGCTGTAAAGGGCCATATTGATGTATATTAAATGGACAATGTATTTAAGGTACTTAATTGGATAATGATTAATGCTGTATTGCTTAAAATCAATTCGTAAATAAGCCATTTTTTCCCGTAAAATGTAAAGGATAAAAAATGATTATTGTAGGTTATCCTTAAGAGATAGACATATACCATCGCGGACTTTTTTGTTGACATTTTTAAGGTGTACAATACTGTAGTACATTATTTTGATTTATTTCGTGGGGTTCAGCCAGCGTTTGCAATGTAAGCGCAAAAATGTGTTTATTTACGACATCACATAGAAACCTCTAAATTTACCAGTGTTTCTCTACAATATTATGTATGTATTATACATATAAACCTTCCTCTTGAATCACTTTATCTACTACAAAAAACCGCTTCAAAATCCGTTACGTAGTTTTAAAGATTTAAGCATACATAGGGACGGACAGATTATAGCGACTTTGTTTTATACTATGTAATGATAATGATAACGTATTCAGCTTTCTCATCATTAAAATATATTATTTTTAATTGAGCTGAAATTAATATGTGGCCTATATTAATTAATATATTTCAAGTAATTATCTGAGTACTTCATTTGCATAAAAAATAAATCTGAAGGTTTCGTTACTATGAGATTCATTTTGCGTGGTCGATGAACTACGATAAGCGACTGTTTGATATAAAATAAGACATAAGGGCACCTATTACTTATATAGTTCGTCTAAAACAAGGACTGGTTTTTCGCAGTCTGTATGTCAAAATCAAAGTATTTTATTCAATTTTGGGCCGTAAGAAGGCACTTATGAATGTCAACATTATACTACTGATTCGAAAAACATCCCAGTCAACTAGAAGAGCCAGCAATAAAGTCGATCGGGTTTATCAACATTATTAAAAAAAAACACTGGTTATGTACGAATATTGTTTACAGTTATTATCATTATTATTGGTTGTACAGAGAGAGAAAGTCACTTCCATATATCACTATCATTCACGCCATGATCCATTCCATAACATCCTTTAAACAATAAAATTTGCTTAACATGATTCTTGAATTTCATAATCGCAGACAAATAACCTTGTGTTGTGTTCCTGCGGTGAGTAGGGTTTCCGGATGTCATTAGGGAACGGGGGTTCGGCAATGCGCTTGTGATACGTGTGGAAATAACTTTTGTCACCACTTTAGTGTAAGAAAAACGTATTGTCCGGTAAATCGGTAATGTGCTTGGGAACTTTTCGACGTTGTCGAGGCCTGTTAGTGTGATCCCTGAGTGAACGTGTTTGCGATTAATTTGTTTTCTATTTTATTACAGTTGCATATAGCATCGGCGAATGGGTACACAAAAGTGGTGGAATATTTGCTGGAACACCGCGCCTCCACTGACGTCGTTGACCATGATATGTGGCAGCCGGTGCACGCCGCGGCCTGTTGGGGCCATGTATGTTTATTCTCTTTAACCGGATCTGATGAAATTATTTTGAAGCAAAGATACGGGTTTGAAATGTTCGCATTCCTACAATGAACTTGAGTTTTCTGTGAAGGACAACATCGTGATGAAACCATTGGCATGGTGGTAGGGCATTCTCTAATATCCGCCTGGCTAACTACCATCCTTAAGATTATAACCTGTTGCCAAGCACCTATAGGTGTATTCTGGCAACTCTACTCGAGAGCTTAGCATGTTTTTTTTAAATATCCTTACTGACAACCCTAACGCAAATCAGAGATCTTGTGTCATCTAATAAAATAATTAACTCATGAGGTAAACCATCTTGATTCACATTGTCACTTAATATCAGGTGATATTGTGGACAAACGCTAAACGAATAATTAAAAAAATGAGGCTAGAGTATAGAGCGTATATACAGGATGAAATGGAAGTCGTTACCATAAATATATGTCTACTTCTAATTATCTGTCATCATGACCTCTTTTGAACTCGTCGATTGAAGAAATATCGCCACGGCCAATTCATAAAATAATTCGGCCAATAATAATCATTGGTATGAGAGATAAGCACGCGTACTGCCGCTAAACTGACTCCACAAATAATTGCAAATTAACAAAATTCAATTAGTTCCGGATTTCCTGAATATAAATTAAATTACAGTTAGTTGCCCATTCCATTCATGGCAACGACTTCACCAGTATATTAACGGGTATTTTGCTATTGTCATAAAACTTTATTTTAATAATCTTTTTCTGCAAAGGCTAGAATTTTCGGCCGATGTTAAATGACGGTTTGGTCAAAGATGGTAAAAACAGGTTAATGTTGAATCTTCATTTTTTTATAGTAGCATGAAAATGTTGGGACTATGCGTATTACAATTGAAAAACAAAGGTGACCACTGAGAGATCCCCAATGCGACGCCTCTCGGCAAGGGAATACACTCGGGCTGATACCAAAACGTGTCAAACCAAAACTGAGTCACTGTGACCGGTTTAACACGTGACACTTTTTTTCGAGCTGACTATACTGTTAGCCTTAAGGGTCCTGCAGCTATTAGAGGCTGTGACAGCTTCACCGGGCTTGGGGGCGAGCGCGGAAAGCACTCAGCCACAAAAGCGAGGCAACAAGCTCAAGGGTGCTAAAGTGGCCGAACCTCTGCTTGGACTCTTGCCGTACATGCAAATAAGTCGCGATCTGACTAGTTCCCTATCCGTAAAATTAGATCTAACTAACTTTACATATAATATATTTTTCTGCGTTCTGGGAGGAACGAAGAAACACGCTATATGCATTTAATGATATGGAAATTTCGGTCTAAACCTAACTATCAAAAAAAAATTTGAAGCGATGATGGCGCAGTGGTAGCGTGTACGACTTCGCGTCGAATGAGACGTGAGTTCGAATCCCTACAATGAGCCTGAGCTTTCGGTGAAGGAAAACATCGTGAGGAAACCATAGCATGGTGGTAGGGCTTTTTCTGATGCCCGCCTGGCTAGCTACCACCCTCAAGTTGAAAATCTATCGCCAAGCACCAATAGGTGTGTTCCGGCAGCTGCACTTGAGAGCCAGTCTTCCACTAGGTTTAGCGTTTACCATCCTGGGCCATATCGTCACTTAACATCAGGTGAGATTGTGGCCACTAAGCCAAACCTATAACGATAAAAAAAAAATGGTCGCTTACAGACCCTCAGGTACTCTCATGGTGTGCATGTGTGAAGTGTAGTGTCATGTGTGTATGTGGATAGCTAGTGAATGCAGTGTGAGTGTATCGCGCAAGCGGTTGCTGGCTCAAGGGCTCCGTGCCGGAGGAACGGACCTGGGCTTGAGTTGCCGCTGGAGAGGGTGCTCGTGGCGGGTTGGAACGTGATATGCCGAAGTGTTATGACGGCAGTAAAGTCACGTCGTGCCAAATTGTGTGTACGAATTCATTTTAATCTTCATCTCTAAAACATGCCTGATATGTTTTAGCTTATATCGTTAAAGAAACAAATTACTCGTGTGGTAACATATACAATGCGCCTTGCAATTATTATTTAAAGATAAACCACGTACAAGTATATAATAAATTGCATTAAAATGTTATGCGATATAACGTTGCCGTAGAAAATCACTTTGAATTAACGCCAAATAATCGTAGATAACAGTTTGTTTGAAAACGAGACTGACGTATGAACGTACATTAAAAGAAAGATGTTAGCTTATAGGAAAGCTAATTGTATGTTTATTTTTATGGATCAAACATGCAAATAGATCAACGTTTCATCTAGTTGTGTAGTTATTAACATCGTATAATTGGATGTTACATAAATTTAGAGACTGATTTACGTCTTGTTTACTTCACATAAAGTTGGTATACGATAATGGATGATTTAGCTTGTTTAAAAGTAATAACAGTATGTCTGCTAATTTGCAAATTTATTAGTACTATTTCAGTGCAGACTGTAGGAAGAACTAAACATTTACTTTCTCAAAAAAAAAAAACACAGTCCAATGAAATTCAACTTCAGTAGTTGCTTATTTTTATATAGATGAAACAAAATGAAGTTGAATATGATTTTAACTTTAAGATAGTTATTTTGTTCTCAAATGAAAATATTTTGAAATATGAATATCTAAAGAATATTTTCAATGGTTGTTTAGGTCTTTGTTTTCATTGTTACTTTTATGTTTTGTTACAGTTAGAAGTATTAGAATTGTTAGTACAATACGGAGCTGATCTCAACGTGAGGAACAAGCACGACGAAACACCTGCAGGTGAGTGTTACGTCATACATCAGTGATATCTAAAAATAACTGTAATATAATACCACTATTGATAATAATCTAGCAATGTGTTGTGTCTATTATTTAAGTGAGCTAAATTGATTCAATATTTCTTGTACTTGTAGTGTTTGTGCAATTAATAACATCATATTCTATCATATATTCAATGTTTTAAGTTGTTTGAGTTATAACATTGAGATGTTGAAGATTAGAGTTAGTTTTAAAAGAACGGGTATATACAAGCAGCGGTTTGGAACTGTTATCTGTAAATTAAAAATTGTACCAAGTGCGTCTCTGGCCACATACAGTGTAGGGTTCCGTAGTTGCCCGTCACAGTATGCAGACTTAGAAACAGAGGGCTTTAAGTAATTTTCAATGGAATTTGCACAAAATTACTTCTCCAAGTAGAAGTTGATTGACTATTTCTTGTTAATTTGTAAAGCCTACCTACCTCTGATAGTTTTCCTTTCAACTTCATTATATAACACTACCATGATTTTTTTCTCATATTGTAAAACAACCATTTTTTAAATTACAACGGTGGCAAACAATCATATGGCCCGTCTGATGGTAAGCGGCTACCGCAGACTATGGGCGCTTATAATACCATATGTATCACTAGCGCGTTGTCGCCCTTGAACCCCCTACCCCAAGGAGCTCTGGAAACTTTACTCGCCGTAAAAAAATAACAGTCGGTCATTTGGCTGCGATTTTCTGTAGGATTGGGTATTCTACCAGTCCTATCTCTCTCAGCCATTAAGCTTGGCTTATTGAGTCTAACAAAAATTTGAAATTTAAAGCTTGATATTTCGCAAACGGATCCCCAAATGGAAAAATGGTTTTCACACACCCACAATATTTTTGAACGACCTATCCAACGACACAACACACAATGGGATAGACAAAAAAAATCATTTTCTAAGCATTTTTTAAGATTTAATTTTACCACTTTGTCGGCGTGATTAATATGTATACCCATATACATTACAGCTTTCTAGTACTAAGAATCTTCGAGCTAAGCCGCGGACAGACAGACGAACATAGCGAAACTATAAAAGTTCCTTTTTGACTTCGGAACCTTAAAAAGCTGTTAATAAGTACCTACCTGTTCCAAATACTGGTGTGTGACACAAAACTAAATTGTTTCGGTTTGGAACATGCTTTTTTGCAATATATATTATTATTAAATATAATATTTGCAAACAAATATGACTTGAAACAAGCTTTTTACTATTCAATTATAATAATAGAAAGAGATAGCATCATGTGATAGGATGTTCTTTTGGAACAGGTTTTTGGAAGTGTTATTTCTCTGGAACAGGTTTCTTATTTTACCTGTTATAACTCACTCGTACTATGTATATAAAAGGTATGACAGTTGATTGAAGAGCGTGGAAGAGGAAAATATCTAGTGCTCATCCACCTTATCCCAATAAGGGGTAAGAAGAAGGAGTTTCAATGTTTTAAGTTTTAATTTTTCTCAGTTTTGTTTAGCTTCCATTTGTATGTGCTTATGTACTTACAAACATAACAAACTTTTCTTTCATTTGGTTATTTTTACATCTTATTTGTTCTTATCTTATTTCTTTTTAGATAATTTTCATTCAGATTCGACACTATCACGCTCAATTTGAAAACAACGTCAACAAACTCCTCAACAATATGTTCCGATAGCTGCTTTCGAGAATTAGTTTATCATATTCGACAATATCGTTGCGCTAAGCTTAGATAAAGCCTGGCTGAAGTGCAGCTATCGGAACACAACTATAGGTGCTTGCATTTCGTATTTTAAAAATCAACACAGTATCCATTCGTCCATAATCATGTTATATTTCAATGTAAATAATAAAAACTACTTTGCAATAAGTTTGAAGGTTTCTTCAATGGATCAAGTTATATTTGGCATGTTTATCTTCGCGTAATGCACGGTGAAGCCTAATAAAAATACAACCATACGGTTCTGTGGTTGAACGGAGACTGGACGGACGACGAACGTTTAAAGGGCGTCACGAATGTTTATCCAAACTCCTTTTGATTCGTGCCTCGAAAACCGCTAACTACGAATAGCGAAATATCGGAGAATGTGATGAAGGGGCCTTAAGAAATCACGCTGATAAACTAAACGCATGTAAAGTTACTAGTGAGTGTGTGTAGTAGAAAGGGAAGCGTTCAGTATAAATGTTGAGATGGGAACGCTGAGTCGAAAGGAACCCATTAGACTCGACGCTGGACGAATGGCACGTAGCGACGTCCCATCAAAACGCTTTTATTCCCGTCACAACGCGCCATTAGATGTTTCTTAATGTTAATTTAAGCGTATTGTTTCAGATATATGTGAAGAAGGCGAGTTGCGTGGTCGCATAACACGTCTCGCCGCCGAACAAGAAGAACGAAGGAGACGCGCAGCTCACGCCGCCGGTGATCGACTGCGAGCGGCCAGGCGTTCATCTTCCACTGCCAGCACTAGCAGGTACAATAACCATTCCGTATCTGTCACTAACGGAGATATATATATTTTTATATTTATATATTTAACACCCAGAAACACAAAATTGCCAAATATACTCATTATACAAAATTCAGTCGTGACCTCTCTGCTTATTGAAAAAGTTTCCTACCATTGCGTCACGAAACCATAATCATATAATTGTGTCCAAATGCATCGCGATCGCTATACACTAGGTGTGAACACCGCCTCTCGCCAACTGGATATAGACTGCCTGATCTTGAAATGCTACAAAAGAAAAGAGAGCCACTGTTACTGGTTTATCGCTATGCGCATGGTGATCACGACCCAGATGTGTACAGATCGTTACCACGTCGCTTGATTATTGAATTTATACCGATTGATACTGGAACACGACATGCTTAAGCATAGTTTTTTGGCGGATGTTACACCAGGTGTATGGTGGTTGTGATCCGGTTGGGCATATAGCGGTATAATATTGCTTTCGTAATATAACAACGAAGGGTTCGCCGATGCCCCCCCGCCCGTCAACACGCGCCGTGGCGTTGACTACATGGTCATGCTCTTCCGCGAGCATGACCCTCAGGAAGTACTGGCGTACGAACAGTGCGTCGCTGAGTACGGTCCCGGCGAATCCATCAGGCGTTTCCCCCTGATGACAGCGACGCTAATGCGCCTGGCCCGTGCCGGGAAATAGATAACGGTTATCAATGGCACGCATTAAGCCTAGAAGCCTCAATATATCTTTTTTTAACGCGCGAAACCTCTTTCCACAACGGGACTTAGTATCCACCTTTCTTAGGGAACGGGAGATAGACGTGTTTCTAGTACAAGAAACACTTCTAAAACCCAGTAGGCGCGACCCTAAGATAGCAAATTACAATATAGTCAGAAATGACCGTGCCACCCGAGGAGGCGGCACGCTCATCTACTACAAGCGTTCCCTCTATTGCATGCCAATAGACCCTCCCGCACTTACCAATATGGAAGTGTCCGTCTGTAGAATAGGCATGACTGGCCATCCGTCAATCACGCTTGTCTCTGCATATCTCTCCCCGAGTAAAAGACTCCTTCAGTCCGATCTGGAGGCGCTACTTTCACTCGGTCAATCCGTCATAATAGCAGGCGACCTCAATAGCGGTCACACCCATTTCAACAACTCGCGTAACACCCCTAACGGGGTTATACTCGACCTACTATGCGATGTGCTCGGCTTTGACGTCATAGCACCGCTAGAGCCCACGCACTTTCAAGATAATTGTCAACCGACAGTACTTGACATAGCCCTCCTCAAAGGTGTCTCACTTCGGTTACGACTTATAGAAGTCGTACACGAACTAGACTCCGATCACCGCCCGGTTATCTTACAACTCGGGCAACCGTTCGACCCCAGTCCGCCAAAAGTCAAAGTAGTTGACTACGCGATCTTAAATCGCTACCTATCCGATAACGCGACCCCGTCCAGCCTAGCTAGGATCCCCGACGTATTAGAGTCAACAGCAGACGCCGACTTAGCAATCGATTCCCTGGTCGACTACCTCCAAACCGGCGTAAGGGAGGCCTCGAGAGAGGTGCAAGCGGCGAACGAACGCCGTTTTATACTCCCCCCCGGCTTACGAGCGTTAATCACGGAAAAGAACGCCGCGACACGTGCACACGATTCTTATCCGACGAGGGATAACACCCGTAGGTTACGGCGACTTCAGAGAGAGGTTAGAACTCGCATCAGCGAGTACAGAGGTCACCGGTGGGATAACCTCTTAGAGGGTCTCAAGCCGTCCCATCTGGCTTACTGGAACCTCGCCCGCTCTCTGAAGTTAGAAGCTACCGCCCTGATGCCGCCCCTCGAAAGAGGCCCCGATCTCCCACCCGCGTTCGATAGCGACGATAAGGCAGAATGCCTTGCCGCAAGCTTGGAGAGCCAGTGCTCCCCAAACTGCGACAACGTAGACACTGCCCACATCGAAACTATCGAGACCGCCGTGCAGGAACTCACGTTGATTCCCCCCGCGGAAACGTTACCCCCGGTCACGCCAGATGAGGTCTGTTCTATTATTAAAGGCCTTAAGCCTAGGAAATCTCCCGGTCCTGATGGTATCAGGAATGAAGTACTTAAACTTCTTCCCGATCACCTCATAGCTCTTTTGGTCTGCATCTTCAATGTAGCCATAGCCCACTGCTATTTTCCAGCCGTCTGGAAAAAAGCTATAGTTATAGGTATTCACAAGCCCGGCAAAAAAGCTTCGCTTCCCGATAGCTATCGCCCGATCAGCCTTTTAAACACACTAGGAAAACTTTACGAGCGGCTCCTTCTGAACCGTCTCAAAACCGTTATAGATATTAAAAACCTATACCCTCCCGAACAGTTCGGTTTTCGCGCCCGACACTCGTGTACACATCAAGTACACCGCCTCACGGAGCACATCACGAGCAACTTTGCCAAAAGTAGTATCGCCCCCGCCCGTACGCTTGCGGTCTTTTTCGACGTAGCTAAGGCCTTCGATAAGGTCTGGCATGCCGGACTAGTCCACAAGCTACATAAACTAGAAATCCCGGATAGGTTAGTTCACCTAGTTCATGATTTTCTACGCGACCGCTCCTTTCACTACCGAGTGGAAGGAGTACTATCTACCGCCCACCCTATACGATCAGGCGTCCCGCAAAGTTCCATTCTGGCGCCTTGCCTTTTCAATCTGTACGTCAGCGACCTCCCGAAGCCCCCCGGGGTCGAGGTAGGGCTCTACGCTGACGACACAGTCATATACGCGGCAAACAGACACAGAAAAAATCTCGCCTGCGCAGTCCAACGTGCCGTAACCACTCTCGGGGAGTGGTTTCGAACGTGGCGAATAGCTATTAATCCGGTAAAGAGCGCCGCAATTATGTTCGAACCGCATACATGTAAACTACCACGCACGGTAGGACCCCTCTCATTATTCGGTAGGAATATCCCTTGGGCCACCAAGACTAAATATCTAGGTGTCACCCTCGACTCGAAGCTTAACTTCAACGCGCACGTTACTATAGTCCGGAATAGGGCCGTCTGGATCCTTTCCCGCTTGCGACCCTTGCTCAGTTCGGTAAGCAAAATGTCCTTAAGACATAAGCTTACACTATACAAGATGTGCGTCCGTCCGATCTTGACATATAGCTGCGCAGCGTTCGCACATATGTCCAAACATAACTTTGTCCGCATGCAAAGAGTCCAAAATCGGTTTCTCCGTCGCCTGCTTGACCCTCCAGCCTTCGTTAGGAACATGGACCTCCACAGGGACATGAGGCTTCCCTCGATAGAAGCCTATGTGAAATATCTCACCAGGAGATACTTCGATAGCGCTTCGAATCACCCCAACCCACTCGTAAAATCCACCGTGAACTACGTCCCAGACAACTCGATCCCCGTTGCCAAACGTTATAAACGCCGTCCGCGAAATCTCTTTGTCGATCCCGACGACGACATCGAGAAAGCTAATAATTACTACGCGTCCGCTCCCGCAACATATGCGTGCTCGCGCCCACGCCCGCGAAACCACCGTTCCCTCCGCAGGGGACGTACGGTTAACTTCGCTCCCGCACACCCGCCACGACCGCCCTCCTCTGCGGCAACTCAAGCCTAGGTCCGATCCATCGGCATGGAGCCCTTGAGACAAGCAGCCGCTCGCGCGATACAAGTGACTCTACAATCACTAGCTTTCACAGCCATACATGACACTGCATTATACATACATGCACAACACACATAGGTACATAGGTTCTGTAAGGGACCTTTTTTTTTCTTTTTTTGCCTAGTTAGAGTAGACAAAAATTTCAGACCACTAAATACACATACACATGTTCCTTCCCTCCTCCCAGGGGGCAGAAACATGTATATATGTATAGTTAGTTTAGATCGAATTACGGATAGGGAATTAGTCAGATCGCGACTTAATTGCATACGCGCAACAGTCCGAGCCGAGGTCCGGCCACTTTGGCGCCCTCGGATGTTGTTGCTTAGCTTTCGTGGCTGAGTGCCCTAAGCGCTCGCCCCCAAGCCCGGTAAAGCTGTAAAAGCCGTAAAGGCTCCAGGGCCCCTCAGGCTAACAGTGTAGTCAGTTCGATGAAAATTGTATTGGTAATGGCGGAAAATCAAATCATTTTTGTCGAAATTAATTGCATAATCATGTACCACCAACTGATTGAAAAATGTCCTTGAAAACAATAAAAAATAATAAAATTATTAAAAAAAAAGTTAATGTACATAAAGGGGAGTCCCTTTATGTCCCAGTAACTCTGTATAGATCACAAGTCTCTAGACAGTACTAGGTATATTTCAAAGTTAAGATTGACAATAGATAGACCTTAAGAGAAACGAGACATTTTTAGGAGTAGGTATGGAGTTATCAGTTTTATTTAGGGGTACGGGAACGAAAAAAAGTGTAACTTTGTATAGACTTAGCAAGTATAACTTACCAAAAATCAAAGACTCTTTATTTCACATAGACATTAAAGACATCATTGTAGTGTCTACCAGCAATAGACCCAATAACGGTACAAGCTTTATTATAGGGTACGGTCGGTACGTCGAACATCGCTCCGAGAGAAACAATTGACAGCAAAGGCTGATGTCAGGGGTGAAGCGAGATTACGAGAAACATTCGACTCGGCAGTCGACGACGAGTTACAGGTGAGAGATAAGTTATCATTATATTCTAAAACTTTATATCATTTACAAGCTTAAATAAACCAGATATAAGTTGACTGTCTTTTAACCGACTTCAAAAAAAGGGGGAGGTTATCAATTTGACTGTATTTTTGAAGTGAAACTTCTTATGCGACTTCCAACACGTTAAACGTTTAACACACATTATCGGTCTCTCCTCTTTGTGTGAACCAGAGCGAGAGAGCAATATATTATCGGTCTCTCCTCTTTGTGTGTGCCAGAGCGAGAGAGCAAATGTCGGTGTGTATGTATATTGCACACTGTTTATATAAAATATCTTTTAAAATGAAGTTTCACTTCTATCGTGTGTAAATCGCACACACACAGCTTTTTTTTGTATGTTTTGTTACGCGATTATTTCGCCAATTATGAATTGATTTTGATGATTCTTTTTTTGTTTGGTAGTTCATACCTCGGAGGTGGTTCTGTATATCGAAATTAATTTAGCGCTATTAGAAAAAAAAGTAATATATATAAATATACGAGGGGCGTTCAGTGTACTCCCGGTATCGGGGTAATTAAGTAATGAAGTGAATAAAAACAGAAAATTACATACTGAGTGTACTGAAGATACACCAGGGAACTCCCCAAATAATTAAAGTGGGTTTTTTTGTTATTTGAATGTACTTTTGATTGCTGATGCTATGATAGATCTAATGAAAACAAGAACACGGACATGTCATAATTGTTGCTTTTAAACTAAACTTATTTTTATACTTATCCATTTTTGTAAATCTTTTCTGTTCTGTTCGCGTTAATTAAAAATAACAATAAGCCTAAAATTGTCAACCTTCCTGTAAGTAAAAGGATTTCTGGAATGCGATGAGTAGTTCCAGATATTACTTCCTACGTCCAAACTCACAAACTATGAAGGCAATGAAGTTGAAGCAATGATGGCTCAGTGGTAGCGTCTACGACTTCGCGTCGATTGACGTGAGTTCGAATCCGTGCAATGAGCCTGAGCTTTCGGTGAAGGAAAACTACGTGAGGAAACCATAGCATGGTGGTAGGGCATGTTCTAAAACCCGCTTGACTAGCTACCACCCTCAAGTTGAAAATCTGCCGCCAAGCATCAATAGGTGTGTTCCGGCAGCTGCACTTGAGATCTGCTCTTCCACTAGGTTTAGCATGTTCTCATCTTGGGCCACATCGTCACTTAACATCAGGTGACATTGTGGCCTATAACGATAAAAGAAAAAAGAAGCTATATATCGTTATAATAATGTCAGTTTATAAGTATAGACCGCAGTGCTGAATTACCGTTTGTTCGTAGTTCGTATTTACATGAAAAATAACTGTTCCCGCGACTTCGTGTTAGTATTAAAATGGATAATATAAAAACCTTTTTAATAAAAAGAGCACATTTATGTAACAACTTTCATTGTGATCGATCAAACGGTATTGGAGCTTATCAATATCATATTATGCTATCATAAAGCTCAAAGAATTGAACGTGCCAATCTCTAAAACTACCAGACAGATTAGAAAATTTTATTTTACATTTTATTGTCTATTTATTGACGAAGGCTATAAAAATTCACGTTAAGATCCTAACAAGCGGAGCAGTAACCATTATCGTCATGCAATCTGTCAAGCTTCTGGCAAGTATTGGAAGACATAACGGTTGGCGGCGGATGGACGACAGTTGGTCGCATAAATTAAATACGTGTGAAACCGTGGGGCACAACTAGTATCTATACGTATTATAAAACTCGACGTCTCTCTGTCTGTCTGTCCGGTTATGGTCTTTTCACGCGAAAAGCATTTGTCGGATTTACATAGTTTTACCTTTAATTCATACATATTGTTATCTGGCCAGGTAAATAGGATATATTTTGTTCCGTAAACTAACATACGAAATAAGCAGTGACGATCATGGTGTATTAATTCGACAAAAAAAAAAACGCTTACGCTGAGTAAACCATAAGAGATATATCAAATTAATGTACTAAATAATTGTACATCAAAGACCTACAATAAAATCACGGATAGCATATGTTTTTCTTGTAAGGATCACTCATAATAAGTATTCTGTAGTCCACGCGAGAGGAGCCGCGAGCACAACTAGTATTATATATATACCAATATCCATTTTTATATTACATATATTAAAAAACAGACAGTACCTAGTATTGTAATCGAAGAAAAAAAAAACTGGTTATGGTCATAACTATAATTACAGAATAACCAATAAATATACTCATTATGCGTTGACAGATGACAAAATTCGCGTGATCGTGTGATTGACACACTTCATTATATTGCTATTAATAGTTAAAATGAATGCATGGGTCTTTGTCAACACACCGTTGATCTATCGTTGTCAAACACCGAGAAATCATAGTTCTTTATTTTTCCCACCACATACTGGTAGAACGAGAACATTCTTTAAGTGTTTAGCTACATTAGTGTTACTAATTAAATTAAAACGAGTAAAAATTTACGCCAATTACGAAAAGTTCTTTGTACATTGTCCGTGCCCTTACCAGATAATATAGAGTCGGTTTTCCACTTATAATTACAATTTGGAAATCATGGCTTTTCATACGTGTGTATGTTAACAGTTTGAGAAAAAAAAACGTGGGATCATATTTTGAGGGTAACAGCATTATGAAGCGATGATGGCTGAGTGGTAGCGTGTATAACTTCGCGTCGATTGACGTGAGTTCGAATCCCTGCAATGAGCCTGAGTGTTCGGTGAAGGAAAACATCGTGAGGAAACCATAGCATGGTGGTAGGGGTTTTTCCAATGCCCACCTGGCTAACTACCACCCTCAAGTTGAAAATCTGTCACCAAGCACCAATAGGTGTGTTCCGGCAGTTGCGCTTGTGAGCCAGTCTTCCACTACGTTTAGCGTGCTATCATCTTGGGCCACATCGTCACTTAACATCAGGTGAGATTGTCGCCATTATGCCAAACCTAAAAAGATAAAAAAAATTATGAATCGGATTTTTTTTATCGAGGGCAAGAAATAATAATATCCTTATTTATGACTTTAGGTAATTTTACAAAATATATGTTGTTTTAAAAGTATAACCAGCTCCTCTGTCAACGGAGTAGGTAACTGTTATATAATAAAATTAACAATTAACAACGTTACTTTTACTTAAAATTAACAAACATAACAACAATTAAAAAGGTAAGTAAGAATAATGTTTAATAAGGTACTAAGTATGCAAAATATTTCATAACGAATTAGTAAGTAAAGTACCTACGTAATTAATCGGATACTACTTGAAGTTTAAAAAAAAAAGACAAGACTCGGGTATATTATGGTTTAGGTCTCGAATGAAGCAGGTGGTGTTGCAAATCAATATTTTATAGGACGTCATTAATAATATAGTAATAATATCCCTGATTTCCGCGATAGGTGGATTCGAGCGATAACCGTGTTAAGTCCAAAGCGGGGTACAAATTTGCATATAATGCATATATGTTATTTAGTCTGTTCTCTGTAAAGCAACCCAATAAACAGACGTGTGTCGGTATTCCATCTTTCATATAGGTATTAAATACTATACACTTGTCTGCACCTTCACACGCGTACAAAGGCATACATACAAATTAATATTTGAGTGGGATCGGAGAGTAAATACAAGATAAATTGAAAATTTAATAAATCCCCGGCATAAGTAACCTATTCATTGAGACCATTCCAGTGAGCCCAAACATGATATCTCTGGCGTAAGTTAGTGAAGAGTTAATCCTGCAGATTTCAAATGATGCTGCAGCATCAGCTCAATGTTGCCATATTCTTCTAATATCATTTAAGTAACAACATACCAAATTTCGACTCGATTAGACCTGTGAAAGATGCTCACATCGATTTATCAACTATAAAGAGCAGATATTCTTCAAACGGCTGCACAGATTTTCTTGAATCATAGCTAAGAACACTCTCGATCAAGTCACCTATCAAACAAAATAAACTAGACCATAATCGGTTCAGCCGTTTGGGAGCTACGATGCCACAGACAGACACACGCACACGCATAGTGGTCAAACTTATAACACCCCTTTCTGTCGGGAGTTAAAACCTGCGTATCCGTGTATCCATCCTATCGTCGTTGTTCGCAGTGCCCGTAAATGGTTACTGCTCCGCTCTTTAGAGTGGTAGGTAGCGTGAAGTTATACATATATCCTATAATTTTCCTGAATAAAGAGGATATTACATGCAAAAATGTTTGCATCTGACTGATAGTTCCAGAGATCAACGCCTCCAAACAAACTAAAAACAATCTCTTGAGCTTTATAATATTACTAGTTGTGCCCGCGGCTCCGCTCGCGTAGACTACAGAATGCCTTCGGTCGAGCGCACGCGCTAATCGTGCTGCCCCCGCGCAAAAGACGGGAAACAAAAATACATAGACAATAGATATATGCTATCGCTGACTTTTTTGTAAGTCTTCTTAAGATCTACAATTATTTAGAACATTAATTTGATATATCTCGTATGGTTTACTCAGCGTAAGACCTTCAAGCGCCCCAAATGCGTCTTTTTCTGAATTAATTAACATTATCATCACTGATTATTTCGTATGTTACTTTATGTAACAAAGTATATCCTATAACTTGGCCAGATAATATAGCTATGAAGTAAAATAAAAACCATGTAAATCGGATAAGTTGTTTTCGCTTGAAAAGAACATAAACGGACAGACGGACAGAGAGAGAGAGACGTTGAGTTTTATAACATGTATAGATGTACCTAAATATATTAGAATAGATACAATAAATCGTATCGAGTCATTATTTTGACGTAAATGGCTTGATAAAATCTAACAAAATCGTTTGACGGGTGAAACATATTTCTTCGGACTCAAAATTTCCTAGCTAATAAAAAATTTAATCCTTGTTTCGTAGCAAAAATACGCTCGTCTAATGTTTTGCAAATTAATCAACGCGTGATAAGTTTTCAACGGTCTTCTATCTGGGCTAAAGAATCAGGTTCTTCAATGACTTGCTCTTGGTTACGCATTTCTGTAAGTTCTTCAATTCTCTGTGGCTTTTATTTATTTTTATTTTTTTTCGAACTGACTACACTGTTAGCCTGAGGGGCCCTGGAGGCTTTACGGCTTTTACAGCTTTACCGGGCTTGGGGGCGAGCGCTTAGGGCACTCAGCCACGAAAGCTAAGCAACAACATCCGAGGGTGCCAAAGTGGCCGAACCTCGGCTCGGACTGTTGCGCGTATGCAATTAAGTCGCGATCTGACTAATTCCCTATCCGTAATTCGATCTAAACTAACTATACATGTATAAATGTTTCTGCCCCCTGGGAGGAGGGAAGGAACTTCTCTGTGGCCAAAAATTGTGGAAGGAGTGTAGAAACAAGAGTTGCACGGAGATCAAACAAAAGACGAACCTTCTGATTCGCGTTAGACGTGGTAGGGTTAATTGCGGTATTTAAGGTGGTATAAGGTATAAGGTGATTATTATATAATTTGATAATTATATATATATTGGTCTCCGCTCGCCGGCATTCGTTTTACAAAGAGTAGACGCGAATAGTTAACACTTGTGGACTCTAGTATTCAATGTGAACAGTGTGTTATAATAAAGTATGTATATTGATTAACGAAATTGTTACAGTGGAGTTTATTATTGAAAATAGTGAATAATAGCATTTGTACAAAAAACCCTTGTTCTCGTCCTGAATGACGGTAAGGAAAAATTATTTAAAAGGGCATCGTATGAAACTAACAACGATCGTAAAATATTAATTGAACGCTTTGCATTTGATGATAATATTTATTATAGAACCGATTCCAAACAGAAGAAGCTGACCTCGACATACCTACAAATAACTTCGATAAATATATTTTTAAGTGAAAACTTCTTTAGCCACGTTGATAACTTTTTGGTAGGGGAAAATCTTATGGATTCGCGTCACCGACATGCTAATGTTAATTATGTAATTATAGCACGTACTGCTCTTATATCAGACTGGCGCATGCACAGCGGCCTGTGTACACAAATACATATACGTATACACATATACATCGTATATATCTGACCGTGTTCTGTGCGCGTTAGACGCTTTTTGGATGGGTGAAATCTTGTGAGTTCGCGTCACCGACATGCGTAATAGCAGTATATCTGTATCTATACAGGTGACGTATTGTACAACATTAGTGCAGTGTATATCTTTACAAGTAAAATTGAATGGATTTAGTAAAAAGTTTAATGTGCACATATAACTATTTTCATTGTTCAAATAGTGTACGAGTTTGATTATTATTTTAATTGTTTAATTGTAGAATTACTATACAGTACAATAGTGAGTACTAAATAAATATACTAATATTTTTAAGATGAAATAATAAATAACAAAAGAAATAAAGTATTTTGTTTTTATTATTTTTAATATTCGTATTTATATTGGCAGTTCAAAATAATTCTAAGTTATAAGTCTTCACTTCTGTCGGCAGTCCCTATGACTGCCAATTTTTTTTAAAACATCCTATCAATTCTAATTTTTTTGCATATTTCTTTGCTAGCCATAATACCATAACTGAAGGTATATAAATGTATTCGTATCTTTTACCGTAATGGTAGTAAAGCAAGTTTTTTACCATTTAAAAGTATGCTTAAAAGTATATCATGTAGTCAAGTCACTAATTACAAAGTCAAAATCAAAAATAATCAATTCAGGCCTCGCGTTTAGGCCTTAGTTTTATTCAGGTTTGATTATAGAAAGTCATGTGCTGCTGTGTCCACTTAATATTGGACTGATTGCTTGTTTACTTTTTTATTACATTACACAAAATATTAAGCAGACCTGTCTTCTAATTTACCAGAATTGATAGTTTTTTTTTAATAATCGGGTTCAAAATAATAAGTTTTTTTTATATATTTAGCATCGTTTTGGCAAATCATGGCCATGGCATCATCATATTTTTTTAAATAAGCTTTTATTGCAAAATCACATTTTTTATATCGTGGAGCAATGATTGCGTAAATAATGTATTTACGTATTTTTTAATTATCTCTTCATTCACAAAAATTATGATTGTTTTAGATTAAACATAAATGAATTATTAAACTCATTAAGCGGTTACACTCATTTTACCTTTAACAAGGTTTGGTGATTTACTTTTTTGGTTCCCTTACGTTTACTTTTTATTTTCGTTTTTGTATAGAAACAGTCGCTTGTAAATTTTTAATAACCCTTAATGTCAGTGCTAATGAAAGTATGCGGCGTTATTCTCTGCTCTTATATGACGGTGAAACGGACAGTTTTGTTGTTAATATGCGTATTACGTATGTTTCAGTTTAGTATGCGGATGGATTTTGAGGTTATCTTAATTTTTATCTGCTCATTAAATTACGTAAAAACGCATTACTGAAGCGTGTTCTGTATTGTAACGTTTAAATGATATTGAGGTAACTGTTTCGAAACGAAAACGTTCATTTATATATATATGTATAATGTTCAAGTAGATAATTTGAACAAAATATTACTTATTTATTTATTCTGCTTCCGAGCACTTGTGTGTTCTTGAATCCTACTTCGTTAGGTATTGTAAAATGCTAAAGTTTTGTATTTTATTTAAACAACGAAGATGAAGTTATAATTAAGAAAAAGTTTTTATGTTAAAATGATATGTACAAAGGTTTTTGAAATATAGTATTATTATTATACTAGTACTTCTATTTACTATATAACTATTATTACTACTGTATACTAGTATTTCTTATAATACTGGCTTCACATAATGTGTTAGATAGATTACAATTTATGAAAAACATTCATCAGTGGGACGAATATAACAATTATTATCAGTCGCTTGTCTGAAGCGTAGGCTAGTCATATTGGACTACAAACGTCATGAAAACTCGCACTAAAGAATTGGATGACTGGGTCGTTTATAGAGTAATTAAAACTATGGAAATTATTTTGTATTTTGCCTTTTAACTTTCGTATTTTGTCTTCTTTTTCACCATCGTGTGGTAATAGTTTTTTTTTTTGTAAATATTCGTGTTTTCTTTCTTTCTATGTATTTCGATATGACTAAATTAGGCAGCCCTATTCTAGACTGAGTTATTTAAATCAAGTACCCAGTATATTACGTGTGTTTATTTGTGTTTGGGGATGTATAAGTGATATGTATGACTACGTACGTAGTACGTATAACTTTAGTATTTATGTAGGTACTATGTTTATGCTTGTAGAGCAGAAATACTTGTAAACACTACTTACTTACTTACTTGTATTACCGATGCCACGATGGCAGTAATACTGACAAAATCTCAGCACTGGTACTAGAAAGATAGGATTAGGATTGAAGTTTAATATATTTTTTTTATAATTTTGAAAAGTTATTATCATTTATTTACTTAATGTTTCATGTAAGAAGTATTTTAGATTAAATAAATACATTTTAATAAAATGTATAGAAAATGTTCTCCAAATGGTTCATACCCTGCCGTGGTATGATAGAACGGCTAAGAAAATACACAATAATACATCAAATAAAAATAATCATATGTACAAACAATATTTGTTTTAAATGAGCCACTCTAAGTTTTGTTGCATGCTTATTGCATATGTTTTTTAAAGTTTGATCTACGAATTAACGAGACCATAGCATGATGGTAGGGTATTTTCAATACCTGCCAGACTAGCCACCACCCTCAAGTTAAAATCCTGGCGCCAAACACCTATAGATGTATTCCGGCAGCTGCACTTGAGAGCCACTAGGCTTAGCGTGTCATCATCTTGGGCCCTATCGTATTTTTCATTAGGTGAGATAGTGGCCATAACGCTAAACCTATAATTAAAAAAATACACATATTTTCCCGAATTGTATGCAAACGTATGCGTACGCCACGCATGAAAAGAGAATAGTATTTACTTTCACACGCTGATTAGTCAGTCATAAATGGAGAAATCGAGACTACGCGTTTTCAATAAATCTGTTTTATGTTGTATATTTTCTATACATTGCTTTATTTAGAATATCTGTAGTATATGTATATGTATGTTATATCTAGTACAAAACGTTTTACGGTCGATGCTTGCAAACTCTGAATAGTGTGCGTAATTGAGGAATAATTAGACAAAGAACAGCAATGCACGGGTTTACGTTCGTATTAACACATGGTATTTGGCGCATTTATCAAGCGTTAAATAAATACTTGTGAACGAGATTAATCTTGCTAACGAACAGTCAGTGAACAATGGATTGCTACAGTAGTACTAGTTTCGAGTAGATAGTAAGTAATGATAATATCCATCAGAAGATCTGTTATGCTGATCTTCAAATATCTCGACAAAAACCTTGCATAAATCCGTGCGCTCGCGTGTTTGTTTGCGTGATTGTGTGCGTGCGTGTGTGTATGCTAGGGCTTGTGTGTGTGTGTTCGCTTTAATAAGTCACGGTTGCGACAATTATAACTTGATTATTAATTGTATACTCTTCCTGTCTGGGCCCGAGGCTCCGCTCGCGTGGTCTATAAAGTACCATAAGTATTGTGGTGACCCCTCTTCCACCTACGGCGGTCGCCCGCCGCTTATCTTAGAGATAAAAAAGCAAATTGTTATATTTGCGCGCAACCCTAGTTATTTTTCTGAAATAAAAGTAGCATAAGGTACTCCTTATAACATCAGCTATCTGCCAGTTAAAGTCCCGTCAAAATCGGTCCAACTGTTTCGGAGATTAGCCGGAACAAACAGCCCGACAAAAATTAAAAAAAAATGTTTTTCGATATACGTATCGTGTATACTTTCTTTCATATGCATTTAGTAAAAAGGTGTTGTTTTGACATTACAAAAAGACACTTCAATTTTACTATATGTACCTATAGATGCCATTTTAATTGTTCAGTTTTTGTAAAACGATTAAAATGCGAATAACAGTTGGTTTTACCATGTTTTCTTTGTACGTTTTTTTAATAACATATTCTAACAATGCACATTGAACATCGCGCGTTGTGCGGTTTTTGTTTTACACGGTGAACACACTTTCCCTGATTTACACCGGAGAGCGTTAGATTACGGTTAATTTAAATAATTCATATTGCATACCACTGTTAATTTATGCATATCTCGCACTGTATGTTATTCGTTTAAATTACATTGTCACAGTATATTGAATGTCCAGTGGTTTCGTTATTTTTAGTGATACATTGACAAACATCCATTACTTTACACGTTAATGTGCAAGCTAAATATATGTCAAGAGTTTCCTTTCTAAAGTTTTCAAGGAAATTTAAATCCGGTGTCATACAGTAATCTTTGAATTGCATTATAGTTTTATATCCATGTTATTAATACAAATGGAATATTTTTTTAAACAGTAAATATAATAATATGTATATGTATATACATATTATCGCGTATATTACTCATTAACAATGGAAAGACTATTATGTTGGGCGGATTATAATGTTTGGCATGGAAATCAATTATATCGTGAAATATGACTTAGGATTCTTCTTTTATTGTCCAGCAAATGAGGCGGGCGACAGCTACTTATATAATACCATTATTAATACTATTTAGTACTAGCTAGGTGCAGTGCTGCTTTCGATATGCAGTTCACTTGATACTTAGTGGTCACTAATGCCTGTAACTATTATATACATTGACGACCTCTAAATGTACTACAATTCTGAGGCCAGTCGATGATAGGTCGCTACTGTTGAGGACTAAGTTGAAAGGCTTCGTGCCAATCTATTAGCATGATGTTATGATATATTTCAATGAAATAATATCCATTATTGATATGTTAATATTTTGTCCTCGATTATACAATATGGAATTGTGCTTAGCGGTCGTGTAGTCGTGACAGCCATCTGTAATTCTATAGGTAATATCGTTTAGTGTTGTATGTAACTATTTTTGTTATATGTATATGTTACTTAGATTCGATTTACTAGAATGATTATAATTCATTTTATTTTTTGAATCCAAAATATATTATATCTCTTAATTCTTTTTATTTAGCTAGCTAATATCAGTGTTATTTTTTTATTTTCAAAAGGAAATTTACCGCTTTGTATGAGAGGTCCAGATATTCTTTCTGTCATGTTGCCCAATAATCTATTAGAGATATCTTTATAAAATTAGCTTCTTGATTGTGATCTGCGAACTCACCCTGCAATGATTCCTTTTGCTTAATCCTCGAAGCTTATTCTCAGCGGTGGCGTGTACGGACATCGAGTCGATGGCCGTGAGTTCGAATTCCCGCAATGAACTTGAGCTTTCGATGAAGGAAAACATCGTGATGAAACCATAGCATGGTGGTAGGGCTTTTTCTAATGCCCGTTTGGCTAGCTACCACCCTCAAGTTGAAAAATTTGTCGCTGAGCACCTGTAGGTGTGTTCCGGCAGTTGCACTTGAGAGTCAGTCTTCCCACTTGGCTTAGCGTGTTACCATCTTGGGGCCCACCGTCTTTTAAGATCAGGGGAGATTGTGGCCATAAGACTAAACCTATAAACGTTAAAAAAAACTAAGCAAGATTAAGGATTTCGGAGGATATCGGTATATTATTTCAGTATCCACTGATAAGGATATTCGGGATCCACTGATATTAGATTATAGCCAGTTTGTCTATATAGGTAAATGTTAATCTTATCGCGAATCACTTTCAGAAAACTTCATTAGTTATTATTACCTTTCGGTCTATAAGCAAATTATTTAACTTGAAGAGTTTACAATGTATAGAAACAAATAAACACCTAATCGATGAAATTAGTAAATTACTTTATTTAGTAAATTTCATTATTATTCATTGTCGCGTTATAATGACCTCCTCCGTGGTCTAGTGAATAAGACGTTCATCTATTGATAAGGAGGTCGGAGCCTCAAATCAAGCGCGAATTTATTATTTAAGAATTGAAAGATTATTGATAGCAATGGCTCAGAATGGAGTTAGAAATAGGTATAGGATGTTATATATTAACTTTTTAAAACCTGATGATCTATACCACTATTATAAAAGGTAATAATTTAAGCAATGATGGCTTAGTGGTAGTGTGTACGACTTCGCGTCGATTGACGTGAATTCGAATCCCTGCAATGAGCCTGAGCTTTCGGTGAACGAAAACATCGTAAGGAAACCATAGCATGGTGGCAGGCCTTTTTCTAATTCCCGCCTGGCTAGCTACCACCCTCAAGTTGAAAATCTGTCGCCAAGCACCAATCGATAATACCATAAGATTACCTAATTATAATAACACTAGCTGTGCCCCACGGTTTCATTCATTTTAATTATATTCGACCCAATCTTCGTTGTTTTTACATCTCGTACTTGCCTGCAGCTTGCCAGATTGCTTGACATTCATGGTTACTGCTCCACTCCTTAGAGTTATAACATCAAGTTGTATAGCCTATAAACCTTTCTCAATAAATAGGTGCAAAAATATTTATTCAATTCTGACTGGTATTATCCAGAGATTAGCGTGTTCAAACAATCAAATAAACAAGAAATTGAGCTTTATAATATTATTATAGACTAGCTGTGCCCGGCGGCTCCGCTCGTTTAGACTACAGAATGCTGTCGGTCGAGAGCACAAGCGAATTGTGCTGCCCCAAAAATGCTTATTGTGGGCGATCCTTAGAAAATAGACATATGCTATCGCTGACTTTTTGTAGGTCTTTTTAAGATTTACAATTATATAGTACATTAATTTGATATATCATTTATGGTTTACTCAGTGTAAGCCATTCAATATCCACAAACGCATCTTTTTCCGAATTGGTTCATCATTATCGTCACAGCTTATTTCGTATGTTTTTTAATACCATGTAAATCGGGTTAGTGGTTTTTGCGTGAAAAGAACATAAACGGACAGACAGTCAGAGAGATGTTGAGTCGTACAATATGTATAACGGCGAAAGTTGTATTAATATACTTTTGATTTTAATAGTAAGTCAACAAACAGACAAACAAATATAGTGTCTAAATAATATATCTACTTATAAACTATATCAACCATGGAGATTCTCCAGTGAATGGCATATCGTTCTGGTCCGCAAATTGATTGACGACATTATGATTCACTATGTTTTCCTGCGATTTCCCTGGTGCGCTTACACCGGCGCACGCGCAGTCGTTGTTACCACGCAGCGTATAACGGGCGGATACGCACACCAATCGCGTTCTATTTTGCTATGATGCACTTCGATATACAAAAATTGCATAAAGCACTGATAAAGTGATTGATTCTTAGTGTTTGTGTTGTATATGTTGAAAACCTAATCATGTCTTTGGATATTATGTTTTTGACTAATGACAATTTGCGACGTATGCGCAAACAGCCGCAAATATTGGGACTACGTTATAGGGTGTGTGATTAATGACTTTTAAATAATATATTACCATTTTGAACGTCACAGGAGTAGTATACTTTACGATTCATGTTGTGAATTACATTTAGGAATCGACTAGTAATACTAGTAGAAATATTAGGAAAACTTTTTTCGGAGTCTCTTGAGAATAATTTAAATGTTTTTCGGACTGAATTAATATTTAGTTAATTTTCACAATATTTCTACTATTATTATTAATTGATTTTTTGGTTACATATATATGTCTTCTTACATATTATAAAACTCAACGTCTCTCTGTCTGTCTGTCCGTTTATGTTCTTTTCATGCGAAAACCACTATTCCGATATACATGTTTTAAATTTTAATTCATAGCTATGTTATTTGGCCGGTTATAGGATATATTTTGTAAGACAAAGTAATATACGAAATAAGCAACGACGATAATGGTGAATCAATTTGGAAAAAAGTACGCGTCTGGAGCTTAAATGGCTTACGCAGACTAAACCGTACGAGATATATCAAATTAATGTTCAACATAGTTGTAGATCTCCAAAACACCGACGAAAAATTCAGCGATAGTTTATATCTATCTATCTTCTAAGGATCACCAACAATGTATTTTTGTCTTCCGTCTTTTGAGCGGGGGCAGCACTATTCGCCCGTGTGCTCGACCGACGGCATTCGGTGGTCCACGTGAGCGGAGCCGAGTGCACAGCTAGTATAGAATAATTCGATCATTGATAATTATATTTGAGCAAAAAAAATTTTTTTTGAAACGTTCATAATGTGTTCAAGAATGATTAAGTGAAACTTTGTTGAATTTGTAGATCTTACGATTATATTAAAAATTAATAAGTAATGTCAAAATGTATTTATTTATAATATACAGTCATACTTACACAACATTACAAATTAGTTAATTTGTTTTATCATAAAAATATATATTTAAAAAAGTATAAAATAATGTATTTATGTTGAATTCTTGGTGTATATATGACTGTAAATAATATAATCAAACTAGCTATGCCCGCGGCTACGTTCGCGTGGACTATTAAAAAAGGTTTTTTATTTTTTGTGCTGAATCCTAATTATTTTTCTAAAATAAAAGTATTCTTAGTTATTCCTTATAACATCAGCTATCTGCCAGTATAAGTCTCGTCAAAATTGGTCTCATCAAAATGGGTTTTTTTTATTATAGGTACCGTGTATATTTTCATATGCATTTAGTAAAAACCTGTTATTTTGACATTAAAAACAGACACTTCAATTTTATTATATGTATAGATATATAATCAAACAATACTTCTAAACACTAAAATTATTTATTTAGTTTTGAGTATAATCATAAAATCTTCTACAAGGTCAAAGCAGTTTTACTTTAAAGGCGCCTAAAGGTTACACGCACAAAATTATTATTATTTTCATTGTTGCGCTATTTATTTACAGATTTGTGTTTTAATCTGTCTAATCTATCTACAAAATTCATTCATAGATTCAACATTTTTTTTTGTTGTAGTTTTATAACAATTAACTGTTTTATAATCATAATCATTATTTAAATTGTTTGAATTTGAGCATTTAACAATCAACATTAATATTAACTAAATAAAAAAGTAAAATTATGACTACCGTATACTTAATAATTAGACACGCAAGCAGTAATTACCTAAAGTAATTAATTATTTTCTAACGCAGCTATACGTACGTACGCACTTAATCTTGTAGTTGGAACTTTCGATTTGAATACTAGCATTGGATAATTTCTTACGATTCTTCTATCTATATGTATACATGTTATAAAACTCAAAGTAACTGTCTGCATGTCCGTTTATGTTCTTTTCACGCGAAAACCATTTATCTGATTTACATGGTTTTTCCTTTAATTCATAGATATGTTATCTGCCCAGGATATAAGGTATATTTTTTCTACATAAAGTGACATACGAAATAAGCGGTGACGATAATAATTAATCTATTCGGAAAAAATACGCTTTTGTCTTACGCTGAGCTAACAATAAGTGATATATCAAATGAATGTCCTATATTATTGTAGATCTTAAAAAGATCTACAAAGAAGTCAACAATAGCACATGTCTATTTTCTTAGGATCACCTACAATACCCGCCACGACCGCCCTCCTCTGCGGCAACTCAAGCCTAGGTCCGATCCATCGGTATGGAGCCCTTGAGCCAAGCAGCCGCTCGCGCGATACAGTGACTCTACATTCACTAGCTCTCACAGACACACATGACACTGCATTATACACGCATGCACACCACATAGGTACATAGGTTCTGTAAGGGACCTTTTTTTCTTTTTTTACCTAGTTAGACAAAAAAAATCAGATTACTAAATACACCATACACATGTTCCTTCCCTTTTCCCAGGGGGAAGAAACATGTATATATGTATAGTTAGTTTAGATCGAATGATAGGGAATTAGCCAGATCGCGACATATTTGCATACGCGCAACGGTCCGAGCCGAGGTTCGGCCACTTTGGCACCCTCGGATGTTGTTGCAAAGCTTTCGTGGCTGAGTATAGACAGTTCAAAAAAAAAAACACCCACAATAAGCATTTTAGGGGCAGCATGCCGCGGGCATAGCAAGTTATCCATAAAACATTCAAGAGATTTTTCTATTGTGTTACAGGGCTTAACGAACGGCGTGGAAAACGACCAAAATAGCACCAATCTCCAACCATCTGAATTGACACACAAGCGTTTATCGACAAGTTCTACTACATCCAACCAAAGTTACGACTCTACCGTCGACTATGCTGTCCCCAAAACCACGTACAATCAACGCAATCCGCACAGAACAAGTGACGTCAGCGATACTTCAGATTTAATTCCGTACAGCCAACCAAAGATATCGAATCCATTGTTCGGCGTTAACGCTGCGTCTCATTACGCACCGGGAACAGTCACAGTGCCTCAACCTGAAGCGGTGAACGAACAGGCGAAACATTACGACAGACCGAGTCTACCGAACGGCGTGAGGAAAGCGCCCGAGGGACAGGATAATGATTCATTCAAAACAGAGGACACTTTAGACGGTAGGAAAGAGGTGATCGTGAATCCGAACCAAATCGCGATCACAGATGGCGGCACCGCGACCTACACTACAGACAATAATGGTAAAATCAATGTTCATGTCACCGTCATGATTAACGCAGGTAATTATATATGCATCCTTGCATCATTACGAACTCAAATTATTGTAAAGAGCACAAACTAATCAATACACATTAAATATAAGCACAATTGTTTTTAACAAAAATATATACATTTATCTAACAGTTTTGCACAGTGATGGTTTTATATACATACATATATATATATAAAATGAAGTTTGCGAGGGGATCGTGTGCCGGTTTCCTGTTTTGAATCGCTCTCGAGGATGCATATCGAGGCAAGATCTGTCTCTGGTTGTAGTTGCATGTTAGTTTGATGTGTGTTCAAAATGTTCCTTCTAAGCTCGTCTCTATGCGTTGTTTGTTTTACATGTAGATTATATTTTTATCTGTATGTAGTGTGGAATGCATGCCGATTCTTTTATGATCCTGAACTTGTAACGATTTCTATCTGTCTGTTTTTTATTAACCTTAATTTTATTTTAAAGATGTGTATGTAGAGCTATTTCTTTTCCTTTGAACTTTTAGATTTTTTCATTTTCGTTGTTTTCGATACAGCACTTTTTTAATTTATTAAGTATATAAGTAAAGTTCCAGATCATCCATACTCAACTTTTTTCATTGGTTATTTCACTCGGACCACAGCATAAAAATGTTTTAATGAATTAATCATAGATTTAATATGTATAGATCGGCAACTCGAAAGAGAAAGAGCATAGTATACGCTTGTGTTAGAACGAGATAGGGATACGAGACCGTTTTCATATACGCCATTGGCCTGTATCGGCCTACGTAAATCATTATAAATCAAATCTTGCTTATTTCTGCAAAATTTGCTTTTAATTTTTAGTAGACGTATTTAATTCTGATTACGTGTATTTGGATGTATTCCGTATACCAGAGAAAATCTAAAAAATATTACGCTATCTATTCCGTTTTTTGTCTCGTCTTATTCAACCTATTGCCGATCTGTACTGTACTAAATCTATGGAGTTCATCGTATTTGCATTGTAGATATACCTACTAGTTAAGTGAGCGAATAGTCTACTAATTATCAAATTTTATCCGCGTATTATTTTTTTAAATAATGCTTGTAGCTTGTTAATTATTTACCTACCATTAGTATGTTTAGCATATGCAAAGGCTCGGCTGGCCGCAAATTGAGTATGGACGCTCATATTATTGAGAAATGTTCACATCGTTTTGGCCCACTTAACTTCAAGTTAAATACCTATAGACAAAAATACCGCTGTTTTTCAGGCACTCTAGCAGATTTAAAGAAGCAGCGAGCGCAAATAAGAACTAACGGTAGTCCAGTCGAGACTAGCCTTTCGTCGACGAATAATCACAGCTTGAACTCGCTCCCGGAGGTGGCCAAGCAAGACATGCCGGTTCAGTTGAACCCGCTGAACTTGACGGCCAGTTCGGGAACGGTGCCGCGTTTCTCAGGGAACACGAGTGACGTGGTCGGTGACACCAGGTCCCACAGGTGCTGTATCATAATGTAGACAGTATAGACATAGGGTCGAGCGGAGGGTATCTACCGCCCCCGTGCAACGAACAATCTTCCACCCCTATATAGCCTATATACATGACTATTTGAAAATATCTTACGTGCTTGTCCACTTTGAAATAAATATTTCGCCATTAAGTTACATTAAAAAAAGTGAGACATAAAAATTTCATTAATTCTCTTCTTAGATTTTACTTAATTTTTTTAATAAATTTAGGCAATTTCACAACAATAAAGAAAATAGACAAAGAAATAAAATTATTAATGACATTTTGTAATCTTTATCCACATAGCCCGTTGTCTTTTTTTTCTTTTTACCTCCAAAATTGCTCGGCCCTTCAGAGAGATATACATAGACATTTGTAATGTGATTGAGGAAAGTGTACAAGTCTGATTGTCATTCCAAAAGTGTCGCTTGGACCCTTCGCGGGTCAACTCTACGCGAACTCGTTTTGATAGACATTCTATTTGGTTTTTAAGTTATTTTTGTTATGATCATTAAATGTAAATAAATGAATGGCAGGTTAAATATAATGTTGAGAGGTGTCAATCAGTCGTCTGATACTATCACCGAAGGTAAAGAAACGGATTCGTCGGTTTCATTAAAATAGTCGATTTATAATTTTCAAACTAATAACATCTGTTAGTACATCTCAAGTATTGTGATAATGTGATTATAATTGTAATTCTCAAATCAAAATAAAAAAGTTATTAATAAACCATTCATGTTGCTCCCGAATCACTGAATTATAAATGAACGAGTTGTTAGAAAAAATTACTCACAAACATAATATTGGTTATCTGATCTCCGCCGTAAGTTGCCTGACAAGAGAATTCCTTGCCATCGGTGATAATGATACATCGGTTCCTTAATTACGTATTTCGGAAGAGCATAGCGTTAGCAGAAACCGTTAAATATTTGCTTCGAAATGGCATTTTCAGATTATGTTTAATACATTATTGTATTTACATAATATGAGTTAATAGTCATTTTGAGCTAGAATACATTAGGCGTTTTGAAGCGCGCGCTTTGGCAACACACGTTTTAAAAACCAAGAGATATGAAATAAGTATGCGCGGGGACATGTTTTGGTTAGACGCGCATTGCGCAGGTGTCAGCTGCGCGCTTTCAGGTGCATGCTCTGCCATTTTGTTGTACATTCGATCGCGCGCTTTCTGGTAGAGTAGACGCATGCTAACCGAAATGGAGAACGATCATTTCCATACTTCCCTATTTGTTGACGTTCGTCAAATGCGTAGCGCTGCTAACGTGCATTTAACGTAACGCCCAATGTGTACCACTTCTTTGTGACAAATATTTAACTATTTCTGCTATCGCATTGCTCTTGCGAAATACGAAATTACGGGAGCGGTCAGATAGAAAAAATGTAAGTTGTGTTGATTCAATTGCCGAAAGTGTATTGCCATTATTGCTCACGTTGCAAGGGCTTGCCAGTTCGTCGGATAACAGTGTGATAGTGTTAAGAGCTCAACTGTTACTTTATTATTTAATTCTAAGTAAATATATAACGGTTGCTAATAGATACGTAGCGTTAGATTTTAATATATTGAAGAGTTGTCTTTAATCCAAATGTCGTCTTGCTAATTTATAATTATCTAAATTTTGTGTTTTATATAAAAAAATAACGATTAAAAAAACATTCCAATATTAATGAAAATTATTGTATAATTTTAATTCGTATAAATTGTGATCGTTG
Source organism: Saturnia pavonia (assembly GCA_947532125.1). Classification (NCBI taxonomy): domain Eukaryota; kingdom Metazoa; phylum Arthropoda; class Insecta; order Lepidoptera; family Saturniidae; genus Saturnia; species Saturnia pavonia. Next base: position 5,750,644 of record OX383907.1, on the reverse strand, counting down.
AATGTATATAATAATTTTAAAATAATACAGTACTGTTTTATAATGTAGAGCAGATTTTTTATAATATTAAAATTGTTGCATAATATTTTTCCCTTTATACAAAAAATAAATATTACTATGATACATTCCTAAATCATGCAATAAATAGATGTTCTGGTTAAAAGAAGTGCCTCGTAATTTGGTCTATTGTACTTGTCTATGTAGAAATTATAAATATTTTTAAACTATTTAAAATAATATTTCTAAGTAAAATTATTATATTATATCATATCATATTAATCTATTTTATTACAATTCGTTTATTATATTAGATGTTATTGTAGAAAAAGAAATGTTTCGGACCACACTACAACAACAGAATATCATTAGCAAATGAAAATTAATATATAAAAAAAAATATTGCAGGTAACATTAATGTTTAAATTGTCCTATTTTTCTTCTTATCGAGAAACAATACTGACTTTAAACATTACCTTTACTGTTATCTAACCATATCATAAAACCATTTAAGTAGGGGAGGGGGACCAGGTGCAGTCTTAAGTCGTGCAGAGGGACAGTGAATTCAAAAATATTGAGGATCCTATTATGAATTATAATTCCATAAAAATAACGTTATTTTAATAAAACGAACGGTATTGGTACCGGTGTCACATCCACAATTCGGTAAAAACTTGTAAAGTATTTGAAAATGTTGTGACTTTATTTAAATTTTCAGTAATAATAATAGCAGTCTGTAAGTGTCCCACAGCTGGACAAAGGCCTCTTGCCGAAACTTCCTTTCGGCACTGATTTAAATACCACGCCAGCACGCCAAGTACTCGCAAATTAAAACGTCGAGAAATCCATAACTCTAATTCCCACAACAGTGGTAGTTACTATTGTCACAACAGTCGTACTTACTACATGGATATTTTTCAAGTGGTTAAGCTTTTCATTTTACCGTTAGTCTATAGTGTTGCCAATTTATATGAGTGAAAGTACGCGAATTCCAAAAAATCGTTGGTAGAACCTGCCTGAACGAGTGGCCGTCGAATTCCATATTGCGTCGGTTTAAACCACTCGACAACTATGACTGTTGAATATTATACATAAATACTTCAATAAATTGTTATCTTTACTAAAGTTTGAGTCGTTTTGCAATGTTGACTAAAGACTAGCTTTTTATGTAGTTTTTATTTAGATCAGACGTATGGGCGAACACGTACCTATTTTCAGAGGTATATAACATTATAATAAAAATCTCGGAAGGTTGATATGTAAAGAATAAATAAATCCTGAACAACGTCTAGAAAATAAAATATGTTTTAACAATTATTCATGTAAACCAAAAATATCTTCTTGTGAGGCAGCTATATATAATATTAAAAATAATATGTTATATTATTATTAATATTCGCTTTGATTTTTATCTATTTATCATTTCGTATTGTGAACTTAAAAAAGTAATTTTTGAATTTCAATTTTGTAAGAAATACTACAATTTTGCCTTTTACGAGTGGATCACTAAATCTGTTCGATATACGCACTAATGTATTAATTGAAAATACAATTTTATTTACTATTAATATTTAAAATGACATCTTAGTTATAAAAGGTACTTCTATATATTCTTTTTCGTGATCTAACATTCGTTAAATTTTAATCTTGTTATAAAATACAGCTGATTGTTGAGAAAGCGAGGGGGCCACTACTTTTGCGTCGTTAATACGTTAAGTGTTTAAAGATTTAAGAGTACCACAGTAAATATTACTTTATTCGTTTATATGTTGCTATGGTGGAAAGATGAATTACTAGTTCAGTAAAAGCCTCTAAATTGCGAAATTTGCGAACATGTCTACACCACGATCAGTAGAGTGGTAACTAATTTTGATATCAAATTAATGAAATGCAACATAAGTACCGTTTAAACAACACTAAATTTAAGTGGAAATTTCGCATTTTATCCAATACTAGGATTCTGCGAAAAAGGTTTATATCAATTATCGTGACTAGTTACGTCATAAGTTCACCTATTTTTTCTTTGGGTCGTTTTGTGCCAATAAATCATTGGTTGTATCCGTGTTATAGGGTTGCCAACCCAAATATATAATATAGTATCCTAATATATTAGGCGTCTGTATATAGTAGGCTAAAATACTAAACTTTTATTTTATAATTTGTGAAACAGAAAGCAGCCTGCAGCCTTTATCTCTTGGCGTACCTAAGTATAATATATCCATAATTTGAGCTTTATCTCGTTCTGAAGAAGACTTGGTATGTCATTATCAATTTGAGTATTTGTGATTATCATCATTATTTGTCTATCAAGTAGTATATTCCTTTAACAATAAAACATTAATTTGAAACCTACTATATATATTTTTTTTGCCATCTACTATATTTTTTCAGGTAATAAATAGCTTTGAAACTACTATATTTGATATAAAAAAAGTTGGCAACCCTACAGTGTTACTACTTCTCTTGCCAAGACATCCTACGTGTAAACAATATTATATCGTTTGCGATGGACGTAAGATTTAGCCTAGTGCCTTTTTGTTGTTTATTAGTGCTAATACTCAATTTGTGCCAATTTTTTAAACATAAATTTTAAAGTGCATACTTGGTTAACTTTTATATTAACGTTAACAATTTATTTTGACCTATTAATCAAACCATCTTTCAAGCCTTAAATAATTCTATGATTATTACTTTTAATAATCTAATTTCATATTCTTTTTACATGGATTGCTCAATAATTCATTAAAGTACTTAATCCTGTTATTTCAGTAAAAATTTCTAGTGGTAACCCCCATTTATATTAATAGTGTGTAATAGTTTCTACTACGGAAATTAGATATGATGAGAACGATCGTAATGTATTATACTGATAATCAGAGGACAGATATTTCTCCTCTAGGGGGCGTTCGTGTCGCTAAGGTCCTATTATTATTATTTATAAACGATACATAAGAAATTGCATGCCATATTAAAACTGTAATGTGTTTTTAAAATTAAAATACTACTTTGAAAATTGATTATTATCGCAATGTAGTAAACAAAGTAATAATAAACTGATACCATGTACCTGAGTTAAGCGAGTGCAGCGCTGCCCTGGTGGCAAAATTACGAAAATAATCTATCCTCCATTTTGTGGACGAATCGTCTGTGTCGATTGTTCTAGTATCCTGGCTCTGTGATTTCTACTAATGTGTAATTGAATGAGAATTGTGTTCGTAGACTGTGGTATTCTTGTTAGAAAAATGTGGCAGGCATTCCGTTGGCTATAGTCTTGTTAAAGTTTTTTATATATACATGTAATTATAAGCTTTTATAGTTGTATTCTTATTTATATTAATGTCATCATTAGTACCCATCCAGTAGCAATACATTCGTCCATATCTTAGTCATTAGGATAGCTATTTCTTAAATTGATTTTACTCTAATGTACTTAAGAAGTACTTAATCATAATTCATTATACATTACGGTAGTTCATGAGAAACATAATAATTATACATACATATTAATTATAACATAGAATTCTTGACTTAAACAAAAACAGTTACTCTAAGCAATATATTAGATGGCCTTATAAAAAATTAGCACAATACTTTTTAAAATGTTTTTTTTTTTTTATGTGACAGTATTATTTAATGAAGCATTTTATTACGCATATTAGGATACTATTGTATCTATTGTAAACTTGAGAGTGCAAAAATAGTGTTTTTTTTTTAAATCTATGTAACACATATCTGTTTAATTTGTTATTTTGTAGTAAATCGTGCGGTTGCAAATACGTCTTGCCTACGTTTAAAAAAATATAATATAATTACGGACTAAGCTATCATTATTATACAATATCATTTTATTAACGTTAGCATGAGTTTCTACGTCATTTTTATTACCATAAAGAAATTCACTATGGATGCGTATGAACCAGAATTGTGCAGGGTAGCTAGAGCTAGGCGGTGCGGGGATGTAAAACGGTGTGATGGTTTCCAAGCTGGGCGAGGATCTTACGTGGTACGAGGATGCGTAGCGAAGCTGTGAAACGGTGTGTAGCCGAGTGGCGTGAGGTCCATTAGCTCTAGTTACCCCACCGTTTTGCACACATTCCCCGGTCGTATGTCTTGCTTTTTTGTATGTACAAATCCTTAGCTCCGCTAGCTCTATTCCACCAGAGCTGCACTAAACGAGCACTATGTGCAGTAATCCTGTTGGTGGATTTTTCTTAGCGCATCGCCTAGCTACCTCGCACGTCTCTGGTAGATGCACAGCCTAAATGGCTTCCCCTTAATAATTTGTATCGAGAATGTTCTATCTAAAGTTTGAAAATCTTACAATTAATGTTGTGGAAACCGATGTGATATATATAAATACATATGAAGCGTTGTGAAGTGGAAATATGGCCTTACGTGATGTACATTGGTTGTCATACGTACTTAAATTGTTGTACATAATTGTAGGGCTGATTTTGGCATATATCATAATAGGGTTACACTCTGTATTTATTCTCGATTCTAGTCTTCTAGCAGGTAAAACGTTAATGGATAAAGAAGGAAGCATAAGGTATGTGTTACAGAAAAAAATCTATACATGTCTATTTTCAAGCTGAACTGTTGTTAAATATTTGACGTTTTGATGAGAGTAACTCTATTATAGCAATTTGTTTCTCATACATATAGTGCCTGATGTCAGTCTTGCCTTAATAAAGAATATCTCTTTTAAATATTACATAGATCAGAATAGGTATATTTACGTAAAGTTTGAGCAAGTTTTATTTGCCTGTATGTAGAATACAAGTTTTAGTACGGAACCCTAAAAACGCTACAAGATACTTCGAAATAACAATTTGATGTATTCAAAGTACAAAAAATAATATGCCTAATGCCTAATATAACTAAAGCCCGAAATGAAAACGACATTTTTATCATTTCGAGATTTTAGAGAGAGATAGTGTTTTACTCTATGTTCCTACCTCGAAGTTTAGGTAAATATCTATTTATTCCGATCTATGATTATTACAAAATTTCACGCCTTTTTGTATATACATTTCTAATGTTTTAATGAGAATCAAAGAAGCATGTATTGTTTCTATTATAAAAAGAGTAAGAATGTTTAATTAAAAAAAAACATGTAGCATATAGTACTTAATATTTCGGTGATTGTCACACAACAGATTATATAAGTCAGGGCCGGATTTAAAGGTTTTGAGATGTTTAAGTAAAATATACTTCGTGGTTGTGTACTATTATTGTATGCTTATTAAAAACAAAAATCATATTGTGTAGGCCTCTCTTGTATAGGGGCCCGGACTGAAGCCATCTCTTAAATCCAGCGCTGACACGAATGACGTCATAAGTACAGTGACTTTACTACCGCCCATATTATGATTAATAAACATGAATTTGTGTAATAGTTATATAAAAGTAACGTTAAAAAATCATGTAGTATTTACAATTACTTATAATCTTGTCAAGTCCATGCAGATAGGTTATTTAAATGTCCTTGTAGTCAAAATTATTATTTGAAAATAGTAATCAAGTTATCTCCTTAGAGGAACGATGTTTTGATAAAATTTGGCAGTCGTTCTATGATCATATCAGGCGAAAAGTGTAAAAACAAAGCCATAAAGTATAAGCCTATTTCAATATTATGTTTGATATTTTGATTTTAATTTTGTGATGTTTTATACAAACACTTTTTAAAATCATGTATGGAATTTAATTTGTAAATTAAAATATGTGATTTTAAATCTGTTTCTTTAAGGTCAATGTACAAGGCAAATTAATAATAATTGTAAAATCAATGCAAGTTTCGTTGAGTTTTGTTAATTACTATGATAGTGATGTAAAATTATTTAATTTAATAAATTATAAACAGCCTAAAATCAAATTGAATTAAATATATATATATATATAAATAATTTGTTCAAATTATATTGTTGTTTTATTTAGTATGTTTGAATTACTCGACTGCAGATGTAAGATACCTATAAGAATTGAATATATTGTTAAGAGCTTTACAGACGAATCAGTAACGTAGCTTGCATTTGTGCGACACACGGGCCAGAAACTCACGCTTCTGGGGACGGCAAAATGTGTTCACATTCCTTTTTTAATGTTTTATTTACACAAATTTCTTTTGTTTTTATACACAAAAACTTAGTATATCCTTGGGTTTAAATTTGCTTTATAGTATTTGAAATATTCCTTTTTTCCCAGTCCGAGTCAGTGCGGATAGTCCCTCTCCTTGGTCACTGTAACACAGGGGGAAGACGTACGGGCGCGGCGTTGTATGTACCAAAGCTTGGGATGAAAAAACCACCTTGATGCAAATATAGCATGATGAAAGGGCTTTTTGTACTAATCACCTTGCTGCTTACTACCCTCAAGTTAAAAATTTATCGGCAAGCGTTGATAAACATTCCTGCAAGCTGTACTAGAAAGAATTCTTTTTCTTAGGTTTCTTCAACTTAACATCTTGGTTAATTATGGTCAAAAAATTGTCCCCGTAATACAATTACTAAAACATTATAATAATTACTCAATATTTGGTGAATGCATAGATATAATATTCGGAATATACATGCAACTAGTCGCTAATAACAATGGTTATAAGAATTACTCTACTACTTAGTAAATGCCCAGATACAATACTCTGAATACTTATACATACAACTAGTTACTAATAACAATGGTTATAAGAATCACTCTACTACTTAGTGAATGCCTAGATAAAATACTTATACATACAACTATATTGTTACTAATAACAATGTTTATAAGAATCACTCTACTACTTAGTGAATGCCTAGATAAAATACTCTAAATACTTGTACATACAACTAGTTACTAGTAACAATGGTTATAAGAATCACTCCATTACTTAGTGAATGCCTAGATACAGTTGTATAAGATGTTTGCCACTAGATGGCGCACGGTTAATATTTTGTGTTTCTAAATCGCGCTGTCTAGATTATTTTCAAAAAGATGACACCAGTGTTAATGTATGATTCTGTGAAAAACAATAAACCAACATAAATACAAGTAATATAGTTTTATTACTACCCATTCACCAGGCACATTGTATTATATTTTATACATGGTCCTTACGAGTCGGGTATATTTTTGAGATTAAAATCACACCGCGTGTGGTAGTCGCACCCTACAGGACAGTGGATCGCTGTCCAGATCAACATTCTTCGCTAGTTGTGAGGAACCAGGAGCTTGGAGCTGTGAGGAACCAGGAGCTTGGAGCTGTGAGGAACCAGGAGCTTGGAGCTGTGAGAAACCAGGAGCTTGGAGCTGTGAGGAACCAGGAGGACCAAGACTGGAGGAGGGTTACGGCTGACACGACGGCGATCAGAAACCTAGAAGTTTTCTGGAGGAACTACCTGGTGAAGGGAGGAGGGAAGTAATAATTATTAAAAAGTAATATGTAACTTAGAATAATTTCTCAAATTTCGTTGTAACGGGGAGAACATATGTTCAAATTTTAGTAATCGTTAAAAACACTTGTAAAATATTTAGTACACTTGTACTTTAATAAAATAAGTTCTCAAGATAGTGGTTTCGAAAAGCGTATAAAGTATTTGGTAATTTGTTCTAGTAATAAGTTCTTATTTAATTTAAGTTGTTTGTAGATTTAAAATCTAATTAAAACTTGATTTTATATATAAATTCTTAAAATATATTAATAAATGGAGATTTTAATCAATAAGCTAGAAGATGCATTTAGCCGGATCAATAAAGCTTATGCTAATTTTAAAAAATCTCCCAAGGATAGAATTACTCGCCCATATGTGAAAGTCAGACTAGAGAATTTAAATAAATTATGGGATCAGTTAGCTGATGATCACAATAAATTGTATGAAGAATATGAACCAGATAAAATAAAACTAAGTCAATATGTGAAAAAAGATGTTTACGAATCAGCGGAAGAGGCATATATCACGTATAAGGGCGAGCTCGAAACTGTTTTAGAATCGTACGAAATGAAAGACAATAATAAGGAAGCTACAACAACAAATTCGAAACAGTGTCAAGTAAAATTGCCAAAAGTAGTAATTCCAATGTTTTCAGGGAAATATACTGATTGGATAACCTTTAGAGATTTATTTTTATCGCTTATTCATAACAATGAGAGTTTAGACAATGTACAGCGAATGCAATATTTAAAAGGCAATTTGTCTGGAGAGGCAGAGCTGTTAGTCAGACAAATACCTATTGCAGACGCTAATTACAAACGTTGTTGGGATCAGTTGAATTCGCGATACAACAACAAAAGATACTTGTCTCATTACATATTAAAAAGGTTACTGAGCCAAAGACATCTAAATACGGAAAGCGCTTCCGGTATTAAAGAAATAATTGATAATACCAACGATTGTCTAAGCTCTCTCTCCAATCTCGGCATTAATATTGCGTCATGGGACATTATTGTTATCCACATGATAACCTTGAAATTAGATCCGGAATCCCGAAAGCAATGGGAATTTAATGTAACTGCAAGTAATTCGTCGGATGAACTACCTACATTTAGGCAGTTTACAGAATTTTTAACTAATCGTTATAGAGCCTTGGAATTCTTAGATTGTAAAACAAATTCCGGATCTAGAGGTCAAGGTTATACAGGTATAAGCAAATTAAACAGCCTACACGTTACTAGTATTCAATGTCCATTTTGTGCGGAATTACATAAATTGACTTACTGTAAACAATTTGCAAAAATCGATTGTGACGCTCGTCGTAGTTTTGTCTTTGAAAAGGGTGTTTGCTTCAATTGTTTAGGTAATAATCATTCCGCAAAAGCATGTAGGAACCCAGTAAAATGCCAAATTTGTAAACGTCGTCATCATTCTCTGCTACACCCCCAAAGTGGTTCTTTTTCAAATGCTTCAGATGGAAATATTCAGATGAACTCTGTATCATTGTTAGATAACGAAAATACACCAATCGAGGTAAATAACTTTGTAACAGAAAACCCTATCTCTCAATCACAGGAGACGGATCAACCATTTGTAACTTGTTTTTCGACAGGAAAATCGAATAATACGATTTTATTACCCACAGCTATCATTAGGGCTGAGTCGAAAGTAGGTACTTACCAGGTGGTGAGAGCATTGATTGACCAGGGTTCGCAGGTTTCTTTGGTAACTGAAGCTACAGTTCAGTTTTTGGGATTAAAAAAAATTCCATCTATTCAGACCATTAAAGGAATTGGAGGGGACAAAGTAATAACATCGAAATCAATGGTAATCATAAATATAAGGTCGAGAATTGATCCAGAATTTAATATTCAAGTAAAGGCTTATGTGTTAAGGTCTATAACAACGCTTCTTCCAGTTATGAAAGTATCTGCAGTGGAATGGATAGATCTCCATGAACAGAATTTAGCAGATCCAGAATACCATACACCTAACAAAATTCATGTTTTACTAGGTGCTGATGTATACAGACAGATCATAGAAGAAGGTTTGAAAAGGAGTATGGATGGTTCAGTGGTAGCTCAGTGCTCTAAATTTGGATGGATATTGTCTGGCATAGTTAATACTACGGTGTGTGCTTCCTCTAGCTTAGTTGTAATGCATGCTAATATAGATGATAACGAAGCTTTAAAGAAATTTTGGGAGTTAGAGTCTGAGCCCACCAATCAGAAGTTACTGTTGTCAGACGAAGAAAAGCGATGTGAAGAGTTATTTTCATCAACAACTAAACGGGATTCAGATGGAAGGTACGTTGTTCGACTGCCGTTCCACGACGACAAATCTACTTACCAATTGGGTGGTTTTGAAGAAATTGCTGAAAGAAGATTGAATTCATTACACAGCAAACTGAAGAAAAATGTGGGCCTGAAAGAAAAATATAAAGAAGTTATGAATGAATATTTACAACTGGGTCACATGGAAAAGGTTCCAGGGAAGGAGACGGAGAAAAGGAACGCGATATACTTACCTCACCATGCAGTTGTTAGGGTTGATAAAGACATAACAAAGGTACGGGTGGTATTCGATGCTTCCTGTAAAGGAAAAAGTGGTTATTCATTAAATGATAAATTAATGATTGGGCCTAGGTTGCAACCGGAACTTCGCCACTTACTAATGCGCTGGAGAAAACATCCCATTTGTCTAGCAGCTGATATTATTAAGATGTACCGGCAGGTAAAGGTGACAAATATTGATATTGACTGTCAGAGAATATTGTGGAAGGAAGAGCCAGAAGACGAACTAGAATCTTATCGCATGTTAAGGGTTACTTTCGGCACTGCATCTGCTCCGTATTTGGCGGTGAAGGCTCTTCAACAAGTTGCATATGACGACGGAAAAGAGTATCCAACAGCTGCAGAAAAAGTAATAAGTGACTTTTATATGGATGATCTTTTAACTGGATGCAGTACTATAGCAGAGGGAATAATAATTTATAATGAGATGAATTCATTATTAAGAAAGGCAGGTTTTGAATTGCAAAAATTGATGTGCAATAATGATAACTTACTAAATAAAATAAAAGAAATAAATAATGATCAAAAGGAAATAGGAGAAGGACTGCAGTTTAAGGAAGATGCCATTGTTAAATTATTAGGACTGACCTGGAATCGACGTCATGATGAATTCCAATACGCTATTACGCTTTCGCAGGGAACTGCACATGTCACTAAAAGAAAAATAATTTCTCAAATTGCAAAACTATACGATCCACTTGGATGGGTGGCACCCTGTGTCATAACTGCAAAAATACTTATTCAAAAATTATGGATAGCTGGATTAGATTGGGATGAAATAGTAAATGGCAAAATTCTTAGAGAATGGAATACTTACCTTAAGGAACTATTATTATTATCGCAAATCAGAATACCTCGTTGGCATGGAACCAAGCCGAACGACGTACTCGTGGAATTACATGGCTTCTCCGATGCTTCGAAAACTGCATATGCAGCAGTCGTCTACGTCCGAGTCATAGATGCTATTGGTCATATAAGTGTTACTTTAGTAACCGCCAAGACAAAGGTAGCCCCAATTAAACAAGTGTCTATTCCCCGTTTAGAACTATGTGCAGCGGTGATGCTTACTAAACTTCTTGTGGAAGTATCTACAGTGATGGGAATAGATATCGCAAATGTTAGGGCTTGGACTGACTCAACAGTAGTGTTAGCCTGGCTCAATAGACATCCAAGTCGTTGGAAGACGTTTGTTGCCAATCGTGTTTCTGAGATATTGACTACCTTCGATTCAGCTCAGTGGTCTCATGTACGTACAAGTCAAAATCCTGCTGACTATGGGTCACGTGGCATTAGCCCTTTTGAACTGTTTTGTTGTGTTCGTTATGGTTCAATGGTCCAGCTTTTCTATCTAAATCAATTATTCGGTACCGTAAGCCTGATGAATTAGAGACAAATTTAGAAGAAACACTGTCGCACTTTACGGTAACTGAAGACTCAATTTGGTACAAATACTCTTCAATCACAAGACCATACGTAGGTGGCAACTAACGCAAAGAATGGTACAGAATTTCTGGCGCCGTTGGTCTCAGGAGTACCTTACAAAATTTCTAGACAGATACAAATGGTATAGCGTGAAGAATGAGCCTAATATCGGGGATATAGTGGTAGTGAAAGAAGATGGCTTACCTCCTAGTAAATGGTTACTCGCGAGAATTGTAGAAAGGCACCCGGGAATGGACAAAATTACACGAGTCGTTACCTTACGCACCCAAAACTCTTTGATAAAGAAACCTACTACAAAGTTGTGCATTTTACCAATCACTCAATAGTTGTTTTATCTTACTTTTATGTTTAAGTTTAAAGTTAATATACGTTTCTTTTCATTATTGTATAAGTTGAAACTACGTTTGTTACTGTATTCATGGTGGGCGGTATTACACTCAGATTATGGACTATGTAAAATAGCTCCATGGTGGGCGGTATGTATAAGATGTTTGCCACTAGATGGCGCACGGTTAATATTTTGTGTTTCTAAATCGCGCTGTCTAGATTATTTTCAAAAAGATGACACCAGTGTTAATGTATGATTCTGTGAAAAACAATAAACCAACATAAATACAAGTAATATAGTTTTATTACTACCCATTCACCAGGCACATTGTATTATATTTTATACAACAGTACTCTGAATACTTATACATACAACTAGTTACTAATAACAATGTTTATAAGAATCACTCTACTACTTAGTGAATGCCTAGATAAAATACTCTAAATACTTGTACATACAACTAATTACTAATAACAATGGTTATAAGAATCACTCCATTACTTAGTGAATGCCTAGATACAATACTCTGAATACTTATACATACAACTAGTTACTAATAACAATGGTTATAAGAATCACTCCACTACTATTGAATGCCTAGATGCAATACTCTGAATACTTCTACATACAACTAGTTACTAATAACAATGGTTATAAGAATCACTCCACTACTTAGTGAATGCATGCCTAGAAACAATACTCTGAATACTTATACATACAACTAGTTACTAATAACAATGGTTATAAGAATTACTCCACTACTTAGTGAATGCCTAGATACAACACTCTGAATAACCTATACATACAACTATATAGTTACTAATAACAATGGTTATAAGAATCACTCCACTACTTTGTGATTGCCTAGATACAACACTCTGAATACTTATACATACAACTATATAGTTACTAATAACAATGTTTATAAGAATCACTCCACTACTTAGTGAATGCCTAGATGCAATACTCTGAATAACCTATACATACAACTATATAGTTACTAATAACAATGGTTATAAGAATCACTCCACTACTTTGTGATTGCCTAGATACAACACTCTGAATACTTATACATACAACTATATAGTTACTAATAACAATGTTTATAAGAATCACTCCACTACTTAGTGAATGCCTAGATGCAATACTCTGAATACTTATACATACAACTATATAGTTACTAATAACAATGGTTATAAGAATCACTTCACTACTTAGTGAATACATGCCTAGAAACAATACTCTGAATACTTATACATACAACTAGTTGCTAATAACAATAGTTATAAGAATCACTCCACTACTTTGTGAATGCCTAGATACAATGCTCTGAATACTATAGTTGCAAATACGACGATTTATTAATTAGACGTTTAATTAAATACACTTAAAATAGAACATTCTAATCGAAGTCTAAAATAGTTTTTTTTTTAAGTTTCCAGGCAAACTTAATCCCAATTAAAAAGATTAGAACATATCGTATTACTGTGAAGCATAATTTATATTGTATCTTATGAAAAAACGTAGGTACATATAACGTTTGGTAGTTTGTCAACAAACTAACGCTGTATAATACGGAAACCTTGTAAAGGTCTGAGATTTATTTTTTAATAGTAACAAATTGCAAGTATGTACCTATATCTACTAGAAGTCCTCAGCACTGACATGTCTGTACTGCCTGTGCTACGACCTTGGTGTTGTGCCCCAAAGTCATTGAACAAATCATAAATACACACCTTATCCACTACCCAAAAGATGACTACTTAATCATCTAGTATCTTATAGTAGCATACGTGCTGCATCGCTGGGAGAAGTAAGTGATTGACAAATATGGCGAGGCAGTATAGCCTAGTAGCCTCGACATAGCAAAAGTCTTTGATACGGCTTGCACTGTGGTTCTTTGTCCAAACTTCGGACAAAAGGTCTCTCCGACAGCCTGTATACGTGGAAATCTATCTTTTTGCATCATCATCATTCATCATTTCAGCCGAAAGACGTCCACTGCTGGACATAGGCCTCCCCCAAAGATCGCTACAACGACCGGTCCTGTGCTGCCCGCATCCAGCGGCTTCCCGCAACCTTTACCAGGTCGTCGGACCACCTTGTGGCGGGTCTGCCCACGCTGCGTCTTCCGGTACGTGGCCGCCACTCGAGAACTCTTTGACCCCATCGGCCATCCGTTCTACGAGCTACGTGGCCAGCCCACTGCCACTTAAGTCTAGCTATTCTTCGGGCTATGTCGGTGACTTTGGTTCTCCTGCGGATCTCCTCATTTCTGATTCGATCACGCAGAGAAACTCCGAGCATAGCCCTCTCCATTGCCCTTTGAGTGACTTTGAGCTTTCTTACAAGGCCCATAGTTAGCGACCACGTCTCAGCACCATATGTAATCACTGGCAACACACACTGGTCAAAGATTTTCGTCTTGAGACACTGCGGTATCTTGGACGAGAATATGTTACGTAGCTTCCCAAACGCAGCCCAGCCGAGTTGGATTCGACGATTGACCTCTTTCTCGAAATTGGATCTACCTAACTGGATAGTGTGTCCCAGGTAAACATAATCTTCAACAATTTCAAGCGTATAGTCTCTGATCTTCACGGGAGTTGGCGCTACATGGACGTTCGACATAATCTTCGTCTTGTCCATGTTCATTCTAAGACCAACTCGTTCAGAGGCTTTACTGAGGTCATCGAGCATCGCACGGAGGTCCTCCATGGTCTCAGCCAAGACTACTATGTCGTCGGCAAACCGAAGGTGGGTGATGTACTCGCCGTTTATGTTGATGCCTAGTCCTTCCCAGTCCAGAACCTTGAAAACATCTTCCAGTGCAGCGGTGAACAGTTTAGGAGAGATAACATCTCCTTGTCTGACTCCCCGCCGCAACAGGATAGGTTTCGAGTTCTGATCCTGCAGTCGAACTGACATAGTGGCGTTTTCATACAAACACTTCAACACTTCGATGTACCGGTAGTCAACTTGGCACCGCTGGAGAGACTGTAGTACAGCCCAGGTCTCAATCGAATCGAAGGCTGTCTCGTAGTCCACAAACGCTAAACAAAGGGGTAGGTTATACTCTTCGGTCTTCTGTATAACCTGCCGTAATGCGTGTATGTGGTCTACGGTACTGAAGCCCTTTCGGAAACCGGCTTGTTCGGGAGGCTGGAAGTCGTCAAACTTGCGAGCGAGACGGTTCGTAATAACTCTCGAAAACAGCTTATAAACATGGCTCAAAAGTGAGATGGGCCTATAATTCTTCAATAGGGTATTGTCACCTTTTTTGAAGAAGAGTACCACCACACTTTTGTTCCATGCCTGCGGCGTTTTACCTTCGTGGATGACGGAATTGAACAATGTCTGAAGGGCCCTCAGGACTGGTTTACCACCCGCCTTCAATAGTTCGGCTGTGATTCCGTCATCTCCGGGAGCTTTGTTGTTTTTAAGCTGTTTGAGAGCCATACTAATCTCATACAAGCTGACGTCCGGGATGTCTTCTGTGTAGTGTCGAGTCAATCTAGCTCTTGGGTCTTTAGCTAGATTCGTAACGGGTCTCTGTGTTGATGTGTATAACTGTCCATAGAACTTCTCGACCTCTCTCAAGAGCTCAGGTTTGGATGACACGATTCTGCCGTCTTCAGTCTTCAGCTTTGTTAGCTGGCTTTGCCCAATAGACAGATCTCTTGCGAACACTTTGGAGCCTTTGTTTCGCTCTATCGCCTCTTTAATACGATTAGTATTAAATTGGCGTATGTCAGTTTTCAGTGACTTTGAGATCCGTCTATTAAGCTGCCGATAAGCACAAGCATCACCTCTAGACTGCAGAATCATCTCACGCCTCTCCTCCATGAGTTTTAGAATAGAGTCCGAGATTTTTTTGGTCCTGTTTGTACGGTGGGTCTTAAAGAACTTGGACCCAACCGTATGGACAGTTTCCACGAACCCGTCATTATAATTGTCCACGTTGCGGTCTTCTAGGCAATGAAAACGGTTTTGGAGTTCCAGCTGAAAGCTCTCGGGGTTCTGGAGTTGGATCGGTGCTGGGCGGAGCGTAGACTTCATCAGTCGAGATCTTTCGAGCTTCAAATTAAGATTCAATGTGCCTCTTACCATACGGTGATCACTTTCGGTTTTGACCGCATTGATCACAGAGACATCATTGAATATGTGTCTTTTCGTCGACATGATAAAGTCTATCTCGTTTTTCGTTACACCGTCAGGGCTCATCCAGGTCCACTTCCTGTGTTCTCGCTTCCTGAAGAAAGAGTTCATCATATAAAGGCCTTCCTTCTCCATGAAGCCGGCCACTAATTGACCCCGATGATTCCGGTTTCCTACTCCAAATTGCCCCACTCGCAGCTCATCGCCGTCTCGTTTGCCCAGTTTTGCATTGAAATCCCCCATGACAACCGTGAAGTGGGCTTTAAAACTATGCATAGCTTTAGAGATATCCTCATACATAGCCTCCACCTCATCGTCAGAGTGCGCCGAGGTCGGAGCGTACACCTGTATGACCTTCAACGAATACCGTTTGGTTATTCTGAGTATTAGGCACGCTACCCTAGTCGACACACTCTCGACTTTTACCACGTTGTTCACAAGGGACTTGTGGACGATAAACCCGACACCTCCTTGGGACTGTTGGTCGCCCTCCCGGAAATAGAGCAAGTTACCAGATTTAAGGATTATCGTGTCCTCCCCCTCTCTTCGCACTTCAGATAAACCTATAATATCCCACCGTAACTTGCTCAATTCTTCCTCAAGTTCGACAATTTTCTCGTCAGTTCGCAGTGTGCGCGTGTTATATGTTGCCAGGGCCAAAGTTCGTCGGTTGTGGTAGCCGGATCTCTGCCGGGGATTAACTATAGCACCCCCTACCCCACCGTTACCATGACCGCTACCGGAGTCAGGAATAGCGGGGCCGCCGGGGACTAGGGGTCTAGATTTCGTTTGTACTAACATGATCGGGGGGATTTGCCATAATCGCCACGCTTGGCAGGCGGGTTGGCGATCGCAGTATGTTCGTGGGTATATACTCGAAGGACGCTGCTGCCCGTTCTTCGGCTTATCCTTTAGTCGCCTTTTACGACACCCACAGGATGAGATGGGGTGGTGCGATTCTAAGCCGGCACACACACGGCAGCTTCTGCATGTGCGTATAATATTTGTAATCGTTGATGGGTACAGTTCGCAGCTCATGCCAGTTAATGCAGGAGTTCTATTATGTTCTATATTTTCACCCACCCTGTTTCTTTCCTATAGATAATATGTTAGCCTCTGGTTGCATTCATTGCTATGCAGATTAGAGCATGGTAGATGAGTGTTAAAGCAGTATGCCTGTATACTTGAGTCGAACCTGAGAGCAGATAATGTTAATAATCTAAATCGGTTCTATAACCTTATGGGTCGTGATAGGTGTAGTGGCGTTATCACCACAACCTTACAGGATATTTAGTTCGTATGAATATAAATAAAATACAACTTGATTCATATACGAGTATGTATTGCTCTCTATATTGTAACTCCTCGTTCTTTTTATTTTTATACATTCTAATTGTTGACAGCTGATGTATCTTTTACCAAAGACAAATAACCAGCCAGTCTATTACATTACATTACATATAAAGATCTTGGCAAACTATTTGCTGTGGTTAGCCGCCACAACCTCATATCTTCCTGTGGGTCAAATAACATGCTTGAGTTTACTTTTTCTCAAGAACAGACATACAGACATGACAAAAGAATATCGAAAATTCATACATTTGCCGTACCGTACGGATATGGAATGATCTTCCAGTCAACGTGTCTTCAAACAAGGCTTGAAGGGGTAATTTCTACAGGCTGGGAGATTGTGGCCACAAACTAAACCAGAAACCTATAACGATGAAAAAACAGGTTGCAGCCCGTGACGGCGAAAATTGTTATATATCTCATGTTTTCTTGATTAAACCAATCGAAGTATAATAAAAACTCGTCGAACTGGAAAATAACGGCGCAAAAACTGCTTTAGTAAATGATAAAACTGGTGGCGATTTTACAGTCGAACCTTACACACGCTGTACAACTCTTAATACCACTACTTACTGTTTATTTTACAGTAATAGTAGATCATATGCGGCCAAGTTATTTTAGAAATTATAAAAATGAAGAAGCGTTAAATATTCAACTGCTAGCCGTTAATAAAAAAAAAACAATTGAGCACGAATGACGAAATTTGCATTCTAACATGAAATATATACCTACAAAAGTTTTTGAAGCCTTTATACTAGGAAGAGATGTAGATTAATAATATGGTATTGAAAAATTGTTCCGTAACAGATAACGGTGCAAATTTAACACTTTTTCTTATAATATTTTATCTTATCGATTGATACGTCATGAACGGGCAATCCGTTCGCTTCGTATCAGACGTCTCGCGACCCTCACCGCAGGCAAGGTTACGTCACGAAACAAAACTATGTGTCGAGCGACAAGCTTCGACACAGAACAAATTGTAGTGTTCGCGTGTACTATAATACTAACTATTTGTTCGTACAATTTTTAATAGCAAGTATACCAGTTATGAGGATGGTAATCATATTTGAAAATATTATTTATTGAATTTCAATCGTGTATCGACACCACTCGTTAAAGAGTATATTGTTCTGTGATCGAGACACTATAACGCACATCTTTACTGTTGGAATACGATATAGGACTTGCGATTACTAATTTGCCGAAGCATGGCAAGGCAATGTCGGCCAACTACCCACGTCCGCAGTGTTCGCCAGACCGCCACGATATATTGACGTGTCGCGCGGCTTCACTCCACAACTCCCAGCGATATATATCACGCGGAAAATCTCTTCCAGTCAGCACAATAAAGAATTAAAACATCCGTAAAGATAATCAGAGAAGCTGCAAAGAAATAACAATCGAGAGTATCTCAAATCTTCAGTGTATGCTGAAATTAATTCGGAAATTCTGCACAATGAAACCGCCGGTAAACGTAAGCATTTTTGATTATTATAATATTATGATGGCTACGTACTATATGTTACGTCATTATTACAAAAAATAATACTAGACAATGCCCTATCATCGTGTTATGGTTTAATTAGAATATTTTTTCTCCAAAATCTTTGGGCCTGTTCTAAAGTTCAAAACTATATATTTCGGTGTAACTTCTAAGCGCGCTATCATTGCAAAATTGTAATTATTCTTAGTTAACTCTCCCTTAATTTTTGCAATTAATGTTTTTCACAAATTCACGCAAGGTATGTGTAAGTCCTAAATGCAATTAAATAATTTATAAGTACATGATTTGTATAAAATTTTAATATTTATAAAATTGGTGACGTTTAATTCTATAAGGAAGAATGATGATAATGAATCAAGTTTGGAAAAGTTTATTGTCATCAGCTACAAGTAAACCGTAGGCAAACATGGAACAATAAATAATTCCAAGTGGGTATAATCGTTAGTAAAGTCTTCTAGTAAAATTAAAATTTAATATAAATTAAAACAGTGGAAATAAGTAGGAAATTAAAACTAATATTTTTTTCTTTAATCATCCTCACTTTACACACTCAACCTCATTGTATCGTATAAAAATGTACAAACAGGCTTTGGGAGAAAACGTAGCAATGTTTAACTTTGACTCGATTCAGACTGCCAGCTTCCAGCAGTTTGACAGGCATTGTAATGAGTATTACCTGTTTATTAACTCTTACATCATTCTGATGCATTATCATTAAAAAACAACTTTTTTTATATTGCTCATTCGGATAATTGCGACATAAATTATTAATTGAAATTTTATTTTACAAAATGCATTACTTAAATATTTCTTTAAAGTGTCACTCTGTTTCATTTTGTTTTCCCCTTTTTATTTTTATCTGCTTTATTTTGACGCAATTTCGTAATTATAGTAGATATAAGAAGTTATTTATTTTAAAGTAATATCTATATTTTGAATGTGTTATAAATAGGTGTACATACCTACTGCTCGCGATTTTTAAGGTTATATATAATCATATTATATAGAACATGATATAAATTAACTTCCATGGTCACCGGGGTAAGGCGCTGATAAGAAAGTGAAGACACATTTTTAATATTACCAGCGCAACAATTTCTCGTATACTTCAAATTATCAATGTAACAAAAATAATAATAACAATGTGACAATTAATAATAGTTAATAAGGATCTTAATTTCACAATGGAAATTTGGATTATTTATTTAACATATTATAATAATACAACGCGGTTTGTATTTAATATAATATGCTTTAATTAACTCTAGATACAACTAGATCACATGTATTGGTCTCACGCTGATGCAAATGAGCTTGGAAGAAGTAGCGAAGGTGGTTTTTTTCGCTACAAAAAGCGGAACAATGAACTTTGCAAGGCAATACGGTTAATTTTTTTGCCTTATTCGGTTCTTCTAAATGAGGTTTGTGGGTTCCATCGGAGGTTTTTGCCTTCGCTGTCCCTGCTTTTACTTTACTACTTATGTACTCTTTGGTAAATCATTCTTGGTGAATAAAACTGTAAATTCGATTAGTATTGACAAATAGTATTTCTTCGCTAGTAATTTCATTATTCCACTTACCGTTAAGTTTCATTGTAGAAATGATTCGATTGTATTTTCCATTTTTGTTAATTACAATAATTATTCTATCACGTTTAATAGTGTTTTCTTAAATATAAATGAAGGTTGTGATTATACAACCATAGATCCATAAATGTGACGTTATAAAATCTGATTTATAAGTACATTTATTTGCAAGTCTACCGTAACTAGCCAACAGTCTTTTGTTGAGGAATTTAATTAAATTCAATCAAGAAGTAAAATTATATGATATTTTATTAGTGCACACCAATGCAAATTTAGTTGGTATTTGCACGCATTTTTGATACCTATGTAGACGAGAATGTAGTTACATATTATAAGTCACAACTTAGTATGGTTTTTAGATTTACGTTTTCATTGTCATTGACATAGAGAAATAAGTTTATAGTTTTAACATAGGTATATAATATACTAATTTTTAATGTTGTTTCTCGTCTAGACTATCCACATATTCTTACTAATAGGAGTATATAGAAAAATGTATGGATTTTTATATATGTTTGAACGTATTTAATTTAAAAAATATTTATTTGAGGATTTTTTATGTTTCTTGGGATTCGAGAACTACCATAAACTAAGACTTAATTTAAAAAATACCAGATTAGTGGGCGGTAGCCCTAATCACTAATCTGGTTTAAAAAATGTTTATGTCTGCACGTTTTTGTAATTAAATGTATCACTAAAAATAAGTTATGTTTGCACGTGTTTTATCTCGTGCGTGATTATAAATGTTTAATGTATGTTTATATGTACTTATTTTAATGTTTTTTTTTGTATATACGTTATAGATTAACTACAATGAAAACTCGTCCAATAAATGTGACTTAAGATTGTACACCAAACCCCTTTAGGGAGTGGCTCTCATTTGCAGCTGCCCCAATCCAAACATGGGCACACCATGTTGCATTAGAAAATTCCCTACCTCCTATGGTTAAACCTATGGTTTCATCCCGATGCAAAGTTTTCCTTCATCGAAGTGGTGGGTGTCCTAATACGCTAACACTGAGATCTCATCGCTTGAATTTTACCATAAATAAATATAATTTGGCTGTGTATATTTGATTAGAAATAGTCTTCAATCGAAGTTTCTGGATTTCCTGGTATATTTAATATACTGTCTCTCCAACAAAAGAGCACGATCACTCTGTGTGACTATTTATTACTATAAACAATATTAATTTCTATACTTTATGATAATACTTTCTTTTGTAACAAACAAGCTAAGACAGTAATATTTGAGGTTTATTTTCTAATTCATTGATTATATGCAAATTCGTCGTGACGAAGCATAGATGACGATTAAGGTTATGTTATCTGTCATCAGTTACACCGATATCTCTATTTGAAGTCACGTGATCGTAACCAAAGATCTTTCAATAAGGACGTGAACGATTTGGTGACAGAAATAGATTTGAATCGAGCTTGTGCTTATGTAAAATATAAAAGAAGATTGACATGATTGCTGCCTGCTGATACTAGTATCTATGAATGAAGTCTTCGTAAGGAATAAATGAAAAGCTATATAAAGGGTCCGACTTGTGTTTATCATGACCTTAGCCAATGACAATGAACTATTTAATTTAATTTTAATAATTGTTACTGTTTCTAATTTAAATTTCTATATAAGTATGTGTGCTTTATTCATGATCTGTACAAATTTCGATAAACCGATTATGAATCGATAGTGTTTTTTACAATAGGACCATCTTTTTATTATTCACTATTATATAGCAACTAAAAACTGTTTAGTCTGTTGTTCTTCCTCCTTAAATGTATATTCTATGCATTATTCGTATTTTTTGTTTCATTTTTCAAATTTGGATGGGTGACAGGACACAAGGATTGTGCACGATAGGATCGCCACCATTAGACACCAAATATACACTGTACACTTACGGTCGTTTTCAATAACATATCTAAGCTAATGGATAGATCGTTATCCCCGATTAGTACAAATAAAATATCTATCCAAAGTTTGCGTTTCAAAAATAAGATTTAGTTTCGTCTGAAACTTATACTAAAACGCAGGTAAGTTTGATTTATATGAGCGTTCCTATCCAGCATTCTACCTATCCATCCCTCCCGATGATAGAAAGAAACGTTCGATAGGAAATACTAACAATCGATAATTTATTGAAATAAAAATAAGAGCAAAAGTATAGATTTGTCTATCTTTAGTAAATGAAACGACGGATAGAGATAGGATATTAAAAACGGGCGTAAGGTATGTCTGATTCCGGTATGTATATATATACATATCCAGTAATCAAGCGAAGTGGTAGAGAAATGTACACAACTGGGTCGCGACCACTATGCACATAAACCCGTCCCAGTGTATTCTCATATGAATTGTCGCGTTTCGGCATCAAGCTTGCAAGCCAGCGGTTGATTGCCGATCTCTCGGTGGTTGTCATTGTTTATGGATTGTACCTACTGTGCTTACCATCAGGAATAGTAGTGCAGTCAATTCGCCGTGCCACTATAACAAACAACTAGCATTATAATAAATTAAATAGATATATAAAATTAAGTTATTATGCTTAATATGTTTTAAAAAGGTTTAAAGAATCATTGAAACGCACGCAGAGAATCTTAGGTTCCACTAATTAACTCAACTAGTATTTGTATAGGATTATCTTCTGAACTATAAATCTCGTGCTTGGCGCGTGCATAATAGTTACGCGTGCCACGGTCGACATTTCACAAATAGAAATACTACGTAATTGCTTTGGTAAGGGTCCATTGATAACGAGTATGGAGCAGTTAATCAATATTTTAGAAAGATCATTGTATTCACTGTTGACCTTTGAACTGTCCAATAGTTCATACTAAATGTATCCTTTGTGTATACAATTATGTTTTTGTTCATCTTTATCAATTACCTACATCCGTCCAATGACATTTTAAACATTTTAACAATCGTCTTGTTAAGTGGCGTTATATATATATAATCCTAGAAACTATAGGTATTAATTTCTGGTTGTAATCTATTATATTATTTACTTTCTTCTTTATATAACGAACAAACAGGCATGTAGCCTACTTGATTTTACGTCGTCGATTTACCTAATGGCTTGTAGCTCAAAGAGCAATACGGTTGTATCCAAAGTTACAGGTAGATCTAAAATTTCGTCAGAACAGGCGTTCTACAAAGACTTGAAAGTGGAACACAGCAGTCAGTACGAGAAATTACTGATGATTTATGACAAAAATGTGGATGCATGTACTTAAGTAAGCGCGTTACAAATTATACTTTGATTAGTAACACTAGATGTTATGTGACGCATATCAACGAGTGTGACTATATCTTCACGACAAAAAAAAAGAGATATAGCACGCAACTGCATAATCTTTTAGTTACAATGTGCGCGCGCATCGTAAAATATTCACTCTATAAATCGTGTTTTTTCATTGCCCCTAATAATTGATATAACTTCAAATAGCGTGGCGGAATTAAACCCTCCACACTTTACTTATTAATATCATCTTACTGATTCAACAAATCGGACACTGGAGCGGAAATTAAGTACTGATTTCTCGTTCCGGTGATCAATTCTTTATTATGTTTTACTTGCAGGCAATTCTCTTGCACGATGTGGATATCCCAACAAGGAAGGCGACTTTCGGCATGGGTTGTTTCTGGTCAAACGATTCCCTGTTCGGTGCTACTCCTGGAGTGGTTCGAACACGCGTCGGTTACGCCGGTGGTACCACGAAGAATCCACACTATAGGAGCATGTAAATATGATTTTTGAAAGAATATTATTTTTAAGATAACATCAAACAATGCAGAATTTTACAATTAACATTAATTATGTGTATTAATACTTAATACACATTAATACATACATATTAACTTACAATGTTTGTTTTACAGAATATGCAATTAATAGTATCTACTTAATTACTATGAGCGCGTGTTAGCTTCTACGTTGTTAAAAATGTCATTGAATTGACTTACACATTTTTTTGAGAAATAGCATTGATATACTGAAATAGAATAATTTAGTCGCGGCAAGATCTCTAGTCGCTCATTAATAATAGTATTTGTGCATTGAAAATATTTTCGTTATCGCAAATATATTGTAATATTTTTTAAACAGAAAATCATTAAGACTAAAGTTTGCTTGACATGGACAGAATACGATCTGTAGGGTCCGTTACGAGAACGCTTAAATGCAATGCACGTCCATTACATATTTTCTGTTTTCGTTGCACAAAAACTTAATATGACCAGATCGAATTGCATCGAGTGAACGTAAAAATAAACCTCCAAACGGGTTGTATTGATGGGAACAAACACGATTATGTATGTGTCAGTTTGTAGTGGTGATCGGAAACAGCTATTTTTTCTTAAATGTACCTATATGTAGTTTGAAAAACTCTAGAATTTTCAATTTATTAAGTTGACATTCCTACGAGCTATTATTATCATTGAGAATTATCAAAAGAAATAAAATTCCAAATTGAAGCTCCAGACAGGCGAAGACTCTGGGAATTACTAGTGTAATCGCGACATAAACAATTTCCGACGCGCGACCGCGACGTTTAGATAATGAGTTTTAAAACAAGATTTGCCAAGGTCGCCTAAATAAACAGACGCAAAATGTATACAAGGTCATCATAGCATATAACATGTATTACATAATATTATCTGTTTAATATAAAAGACATACAAATTATGTCATTGTCTTTATTTATATGTTTTCTCAACTGGTTTTGCATACCGGTCATGGTCCATTGAGTCATGCAGTTAAGTAACCAGCCCACTGACACGCGGTATCGTATACCGCTTATTGAACCAGAAAACTTCAAATTTTGTAGGGAATTAAATCTGTGATAGCCATAATAGTTTAAGTCAGACACCCACAGAACTTTCCTTAATTCTGCTACATATTATGTAGTTATTTGCAACATTGTATTATATTTTTCCTCCATTAACTGTAAAAATGTTATTCGTATATTATTCGTAGTCTGATTATTTTTTGCTTAAATTCGGATAATATTTATTTATAATCATCTTTTTATTACAAACGATGCCTTTACGTAAAATCAAACTCTAATACGCTCTTATGAACTTCTTCTTTTTATTTAATGCCAACTGTCTTCTTCCACAATTCTGCCAACGTCACGTGAACAGAATCTATAATCTTCTAACATAGTTCTATCAAGATGGCGGCTCCCTTGTTAAAACTATCCAGAGAGTGTTTGTGGAAACTTAAAATGCAGGTTCTCAGTTATTATTTTCAATCCACTTCACTTGTACACAATAACAAAACCACATCACTTAAAATGCCGCCGAAATTTCTTAATAAGGTAACATAATAAATAACAAAATTTCAAATAACATAAGATTATGAATTGAAATAAAAACCACCACATGACAGATTAAGATCTTGCCAAAAACTGTCCTCTTATTCATAGTTATTATAGGTTTATGTATGACCTTGTCATAAAGAGATTCCCGAAAAAATGACATTTGTAATGTTCAATAGCACTAAAACGATCTACATTAATGACGTTTTTTTATAGCTATCTAAATGGATATAAACGCATTGAATCTACTTTTAGAGGATTTTATGACTATTAAGAGTTATGGGCTTCATTTATTTTTCTTGGTCTCATGGCCTTTAACTTTTGGGTTACGTCGGCCTAGTTGAACCAGAGTTAGGGCTTCCTTTTGCTTTTATGAATATCCTGTAATTTTAAGCATTATTAATTTTCATAATTGAATAATGTATTTTCCAGTGGCGACCATACAGAAGTGATTGAAATTGACTACGATCCTAAGACTGTAACATATGATGAACTTCTCGACATGTTCTGGGCAAACCACGAATACGGACTAACAACCAAACTGAAGAGACAGGTGAATTCTTTGATACAATGCATCAACAAAGCATATCTCGTTTAGCCCTCATGTAATTAATCCACATTGTAGATTATGGCCCAATCTCTTTGCAACGTAAGAGGAAAGATTTCGAAAGATGAAATTTCTATCAAAATCTAAAATAACCTTATAATAACTTTATACAATTTAGGCCCTAAGAAGGCACTTATAAACATCCAACACTACTACCGGTTCGGAAAACATCCCAGTCATCGTGAAGAACCGCCAAGAAACTCGATCGAAATTATTTTTTCCCCAACTTTATCAACAATATTTACAGTCAATATTTATATTATCATATGAATAATTTTGTGGATGCATAGATATTCTTTTTTTTATCGATGCATCAATCCCTCGCCAGTTCTCGCTATCATTAGGGCCCGTTCAAATGTCTCTTCAGGTTGTGTTTGAAGAATTCCTTGTAGTGAGAAGGAAAGAACACACTGGCCGAGAGCGAGTCCCACAGCTTTGACGTAAATTTATGACGTAGCGAACTTCTTTGTTCGAGCCGAGATGGCGGTTACCGTAAAGCTGTTGCTCTGGAGCCCAGTGCGTAAAATATCACTCACTGTGCAATTTGCATTTCAGAATGTGTTCCCTTTTCATGCTAAGTGTTACCATCTTCCAGTATATCCGTTGGCACTTGCCTCACTAGATCTTTTTATTCGTCTCATGCGGTCGTTAATGTAATTTACTTATGCAATAGACCGCTCCGAGGCAGACCTAAGTGAGATTAATCTTATCGGTCTATGCCCATCTGCGCATTTTTATTTTTACCTTGCCTTGCAACACCAAGCGTTCCAAAGAATCATGGCTTCATCTCAACACATGCCCGAAGAACTTAAGTGTGCGGCCTAATCAAAGCTACTAAGCCTATAATACATTATATTTTTATCATGTTTCAGTACCAATCGATGATACTGTACCATGATGAAGAACAGCGTGAAAGTGCAGAGACGTCGTACAAAATAATGCAGACTCGCTGTAACGGTCAACTGCGCACAGAGATCGCCCCCGCAGGCACTTTCTACGCTGCTGAGGAGTAAGTTATCGTATAACACGCAAATGAGCATGTAATTTTATCCAAAGTCACTTATATTGATACTCCGGAGGACTAAGTTAAAAACGTCTTATGTGATAGATCGAAGCGTCACAAACATTATTGCTTTTCGGTAGAACATGTCAATATTACTCGAACCTGCATATAGAAGAAATGGTTGAATATCGTCATCAAAATGGTAAATTCGTATATTCTTTTTTCTACCAAGCATAATTTCAATTTGTCATTTTAAAGCAGATATTTAGGGATTTCTACTATTTTAAAATAAGTAATTAGGTTTCGGGATACTTCAGGCTTACCCCGGCTAAGTTTCCGCAACTCGAAGTCTATATGCGCCTATTTTGCGTAAAGCCCGGTAAAGCTGTAAAAGCCGTAAAGGCTCCGAGCCCCTAAGGCTAACAGTGTAGTCAGTTCGAAAAAGCCTATTTTGCGTGTTGGTGGAGACGGCGGGCGGACGTGGCGGGACACATTCCAAAACGATCAGTAATCGTCTCTCTATGTACATTCCATTTTAAACATAATTTTCCTCTTACTAATAAAATAATCAGTTTCAATGTACAATATACGTCATTGTATATTAGTGGATAATATTAATGCTGCTAATTTTGAATGTAAGTTTGCAAAGTGGTCGAGTATATTCATACACGATTTGATTTTGAACACTGTACAGTGTTAACTAGTTAAAACCAGTTATATTAATTAGTTTCCATACGTGACGTTTCCTGATTAGTTAGCTGTAGTAGTTTTATAGGCAGCATAGTGACATTAACTGTCCTCATCTTGTGGAAATCAACGCTGTTCTAACATCAGTTATCATCAGATGAATGAAGAGCAGTATTTTCCCGAAGCTTGGATAAATAATTAGCTACGATTAATTTTGGCCAACAATATTTTAAAGCGAAAATTAAAACTACGAACTCCGATGTTAGATAGATACCTTGACTCAAATGACAATGGTGACACTCCCGTCTTCACTCAGGCTCGTACTTATCTAAGGTGGACCATAGTAGTCATGACAAAAAACCAATATAATTTTCAATGACCAAAGAAAACTATGAATCTTCGAAATGCTTAAATCTATGACCCTAAACTTACTGCCTTACTTAAAGTAAATATAAGCTTCAGCTTTGTTTTCTTCTAACAATATGGATTAAACAGAATGGGAAATATTTTAGTCATTTTTTTAATTTTGACAGATTTTTATAAGGCCTTTAACTCTTGATTCGCGTCTGTCTAATTTTTTTATTAAATCATACAATGAACATCAACACGAATGATATCATACAAGGAACTTGTAATTAAATATTCCGCAAGCACCATCAACTGGATTAAGACCTATCCATAACAGATAAAGACGTTGCATTCATTAACCTTGCCATTAACCATACGGCCTTTAGAAATTCAAAACTGATTTAGCACTTAGGTTGGTGTTGAATACAAATCGACAACAGAAAATTGCAACAATCAGGTCACGGTGATCTGCATTCAGTACAGTGCATGTATTGATTGCAAAGTAACATTTTATGATTATTTTATTAACTGGCATATTTCCATTCTACTCGTAAATGTCATAGAGATTAAGCAATAAACATAATCATAAGGTTTTTGGTCAGCCCTGCATATAGTTTTGGCGGCAAATACAATATGTAGTTCTCTGAACAGCAAACTACAATCACCAAGTGAAAAAAATGTAGCAACAATATAAAGTAATATTAACTTAGTTACTGTATGTATAAGAATAGCACCACCAAATCTCATCCCGCGGGTATCGTAAAAAGCGACTATGGGATTCGCCGAAAGCCGGCCAGCATCGTCTTTGAGTATTATTTTAACCAAACTGTGATCGCTAACCCGCCTGCCAAGCGTGGCGATTATGGCAATTCCCGTCCAAATATGACGACACAAAACATATTCAAACCCCTAGTTCCCGGCAGCCCCACTATATCTGGCTATACAACCAACGAACATTGGCATTGGCAACTTATAGCACGCAAACACCGCGGACTGACGAAAATATTATAAAATTGAAGGAAGAATTGAGCAAATTGGTGTGACCGGTGTGATCGGTGTGACCTCATAGGGTTATCTGAAGTCCAAAGAGAGAGGGAATACACGATAGTCCTCAAATCCGGTAATTTGTTTTATTTCCGAGAGGGTGACTAACAGGCCCAGGAAGACGTCGAGTTCATATTTCACAAGTCCCTTTTGAAAAACGTAGTGAAGATCGTGAGAGTATCGACTAGAATAGCGTGCCTTATACTCAGAATAACTAAACGATATTCGTTGAAGTTCATACAGGTGTACGCCCCGACCTCCGCGCATTCCGACGCTAAAATGGAAGCTATGTATAAGGATATTTCTAAAGCCATGCATAATTTCAATGCCCGTTTCACAGTGGTAATGGGGACTTTAATGCAAAACTGAGCAAATTAGACGGTGAAAAGTTGCGAGTGGGGCAATTTAGAGTAGGAAGTCGGAACCATCGGGCCCACTTACTGGCTGGCTTCTTGGCAAAGGAAAACCTTTATATGATGAACACTTTCTTCAAGAAGCGAGAGCACAGAAAGCAGATCTAGATGAGCCCTTACGGTGCAACGAAAAACGAGATAGACTTTATCATGTCGACGAAGAGGTACATAATATTCAATGATGTCTCTGTGATCAATGCGGTCAAAAGCGGAACGATCACCGTATGGTAGGTCCATACGGTTGGGTCCGAATTCTGTAGCTGTACAAACGGCCGGGATCAAAAAACTGTCGGAATCTATTCTTGAACTTATGGAGGCGAGGCGTGAGATGATTCTGCATCTACAGGTGATTCCTGTACTTATCGACGGCTTAATAGACGGATCTCAAAGTCACTGAAAACTGAAATACGCTAATTTAATATGAATCGAATTAAAGCGGTGATAGAACAGAACGAAGGCTTCTAAGTATTCGCAAGAGATATGAAATATATATTACAAAGATATATTGGGAAAAGTCAGCTAACAAAGCTGAAGACTGACGACGGCAGAATCGTGACATCCCAACTTGAGTCGACAAGTTCTATGGGCAGTTATATACATCAACGCAGAAACCCGTTACTGAACCCGAATTATAGGCCCATCACACTTTTAAGCCATGTTTTCGAGAGTTATTACGAACCGTCTCGCGCGCATTTTGACGACTTCCAGCCTCTCGAAGAAGCCTGTTTCCTATAGGTCTTTAGTACTGTAGACAACATACACGTATTAAGGCTATAGATATAGATATAGATATAAGGTTATACAGAAGACCGAAGAGTATAACCTATTTCTTTGCTTAGCGTTGGGGACTACGAGAAAGCCTTCGATTCGATAGACATCTGGGCTGTATTGCAGTCTCTCCAGCTAAGCTAACTACCGGTACATCGAAATGTTGAAGTGTTTGTATGAAAACGCCACTATGTTAGTCTGACTGTAGGATAAGACCTGGAAACCTATCCTTTTGCAACGGAAAGTCAGACCCCCGGAGACCCATATCTAGACTACCTTTGCTATAACGCTGTATGAATTTGAAGTAATTATACCTATTATTCATTATTTTTTTCTTTATTTATTGTAGCACAGCAAAGTGATGGCACTATGTCTGACGGTAAAAACAGTGCAGTCCATCGGATACAACCGAGAGATCAGCAATCCATCGACGATCGTCGCTGTAAGGTCTGCTAGCCTCTCGACAGCTGGATATACATTGGCTGATTCCGAAACGAGACAATATTAAAAAAAAGTCACTGTTACGGGTTTATCACCATGTGTATTGTGGTCGTGACCCAGTTGGGTACAGATCCCTACCACTCCGCTTGAAAATGTTGAATGTTCGATGTTAGTACAAACCACTCTATTGTTTCAGTTACCATCAAAAATACAGACTTCAGGGCCACAAGGACCTCTGCCACAGCCTCGGTTTGGATTCTTCTAAACTGCAGACTTCACATTTGGCCGCGAGATTAAACGGATACTTGGTGGGAGTTGGTGGAATGACGCAGTTTGAACAAGAAGTGACTCGTTTAGGTTTAAGCGAGAAACAAGCTGAATATGTGAGACGAGAACTGAAACGCAACGAGGGCGGAGGCTTAGCTTGTTAACCTGTTTTAAACAATGCCCGAGTCGTGGACACAACGTTGATCTGAATTTTAGTCGAATTAATAGTAGATGTTTGTATGAGTGACAAAGCTGACGTCGTCCATTGGTCGTTCATTTAGCGCATCTGCGCAGTAGTAGACTTGCGCTAACTAGCCTTCGTCACCAGAGTCTGGTCAATGAAACGTATCACCAGCAATGTCTGCGACATAGAATCACAATGAAAACCATGGGAGTTATTCAAAATTATTTTAAAATTTATCTGTATTAAAATAGTTTTGTTACGGCCTTAACTAAAAACTAGTACTCTTGTTGCTTATACTCCAGTTAAGTTTTTTTTAAGAAATAAAAACATATTGTTAAGGGTAACTTGTTAAAATTGATACAACCTACATTCAAGATATCCTTAATACCTCATAAACTGCTGAGTACTGATAATACAAATAAAATATTACAAGTATGTATCAAAAGTATTTTATTCTTATATACAATGGAGTTGGTTTTTTTTTCTTTTTTTATATCCTTGTTTCTTATTTGTAACATGTTACACGGGCCAGACTCTGCCACTCCGTGCTCACGACTCGTATCAAAAATTGTATATCCATTAGTATTATTTCATTTTGTTTTATTAATTTCAAATACTCAATCCTTGCGTGAAACTAAATTTATTATGATTGTAATCTACAGCAGTTTACGTAATTAATGGTTTAAGTGATTACGTAACATACGTCAAAAACGTTTGTAACCTCATATGAAAATGAAATGAGTGATGAAAAAATATTTTACTCAGTTGATTTTTAAGATGAACACTCAAACTGTAATAAAATATTTACTGATTTTGATATATATATATATATATATGTAGGTCTAATTGATGTATAATTTAACAGTTATGTGCTAAAATAGGTAGGTGTCAATTGAGTCATTTAGAGGAAACAATTTGTTTTTTTTTTTGTGTTTAAGTGGTATTATTTGTTTTATTATTATTATTACTTTTATGTTGATTTGCAAACGGGTATGTAGCCCATATGATGTTTAATGTTCAGTGCAACCTGTAGCTATTTGACAAAGACCTGGAGTCTTAACTCAAGCCAGCAATTAACAAAGTTTGAACGCCTCGTGTGCTTCACACAACACTCAGCGCGAGTACAGCTGCTTCGCGGCAGAAATGGAGACGGCGGTGGTATGTCCATAGTCTCAGTCCTTTTAGAAATTTAAAATCAATTCGTTACAATTTTGAAATGTTACTAAATGTTCATGGCATATATTTTTATTGATAAGATAAATTAGTATATTTTCTAGAACAAAAATTGTAACTGTGTAGTTAACTTTACTGTGTATTTATAATTTATATCAGTATAAAAATCACATTAAATACAGCATTTTAATTATTTTCTATTTGTGCTAATATTATAAGGTTTATTATCATCTCGTGTTATTATATACGATATTAATAAAATTCAATTGTAGAGACAATATAATCAAATAAGATGTTTCCATCAGTTTTGTTAGTTTTAATTATCACTTTATATTTAACGCTCTATTTAATTTTAATAACTGAAATACATATTGTATTTTCACACAAACGTATTTTATTGTATTTTATAAAAATAATGACATACGTAGCAAAAAAAATTACCAATATAAATAATTTCCACTTCAAATTTAAGATAAGATAAAAAATTAGTAACGATATTACGCGAAAATAATAGTGAAAGAATAAAATGACAGTTTTGTAAATGATTCATGAATTTTTAAATTACCAAAGATTTTTCTATATAAGTTACTAGTTGTGTCCCACGATTTCACACGTGTTTAATTAATTTGATTAACTCTCCACGCAGCCGCCGCGGCCGCGCCGCCACGTCGCGCTGTCAATGCACCCGTGCAGCTTATCATAGTTTTCCCGTTCTTGTCTTCAGCTTGCCAGATTTATTTACTTGACCTGCATGGTTACTGCTCCACTCCTTACGAGTTATAGCATGAAGTTATATAGTCTATAACTTTCCTCAATAAACAGGCTATAATTCTATAAAACGCAAAAAATATTTTTCAAAGCAAATGGATTGTTTGACAGTTTAGCGAGTTTAAACAAACAAACAAACGAAAAAAGACAATCTCTTGAACTTTATAATATTAGTATAGAATTCAAGAGTGGAAAAAATAGAGGATGAATATATACATAGGTACCAGTATGGTAGCAGTATGGTAGCAGTATGGTTGGATTGCGGTTCAATAGTTTACCATATTATTAGAAAGATTCATTTCCACGTGGAATAATGTACCCGGAGGTGAATACAAATACAAATATTATTATTACCAAGAACATCGTTATGAGACCATTGCATAGTGGTGGTAGGGCTTTTTCTAATACCCTCCTGGCTAGCTATCACACTGGAATTGAAATTTCATTGCCAAGCACCTATAGGTGTGTCCAGCAGCTGTACTTGAGAGCCAGCTCCCTTACAAGGCTTAGCGTGTGGGCCACATCACCACTTAACATTAGGTGAAATCAGAAAAAAATAAAATAAAACATAAATTAAAATAATATGAAGGCATACATAATACAACTGAGATCAATCAAAATATTTACAATATATGAACAATTTATTTTAACGCCATCTCGCGGTGGTTGTTTACACTACTAGCGGTGGCTCCGGCATTTGTTATACGCATAATTATTTTCATCCTGTAATTTTATTTTTACTGATATTATTGACAATATCAATTGATACTTCCCGTGTACAAAATTTCCTCAAAATCGGTTGAGAATACTTATCGAACTGAGTATACTGTTAGCCATAAGGGTCCAGAAGCCTCAAACGGCTTTTACAGCTTCACCCGGGCTTGGAGCGCTTAAGGCACTCCGTCACGAAATTGCAGCCCATCAATCATGGAATCACTTATAGTACTTACCGTGTATAAAATTATATCAAAATCGGTTGTGAATTATTTTATTTTTTATTTTTTACGATTTCTAACAGTATTATTAACAATTCGTATAGCCTTCAATCATGGAATAACATACTTCCCGTGTACAAATGTTCATCGAAATCGTTTGAAAATTAATAAAGGAAAAATTTTTTGGATGATTATTTTTTTACGATTTCTAAAAGTATTATTAAAAATTCTTATAGCAATTGAACAATAAAATAAGCTTCCCGCGTAAAAAAATTGATAAGGATCGGTCAGGATGTTTTTGAATTAAATCCGAACATACAAACAGACAGACAAAAAAGGATAGTGTCCGCGATCAGTGTCCTTTATATAGGACTTCTATCGAATAATTAAAAATAAATACAATTATACAGACAGAAATATAGATTTATTAATATGGCTTATATATATAAACCTAAAATACAAATTATATAAAGTATGTGAAATATGAACCCTAAAAACGAATGAAACTGCTTTGCGAGTATAATAAAATTACATGTAGTTTGGTGTAATATAATATATGTTGGTAACCTAATTAATTCACCATGGCATCAGGAATAGAACAAGTATATAGCAAATGTTTTCTGTGTGTATATGTGCGAATGTTCACAAATTGAGACAGATAAGATAAGATCAAATACCTATG
Organism: Saturnia pavonia; assembly: GCA_947532125.1. NCBI lineage: Eukaryota > Metazoa > Arthropoda > Insecta > Lepidoptera > Saturniidae > Saturnia > Saturnia pavonia. Next base: position 5,715,642 of record OX383907.1, on the reverse strand, counting down.
TCAACAGTTTTCAAGATAAGTGGATCATCTGAATAATGTGAACACGAATGATTCGTAAAACATCATTCAAAACTGCGTTATGGTTAAGATTGCCAACTTTATGACACAATAGCAACCCACCCGGCTTCGCACGGGTAGCAGAGTAAAACGTATTATAGCTATTGGTTTACGCGGTGTACGCCAGTTAAGCTCCCAGTCGGCATGATTTTTTGCGACATCTTCAACAATCATCGTCATATTTCAGCCTATTTACACCAGTCCCTAATGAATTATACGAGTACACCTAAACATTCCTTATAAATAAGAAAAACCATTGATAAAAACCGTATGAAAATTCGTTCGGTAGTTTTTGAGTGTACCGCGTTCAGACAGACAGACGCGGCGGGGGACTTTGTTTTATATGACGACAAATATTTACAGGACAAAGACATAAATTACGAATATTCAAACGCGAGACGTGTTGGAAAAGTTTAATACTAAATACAAATTTACCACAAAAATAGGTAGATATTAAATTGGCTGAAGGTATTAAATTGCAGAAGGATATTTAGAAAAGTATAATACGCAACACCTAGATATTTTTTTTCGAACAGTTTATACTGTTAGCCATAAGGGCCCTAAAGCCCTTAGCGTTTAGGCTTAGCGCTTAAGGCACTCAGCCACAACACCTAAACTTCTTTGTTTTATTTTTATACTAGCTGTGTCAGCGGCCCCGCTCGCGTGGACTACTGAATGCCGTCGGTAGCGTATACGCGCGAACTTACTAACCCCGCTCAAAAGGCAAAAATGTCTATTTTGGGTGATCTGATATATCTCGTATGATTTACCTACTCAGCGTAATCTATTTAAGCGACCCTAGTGCGCATTTTTTTGGTTTCGTGGCTGAGTGCCTTAAGCGCTCGCCCCCAAGTCCGGTGAAGCTGTAAAAGCCGTTCGAGGCTCCTGGGCCCTTATGGCTAACAGTATAGTCAGATCGAAAAAAAAAAAAAAAAAAAAAAAAAGCATTTTTTTGGAACTGATTCACCATTATCAACATTGCTCATTTCGTATGTTACTTTATCGTACAAAATATATCCTATTACCTGGCCAGATAATATAGCTAAGAATTAAAATAAAAACATGTAAATCGAGTAAGTAGTTTCCGTGTGAAAAGAACATAAACGAACAGACCGAGAGACGTTGACTTTTATAATATATAATAGAAGATGAATCGTCAATTGGTTCGGTTTACCCCCCGATGATGGATTTTCCCAATTATTTTTTTCAACACACCGAGCAAAGCCCTGTCGGTCTGTCTTTCTGGTATCAGTATTTATTAAACAACATATAGGTACTACAAAGAAAATTACAAATAATAGGGATTACAAGTTAACATATTACATTTATTTATTAGATACTTCGGTATTTAGATTCGGCAAAGTTCACGACGTTAACATGCTACGGAAAGCAGTGTCGTGTTATTGTAAATTTTATTCTTATATTAATATGTAAATGTAAAAAATGTAAATTTAAATGTGTTAAAATAGTAACAATCTCTTAATCAAATTTCATGTTATGTTAGAAGGACTTCATGTTATAGGAAAGAGGGAACACAGCTTCGCAGCACAGCAAAGATAAGACTTAGCAATTTTTTTTATCTTGTCGAGATGGAGATTACCGTAAAGCTGTTGTTAGCCCAGCGCGTGTGATTCTGTTATGAAAGGGAGAAGAGGGAATTAGGTTGAATAGCTCTTCAGAACACTCGCCATGATACGGACTGTAGAATACGCTCAGCTAGGAAATTCATGAGCTCAAGCTCGATGAACTGAGTAACACGTCTGCATTATTTACAATGCGGACAATCCATCTCTACAAACAGTGCAGGGCTTCGAGGAGGTATTTTGCGGATCCGTCCCAAAGGTGTGAACAGTATTCGGCACAGCTGTTCTGAAACTTTACCACACCTTTCATGAAATGTTTTACCTAAAAGTAGAAAGTCATATTCCGTTCTCAATAATAAAAATATGCTGTGCAATATTTTCTATCCAAGTATTTATCACAATTTCACTACAAAGTTTGGTACTCCAAAACTTCAACCAATTTAACCACAAAATGCAAATTGGCGCCAAATAGAAATAAATAGTTTGAGAGAACAATTTTCATTTTTGTATATTTCGTGATTATAAAACTAGTAAAAGCTTATAAAATTGAAAGTCTGAAAAATGTATTTATTACATATAAATGTCTAAATTTTAATAATTTCATAATATTATCATCATCATTCATCATTTCAGCCGAAAGACGTCCACTGCTGGACATAGGCCTCTCCCAATGATCGCCACAACGACCGGTCTTGTGCTGCCCGCATCCAGCGGCTTCCCGCAACCTTTACCAGGTCGTCGGACCACCTTGTGGCGGGTCTGCCCACGCTGCGTCTTCCGGTACGTGGCCGCCACTCGAGAACTCTTTGACTCCATCGGCCATCCGCTCTACGAGCTACGTGGCCAGCCCACTGCCACTTAAGTGTAGCTATTCTTCGGGCTATGTCGGTGACTTTGGTTCTCCTGCGGATCTCCTCATTTCTGATTCGATCACGCAGAGAAACTCCGAGCATAGCCCTCTCTAATATTATGCATTTGTATTAAATTTACGATTAGACGCAAACGGGAATCAATGACTATAATTTGGTCGCAATTTGAGTTGCAACTGTTGGTCTCCAACTTTTGGTACTTTCATTTGACACCAATTTGCGACAGCAATTTAATGTCAATTTGCGGTTTAGTTTGGTGTCAGTTTGTTTTCAAAATTGCAGAAAAGGTATTATACAGTAAAGTAGAACAAGGGACCTAATAATTAAAAATAAAAGTATTACCACATAATCAATCAAATCCACATGAAAACTCCCTAGTGACATTGTAATATGAACTTAAAAGATCAGAACAAAGATCCACTCAATGTGGTTTCAATTATAAAAAAACAATTACACTGCATTATAGCAAATAGCTATTCTTAAATACTCCTCTCAGTACGAAAAACATGTTCTGTAAAATTATAATGCATATAATTCGAAGATAAAAATCACTTGCATTCAGAACTACAGGAAGTCCCATTTATCTGTAACGAGATAATTCACACTGACCGATCAGTGAGACAGGCGTGAGTGCGTTCGGTGCAAACTGAGGTCGTGACCTCCAAAGGTTCAAGCCCATTTCCCAATAACTGCCTGTTTGCATTAAATTAAGTAGTTTTTACGAGACAGCTGTTACATTACATGATTGACTTTTTGTTGAAAAATATATGCTCTGTGACTTGTAATAATTACAAAGGTTTTTGTCCTCATCTGTTCCCGTTACACAGGGTCAATTTCTTAAGCATAAAGTGACATATACTTCGTAGTATTTTTTTCTTAGCTTATGTTAAATAACGATGTGGCCCTAGATAGTAACACGCTAAGACTTTTTGGGGACTGGTTCTTAAGTGTAGCTGCCGGAGCACACCTATGGGTGTGGTGACAAATTTTCAACTTCCGAGTGGTAGCTAGCCAGGCGGGCATTAGAAAATGCCCTACCGCCATGCTGTGTGGTTTCATCACGATGTTTTCCTTCATCTAAAGCCCTAGCTCATTGCAAGTGATTGCCCTGGAGCCTTTACGGCTTTTACAGCTTTACCGGGCTTGGGGGCGAGCGCTTAGGGCACTCAGCCACGAAAGCTAAGCAACAACATCCGAGGGTGCCAAAGTGGCCGGACCTCGGCTCGGACTGTTGCGCGTATGCAATTAAGTCGCGATCTGACTAATTCCCTATCCGTAATTCGATCTAAACTAACTATACATATATACATATTTCTGCCCCCTGGGAGGAGGGAAGGAACATGTGTATGTGTATTTAGTGGTCTGAAATTTTTGTCTACTCTAACTAGGCAAAAAAAGAAAAAAAAAGGTCCCTTACAGAACCTATGTACCTATGTGTGTTGTGCATGTGTGTATAATGCAGTGTCATGTATGGCTGTGAAAGCTAGTGATTGTACAGTCACTTGTATCGCGCGAGCGGCTGCTTGGCTCAAGGGCTCCATGCCGATGGATCGGACCTAGGCTTGAGTTGCCGCAGAGGAGGGCGGTCGTGGCGGGTGTGCGGGAACGAAGTTAACCGTACGTCCCCTGCGGAGGGAACGGTGGTTTCGCGGGCGTGGGCGCGAGCACGCATATGTTGCGGGAGGGGACGCGTAGTAATTATTAGCTTTCTCGATGTCGTCGTCGGGATCGACAAAGAGATTTCGCGGACGGCGTTTATAACGTTTGGCAACGGGGATCGAGTTGTCTGGGACGTAGTTCACGGTGGATTTTACGAGCGGGTTGGGGTGATTCGAAGCGCTATCGAAGTATCTCCTGGTGAGATATTTCACATAGGCTTCTATCGAGGGAAGCCTCATGTCCCTGTGGAGGTCCATGTTCCTAACGAAGGCTGGAGGGTCAAGCAGGCGACGGAGAAACCGATTTTGGACTCTTTGCATGCGGACAAAGTTATGTTTGGACATATGTGCGAACGCTGCGCAGCTATATGTCAAGATCGGACGGACTAGAAATAGACATAAATTAATCGTACCGTGCGACTTAGTAAAACTAATAAAAGTTTTTAAGTAATAGTATTAGGTTCTATAATAAGATCCCGAAGCACATTACTGATTTGCTAGACAATGAATTCAAGGACTATGTCAAGTAGGTTTTACTATCAAAAGGTTATATTATAAGTAGGGTGGATCATTATGTGAATGATAGTGATATCTGGAAATGACTCCCTCTCTGTGCAGCCACTAAATTGTATATATCATAATTATTATTGTAATAGTGGTTAATAACTGTAAATATTATTTATACAGTTGGAAAAAAATAATTTAAGAAAAAAATAAGCCCGATTGAGTTTCTTGCCGGTTCTTCTCGATGACTGGGATGTTTTCCGAACCGGTAGTTGTGTTTGACGTTCATAAGTGCCTTCTTAGGGCCTAAATTGAATAAAGTATTTTTTGATTTTGATTCTGTATGCGTATTTAGAATAAATCATTGTAGTTACCATATAATTATAATAACTCTATGGTAGGTAATTCTATTTGAAGTTATATTTCTTTTGGCACGTTTAATAGAATATTACTGGGTGGTTCACCCAACCTGCTTTATTTATTGGGATATTTTTGAGACGAACTATGTCAGAGCGCGATTAGTAGACTATAGACTTTATGTCAAAGCATTAAAGTTAATTTCAATAAAAGCGCTCTTATCTAACTCTCCCTCTACGGCAGCACTATAGTATTATAAATAAGTGTACATACTATATTATGTATACTAAATACAATGTTTTCGAGTTCGATGTAATTCACACGGTATGTATATGTAAATCGAGCCGTGAGATTAACCAATTTAAACAGTTTTATTATACACAGAATAAACGGTTCCATGTGAAATGGCGAGGGGCGGCGCTCGTGTGTTGTTTTGTTCAGTCGTTACATAGTTAGTGTTTCGTGCGATACGATACCTCATTCACTATCTTTTTAACCGTTTAAACTATGAATTCATGTTATTTACCTTTAGCAGATCGAATGTGTCAGGTGCTTCTTTTTTTATTCTTAATACGTCCAGGTGTTTGGCCACAGTCCCAGATTAGATGTTGCCCATGGTAGTAACACTCGAACTCTAGTGGGAGGAGTGGCTCTCATGCGCAGCTGCCGGAACACACCTATAGGTGCTTGGTGACAGATTTTAGAAAATGCCCTACCACCATGCTATAATTTCATCATGCTGTTATCTTTCATCGAAAGCTCCCGTCGGTCGATTTTTTTTACTATTTTTGAACTGACTATACTGTTAAGAGCCCTGGAGCCATTAGTGGTTTTGACTGCGTCACTGGGCTTAGGGGCGAGAGCGGAAGGCACTCAGCCACAAAAGCTAGGCAACAAGCTCCAAGAGTGCCAAAGTGGCCGGCTGGGCTGTTGCCGATCATGCGAAAAAGTCGCGAACTGACTAAATCCATCCATAGAAACTAACAACTATCCATGTAAATATCCTTGCCTTCTGGGAGGAAGGAAGGAACATGTGTATATGTATTTAGTGATTTGGCCACTTTTGTCTAAACTAACTAGGCAAAAAAAGAAAAAAAAAGGTTCCTTACAGAACCGATGTACCTGAGTGGTGTGCATGTGTGAAGCGCAGTGTCATTTGTGTGTCGATAGCTGGTGAATGCAGTGTCACTGTATCGCGCGACTGCTGGCTCAAGGGCTCCATGCCGGAGGGACGGACCTAGGCTTGAGTTGCCGCTGGAGAGGGTGGTCGTGACGACTATCCATAGAAATATGCTATCCATGTGTGTCATTACAATTTTACAATTGTATTACTATTCACTATGAACCATTTCAGACGACAGAGACTGCATGGAAACTGACCCTGAGTCATATCATTTGTTACTGGCCGTATGTGATACAAGGAGAGAGAGACTCTAGAGAGTGGCCACAATTACCCAACACAGAACAACTGGTGAGTGATTCACTGTCCCCCTCCATGTTCCCCGCAACTGACTCCATCAACTTCCTCGCTGATGTGCTGCTTAGCTGTTTTTGTGAACATTCATATTTAGAGGATAAATCCTTAATATTAATTTACTTCATCTTCAGCCTGTAAACGCTGTATGTCTATGTTCTATAAATCCTGCCATTATAAATCAAAATATCGATTTCTTTTGAACTTATATTTATGAAAAATTTATAAGACGGAACTTTTACTATACGAGCGCATATTTACAAAAATTCTACACTATGAAGTTGCTTACTAATCATTTGGTTTATTTTGGTGAAGATAGTTACACTCGGTTTTATGTGTGTATAACATTGAGTTTGACTATTCAAAGGAGTACCTATTACTTCTAAAGCGCGTAGGTAGGTACACGCAGCACACACATCCTATTTTTGAATTTCCGAAAATCATTCCTTTTAAAATGAATCTTTGGTATCTATACTCTACAGCACCTGGGACCATATTCCATTATTACTCCGCTTTACTACGCCTTTACTTGAAAAATAAATTATAATACGGAAGCTATTTAAAAGGATTATCACATAATATTTGTTAGAGCATCGCTTTTTTCGATATCGGTTAAAGAAAAATACATTTGAAAACTGCATACGCAGTTTTATACATAATCAGTCTTTTGATCCCTAACACGTTATGGTGAGTGTCAGTAAACAAATGTTGCTATAAACAAAATACAAAAGACTGCAGGAAACGGTAACCGATTGATTGATTGGTTATTTATCATATTCAAAATAACATAACCATTATTCGAACTTATTTTAAGAACGGATTTAGATAAATTTCATTTTCCATGTAGAAGAAACGTGATAGGTACCTACCTACTTGATAAGATTCTTCGAAGTCAATATCTTATTTTTAAAGTGAACAATTCGTGTATAATATATTCGTATATAATTATATTCTGTGATCTCTGATATGTTTCCGGAAACGGCTCTAACGTTTAGATGAAATTTTGTATTATTTTCTTATTATTTAATTGCACAAACGTGGCTATACACAGTTATGCCAATTTCTTGCTCTATTACTCTAATAAATGCTCAATTGGATAGAATAATTGTCTTATCTCCAGACTAGAGAATATGAATATATATATATATATATATATGTATTTATCGTTATAGGTTTGGCGTTGTGGCCACAATCTCACCTGATGTTAAGTGACGATGTGAACCAAGATGATAACACGCCAAACCTAGTGGAAGACTGATTCTCAAGTGCAGCTGCCGGAACACACATATTGGTGCTTGGCTATAGATTTTCAATTTGAGGGCGGTAGCTAGCCAGGCGGGCATTGTAAAATGCCGTAACACGAGACTATAGTTTCCTCACGATGTAATAGACGGTACGTTTAGAGCTCACGAGTGAAGCTACCTAAACTAATACCAAATAGCAAAAGGAATACATCCCGTCCGCAGTGTTCGCAAGCAGCGGTCGGAAGCGAACGTCCAGTTACTTACAATAATATTGAAAAAAGGTGTGGTACTGCGTCGTAAAAAAGTGTAAAAGCACTTTAACATAGCTAATAAAGAATACTAGACTGTCATTTCATAGGTAAGTTTATAGAATAACTAGATTTCTTATCAATTTGTAAATATTTTATTCCCTTCAACAGAAACGTACTTGTGTATAACAACCAAATTATATCAGGCAAAATGCCCTTAAGTTACATAATGAGTTATAGTGTGTTTAACGCCAAATAACATAAGTTTATGAATTACAATAAAAACCACGACACGACAGATCAAGTTTCCGGCAAAAACTCCAATTATGTGTTTAGTTGTGTTTACATAATAATCTTCAGTAGGTATGATATCGAATTATAGATAATGTTATACATTCCGATTTTTGATGTGAAACATCTAATGCGGTGGGTCAGACTCGACTGTTGGCGTAACGACTCGTGGCTACGCTATAATTATGATAGTATGAAACATTTAGTACGGTATGGTGACGCGTTGCTATGCGCAAGTGACTTTTTATTTTTTATTATGCCATATTTATTCCCTTTCATAAACGATCCTTTTATGAATATTATCTTTGCAAATAATTTCGATGTTTGACATCAGCTAGGCGACCCGAGAAGGTGCCATTACTTAAATAAGAAGAAGAAGAAGAAGGCTTTTTTCTTGCAAAACACCGAGTTGATAACATTTTACTTTCCAAGTTTACCTATGTAGGTTTTTTTGCATGACATCGAGTAAAACTCGGTCACCCAGATAGTGAAATAATAAATTAAACATATTTAACATACATGAAACGTGTTTTTAAAAGTATTTATTGAACAATCACATTGTCGTCTTCCTTTTAAATCTGTAACACACATAAATCAACAAGACAATTTTTAACAAAAAAGAAAATTAACTTCAATTATTTTGAGGAGTTCCTGTATTTTTGTTGATGTGATGTTGATGTTCCTGTTCCTATATGAGTTCCTGTATCTTCGAAGTCGAAGGTCCAATGACAATAAAATCCCTTTCGAACGAAAAAAGAATAATCTAAATTGGTTCATAAACAAAGAAGTTATGGACATCCATAAAAAAAATACATTATAATTGAGAACCTCCTTCTTTTTTTGAAGTTTGTTAAAAACCTCACTGTTCGTTGTTTCTCTTTATTTTGTTTTCTTATGACTCAGCCAGACATACTCGTACATCTTTACCCATTTTCTTTGAAGTTGAACAAAGTAACGCATTTGTTATAGTTTTTTTGTGAACAATTGTTATATCAATTTTACATACGTAAAGTTATGAAAATTACATCAATACATTAATACATATTAATACAATAAATCGACATAATGTAAGGCGTGCAGTAATTTCATCGAGACAGTACGAAAAATATTGTTACGTTCGTGGGTAATAAGATGCCGTAGTGTCACTCAAAAAGTAATTTATTCGTACTCAGCTAGTAGAAATTAAAATAAAAAAAAAAAATAACCAAACAAAACACATAAATCGTTCACCGAATATTCTCTCAGAATCACCCTGTGTAGATACTTGCAGAACAACACTGTTTGTTTCTCTCTTATTTCGCTTCTTGTTGTCGCTTCGCTTTCGAATTATTAACTGCCGCGTCTCGCAACTCAGCTCCCTTATATATCCAAATGAATCGATCCCGAAATCTCTGGAAGGTCCAGGAACTCCTAACATCTTGTAAACAAATTACGTCATCGCTTTTTAAAACGAGGGGATCGTTTAATTTATGGCCCATTGTTTGCTGACAGTTTTAGCGATAAGACTTTCTATGTGTGTGTCGTTGAACCTAAGATTATACGTCACACGACTGCACTATGATAAATTCACGATTTTTACGGATGCCCCTAGAAATTTCGAGAAAGATGATTCTATTTTCTTTTTGTTCTAGTCGTAACAATATAAACGAAAATTCTGTTATTAGTTACAACCACGAGAATCTTTCACATACAATAATATTACGATATCAAAATCAAAATCATAAATATTTCATCATTTTAGGCCCAAAGAAGGCACTTATGAATCTTAACACACTACTAGTGGTACGGAAAATATCCCAGTCATCAAGGATAACCGGCAAGAGGCTTAACAACTTTTTTTTTATTGATTGATACAGACAGGTGTACCTAGATACATATATGAATGCAATCATGTTATTACTATTAAGAAATTATCACAATTAGAATATGTTTATTATAGGTACATATATCTAATTATGCTTATTTATCAACCCACACCAAGAATCAATTAAAAAAAATCTTTGATTTTAATATTTTACACTGAAAAAAATGAATAGCTGAACAGTTTAACTAATCAGAAAATAGCTTAAATTTACTTCTTAGTAACCAAACTTTTGTTAAAATAGCTAAACTGGTTTTGCTGCACTTCCCAAACTAGTTAAGAGTTTGGTTACTAGTAGGGCTCAGTTTAGTAGTCCCTCGAATTTTGTAACTAATAGGTAAAATTTGAGCTAGTCTTAACAAAACTTTTTTTTCAGTGTAACACAGATGAAACACTGTTTACGTCGCTTCGTTCGAAACTTGTTATTCCTTAATTGAAAACTAATTATCAAACCAAATGGATGCCTATCATCTTGTTTACTGAACTAAAACAATTATTACTAGAAAAAACAGGTATCGTCTTATGTATCTACTAGAGTTTTATATTCGCACTATGTTAACCGGTGAGTCATTAAGTACTGAGGCACCGAACTTGCACTGGAATATAGGTACGAACGCACCGAATTTGTACTAGGAATGTTAGTAAGTATCCAATGTTGCACAATTTGTCGTACTTTGTAATTTTGTTAAGTAATGCCTTCACGAGATAAAAGTGGATAACCAATAAACTGATAAAGATAAACTATCTAAAAATTTATCGTACAAGTTTTTTTAGTTCAATTAGATAAAAAATACTATAATATAAATATCATTTTGAAAACCTTATAAATAATATAAAGTATATTCAAACAAAAAGAAAATACAAAAATACTATTCGTGGAATAGTAGGGGAAAATGGGGTAATGGGAGTCACTTAAGCAAAAATCGATATAAATCTGAAGTTATTTGTTTCGGGTTAATTAAAAAAACATATTTTATTACTATAACTAATAATTTATCAAATTTTTTTAAATTTTTGGATAGTAATATACTTATAATTACACTTTATAAAAATAACGATTTTGATCACCATTGCCCTGACATGCGGGTAATGGTAGTCATCATATTAGACAATGAGAGTCAACACATCTTCAGCACTTGTCGTACGCATAACCTTTTGCTGAATCTATCGGAAGCAGTTAGCGTGTGCCCATAAACCACACGAAGTGTACCAGCGCGTTACCATAACTCATTCTTGCAACTAAACTCATCACAAATCAAGGACCTACTTTGGATCGTCATTTTTATAGACATCACATATATTACAGAAACTTGTATCTAACTCTCAGGAGGAGTGTTTATCTTGAAGAACACGTCCCTTGGCCTTGCCTAAAGGTTTTTTGCTTTGCTGCGTTTTTTCTATTGGGGGTGGGGGTCAACTGACTCCCATTACCCCCATTACTCCCATTACCAAAATAGAAATGAAATTAAAAAAATCTAAATGAAAATAAATCGTTAAATATTTCATTAAAAATGTCTCACAAAAAGATTATTTAGTAATTTACTAAAATAAAAAGAAAAGTTATAATTAAAAAAATATTTAAATAAATATCTCATCTCTTATGTTATACACAGGAAAAATTATAATGAAATCGCGGCGGACAATAATATACCTTTTTGTCCAAACGTCACGTTACAATTAAAACGGTGATTAGATCTGGGTACCGGGTGTAGTATGCCCGATCATTTCGCTCGATATTCACTTGTCAACGTCTTTTAGTTTTCTTATTATTGTACTGACTACCATTGCCCGCTGACCCCCATTACCCGTTTCTCCCCTATACCCAAAATACGAAAAAAAAGACACACGCGCATGTAAGTTTCGTTCAATTTTGTAGTAACATCGTAATGAAATAATGATAAAATCTTAATATATATTTATAAAGTAATAATTATTTTACAACTTTTTGTAAAGACAAAAACTATCTATGTGTATCACAGAACTAATATTTCGACTAGTTTAGTATTTATTAACTTAAATTTATTCATGAAATAAAATAAAAGAAATACTCGTTCATATGCTAAAGTTAATATGCTCAACTGGGACTGTAAAGTGTCCAGCAGTAATTATGTTAAATGCTTACATAAACATTATTGTTGCAAAAAAACTCGATACCATACGAATGTAACTTCGACTGTGTTTCTAAAATGCCCTTTGTTTAACTAATAAGAAGATAGCATGTTTTAAAAAAAGCCGTTGTCAACCTTATCTATATAAGTACAGTTTTGTAGTCGAATAGTTTTCGAGAAATATTTATTTACTATTGTAGTTAATGAATAATACATACATACGGAAGAAGACTATGTTGCCGGTAGTAATATAGAGCTGCGCATTTATTCTGAATACTAAATAATGGAAAGATTCAAAATAAAATAAGCAATAGAATGTTTTTATATGTTTTTTTTTCTTTATAGGCTGAAATACAATCATACTGGGTAAAAGCATGTTAAGCGAAACGAAATTAAAGACAATATGATATTATTAAAGCAAGGAAGAGGTCTGACTGCTCTGAGCTTATCATCGTCGCTATTGCTTACTAATACGTGGAAAATAAATTATATTACAAAATAAATAACCTATCATAATACTATGATGAAATGAGTATGATATAACTTTATATTCAACTCCATACCGATACTTTCACTAGGATGATCATGCACGTAACTTTAGATTATTATATAGAAAAGTGGCAACATTAATAGATCACTTAATCATTTATGATTTGCCTAATTATAACACCAACCGTGTATTTAATAGATAACCCACTTTACATAATTTATGAAAAATGTTTGACTACTATACTCTAACCAAACCTAGCTGTTCCTTTAATTATAGCTGTAGGAATGTACGTTCTTCAATTCACTTACAAACTTACAAAACAATTTGTTACTTTAAATATTGATTTTAGTTAAGTCCAAATAAATAGCGCATCCTAACTGCTTTATCCGTGTGCGCTGACGTAATGGTGAGTGATACGTAAATACAATGTTCTACACGAATATTGCTCCTTAGTACATCTAAAAAAAGGTCCACCATACCATATGCCTATCTCTTATACAGGTATTTTATGACAAAGTTTTATTGAAAATTTTAAAGTGATTTATGAGCATTATTATTAGGCATGGCATGTTAATCCTTACGAACGAAAGTTACTTCATCATCAAGACAATTTTATGTAGATAAACTTTGCCCTTTATAGCTTGTTATTCGGAAGAATAGTTTAGGAGATAATGTAAAATTAAAATAATTCAACACTCTGCTCGGGTCTATATCTATAGTGGCGCGAACGAGCCGTGTAAGCTGTGATGCATAAACTTGGCCGCCCGATACGGGTGTGAAACCGCGCGGCACAGCTAGTACGATATAAATAAGTATCAAATATCAGTGACGAGGTGATGACTTCCCCGAACGTCGTTTCTACCGAACTTGGCCCCTTTTTCACATATATGGTTTTGTTGGGATATATTATTTATCAAAAGTGTTTTTTATGGCAACGCCATTTCTCCACCATCGAACTTCTGTTAATTTGCCGTCCAGTTACCTCCTAGTCACGCCTAAAGAAATTTTATTTGAATAACTCTAGCGGATAAATAATAGTTATATATCACTTACTTCGCGTATTCGCAGTAATGAGGCGGGAGACTTATGTCACGTCGCGACGTCCGGAAATACTAGGCTCGGGTTGACTTGCTACAGAATAAAAATTAGATGACGGTTTCACCCGTACTAAATCGACCAATTCTCCACGTGCTGCCCGCCAACGCATCCGAGTACCTTATCGTTATCATTGTTTTCCGTAGTAATATATGTTGATGTTGTTCTCACTTCCCGTAGTCCGTACTTGCTTACAGCTTGCTAGATTGTTTGACGTTCACGGTTACTGTTTCGTTTCTTAGGGTCGAAGCGTGAAATTATAAAGACTATAACCATCCTCAATAAATAAGCTATAAGATGGAAAAATATTTTTTCAAATTTGACTGATAGTTGTAGAGATTAGCGCGTTCAAGCAAACAATCACTTGGGCTTTATAATATTAGTACCTACTTATAGATGAACTAGCGGTGTCCCACGGTTTCACCCGTGTTAAATTTATTCGACAAACACTCCACGGTGCCGCCGCCAACGCGCCCGTGCATCGTTATCATTGTTCCACTTCCTGTACTTCCCTTCAGCTTGCCAGATTGCTTGAAGTTCATATTTACTGCTCCGCTCCTTAGGGCCATAGTGTGAAGTTATATATACTATACTATTTCTCATGAATCAGGCTAAGAAGAAAGAAGGTCAGAAGAAAGTGGTTCTTTAAAAATATTAAATATTCTAAATCAGCAGGATTCGAACTATTGACCACTCGTGCGTATTGCGTATGAAGTCTGGTCGTCTCACAACACTAGGCCAATCCGACGACGATCACAATTATGAAAATCAGGACTTGCATTAACCGTGGATAATGTAAATGTATTTCTATCTCATTCTCTCATAGGCTAAAGCCTATAGATGTATACGGTTGTCTCTTTTTATTGTCGCTTTTTCGTTTCATCGAGTTTCAAACTACAAATGTGCTAAAGAAGTTTTCACTTTCAACTCTCCTGCTTTATTATATTAGTATACAGGTTTCTTTGTTTATTTGATACATATAGGTTCCTAAACGAATCATTCGATTTAGATAAACTTGATGAGTTATCCGCGCACACGTTAAGTTGTAGTCCGCGTACACGTTAAGTTGTAGTCCGCGCACATGTTAAGTTATAGTCCGCGCACACGTTAAGTTGTAGTCCGCGCACATGTTTAGTTGTAGTCCGCGCACACGTTAAGTTGTAGTTCGCGCACATGTTAAGTTGTAGTCCGCGCACACGTTATGTTGTAGTCCGCGAACACGTTAAGGTTTTAAAATAAGTATAACCGTATTAATAGGTGCCGCGTTACCGTTTAATTTCGAAGACAACAAGAACGAAGTCACGGACAAAGCTATTAAACCAATATGATAAAAATATATAAGTATGTTTATTTATCAGATTTATAAATATTATTATCTAATATATTCGATAATGTGACATCCACCGACGCGCGGCAACTCGTTTAACTTCAGAATTATTAATTAGAAGTGAAATTATCTAGTTATTATTATTACTGGTAGTTATTTACGACATGCAAGTAAAGTATTTCACCTTAATCCTTAACTTATAACTGATATCTAAATTATAACATTTAGTGAAAGTTAGCTAAATGTCTTTTAGATTATAGAGAGATATGAGACTTAGAAATAAACACACAATATATGAATTACATATAGTTTCTTTTTTTACTACACTTAAATATCTAAAGATAGAGGAAAACAATAAATACTTGGCTCGTCTCATCTGAAATTATTGAAAACTTGGCAAGTCGCCCTCGATTGATGTTACAACAAGCTTAAAGATAGGTGAGAATGTAAAATAATACATAATATTGTTTGAAGTGCACTATGCAAATAAAAATAACATTTATTTACACAACATTAAATTATTATGAAATAATTAAAAAAATGCGCGTGCAGCCCTACACGTGATATAAGTGAAACTTCATAAAAAGGTAGAAGCGAATAGCCAAAAATGTACAATGTATAGCTCTCTTTTTCTTTCTCTTCGTTATATGTTTCTTCTGTCTCATGTAACGCAATGTGCCTAAACGTGACGCGTCCTTGAAGTTTCACTTTCAATTATTCTCGTATCGCCGCCTATTATAAGAAGTTTAAATTAAAAAAGCATATTAAAAAGTCATTAGATACATCATTTTACATTGACATTGTTATCATTGAAGGAAAATTATAAACTTCATCATGTCGCACATCTAGGGTTGCCAACTTTTTTATATCAAATATAGTATTTTCGAGGCTATTATCTAAAAAATATAGTATGTGGGAAATATAAAAAAAGTTAGTTTATATTTATATTTTAAAGGAATATTTTTTACTGCTCGATTGACAAATAATGGGAATGAGAAATAATCAAATTGACAATGACATACCAAGTCTCGGTCAGAAAGAGATAAAGCTCAGATTAAGGATATACGAGTATTAAACTAATTTCAAGAGATAAAGGCTGCGGCCCGGGTTCCGTTTTACGCTTAAACATTTTGGAATAAATAATGTTACCAATTTTTTTATCCAATAAAATATAGTAGTTTTGCCTACTATATTTCTGAAGTGAAAACTTCTTTGCACCGATGTGATTTTAAACTCGATGAAACGAAAAAACAACAGTAAAAAAGAGACAACCATATACATCTTTAAGATTTAGCCTACGAGAGAATGAGATGGAATACATTTATATTATGCACGGTTAATGCAAGTACTGATTTTTTATAGAAATATAGTAGTTAGACGCCTAATGTACTTGGCATCCCTACGCACGTCCGTCACATGATGCGTGCGCAGCTCTCAATTTTACCCGCCATACTAAACGCGACAAAATATGTATAACATCAATAAAAATCAACAAATGAAACATTAGGTAGAACCAGTTAACCACATAGTCATTCAAAATCCATATGACTTGTATTATTACCTGTGAGAATGCGTAGAATAACAACTCAGGCGACCGGCTGTGAACCAAACTTGTTTAAAAACAAACAAGAATAATATGGTAACAATACCTATTAATGGGACAAACTTTTTGTTTGTCTCATTGGTGACGTGTGATTTGGAGTAAACATCAAGTCAATAAGAGTGTCTTCAAATGTATAAGGAGCAATGCGCCACAATGATGACACAAAAGGTTAAAAACATTAAACCTTACATAAAAGTACAAATAAATACGTAAGCTATACCGCCAAGATACAAAATTATTTTAATTTTTTGCAGGTTCTTAAGTAAATACTTCCATTAGTGACTAGCTGTGTCCGCGGCTTCGCTCGCGAGGACGACAGAAGAAATCGTAATTTCTTATTATTTAATAACTTTTTATTGAATGAAGCTATCATGATTTTGTATAATGACCCAAGTATTAAAAGAGTAAAACCGAAAAAAAAATCATACAAATCCAGTAGTTTTTGTGTAATGCGCGCACAGCGGCAAATCTAATATTATTCCTAAATGTGTTATTGACAATTCCTATAGCTTATCAATTGTGCAATGACGTATGCTTCCCGTCTACAAAATTTTATCAAAATCGGTTGAAAATGAATAAAAACGCAATGATTGCAAACAGATTGCGATTTCTAAAAGTAATATCGAAAATTCTTATAGGCTATCATTTGAATAATATGACAAGCTTTCCGTGTGCAAAATTTTATTAGAGTCTATCAAACCGGTTTTCGGTTAAATCCGGACATACAAGCACACAAAAAAAATTACTGCCATATTCTTGATCAGTGTCCTTTATATATGGCGTTTATCGATAAATTTGGAAAAAATACATGTGCGGACAGAACTAGATATTTATTATGGTAGATAGGCACAGTATAATTTCTATATACAAAGTATATTAATTTATTCTACGAGTATATCTTCGAATGGTAATCAAGTATCATTTTCAAAGCATAGTAAGTAAGAATGTGTCTTATACTTATATATAGTATCTTATATATATATATATATATATATATATATATATATATATATATATATATATATATATATATATATATATATATATATATATATATATATTATGCATCTTCTCGTTTTTTTTAACAAATACAATATAATAACGACAGTTTTTTTTTGTTATTATACCACTTTTTTTCTTACATGTACACCGATATTATCGTTTTAGCTTTTTTCTTTTCGTGTACCTACATGTTATAATAAACTAGACACGCAAAGATCCGGAAACCAAGCCCACGTGGATATAATACAAATTCGTCTAAGACCACGCGCCAAGGTAAAAGCTTTTTATAAATGCTATTTAATATACTTTTCCAACACCTATTCTCCAACAAACCGTTATTTGTACAAATATAATAGTTTTTTTTTTTTAATTTCTTCGTAGACGTAGAGGGCACTGATCACTAATATGACATTTTTTTTATCGTTATACGTTTGGCGTAGTTGCCAAATCTCACTTGATGTTAAGTGACGATGTGGCCTAAGATGATAACACGCTAAACCTAGTGGAAGACTGGCTCTCAAGTGCAGCTGCCGGAACACACCTTTTGGTGCTTGGCAACAGATTTTCTACTTGAAGGTGGTAGCTAGCCAGGAAGGAAGTAGAAAATGCCCTACCACCATGCAGCTTTCCTCACGATGTTATCCTTCACCGAAAGCTCAGGCTCATTGCAGTGATTCGAACTCACGTCAGTCTATTAGTTTATATGTCGGGATGGATAGGCCGATTCCTACGAAATTTTGTACTCAGGAAGCTTATGTCATTCCTCAATTGATCGGTTATAAGAATTGACAATAATATGAGTAACAATAAAATTACGAGACGAAATTACGGCACCGCTAGTTCTTTTATAAAATTGAATTAATTTAGGTATAAAAACTGACGTCATTTACTGTGAATGCAACAAATGTTCGGAAGGAACAAATGGTCGCAAGGTAATATTGAAAAGGTGGAGCAGACGGTTTGTCCTCATTGCAGGAATAAGGTAAATAACGTTATGAAAGATTTGTTACAAATTTCATTCTCATCTTATAAGGGCAAATGAAATTAGAAAATAATGTAGTAATTAGTTAAGAATAAAATACAAAAATATATATATATATATATATATATATATTTGCAATAGTTTATATTCAAATCTACAAAAATCTATATTAATGTACTTAATTTAAATATAAAATATTATTCATTTAAAAACTTGGATCGAGTTCATCAGACCTCGTTTTAAAGATATTGATGATTCACAAAAGAAGAGCGTAAGCAAAGGCATCTAAGGTCATATTGACTTAAAGTTAAAAACAATAAACGGAGAATTTGTATTTTAAATTTAATATCACTTTTACTCAAGTATAAATTACTACGGAATTCTATACAACGCAATATATAGAACAAAATATCATATATTGTCACTAACTTTAAGATTAATTATTTTACTTAAACCTTCGTTATGTAATATTTATTTTGTAATCTTGTTTAACATACATACATATTAGACTATCGGTAACATATTTAAAAGAGCAGTTTGTCAGTCAGTCCGTCAAATTGTTTTCGATTTATTTTGTGATGTTTGACAACATGAAAACAAATAGAACACCAAATTATTATATTTTTATTAATTAACTATTATTATATTTGTCGGAGAGACATTAGGATGAAATATTGGCGACACCAGGATTTTCCTCGACATCGTCATTACGGAAAACTATTACCTCGTTGCTATGATCACATGTTTTTTCTTAATTATAACACTAACACGATTCTTAAACTATTCGCTGTTGCTTCTGAAGTCATCTAGTAATAATAATCATTTTCCCTGGACGCAAACAGTGTTCGGGTTACTTAAAAAAACTTTTTTAAAACCCCTTTTAGGATACTTCCCGGTCAATTTTCAAATTAGAACAGATCCGGGGAAACCCCGACTAATGGCAGTCCCAGACTAAAGTGACAGTTAGCCTAAAACTACATTAATTTTTTTTTACACTGGGAAATCCTAAAAGGATTCCCTTTTGCTCGGGAAATAACAGGAATATGTTAGATTCTTACTGATCAAAACCCAGCGGTGTATAATCTGCCACCGTAATGGGGCGATACGAGGTCGCCTTGACTATTCACCGCGTCGCCCCGGCTGCTGGCTCAACATATGCAGGGCCTTCTGCGAGAGATAGTCTAGTACAACCCCAACTGTCTCCCAGTAGACCGAACCAATGAAACGAGAAGTCGGGTCCCCCGACCAATCTCCCCTTAGTTCAGCAAGGTAGAGGCGAAGGCAAATGGATCGCTCTCCTACTTCCATCTATCCGTCTACGCCAGAGCTCATGCCGTTCCTGGTGCAAGTGGTGCCTTCCGCTAGAAGTGTTCTGCCGGCCTCCCAGCGTCGGTACACAGGACGCAGTACTGGTTTTCAGCTGTACGCTCTTGTGCCCTGTACAGGTAGATATCCCCGAAAAAAATAGACGTGAAAGTCTATTCGGCACATATTTAATAATAAATTAATATTTATATAGTAATATGGTACTTAATCGGCGGAAAGATATGAAAATAAATGTAGTTATTTTAGTGGAACAATTTAAAACATAACGTCAGCTCGTGAGGTTACGGTTTAGTGGTTAGACAACAATTATTGCTTCCGTATTTCGAAGGCGTCCGCCGCGCGCCGTCCAGTCATAACATAACACAAGACTTTGCCTTATATATACTCATCGATGACTCGCTTATATGACGATTTATCAGCTTCAATTTAGTGAGTAACTTGTGGTATAGGAATTCTGATAAAACTATCGAATAATTGTAATAAACTGGACACCTTTAAAAAATATTTGCAATTGTTTATGTGCGAGTTTGAAATATTCGCAAACTTTTCTAGATCTCATTACGAATCCAACGAAGTATCGCACGTATTTTAAATTCGCAGTAACAAGAATTAACACGTTATTTTACATTGTTGACTAGATTAATAGTATATTCGTCACTACTACAGATTTTTATAGTAACTACAATTCTTGGTTTTGACAGGTTTAATAATGTTTTAGTGTTCATTAATTTTAAATACTTGTCTTAGTCAGAAGTTGTCATATTTATATAAGTAAAAAATTAGCACTACACCAAATCACAAAAGGATTGTAAGATTTTATCTAACAGATAGGTAATATTTATTGAGCAATGCTTGTGCATTTACATATATATATAATCGGTCTCTCGAAAAGGATGGTATGAATTTAGACAAACATTTTTGTATTAAATTAAATTACTTGAGTATACTCAAATAGGTAGTTTTTTTTTTCAAGACACCAAGCCCTGTTTCCTGGTTCCATGATTAACAGAATGAAATGCTCGTGTCTTGGTGCATTTAGAAAAAACTGTTATGTATCACACCTGACAGACCCTTTCATAACGATGATTAGTTCTAACCTTACCTGTCACGACTGTGGTCATGGACAAAAAGATTAATATGCGGTTGTTCGTTCAATTTTCTAAAATAAGACTACTGTCCGGATTTTTTTCAGTTTTATTCTTATTTACATTTCCTTAATTTTCGAACACCATGCGGTATTCATGATGCACTAAAACATGAATCTGGAAATAAATGGTTTTCGTAATCCTCTTTTAATATACTAATATAAAAATCGAAATAGTTTTTTGTTTGATTGTTTGTTTACACTAATCTCTAGAACTAGTAGTCGGATTCAAAAAAAACTTTGTATATGATAGCCAGATTCACGAGGAATAGTATAGGTTATCTAGGTTTAAGCTAAACCTCTCAGCTAGCCTTAAATAATGATTTCTGTTAAGTAAGTCGGATGAAACAGCGCACCCGAACTGCTTTATCCGCGTGCGCTGTGATAATGGTTAGTGAGACATAAAAATAATATCATACAAAAATACTGCTCCTTATTACATCTAAAAATAGTCCGCCATACCATATGCCTATCTCTTATACATAAGCCACAATAAGGTATTTTGTGACAAAAATGTATTGAAAATTGAAAAGTGATTTATGGGCATGATTTATGGCATATGATAATCCTTACAAACGAAAGTTACTTCATCATCAAGACAATTTTATGACTTAACTTTGCTCTTTATAGCATATTATTTGGACACATAGTTTTGAAGATAATGGAAAATTAAAATAATTCAAAATTCGGCTCGGGTTATGACTATACACGTAGATGTAGTGGCGCGAACGAACTGTGTGAGTTGTGATGCATAATAACCCTGGCCGCCCGATAAAAATATTGTCTATACTGAACTATTATAAATTATCAATCAATTCTTGTTAATTATACACGTGTGAAACTGCGTAGCACATATAGTGTTTTTATAAAACAATATTATTACACTAGCTATATAATATAAATATGCAATTGTTATTAAATAATGAACACTTTCAATTTACTTACATATTAAAATAATTATCTACTCCATTGTAACGTTATTCCCACGAGAATTTCTCGACAGATGAATAAATAAAACATTTGAAATTAATCTTTCAAAGAATTTGAAATGCTTATCGTAGTACATAAATCGATATGAACGTCACAGATACAAACTGTCCATATGTTATCTATAGTATAGTATACCTACATGACTATAATTGTCTGTGTCTATAATTGCATCTATATAAAGAATAATGCAATGCTGTTCGTTGGTAAGCGCATCACTTGAGAACAGATGGACCGATTTGGCTATTTTTGTTTTATGTTCATAATAGTGATAATAATGTTTTCAGGGAAAGAAAAAATTGAAAGTTACCTGGAAAATTGGAGGTTTTCTTGAAAAACTGAAATTACTTTTTTCTATTGAATTTTTTATTGACTCAATACCATACTCACACTTCGAACGATGGATATGCGTAAATGCTTATTTTGTTTTGTTTCATTATGGACCTGGAAAATATCGGGATTGGTGGTCGAGTTGTTGACTATTGGAAAGGGCAGAACAACGTCTATAGTGAGCTATAGTTATTAACACATTGAATATCAGTTGTAAATTTATGGTTATTGGTTAAGAGAGTGATCAAGGTTACTCATCAAGCTGCGCTGTTACCACTTTCTCGTTGCATGTTTTTTTTTTGTTTTTTACTGACATCGATCGTAGTCGGCAGCCGTCTACAAGTTGTTGGCACTCTCGTTACCGATTGTGCCCACGTGAGCTGGCACCCAGTGCAAGCGAACGAACCACATGTCCGGTGAAGCTGTAAAAGCCGCCTGAGGATTCACGGCCCTTTCGGCTAACAATATCGTCGAATTGAAAAAAAGAAAACGCCCTTCCGCACGGATCTCCCAGAGAGTTATTTGCGCAGCGAGGGCCAAGCGGTGAGGCCGCGCCGGGTTTGCTAGCATTTCCAGCGGCAACATGAAGTCTCTGTAGAGGCCAAGTTACGGAGCCGCTAGACTTTGGAGGGACTTCCAGTCTCCCGTACGCTTCCCTTACGCATTGCACGGGATGTAGAAACTCGGCGAAGCTTACTGGCCGCTTGAGTTCGTGGTCGACTACGATTTCATCCAGGTGCTTTTTTGTACCCTTTTTTATACGGTACATTTTATGCACATCTTGGGCTCCGACGTCCAACGGGGGCAAGCTTGTTTGACATGTAATATGATAGTCCTTTTACATAAATAATGAAGCTTTGATAATAAATAAATATCACGATGAGTCATATGTACAAGAGCTAAACTAACAATTTAGTCGTTTTGTCTTTTTTAGGGTACCTAAATGTTTTCTTTCAGCATACAGGCACTCCTCGAGTTACGTCGACTCGTCAAACAACATTTTGCCAACATTCCTCAAATAAACGTCGCTTTATAGAATTTACGTCATAGTCGTGTTTACTTAATTCACGGTCGACTGATCTAACGAACTTGAATTGATACGTTCTTAAAACCTAAGGTTGAATTTACTTGTTTCTCATTTCCATTGTGATAAAATCAAAAACTACTAAAACCAATAAGTACAAAACATAATTACTAATTCGATAAATAAGTATTTTAAGAACTTGCTTTAAGTATTAAACCATATTTTTATGAAATAAGTGCAGTCTAAAGCCCTCAAGACTTTAGCCCCTGGGTTTTGTATGAAAATATATGAAAACAAGAGATTCAACTTACTTCCCATATTTCACATGCCTTAAGTACGAGCAGTGCCTGAAATCAATTAAGTGCATCATAAAATAAATTTAATTTTTAGACAAAAACACCGACTTCAAGATTACACCTAGGTACATGTACAAACAAACTAAAAAGTAGAAAATAATACTTTAATTACTTCAAAGCAAAGAGCATTAAAGGACAATCAACGAAATTATTGATACTTCTATTTACAATTTAAAATCAGTTATTTTTGGAGTTGGTGCCAGCCGAGAAGGACAGTTTAATCCTGCATTTGCAACAGAATTTCGAACGGCATATTTTTTTTTTTTATCGTTGTAGGTTTGGCGTAGTGGCCACAATCTCACCTGACGTTAAGTGACGATGCGGCCCAAGATGGTAACACGCTAAACCTAGTGGAAGACTGGCTCTCAAGTGCAGCTGCCGGAACACACCTACTGGTGCTTGGCGGCAGATTTTCAACTTGAGGGTGGTAGCTAGCCAGGCGGGCATTAGAAAATGCGCTACCACCATGCTATGGTTTCCTCACGATGTTTTCCTTCACCGAAAGCTCAGGCTCATTGTAGGGATTCGAACTCACGTCAATCGACGCGAAGTCGTACACGCTACCACTGTGCCATCATCGCTTCTAACGCGTGCCATAACGCTGAATCAATTTATATGACCACATCTGAAGTATAACCTAACTAAGAATCCTCAAAATCAGTTCATAATTGGCGGAGTACAACATACGGAGTATAACACACAGTCAAATTGATAACCTCCACTTTTTTTAAAGCCGGTTAAAATAAAAATATATTCCGTGCAGTAAAAAGGCGTATGTAGTACATATTAAAAACGTACAAGAGCCAAAATGTTCTTTGGAATCCTCTGATTTTGCACTTTGGCCCTTATACATAGTACTCAATTAGTACATCGCGAATTTCTTGCTTTTAGCAACTGGGGTAAGCGTCGTTCCTCTCTATCGATTAATTGAAAAGGTGTTAGCTGTATCGGCCTCGGTTACCATTTGCGTTAAGCTAATTGCACTTTATTAGCAACTTGTCTTGGCCTTTTGCCAGCGATGGAAAATTAGGAAAATAAATCATTGTTCCTATACCGTAGAGATATATATGTACAACATCATATAAAGGTATTACATAACTATGTCAAAATCAAAATCAAAAAATATTTTATTTTATTTAGGCCCTAAGAAGGAACTTATGAACGTCAAACACTACTACACTTCTACCGGTTCGGAAAACATCTCCGTCATCGAGAAGAACCGGTAAGAAATTCAATCGGGCTTTTATAAAATTATTGTTTTTCAACTGTATAAATAATATTTACAGTTAATAATCATATAATGATATGATCATATTTATAATTTAGTAGATTTATAATTTAGTATGTAGGCTTGCTATCAGTTAAATTGTTAAATAAAAACCAAAAAGCACTTGACATTTGGATGAAATCGAGATTTATCCAGGAACTTTTTAAAAACGACTATATAGTATAATATATATTTTGGTATGATTACTGAAATCGTACTAATGACCTCGCGTTTGTACTATGGACTTAGCAACTGCTATTGACTTTACTATTGACTGGACGCCTTAAAAGACGTGCTATAGCGAGGGCAAGATAATGGAGCCCTTGAGCCAAGCAGCCGCTCGCGCAATACAGTGAAGTGTCACTGAATGCAGTGGCATTCACTAGTTACCACCATACAGTCATTACACTGCATCCCTACACACACATGCACACCACTCACGTACATCGGTTCTGTAAGGAACCTTTTTCTTTTTTTTTGGCTAGTTGGTTTAGACAAATATTGCCAAATTACTAAATACATATACACATGTTCTTTTCTTCCTCCCAGAAGGCAGGAACATGTATATATGTATAGTTAGTTACCTCGAATTTCTATGGATAGGGATTTAGTCAAATCGCGATTTTTTCGCTGCTATCGGTCGACGACAATAAACACTGTTCTTAAGTGCCGTCTCTATATACAAATGTCCTCTGTGGTGCCGTCTCGCTGCACATCTCGCTACGTATTACCACAGAGTATTATTACACAATATAAAAATCACATAGTATGTACGTATATAGATACATTCACATAGTAGTCTTATGGATTATAAAACTCCAAGGCCAACGTAACACCTAACACTGTAAATGAAGA
This sequence comes from Saturnia pavonia, assembly GCA_947532125.1. Classification (NCBI taxonomy): domain Eukaryota; kingdom Metazoa; phylum Arthropoda; class Insecta; order Lepidoptera; family Saturniidae; genus Saturnia; species Saturnia pavonia. Next base: position 5,689,600 of record OX383907.1, on the reverse strand, counting down.
TAAAGAAACACATTAAGTGTAGGTAATTGTCGAAAGATTTCAATAAATAAAAACACATTTCTTAACATTACGACACGAATGTGTAGTCAAATATAACCCTGGTTACGTACGTGCTTGCAAAGCTATTTTTTAGCGTACTGGTACATCTATATTAATAGGTGTTGCACTACCTTTACATTCTAACATCTGATATTTTTTAAGAACAGTTTTTAAATATTTAGTTTGGTTAATTACTATCTTATTGCTCTGTCTACTAATTGACATCCCTAAGTACAATAATTTATCATGTCCCATGTCTTTCATTCTAAATCGTTGTGATAAAAAATCTTTAACTTTATTTATTTTTATTATATCATCACTCATAATCAAAATATCATCGACATAGATTAATAAATATGTATTATTCATGCTATACAAACAATAATCATTTTCTGATCTCTTAAATCCATATCCGGTTATTGTGCTATTGAATTTTTCATACCAATATTTTGGTGATTTCTTCAATCCGTATAATGACTTGGTTAGTTTTAATACTTGCCCCTCCGGCAATTTTAGTCCTTCTGGTGGTTTAAGATATACGTTCTCTTTTATATCACCATATAAAAAAGCACCCTTTACATCCATTTGATGTATTTGATAATCTCTACATGCTGCAACTGACAACATTATTCTTAAAGTTTGTAACTTTAATACTGGTGAGTATATTCCTTCTAATTGTTCCTTTTGTTGATATCCCTTTACTACAAGTCTTGCTTTACATATTTCTTTCTGTCCTATATATTTCCTTGTAAAAACCCATTTGCTATCTAATAATTTTTCATTCTCTGGTTTAGGTACTATTTCCCACGTTTCACTTTCTTCTAATACTTTAAATTCTTCCTTTATGGCATGTTTCCATTCTTGTTTATCTTTTCTGTGTTCTATTTCCTCAAAACATGATGGAATGTCTTCCTGACTTGTCATCAACGCATACAAAACTTCATCACTAACATTTCCTAAATCCATAACATATTCTTGATGCCATGTTGGTTTATGTATATTTCTTTTTCCTCTTCCTTCTTGTTCTTCTTTACTTTCTATATCTTCGTTTATCTGTATATTTCTTAACTTCGTAGATATATTTTTAGTATTGTTAGTTTTTATATTATTTGGCCCTTCTCTAATTTCTTTTATTTCTTCTTCATATATCTTTTCTTCGTCTTCTTGACTTCCTTCTTCCTTATTTTCTACATCTAAATATGGTAAATATGCATATTCATTTTCATTACACCTTTCATCAAAAATTACATTTCTTGCATGTACTAGTTTATTTGTTTCCGGATCAAATAACTTATATCCTGATGTACTATATCCAATCGTGATCATTTTCTTTCCCGTGTTATCCAATTTACGTCTCAATTCTCTAGGTACATGATTGTATGCTGTACAGCCAAAAACACGCGTGTTTGATACATCTGGTTTTCTGCCTGTCCATAATTCACTTGCTGTCAACTCTCTCCCTGCTGATGGACTTCTATTTGTTACATAAGCTGAATATAATACAGCATCAGCCCAAAATTCTTTTTCTAACTTTGAGTCCAATAGGATTGTTCTCGCCTTCTCCATAAGTGTACGATTCATTCGCTCCGCTACTCCATTCATTTGTGGATTATATGGTACTGTATATTGCAGTGATATTCCTTCTTGAACACAAACATTTTGAAAGACATTAGTAACATATTCTCCGCCGTTATCTGAACGCAGCTTTAGTAAATTTGTGTTGAAATGATTGGTGACATAATAATAATAGTTTTGAAATTTCTCAAATACTTCAGATTTTTGTTTAATTAAGTATACCATTACAAAATGAGTATAATCATCGATAAAAGTTAAGAAATATTGATAACCGTCTCTACTGGTTGGAGTTATAGGTCCACATACATCTGTGTGTACTATTTCCAGTGGCCGTTTAGCTGTATATCCTATCTTATTATAGGGTTGTCGCGTTATTTTACCTAGCAGACATGGTTCACATAATGTATTTTCTATATTACTATTTTTTAAGTCATTTAACCCATTTACAATATTTGTTTTACCATTCGATTAATATTATGCATACCTAAATGACCAAACCTCCTATGCCACAAATTAGCTATTTCATTAAATTCTTTGTTTACATAATTGCAATTTTGTTGGTTAATACTTGTTTTAATAGTATACAAATTACCGTCTAAATTGCCTATCATTATCATGTTATCATATCTATTATAAATTCTAACCTTACCTTGTGTGAATGTCACTTTACATCCACTTAAATTAATTTTCGACACGGATATTAAATTCTTTCTTAAATCAGGAACATATTATACATTTTTAATAGTACATGGACATGCTTTTCTACCAACATAACCTATTACCTCTATATTTCCGATACCTACCGCTTGCAAAGTTACATCATTTTTAGCAGCTGCAATATATTTAGGTTTCTTAAGCTTTATATAATCTGTAAAATAATCTTTCGTGTTTACTAAATGATCAGAGCACCCAGAGTCTACACACCACACCAAACTGTCCGTGTTTTGTTGAGAACTGTTAGCCATTAAAACGTCTTCACACATAGAAATGTTACTCCCATCTATATTAAACACTTGATGATCTCTTTCTTGATTGTAACTTCCCTGCTGTCTTTGAAATTTCCCTTGTCCTCGGTGCGCTCCTCGAGCTTGTCCTTGGTATGCGCCTCGACCTTGCACTTGATGTGTACCACGACCATACCCTTGGTATGCGCCACGTCCTTGGCCTTGTCCGTAGTATCCACCTCCTCTTTGATACCGACGCTGAGTTGAATTTGTTTTACGTCCTTGGTTGTTGTATTCTTGATTCTTCTCCCGACATTGGAACTTTTTGTGTCCGGGTTTGCCACAAGTATAACATAGAAAAACATTACTAATGTTATACTGTCCTAAACTACTAAACTTTTTCTTCTTCACCCATCAATCTCTTTTTCACGAAGTCATATTGCAAATTTTCAACAGTCTCCAAAGCTGTAACGATTCCCTCATAACTTTCTGGCATCGATAGTAAAAGGTAGTTAACCTTTTCATCTTCATTTAATTCGGATTCCGCTTCCTTTAAATCTTTAAATATCGCCTCTAACTTTGATATATGTTCCAACAAAGATGAATTTTCGTTATATTTTAAATCCGCCAAATTTATTCTTAGAAATAATTTTGAGCGTACACCTTTCGCTTTAAAGTTCAATTCTAATGTTTTTATCATTTCGTACGCAGAATCTTTTCTCACATAATCAAGATGGCTGTCGGATACGGCAGCGATAATGAGTGCCTATGCCCTAGCCTCACTTTTCTTATTTTCAGACTTACTTGCATATTTTTCATCAGCAATCGCTTCGTGTACATCATTCTCTTTTAAAACACTTTTCAATCGAAAAGCCCATGTATTAAAATTTCTTCCGTCGAATGTCGTAATTGGAATACGCTCACGCTGTGACTGATACATATTTCATTAATATATTAAAGTCTTTAAACTACTAATTCATTAACAACACTCTGCTACCACTGTTGAGGCGGGGTTACGAGGCATTTAATATAAAACACTTTTCCTTTTCTAATACATTTCTTTTATTCATGTTTGTAACATAGCAACCACTTTTGTACTACCCGCTTTTGTTCATTAGAAGACATAGACAAAATAGTGATGGATGAACATTGTTATTCAACACTTTCCGATTGGGACGATGATGAATATGAATTTTCACCACATTTTCAAAGAACTTATAGCCGTGTTAACCACATGCAGTGTTTAAACGATGCTGAATTTAAATTTAGATTCAGATTGAACAAAAGCGCCGTTTCATTGCTTTTACTACGTCTTCATTACCTCTTTCTGTTACAATACAAATATACATATTGATACCGTGGTAAAACATTTGTGTGTAAAATATCTGGAGTATTATTATTGTAGTATTTTTGTTATGTGTGAAAAGTTTAATTTTAAACTTCATGTGTATACTAGTTCTATATTATATACATGTGTCATATGTATGTGTTTGCCGCCATGTTTTTTTTTTCTATTTATCATTGTCAATAAAATTAGTAAAAAAATACGAAACGAAAATAAGTTTCGCTTTATAAACGCATGCGGAGGCGAAGGGCACCGTTAGTAAAATATAAAATTATTCCAGACGGCCGCGACAGTGTGCCATTGGAATCTTGTCGTGTTTTATGAGGTTCTACAAAACATACGGTGGGTTAGTTATTACTTTATTGGCATTGGATTTATTCGCAGTACCGTTGCTTCGTTGCGAAGATTAAAAGTAAATTCTGCGTGGGTTTGTCACGGTTTGGATGTGGAAATATTAATTAATTTATATAAAACTACTGTTACCCACGTTTTCATCCGTGTTAAATTTATACGACAAATTTTTCACGGCGTCGCAGCCAACACACCCGTGTAGCCCACCCTATGGTTGTTCTACTTCTCGTACTTGCCTACAGCTTGCCAGATTGCTCGACGTTCATACTTACTGCTCCGCTCCTTAGGGTCGTAGCGTGAAGATATATAGCCTATACTATTCGTCATGAATCTGACTATCACACACAAAAATACTTATTCGAATCCGACTGGTAGTTTCCAAGATTAGCGCACTTAAACAAACAAACAATATTCAGCTCTTCAGCTTTAAAATATTAATATATATTATATAGAGCAAGTAATCCTAGTATAATAGTAATACTATGTTATAGTGAACTATTAATATTAAATTGAATAAAGTGTATATTTGTTTAATTATTTATTAAGGATTGCTATTAATTATAAGTTATTTATTAAAGAATTACATAGTATTACAATATTTATAGTTAATGACAATTTACGGTAATATTATTATTGAATTACTAATTAAAGTCAATCACAATATGCGTAAGTTAAAAGTAACAGATTCATTTTATATATGTATACAGAAAAAAAACATCGAAAATATGTAAGTTCAAATAATGGATATATATATAAACAGGAACAAATGTAATCTGAAAGATATCAATTAAAATATATATATATACATATGTACATATCTATAGTTATTTATATTTCAAAAATAATTATATGAAATGAGAACAAAGGTTATTTATTTGTCGTATTTGATTTTGAACGACTACTACATAAACATTTCTTATGTTTGTTTGGATAATAATTCCTTGAATACTGAGATCTTTCACACGTGATATATCAACTTATCCTTATCTCACGCCAGGTGAGGTCGATACACCATGTTATCTTATTCCATTCTCGTCTAATAGCAGTCACACACCTTTTATACACATAATATTAGATCAAAAGAATAAACACACAGCATTCTTCCCCCAATCCATGCATACACCTTCTTTGGTTTTCCTCAACTCCTAAATCCGTCTAGGTACCTTCATACCTAATATTCTTCATCATTCTTTCATCCATCATCATTTTTCACACGTATGTCAAAATATTTTCATAGGAAACAATAATCCGAGTAGGTAAATGTATAATAAGAAAAAAATGTGTGCAGCAGTTCACACGCGTCAGATTTTTTTTTAATATCCTAATTCAGCGGGATTCGAACTGTCGACCGCTCGTGCGTACTGCGTATGAAGTCTGATCGTCTCACATCATTAGGCCAATCCGAAAACGATCGCAATCATGCAAATCAACACTTGCATTAACCGTGCATAATGTAAATATATTCTATCTCATTCTCTCGTAGGTTAAATCCTATAGATGTATGGTTGTCTGTTTTACCGTCGCTTTTTCGTTTCATCGAGTTTCAAATCATAACAGAGCTAAAGAAGTTTTCACTTCAAAAAACTAATTTCAGTAATAACTTAATTAACGTTAACTTAAAAACATTACCATAAATTATCATTAATTAAATGGGCCTCATTTTTCTAATGCCCATTACTGTTTATTGTATAGAATTCCCTTGAGTAGTAACCAGTAAGGCAAGCCTTATTATAAAGTTACAACTTTATAATATGATATTGAGTCCTTGAAACGTGGCGTGAACAGGTATTTCAGCAGGCTGGCATAATTATAATAACTGTCGATGGAATCTGACACTAACGGTTGTCGTTCTTTTTGGATCGTACCTTACTTACCATCATGTGTTCTAGAGTCACATTGGCAAGATTAGTATAAAATATCTTAATATTAACTTTCCAAGTAAGAAATCCCATATCAAAAAGTAAGAAATTGTTTTATAAATAAATTGAAGAATGTACATTCCTACAGCTATAATTATAAGAATACACCGACTTTTTATAAACGACTACCCCGAATCGCTGCGACGCGCCGCTCCGTCGCCACCGCGCCGTCTCATCCAGTTTGCGGCTTAAAGGTGGATTTACATGTAAACAGTCACTGCCGCTAATCGCCGACCCCAGTAGCCGACATGCCAGCACTGGCCTGGCAGAGTGAGTTTATACGACTTAAACTAAGTCGTGAGGCCTTTCTTGAGATGTCCACATGTTTGAGTCACTTCGTACATATACAGCTGTTGAAAAACAAATAATATGTAAAGAAAATTTCTGTACCATTACTAAAAGAGCTTTTATTTCACTATTAGTAAATCCTTCTATATTCTATATCCACCCATTCCTTCCCGAAATTATTGTAGCACTGAATCACAAATCACGCATTTGCTTGTTTCTATATAAGTTATTTCGATAGTACTGCAAACATTCCTGTTCCCTATAAAGTGGATCGCACTTTAAAGTTCTATCTTCACTAAATTTGCGAGTTTTTTGACCACCGTCCACACCCTAAAGTGTAAGTGAAGTGCGCCAGCGACTATCGATTTAGACGTGCTCGGGTAATTTGGGCGACGCGGACGCAGGTCACTGGCATGCAAAATAACCGCGGTTATTATACTATTCCGTTCCAGCGCTAGCGTCTAACACTGAACTGACACGAAAAAGTGTTTATACAGAGCTAGTACCTCGCCAGCGCTGGTATGCTAGCAAGACTGGCGCCAGCTGTAGATACTAATGAATCAGGTACAAATTCGTGAGTATTCTACTCTCGCTAGAGGTGACTGTAGTTGTTAGAGTCTGCTGGTTAAACCTTACCAAGACTTTCTTCTGTATGGCTTCCAAAAAATAACTATCAACTATCACACAATGGGTCCATAATGACTGCTCAGAGAAGTTAGTAATGGAATACAAAACGTTTAGAATAAGGATGTTTAAAAAAATATGACCGAGATTTCAAAAAAATCTGTACAATTATTTGAAGAGGCGAGAAAAAATAACAACAACCAAATGAACTAAAAGCAAGCGACGATGTTTAAATATAAGTTTTGGTATTTGCGTTTGTCTGCATATTTTCCTAAATTATTCAAATGAGAGTGAATAAATGTATATTTAGATACTGAGATTTATAAATTTATGGATAGTGAACTGAAATCATCCTTTTATTTATTTGTGTAAGAATATCAAGCTATATACTTGAACTTATTTACAAAAAATAATATTTAAATCATGAATGTAATCTAAATTTTAACCAAAAGAATAAGACGCTCTAACATACTACAAAATTAAATACTTAACTTTATTATTTTCTAAATGTTTGAATTTAGAAAATCTCTTATTTTAAATACACATAAATAAATAAATAAAATAACTTTTTAAAGAAGTGAGGTTTCTATTACAGTAATTTCTATACTTGAGCGCAATAGAATTATGCATTAGAAGCGGAAGGGACGGCATGCATTAGGCCCTTGAGGACTAGCCTTGTTTCAACACATCGTGCATACTTTCACACACCTTGGGGATAAATTCTTCCTACATGTTTATATCAGAAATTGTATTCTTTTTATTATTGTTACAATATAGTTTAAAATTGTTATCAAGAGTTTCTTAGGTACGTATTTCCACTTCGTTGGATTTCAAATAATTATTTAATTTTAGGTACCACTCTTATTTTATTCAGTAATTAATGCTAATGTATAGAATATATAACTATACAATTTATTTAAATAGAAACAAAAAATCTAAGTAGGTATTTAATGATGTCATACACAAGTTTGTAATTCTGTGAGTTTCCTGTGAAATAAAAAGGTACTAACTTATAGTTTTAAGCATAATACGAGGTTAAACAATGGTAAGGCGTAGTAGGTTGTTCCTACAATTAGTGTAATATAAGGATTATGCAACAAGCAGCCTCAAGCAGTGTTGTAGTTAAAACTTACGCATGAATACGCATTAGCATTCAGTGTATTCTTGTCTGACGATATTATCCTCGACCCAATAATCCTTTTATCACAATTACTGAAGACAGAAATGGAAAGAATAAGACGTTACAGTGTATATCGTTGGTCTTAAAATGAACATGGAGAAGACGAAGGTGAAGTCGAGCGCCCATGTAGCACTAACACCCTTTAAGATTGAAGAAGAGAAGTTGATGACTATGTGTACAAAGTGTACCTAGGACAAATGAAGTCCAACTTTAAAATTAGGTCGATCGTCGAATCCGACACGGCTTGGCAGCGTTTGAGAAGCTACATAAGATCTTCTTGTCCAATATACCGCATTGTCTCGAGACGAAAGTATGGCACTGAAACGTGACCGCTAACTATGGGCTTGATAAGAAAGCTCAAGGTCACTCAAAAGGCAATGGAAAAGGCTGTGCTAGGAGTTTCTTTGCGTGATCAAAGCAGGAATGAGAAGAATAAAACTAACCGATATAGCTGTAAGCATTGCTAAACTTAAGTGGCAGTGGGAGGGACTCATGGCTCGTAGAATGGATGTCCAATAGGGACGAAAAGTTTTCGAGTGGTGTCCACGTACCTAAAGACGCATCGTGGGCAGATCCGCCACAAGGCGGACCGACGACCTGATGAACGTGGCAGGAACTCGCTGGATGCAAATAGCGCAGAACCGATAATTGTGGCGATTATTGGGGGAAGCCTATGTCCACCAGTGGACGTCTTTTGCCTGAGATGATGATCATGTGCATTTTGTTCTTCCTAAATATTTTATGTGTCAGCCTCAACATACGTGCATATACGTATGTACATACGAGTACAACACACATATTATTTTATCATAATTATGATAGATAAATCGGGAACATACGTTGACGATTGCCTAATAAATGTTGGTCTACTTTTTTTCCTTAGCCATATGTCTCCCGAACAACGTGATGCGCCGAACAATTAACAAACCAGAACGTGTAGGAATCAATGTAGATCGCTTTACAGTCCAGAATGAAGTATTCAATTGCATATTATATGCAGGAAATTTGATATTTATACATCTTACAAGCTATGTAAGGAAGGTAGGTATGTGAAATAATCTTGAAGTACAAGTTTTAAAGATAAGATGATAGAAGATATTAAGTACACATAAGTATGTTTATTGTTTAATGCATTATTGTAGTTCATTTGGAACTTGTTAGCATTCCAACTACAAAAACAAATGTTCGATATCCATAGCTTGATATGACTGAGTCATCTTTCGTCATTCGACGTACCGAGTACCGACTGTAGTAGTAGATTCTCATGGCCACCAGTTCGCATGCACCGGCGCTCGAGCGCGGTCAAACTTGCTTCGACTCGACCGTGTCACATCGTGTCTATATTATCGTTGCTATTTTTGTACCAGCCGCTCGATTGATAAGTCAAACTACCCTTGGGCTTGGCGGACGACGCACGCTCCTCGCGTATTCATTTATTCTAACATATTAACAAATCTTCTTGTTAGTTAGCTGTTCGGACAATTTTATTTGGTACATCGTAAATACGCGTTTATCGGATGAGTGAATTGACAAAGTGCACGTGGGAGCGGGAAAGCGAAAACGCAGGAGCGATGGACAGCTGCTACAAACTATATACATGGATCAACCATACATTGCTGATGCTCCTGTTCCAGATTATATGGAAATTTAGCCAGATATCAGACTACATTAAGGGGAAGTAAGTAATATTTGTTGTTATTACCGTCATCGATTATTGTGTAACCTCGGTTGATTCCAATGTTCCGTGCGGAAACTGGTTTATTTATGTACCTAATACCTATGTAGGTATCACAATAATATTTTCTTATTTTTCATATTGCATTTTCTGGTAATCTACTGTTTAAATTTGTACATCAATTTGATATCTATATTATTTTTGAGTAAAAGTAAACATGTTTTATTTATTGAAGTCATTCATTTTAAAATTCATTTACCTGTTCCATTTTCAATTTGGAAATCATACTATCTGCTATGTACTTTTCACGATATCGCTTTTTAGCTGGAAGAAAATGTCTTGTGGTAGGTGTCATGTGTTTTGGGGTTTTGTACATATAAAATGTGCACTAGTTTTTCTATCTATAATTTATAAAAATATGTTATGCATTATAATATGATTTTTTAGAAAGTAACCTTGTTAGGTTTTATTTAGGAAATTGTACTTTTTAGCGAAATGATAGGACATGGTCTTGTCTCATCATATAATATTAAACGTTATGAAATCAGGTTGTATGGATATTAAGTCGAATGATCTCATCGCTAATTTTATACATTTAAGCAGGTAGTTAGATAATATTTCGTAGAACAAAAGGTATAAGACTATGTAATTTAGTAAATTTTACAAATACAAACAAAATGAGATAACTAGGCATCACCCATAATCTGGTGATATTAATGTATTTGGTAGGTACCTACATGGTCGTTGTTGATATGTCGTCTTACAACTTCTCGGTATCACTTCCTAACTAATAACTACGTAGTACATAATATAGGTACCGTTTGTCCATTTAGGACCATTAATATTATACGATTATATCCTTAATGTGTGTGTGTGTGTAATTAGTTAATTTACGAAACGCAGATGTTCAAACATACATTTAGCTTATACTTACTAGGTATCTATAATACTATGTAACTATAATTTATTACCTACATTAGTCATATTATATAACCTTTTTACAGATTTAAAGGCTTAATAAAAATAGTAAAATGAAATCTCTTGCAACATTATAATAACGTACAAGAATTGAAAATTAAAAATACATCATATTAAGTATCTACCTATGCAATAATCTAATTATAGTATATCGTATTTAGAAAATATGAATTAAAAAATTAAACTATTTAAATTTTGTAATTACATTTTATACTTTATTACAGTTTATGGTAATCATGAATTCTTAAATGTGAGATTACCTAACTATTAATAACACTTATCATTAGAACGCCTTGATTGATAAGCTATAATTATAGTACCTGTGATAGAACGTAGGTAATTTAAGTGAACGTTTGGATAGATAGGAAAACTAGACAATTTTTAACGAAAAGAAAATCTACTTCAATTATTTTGAGGAGTTCCCTGGTGTATCTTCGAAGTTGAAGGTCCAGTGCTAATGAAATTAAAATAGGATCACCCTTGAGATATCCCCTTTCCAGCGAAAAAAGAATCATCGGTTCATAAACAAAGAATTAATGGCTGACCATCCATAAAAAATATACCTATATATACCTACTTCGAATTTTTATTTGTGGTTTGTCTGGTCTGGTTAGTTATGGATAAACTGAGACTAGAACTTTCGAGAAAATAAGCAAACAATGTAGTAACATAAAGTAGCCCTGTATACACAATAATAACACAATATGGAAGTACTATGTTGTTAAACGAACTGTACTTAGTACTAACTAATAGATAGGCATAAACGGGCTAATGATAAAAGAAACGTTTCCAGAAAATTCTTTGATAAGGTTACAATATTACTTATACTTTGAGATTCTTGATATTCAGTATAACTTCTTAGAAATCGTATTTTCCCTACCTACAGTATCGCATTGAAACTAAAATATTATGCAAGATTGAATAAAAAACAGTTGTTATTCGTTTGGACTGGAAAATATATACGACACGTATTAAATTTTAATATAAATCACACAATAAACATGTTTTTTGAAACGACATGTAAGAAATTACTTTAAAAAACGACAATGTTAGGAGATGTTACAAACTGGGAAAAAATCCATAATATGCTATGAAAATATGGTACACAAATATAGACATATGATTTTCAACTAAGGCAGAGCCGGTATACTACTGACTATAGAGTACTTATGTGTAAAGCATATTTATTATGGAATAAATTTATACTCTGTAATAGAAATATTTTCAATTTTTAGATATAGATAAAATCAGGTCAAATTGTAACTTGAAACAGGGAAGCTATAGCACCTACCCTAGGAACCCGCTTAGGTATGTCGCATTCTTGGATTAGCATTTGTAGAACCAGCAACCAAACGTAGACTAGATCGCGACCATTATGCACGTGGTGATTAAACCATTACAGTGGGTCATATTCTGCTGCAGAGAAGCATGCAGGTCGGCATGACAGAAACGATCGATTGGTTGCCGATATTCCAATGGTCGTCGATGTTTTTGTATTGTACTATACCTAATTGCCACCAGACAGAGCGCCGTCGCTTGCCGTGCTAATATAAATAAATACACACATAACGTTAAAAGAGAAATAATATAGTAGCTATTTGTTATAATATATAATTATTTTGTAACGGCTGTCCTTATATGTCTCAAGTATTTGAGACGTTTTTACGTCTCCATTAACGCAACGTTTGGGGTTAAAAGTGTCAACTTTTGTAAATCCTTATATATATCCTGTAATAATAATATAAAAGGTATGCACACTGTAAAAGACGTAAAAGTATGTATAATGGTTGGAATTTTAGCGATCAATATCAATAAACGCATGCTTGTGTGATTGCAATCTTGTCTTTCAATATTGTAATATTTTAGAATTCTTTATAAAAATAAACTTTGTAAATTTACAAGCCTATATACGACGCCGTATTGGAATGGTCAAGACAGCGGTGACCCATCTAGAAGAAATTTGAAATTTCGAGAAATACCAAAATTTCCTAATTTACTCTGATCTTCTCCATATTCTAGTATGGCTCAAAATACTAGAGCAACAAGGCTGCAGATAAGCAAAGAATCAACGCCTTCAAGATATGGTGTTGACGTCGATTGCTTTGGATTCCATGGACGGCCTTTCCCACCAACGTGTCCAAAGAACACCTAGATTTTCAGTAATCTACGAATCCCGAATACTGCGATATTTTGAGAATATCGCAAGAGAAAGTTCCGACAATCTATAAAGGCAACTGTTGACAGTAAAAGTTGAGGGAAAGCGACTAAGAGAAAGATGTACAAAATGGTAGTGGAGCCAAGTTACAGGAAAGGTTGGAGCTGCATATCAGCAGAGTCCTCCATCGTGCGGAAAACCAAAATCGATGGCGGCGACTTACAGGAAGCGTTATGCGGAGTCACCGTCCTCAGCACTGAGGTTGCTGACTTGAAGAGAGACGGAGAAATTTACAAGGCGTATTTTTTTAAAGTCTAAACGGTTTTAGAAACATTGTCACAATTAATTACTTGGTTTTCAAGAAGTTAAAATGGAATTTAGTTCCATTTTATAAATCACTAGCATTTGCCAGCGGCGTCGTAACCTTTGTCTTAAAAATAAAAGGATTTGGACGCCATCTGTTGTAAACTGATTGCACTAATACAGAAACCTTGGTGGGCGTGCACACAACAACACATCAAATTTTTTATCGCAAAAAAATGATTGGTATAGGAACGCAGAGTACAAACAAACAATGAAATATTCATTTATAATTATATAATACTAGCTGACTCGGAAGACGTTCTGTCCTTCCCAATAGTCAATAACTCGATCAAGTGCCACCTATCAATTTTTTTCCTTTAAAATTTTTCTATGATCATAAAAAAAAAGAATTACGCATATCCATCCTTTGAATTTTGAGTTATAGTCTTGACTTGAGTTCCATTAGAAAAAACGACTTTTATCCCGAACTTGAAAAACTTCCGGGAAACTTTTACAATTTATCTAAACCATAAAAACCTACTTCGGACTATTATGAACATTTCAAAATAAAAAAATAGCCAAAACGGTCCAGCCGTTCTCAAGTCATACGCTTACAAACGAACAGTATTTCATTTCTATTTATATAAACAGATATACATGTATAAACCGCCGTTCTACAAATAAATTGATGCAAAAGTGCTTTCCACGGATGCACGTGGCGTCAAATAGCATTCCATTGTCAACCAAGTAATTATCCTCAGAAAAGATATTGTGACTTCACTATGTATGACGCATCCACAATACATTTACAATTTACAAACTTATTAGTTGCCAATACAGGCTCGATTTTAATATTGTGAACTGATGATTTCAATATTATGTTAATTGAAAATCACCTCTTCTGTAATTAAGTAACTGTATTGAATTAACAATTTCACAGATTTTACTGAAATTTGTTACAAATATATTGATTTGTATACGTTATGTAGCATTTTAGCTTTAGTTTAGCATTACTACCACAGTCTCATCTGACATTACTTAAAAAATTAGCTTAAAAAAAGGTGTGTGTGCGATTCACACACGATAGAAGTGAAACTTCATTTTAAAAGACATTTTCTATTTTAATTAAACAGTATATATACATGTACACATATATACAGTACAGTATATATACTGTATACATGTACATACAGTATAATATACATATACACCGACATTTACTTTCTCGCTCTGGCTCACACAAAGAGGAGATATCGATAATGTGCGTTAAACGTAAACGTTTAACATTTATCGTTTAACGCTTGGAAGTCGCATAAGAAGTTTCACTTCAAAAATTAGATTAATTAAGATTAGATTAAAAATGTAGCCCACTAACACACAAAGTCTACAGTGTAACTAGCTCTTAAGTGCAGCTGCCGGAACACATAGTTGCATGGCGAAAATTTTAAACTTCGCGTCGATAGCTAGGTAGATGAGCTTTATTAGAAAATCCCATACCACCTACGCTACGATTTCATTACAATGTTTCCCTTCATCGCAAGGTCAGAGACATCAGGGTCATTATAGGGTTCGACCTTAGGTCGATCGACGCAATGTTCGACCACGCTACCAATTAATTATCATCGTTCATCGCCTATTATTAAGACTATTCTTTTAGTAAAACGTATCTACAGGTTCATAACTATCCCTATGTTTGAATAAAACATCTGTATTACGTCGGCAGTAATTTATTTCGATGTTTCCTCACATGCAATGTCTGCGCATTGCAAGGTTATTTATATAAGAATTTATCGTCTGTTAACTATTGCGGTCATCCTTTGTTGTTAGTCGTAAGGTGATAGTTAAAGTTCCAACGTTGACAAAGATAAGTTTTCTTCTTTTTATTTTCTTTTTATTATCCTCAATTCTGCCAACATCACATGTTTAGAAAATTATTTTAATTCAAGCAATGATGGCTCAGTGGTAACGTGTACGGACATCCCGTCGATGTACGTGAGTTCGAATCCTTGCAATAAGCCTGCGCTTTCGGTGAAGAAAAACATCGACATGAAACTATAGCACGGTAGTAGGGCTTTTTCTAAAATGCCCGCCTGGCCAGCTAACACCCTCAAGTTAAAAATCTGTCGCCAAGCACCAATAGGTGTGTTCTGGCAGCTTCACTTGAGAGCCAGTCCTCCATTAGGCATCTCGCGCCACATCGTCACTTGAGATCAGGTGAGATTGTGGCCATAATGCTAAAACCTATACCGATAGAAAAAAAATTAATCTTCAAACATAGCCCTTGTTAAAACTGTCCAGGCAGTTTTTGTGGCGAACTTAAAATTCATACTCTATGTTAGTATTTATAATCCACTTCACTTATTCACAATAACCAAACACTTCACGTAAAATGAAGCCAAAATTACATAATACAGGGCCAAATAATCTGGGTGATCCGTGGATACCGGTCGGTGTCTGCGGTGGCGGCTTTTGTTCTCGCCGGCTCCCCGCCGTGAGAGCTGGAGGCGGAGGTGCTCGCCGCTGTGTGTACACACATAGTTCACGGCGGCGAGAAAGGAGTTAGAGGAGCCTCCGGCTCCCTCAGAGGTTGAGGGCCTGCGGAGGCAGGCCCGGGAGAGGGTGTTTCGGAGATGGGGCGAGGACCTGGCGGATGCGCGCTATGAACGTTATACCATAGACGCCGTCCGCCCGGTCCTCAGAGGTAGGTGCGCCAGGGAGCAGGGCTCCTTGACGTTTAGGCTTGTGCAGGTGCTGTCCGGACATGGTTGCTTCGGATGGTACCTGCACAGGGTAGCCAGGAGGGAGCCCACCACTGCGTGCCACGAGTGCGGCGCTGTGGAAGGTACAGCGTAGCACACTCTCTATGAGTGTGCTGCGTGGGTTGAGCAGCGCCGCGCTCTGTCCGCAGTGGTTGGAGGGGACTTCGAGGAGGTCATCTCGCAGAAGGAGACAGCGGAGTGGGCTCGCGAGGAGGATTCTCTGAGCGGCCCTCTCCGCCAAAGTAGAACAGGCGGCCGAAGGAGGCGCTCTGCGCGCCTCCTGCCGCCTCAATAGCCGAGCCGGGGGGACGGGTCGGGAGGCCCGTATTCCCATTGCACAGGTTCGGCGGATGGGGGGAGACTGTTAGGGTGTACCGAACTGTCTTCCATTAATGCCGGGGGCCTAGCAAGCTGCTGGGCCTGCCGCCGGGGTGACGCAATCAATGCTACCAGCGGTCCCGCGTCATCTCGTTAAGGCGGCGGATGGTACACCGTGGAGGTTTAGTTAATAGGAGTCTCACATAACCACTCGTCCCCCCCGGGACGGGTGTGTACCTATGAAGGGTTCATAGTTAAAAAAAACGTTAAAAAAAGGGCCAAATAACCTAAGTTTATGAATAAAAATAAAAATCACTACATGACAGCTCAAAATCCCGTCAAAAGTAGTCATCGAGAAGGTATATGTTATAGATGCCAAACTAGACATTAATAAAAGGAAAAAAAACAGCTGATTTATGAACAAGCACTCAATTTCCTAGTTTTATTCATTAATGAAAGTGAAGATTTAGCTTTTGTTTTTATAGATTGCACTTAGTTTTTGCTTTAGTTGAGAAGAGACACCCATAATATAATGATAAGGTGGATTGCTACGTACGTGGAAAATATATCTATCTATGTGCCTCAAAAACCACGATTTGAAAATCTTATTTTTCAGAAGAATTCATAAGTTTTTAATGATCCTAAAATTGAAAAAATATCCTATCCGTTAAAATCTGTTTTTTTTTTGTATTATTTATTATTATCAATAATAATTTAGAAAAGTATGATTAATATTACGGATCTCAGAATTTCTGGAATCTAATAACTATACACATATATTTATATATTGTTATAGTTGCTGAAAAGGGGAAAACGTTCAGGTTAGCAACCACACCTATTGTATAACCAGAGTGAAAACATTGGTATACAAATTCATTTTACTCTATTTAATGTTGCTTTTGACCTTCACCATACGTCCCAATTGGAAATGTACGTGCTGACAATAAATTGTTTACTCCGAACTGCTCTACCGAAACACGCGAATTACTTGTTATTGCATTGTAAATGATTATAATTAAAGTTATTAGAATTCTTTAACGAACGTAATTAAAATCGATTTGCTTCACGGGGATTTTTTTTTATCATTCGACTATATTATCGCCTCATTATAACTGGCAGCATGGTAACAAAGTAAGCCTAGATATGAAGGGACTTCGATTTGGTGGTAGCTCGCCAGCCGAAACGTAGAAAGTTCTCTGCTACCGTACAAATACGGTTTTATCAGCTTTTCTTCGTTCACCTCAGATTGATAGCACATCCAACGCGCCGTAACCCAACTCTGCAAATGGTTCCGTAAATGGCGCATAGCTCTCAATCCAGATAAGAGCACCGCGATTCTCTTTAATCTCGGACAATTTTTTTTTTATCTCAACAATCTCACCTGATGTTAAGTGACGATGTGGCCCAAGATGATAACACGTTAAACCTAGTGGAAGACTGGCTCTCAACTGCAGCTACCGGAACAATTATATACAATAACAAGTATATAAGTACAAATTATTGAAGAGGTAATCTTCAGAACTACTGATCCGATTTTGAAAAATACTTTGCGTGCTATAAGCTAAGTTTATTGTTATTGAGTTTTCTTCTAAATATTCTAATTAACGCTTACGAGGGTGGTTGTAAAACATAACATACACAACTATAGACGAAGAAATTTCACTTAATTTAAATTTGTTTACCTGCAACAGTCAATCAATCAATGTTCGTCTCAACAAAACGTGAGTGATAAGACAGTAATTATTTGAAAGTCTTTGGCACTGCATTGCATATTTAACTCATATTTATATCAAGATAACATACCGTAAGTGTAAGATGGAAAACAAGACAATATTGTTGCCAATTTCCTCATTCATATTATGTGTATGGATTATGAATATCTACATTGCATAGTACCTATATCCATACTTACTTTTTATGTAGTTGCTATTATAACTGCAGGGATGGTAGATGTATCAGGTTCCTGGTAGAAGTACCAGGTTTCAGGGTATTGTACCTACCATGTACCAGGTAAACATTATGCTGGTATGAAATAACATAAACTTACAATATTAATCAAGGCCCCTGTTGTTTTCACTAAGGAGCTAAAACAGAAAGTCCCCCAGGCGGCGGAAAACGGAATATTTTTGTGCACACATATGCTAAAAAGACGTCCTCGAGGCAGACGACGGTAGTAAGACCCTGGTATTTGCTATTTGCTTGAGGGTTTTTTTCAAATATCTAGTTTTAGCGACATCTGTACTAGAATTATTGGACCACTACCTACAACAGTTGTTCTCCGGAAGCTTCGCTGGGCGTAATTTTTTTAATTGTTATAAAAAGTATTTTACTTAAATCTTGTTGTCCGATGTAACTGACTTCCATGCCTTTAACTAGAATCAACCATTGACGGATGGATCCAAACAAAATTACTATCACATTTATAATAAACTAGCAACGACCCGCAACTTCGTCCTCGTTTATTACGCAGTAATTATTTTCATCCATTCATTCCATCATTTTCATCCATTCATTTTATTTTTACTCATATTATTGACAATTCATATAAGCTATCGATTATGGAATGACTTCCCGTCTACAAAATTTCATCCCAATTGGTTGAGAATTAAAATGAGTGTAACTTTTTCGTAACATATTTTTACGATTTCTAAAAGGATTATCGAATATTCTTACATTGGACCAATGACATAATCTTCGTATGTACGAAATTTCGTAAGAATCGGTCAAGCCGTTTTTGAGTTAAATCCGGACATACATACAAACAGGCAAAAAAAATTTAAGATCTCATTCGTCGATCAGTCTCCTTTATATATGATGTCTAGCGGGAAAAAATACATGTACAGACGGAACTACAGATTTATTATTATAGATGTTTAAAATTAATTAAATGAAATAAAATCTTTAATCAGCGTTTACTTAATATATATTAAGTAGGTCGTATACTAATATTGTATTTTTGGCTGAAGAATCTTTTAAATTTAAAATATCGAACAAGACGGTAAAATAATTGAAAAATGACGGATGGATTCTGACTTATGGAGTGACACGGATCGCTTGAAAAGAAAACGTACAATCTTAAATTAGATTTGTATAAGGTTATTTATAACTATTATTCTATTTATTGTTTTGACTCGCACATACCTTTCTGGAGTCTATAAAACTTATTTTGTTACAACAAGAGACCTCTCGAATTATAACCGGTATTGGAAGGAGTTGGAACCTTTTACTCGAAATTATAAAACGGATGAAAAACCTGGCGGACGCATTCATTCATGCTGGCTTGAGGATGCAGTTATAAAAATTGGAACAGAATGGAGTTCTAATTAAATACAAGCTTCTCACGACGGAATTTTACTAGCAGATCTGTTACGGATATATTCAAAACTTGGACATTTCTTATTAGTGAAGGTGTTACTATCATTAATAAACTTTAATAAGGTACTCTGTTTTTATATCTCATTTAATGTTAATGCCTTCGGAATACACTTATTTATATATTTCGAATTTCATTCCATTACCTTGAATTATTTATTTTCTGGTATTTTATACCTACTTAATTGTCCACGTGACACTACTTTATTTCAATCAGTTCGCATCGGTATGTTGCCTAGGTTTATAAGGTAGTCAAGCTTGACCACCTTTTAGTCTATAGGCTGGATGCGTTACTGTTTTGGTGTGAGATACGTTTTTCAAATGTAATTTTACATCTCAATGCAAGAAAACAGTTTGTTTCCATATTGAGAAATTTGACATCACACTGCTCACCACGGATTTGTTTCCACATTGACAAGGTCGCCAGTTAATAATCAACAATTCGAGCAAACAAGACATAGACCGTTCAATAATGTGTGAATACGTCAACCTATTTTCGAAACTATAAAACAGCTTTCTCCGGGACCTTGGCCACTATAACAAGGTGGCTGAGATGTATTTATGAAAAGAATTCAGTCTGCCAGCAACCATTTTTCTTGCTTAATGCATAAATTACTTCAAATCTTCAATTCAAACTACTACCACAGGCCTATTATACCTAAGAGTAGAAATCGAATAGTACAGTTATAGATTCATATTATAGTATACCTGAATTATCTTTTAATGTCGGAATGTTTGCGTTAATTCCGGCGATGAGGTCATCCAATACTTAATTAACGTCTTACTATGAAGTGACTGTAATTTATACGAAAAATTGTTTACGTCACAAACAAAATTGATAATAAACGAATATGAATCGTTATTATAATGACACAAAATTACAGAGTCATAAGCGCCTCACACACTGCTTAGATAATGCATATTTTCATATTATGGTATCTTATGATACCTACCGGTATCGTTATTTCATCATAAGATGTTGTGACGTGTTCTCGGTGCGGGGCGAGGGGTGTCGATGATGCTAAAGGTGATGCGACTCTCACGAGTGCATTGCTAGTGTTAGTAAAACATCAATTGTATGCAAATCTGAATATTATGATTTACCGAATATTTATTGGAATTAATATTCTTATTAATTAATTACATATACAATAATAATATTATGAATTTGTTGAAAAATATAATGTTATCTTCGTTTCTGTCCTGTGTGGTCTGTGGCATCGTTGTTCCACTTGACTTAATCAAGTGTTCTTAGCTACAATACAAGAAAAACTGTTTAGCTCTTTTCTAGTTGATAAATGTATGTGAACATTTTCCACAGGTCCGATCGTGTCGAAATTCGGTATTCTATTACTTTAATGATATTAGAAGACCATGATAACATTTGGAATCTGCTCAACTCCTTATTAGCTGTTTGGGCTCATTGGAATGGTCTAATTGAATAGGATATTTGTGTAGGGGGTTTTTTTAATATTTAAATTTACCTTGTTAAAACTAGAAAATAGTATGTGTATGGCGCGTGATATGACAATGTTTTATTATTAAGAACAACTTGTATCCGAACAATATTATTCGAAAAAAGAAAAAGAAATCGCTGATTGGTGTTGATCTATAAATTACTTCAGTATAGGCAATATTTTTATCGGGCGTCCAGAGTTATGTCACAACTCGCACAGCTCGTTCGCACCACTACATCTATAGTCATAGGCCCGAGCCGAGTGTTGACTTACTTTAATTTTACATTATCTCCTAAACTATTCGTCCAAATAACATGCTATAAAAGGCAAAGTTTATCTACATAAAATTGTCTTGATGATGAAAAGTAACTTTCGTTTGTAAGGATTAATTTGCCATGTCTAATAATAATGCCCATAAATAATTTTTCAATTTTCAATTAAAAAAAATCACAAGATACCTTATTGTGACCTATGTATAAGAAATAGGCAAATGGTATCAGGAATATATTTGTAGGAATATTTTTGTAGAACATTATATTTACGTATCACTAACTATTACGCCAGCGCACGCTGATAAAGCAGTTCGGGTGTGCGGTTTTGTCGGACTTACTTAACAAAAATCAATATTTAAGGCTAACTGAGAGTTTTGGCCTAATTCTAGATATCCTATACTATTTTCCACGTGAATCTGGCAATCATATACAAAAATAATTTATCGAGACCGACTGGTAGTTTCAAATATTAGCGTGTTTAAACAAACAACTTCCGTTTTATTATATTATAGCGTAGAAGGTATAAATAAAATATATTAGTATTTATTTTAAACAACTTCAATTTAACATTTTTAATAATACATATTGTTAAAACGTTGTTACCGTTATAACATTTATTTTTTATATCGTTTTTATATTAAAATTTATTACCTTGCATTTTCGGTTGGATTTAGAACGCAACGGAAAAGATTTCCACATAGATACATCCCACGCCAAGACTTCTCTTTCATTTTGTCAAATTTTTATCTTCATAATTGGTTGTATGCCAAAGTGCTTCGTGTATTTAGTACAGGGTATAATAATTCAATGACCCGGTGTCCTATTAAATGTATCTATATGCATATATTAGGTCTATTAGGTCTTAATTGCCGTTTTGTATGAAAAAATTTAAACGATGTTTTTTCATGTATTTTTTATTTGTATTAATCGAAGTAATCACCCATGCAATCAATGCATCTTTGCCAGCGCAGTGGCAGTTTATTGATGCCCTTCTTAAAGAAATCAGCTGGACGGGAGGCAACAAATTCTTCAAAGGCATATTGTACTGCCTCTCGGGTATTGAATTTTTTTCTCGCCAAGGAGTTATCCAAATTCTGGAAAAAGTAGTAGTCTGTAGGCGCAAGGTCTGGTGAGTTGGGCGGATGACGGAGAACTTCGAACTCCACTTCCTGCAACTTGGAGACCGTCTGTTGTGCAGTATGAGGTCGCGCGTTGTCGTGCAGGAGCAGCGGAGACGAGCGATTGACCAATGCTGGTTGGAGATGTGCCAGCTTCTCCATCATTGTGTTCAGTTCTTCACAGTACACATCTGCAGTAATGCTCACCCCATTTGTTAAGAAGCTGTGATGAATCACACCGGCGCTAGACCACCAAACAGTGACCATCATTGTTTAGGTGCTGAACCAGGATCCAACCAACTTGCTGAGCGCTTGCGGTTATCAAACAGAATCCATTTTTCATCGCAGGTAACAATGCGGTTCAAAATTCCTTCATTTGTGTGTCTGTTGAGCAGTGCAAGGCACGTCTTGACGCGTACTTCGCGCTGGCGATCATTGAGTTCGTGGGGCACCCATTTGTCAAGCTTTTTTACCTTGCCAATTTGACGCAAATGGCCCAATATTGATTTGACGCTAACGTCGAAAGCTGCTGCAAATTCAGCCGTAGATTGTATATCATCAGCTTCCACAATCGCCTTTAATTCGTCATTGTCGATCAAAGTCTTCGGACGACGGCGAGGTTCATTTTTCAGGCCGAAATTCCCAGAACGGAAGCGAGCAAACCAACAACAGGTGGTTCGTTGGTTTGTAGTGTTAGCTCCGTAAATGTCGTTGATGTTGCGTGCCGCTTGTGCCGCGTTACTGCCTCAACGGTACTCATATTCCATAATTACTCGAATTTTTAACGTATCCATGATGACAAAAAAGATTGAAATGCGATGAAAATGTAACACTAATCAATAAACAAATGACTATTTTTGGAAAAAAATTCCATGTTTTTAAAATAAAATTAATTTGAAATTAGAATTCTTGGCCAAACAAAAATTATTTTGATTAGAAATGGCCAGTACAGCAGAACGGCAATTTCATAGGTAAAGAACTAGAAAGAAAGACCTATTAATAACATTTAAGTGTTTGTCTGTAATGTCAAAATAACAGCTTCTTACTAAAGCATATAAAAGTACATACGGTACTCTCAACAAAAACACAATTTTTTAAATGTGTGTCTGTCTGTTTGTTCCGGGTAATCTCCGTAAAGGTTGGACCGATTTTGACGGGATTTTCACTTGCAGATAAGAGTAAATTGGGCTACTTTTTATTTTAGATTCTGTAAACCACGGAAGCGGTGTTAGTTTTAAATAAAATTGGTATTTCTACTCACACTAGCGAACATCTTCCCTTCGTTTCGCTTGTAATTCTATCAACACCTCGTTACAAGATAAAGTAAACTCATGATTAATACTTCCGATATATGTTTAGGGATCGGTACAAGATAATAGCATAAAACAGATATATTTAATGGTAAAAAACGTAAAGTGTGTTTCAATGGCCGAAATTCTTTAATAAAGCTGAAGAGATTGTTTATTTGCTTGTTTGAAGGCGTTAATCTCAGACTCTACCAGTCAGATGTGAATTACTTTATTTGCATTGTATACCGTATTTATTGCGGCAGTTTATATACTATAATATTTCACGCCACGACCCTAAGGAGCGAAGTAGTAATCGTGAACATCAAGCAATCTAGAAACCTATAGGCAAGTACGAGAAGTAAGAACAGAACGATAGGCTGTTAAATAAAGGGCATAGCTAGTGCTAAATATTATATATTATCTTTTCTAGTAATATTTTATGCGCCCAGTGTCATTTCCTATGACAACATTTTAGGAATAATACTATTTTAATACCCTATTAAACTTCCTTACGATTTAAAATATCAAAAATCGTTTCTTATAGCTTACAAGCTTTAAGGCATCTAGACTCGTCGGTTTATACTTTGCATAGTCTGTCAGTCAGACTAAAGAATTTTATTGGGTGCCTATAAATTGATGAGTATTTATGAATTCAGTTTAGTGTAAAATATTCTTTTCTTTCAAGATTTATATTATATATGTATAATTTTATATAATAGTAGCTGTGCCCGCGGCTTCACTCGCGTTGAGTATATGGGTGGACCACCCTTAACATTTAGGGGGATGAAAAATAGATGTTGTCCGATTCTCCACCCTGGCCGATATGCACGCTAAGATTCACGAAAATCGGTCGAGCCGTTTCGGAGGAGTTCAATCACGCACACCGTGACACGAGAATTTTATATATTAGATAACTCTATAAGTTAGAGAACTCTTGTTAGGATATGAAGGTGTAATGAGGAAACTCACATAATATATAGCAAGTTTGTAGAGCACGGACACACTAAATCGTCACAATTATCGTATATGTGGTGAAATCCATTCATAGTGACTCTCTTCGGAACATTATTTCAGGATCAGTTAAATAGAAAATGTTACTCTGATATATACAGATGAACATGACGGCCACTAAAGGGAATCACAGTGGTAGCCACATTTTTAACTGTATTATACTAACCATTCAATTAACGAAGCCAGGACTTTCAATGAAAAATTGCTTCTATAAACTACATCTGTAACGAACTACAGATGATAACATATAACAAAGCTAATGACATAGGTTTACGGAAAGTACGAATGTCAGGCGAATACAATTATTGCACGCAATGACATCTTTTTGGTTAGCGCAAGCTATGACGTAACGTAACTGTATTTATTAGAAATATTTTATATATACAGATAATTTGATTGACAATTTCTCACCCAGTACCTATATGTGTTTTTCGACATCTGCACTTTAAAGTCAGTCCTTGTCCTAACCATCTTTATTCAAATCTTCCCTAATCTCATAATGCGAGATATGGTAGACGCTACTTGTAAAAAAAAGGTGTGTGTGCGATTCACACACGATAGAAGTGAAACTTCATTTTAAAAGACATTTTCTATTTTATTTAAACAGTGTGCAATATACATACACACCGACATTTACTCTCTTACTCTGGCTCACACAAAGAGGAGAGACATCAATAAATAAAACATCTATTTATTCACAATTTTTGAAGTAAAACTTCTTTAAGCGCGACTAGGAGGTAACTGGACGACAATGCAACGGAAGTCCTTTACGGCAATATGGCGTCATGTTTCTGTACCATCCGGTTTTTAAATATATATTTTTTGTAGATGTTGTTTTGTCTATATTAATTATTTCTATTGAAAGGAAATAATACTGATAATATGTTTTACAAATGCGTGGTTAATATTTGTTTAAGCTTTATCTATGACAGTCGTTAACAAATAGCACACTCAAGTAATTAGTGAATAGGGTAAGTAATTTAAATAGGTAGTTAACGTGTTTTTTCGTTTATATGGTTAAAGTTGAAGGATAAATGATACGACTGTTATATGTTTAAGTAATAGGAATAATTGAATAATGACGTAATATTGTATTGGACATGAAATTATGTACTTATTACCTACTGATATCCTGATGCGTATATTTAATGTGTCAAGCTTTGTGAGTTAAGAAGAACTGTTTAATAATACGAACGTAATTAATTTACTTTCTAGCAACTGACAGCGAATGTATTCGCGTTACAGTATAAAATTTAATTGAAAAAATTGCCTATAGCTTTCAGGAATAATTTAGCTTCCTATTAATGAACAGTGAAAATGCGTAATGTTAAAATTTTCTTCATGCTTACTTTAAAAAAAACTATAGATTCATTTAAATTCATATTTCCGAGATGCGAGCAATATACGTATGTAATATTACTTGCGTATAATGTTGATACAAATTTAAGATCGATGTACTGTAACAGCAAATTATTGCCATTATTTAAAATCATGTCGCCTTGATACTTCCTATTCGTTCATTACTGAAGGTTAAATTTTTTTTTTTTTCAATTTTTATGCACATGTTTTTATCCGATATTTTGACGTCTCAAGAATTCAGTAGTATTCTTTGTAAATAGGTTACGATTAAATTATCATCGTGAAGAGCCAATGCTTTGTCTAAAAGACGGACCAAATATAGGTATAATATACAAATATGATGGAATTTTCCGTTCTTTCTACTATCATGAGACATATACATGTGGCCTAGTATTGAAATATACATTTCAAAAGTTATCTTAAGACTTGTACGTCAAAAATGTATTCATATATAGATAAATTTTTGTTTGTCCCCTATGCATTCCTAAACCATTCATCACGTTGGGCAGTTATGCTCACGAAAGTTCAATGATAGTACCACCAGCTTCCAATAGGTGGCGCGCGAGTCGTTTCATTTCGAAAACAACGGGCCAAGGTAGTATTAAATTAAAAAAAAAACCAGAACACTAAGTCAACAATCGTTATTACATAGTGTTTTGGGTATATTTTGGCTCAACCTAAAATAAGACGGCGTTTCTAATTGTTCTTCTAATTCGCGATACATTCGGACAATAAGGATCCTTTTGGTAAATAACTATCTTTGCCATCACCATTTTCTCCTTCAGTATTAAATAAAATGTGCATGAAGTTGGCTTTGGTATCTGAATTAATTCAATCATTATTAAACTGTTAAAATCTTACACCTCAAGTGGTATTTTGCACAAAATATTACATTATGCGAGCTTACATGAGGTCAGAAAAACAATTCTGCCTTTTTACTGAGTAATGATGACATTGTGACATGTAATCTACGCACTATCAAGATAAGAAATATAAAATGATCAGACAAATGTATTGTAATAAATTAATTTATTCCGACGTCACTGATTGTAGCCGACGCGCTACACATAACGTTTGATAATTATCAACACATTGTTTGCGAACGTAGAATATATTTACACAATTGCAAAATAGGTACACATAATGTAAAAATACAATTATTTTTTTAAATCGAAGCAAGGTCACGTGATGTCACATTGCCTGATGGTAAGCACAGTGCTATCAAATAACATCGGCGACCATCGAGGGATCTACAAATCATCGCCAGTTGCCGGCCTGATTAAATATGTATTCACGTTATGTTGAAGGACTCCATGTTGTAGGAAGAAGGGAACATTGCTTGGTGACAGTTCCACAGCTTCACAGTACGGAAAGATATGACGTACAAAATGTTACTGCAAACGTTAAAGTAGGTGTGTTTGTGATATCACGCCGTGATATTTTTAGCAAAGTAGGATAAATGCAAATATTTAGTCGTAAGTCTCTCTCGTCTCATGATGCGACAGTAATACCCAGGTCAAATACTCCCATTAGTGAAACTTAAAAATATTCCGTCGTTAAAACTTTTACAAACAAGAGAATTAACAAATCCTCTTATCTTAATTATGGTAAACAAACAAACTATTCCACGAAACGTTATCGTTTGTTGTCGAGTCATTTGAACTTAAATTTTAGGGATGTAACGATACATTATTTTGCCGATACGATATCGATACCGATTGTTGTAGTGAATAATACAATATAGAAACCGATATCTGTATTTAAAGTTTAGTAATTAATTATGAAGTACGTAACCTTCTAAATATTTTTACCCAACTGGCAGGGGGTAAAGTTTTTTGGGTGATTGTATGTGTCTATTATGCACATAACTGGCTATAATATTTTTAATGATAATTAATGATAAGTAGGTATTTGATATTTAATTTCCAGAGGAGTATTATTAACAATAATCTCATATCAAAATTATTAATAAATAGTCGCGAAACAATATAACGCTTAGTAAAGACGGCAATGTCGCCGCTGGCACCACGTGCGGCGCTCTCGTCTGTGAAAGCTCAACATCGGCGCTTCGTGCGCGTTTGAAATTGCTTAATATCTGTTGATAAATAATCGGTGATCACGATATATCGTATTGGTATCGTCATATCCCCGTTTAAATTTGAAAACACAAACTAGTTACCTACTTACCTGGTTTAACTGTGGACAGTGCCGTATCATCAATGCGGCAAATAATGCTTCTGGAGGAGGTTAGAACAGAAAAGGTAGTTTAATATATGTTGGCATTTTTAGTAGTTTCTCTCTACACTTACTCACTCCTTTCATTTTCATACACAAAAAACTTAGGACCCAAAGTTTCACTCTGTGTAAGTTCCGTAATAGAACGAAGAGCCGTCTTTAATAAGAAGTGTGGGAAATGGTTAAAAATATTAGGAAATATAGAGTTTTTTATCTGCTTAATGAGAAATTAGAAATGTTGATATAGAGTAGTAGTGCCCGCGACTCCGCATGCGTTTATTAGACAGTAGTAATTTACGTCTCATAATTATATGTTTGCTCATATTTTATGATTTTTAAAAGTATCATACTAAAAATTATAGATTCACAATTTCGAAATTACTAATACTTTCTGTATATGAAATTTCATTACCATCAATGTATACATAAAAAATTAATTATATGAAATTATTTTGTAATAATTTTATAGCCTATCAATTTAGTAATGAAATATACTACAAACTTTTTTATATAAAAAATATATCTAACCAGAACAAAATTGGAAAAAAATATCATGTACCTACTATTAGAAACAACAGATTTATTAATATAGATAGATAAACATATTTTTGTTTTACATTTCAGGTCTATACAAGAGCCAAAGAATGAAACGACGCTGTCTCTTTCACCTCTCAGCAAAGAATCGAAATATAGGAGACACATCAGATCCATGTCAGATGTCCAAAGCAGCACACCCTGTAGATTACCACACAGAGCGAGGAAAGGAAGCAATTACATCCTCATGTATGACTCAGACACGAGAGCAAGGAGAATCCTATCCAGACATAGACAGTTTGATTCCTCCGACTCAAGTGACTACTACGAGTCGCCCATGAAAATCAAGAGTTTGGGACGGAATATCATTAAGCACTCAGATTCAATGAGAATACTTTAATGTAAGCCGTAAAATAAAAATTGAATGAGGCTGTACAATCTAGTTTGAAGCTAGATCGGAATCACGTCAAGGGAAACTGGGTACAGCAAGTCAATAATACAACGAGCACTATGAAACAAAGATGTTTTCATTGACTTGTATCTTTTTAAAGCAATGGATGTCTAATAAATTTTCTGCCGAGCACAATGAGTTTCCTGTCCTAAAAAGTTCTGGTTTAGTTACAGTACTGATAAATATAATAGATCTGCTTATTTTTTTGTTACAAGTTACTGAACAACAAGTTACATTGCTTCTCAAAAGTTGTAATTCTGGTGTAAAAAGATTTTGTAATAGGCTGACTGATAACATTGCCGTTTGTTCTGGGACGTCCTTTTAGAGTTGTATGTGACTTGTTTTAACTGTGAAATGACTCGTCTTATCATTCGTAGACTTTCGATTATATAAGTCTATTAAAATATGATTCAAATTTCCTTTATGGTAACAACAAAACAAAAACATAAAATTTCTTTTCGCACTTTTCTATTTATATGTAGGTTTTGTACCATTTTAAATTTCTGTAATATATAGATAATAAAGGCAAAGCGTGGTTGGATAATACGTGGTTGATCATTTAAAGTTTTGTGTCTTTCGTTTTCAACTTTTGGTAAACCGTTACATATAGTTTACGCTTTGAGAACCCTTGAATATTTATTTTGTAACATAATTTCTATAGTTAATACGAATATTTATAAATAAAAGTGCCTTGATTTTTTTTATTAAATTTAAAAGTAAGATTGCACCCAACGTGATTCAATAAGAGCAGACTTTATAGTGATTTCTTTTATGAGACTGTGATTGATATAGTGATACGGTTAGTGTAACTAAGTAGCTGTAACAGTAGACATAAGCATCATTAGTGTTGATAAAACAAATAATTATTTGATACTTTTTAGGAGTATCGATTGTTTATATTCAATACATAAAGAGGTATTTTTCTGATTACAAGGAAAATTGTTTTTGGCGGGATCTCAAAATGTCATCTAGTGGTTTTTATTTTTTATTCATACATTTGT
Organism: Saturnia pavonia; assembly: GCA_947532125.1. Classification (NCBI taxonomy): domain Eukaryota; kingdom Metazoa; phylum Arthropoda; class Insecta; order Lepidoptera; family Saturniidae; genus Saturnia; species Saturnia pavonia. Next base: position 5,659,048 of record OX383907.1, on the reverse strand, counting down.
GTTATTTCATCCTGTATCGTGTAATACATATGGCGTTATGCATAATAAAGTTTGTTTATTGTGGACTAGTGAAGTGAATTGAAAATAATAACATGGATCATGAATTCTGAGATGCCACAAAAACTCCCTAGAAACGTCTAACAAGGGAGCCACCATCTTGTTAGGATACACAAATCGGCATAGGACTGGAAACTATATACACTCGATAATGGCAGTATTGATATTCAAAAAAGAAGACTAGTTCCCAAGTTAGGAAAAAGAAGATGAAGGAATATTTGCGTGAACGACCTTTTTTTAGCTCGCCAAGTTATTAAATTACGCAAGCTTCGGATAAACGCGATTACCTTTTTCTTTTCTTTTTGCTCGTCAAGTTCTTACGGTCGGCTAAAAACAATCGATTAATCTGTTTTTTTTTAAACGATCGTTGACTATCGATTGTCTGTAAAACGTTGTTTTACCAACACTAAGTATCATTGAACTAATCGAATGTTGGAAATGGAAAGAATGCGATTCGGGTCAATCGATAGGAAAATATTTGTAGATAATATTGAATGTGTAAGTTATGACTGGTTTATAATATTATGTTCTTTTTTTAATTATGTTCTTTATTATATAAACTTATTGGAATCGCATTAGTCTAGCAGCTTTTATACTTTTAACTTTTGTTAACATTTTAAAAGAATATACTTTCTACTTTCCTTATAAATGTATATTTTGTGATAGGTGTGTTTATTTTTTTGTATATAATGTTAACGGAGTGACTAATTAACATATTTAAGTAGTGTATAATTTAAATAATAATTTAATTTGTATGTACGAGGAAAGAAGAAACTGTTATCTCACAATAATTATTAATAATATGTATAGTAAATAATTTGAAATATAAAACTAATTGAAAACCATTCAATAAAAATCAGTTGAATAATAAACGACATAAAATTAAGTATCTACTAACAAATTTTAATAGATATGATGGAACTCGGAAGTATGTAAATCCTATTTCAAATTGACTAATAATGATTTTAAGTATTTCGGAAATAGTCAATTAATATCCTCAATGTTTATCAGTGTTCCTACATTAGTTTTCGTAAACTTGCACTTACAAGGATAATTGAAAAAAATAATTCAATTAGACTCTAACAATGCTATAAAATATTTACATTGCACTTAGGGAGCGTTCAAATATAAAAAAACTATCAATGATTATAGATTTCTCCTGTGTAAGTAAAAATAACAAAATTGTGTACTTCCCTTCTCCCAAATGATAAGAAGTAAGAGTTTTTCCAAAACTATTATAAAGTAAATGGATTTTTATTTATTAGTTTCAAGCCGTCCTAGTACGGTAGGATTTCGCCGAATTGAAAATTCGGTACATTTAAGAAAACTCTATACTTTGGGTTATATAGGGTTAAATCGTTTTTCGGAACACCCATTTATTTATAGTAAGAAGAAAAGAAATTCGGTATACCTACCATAATAAAAATAGTATTAAGTAATTATTTAAATTATAAATATTGTTTGATAACATTTTAAGTTTTTTATCTTACGTAAGATCTATATATTCCCCCTGCTTCCCTTGTCAGCATCAGTAAGAGAAAATTGCATCCCTCTTACTTAGCCTGGTTACTTAATACTTGAACGCTCCCTTATCATAATTTACGTAAATAGGCAATTTTATTTTTTATTTTTACTTTGTAGCTTCCTTCTAATATATCAAAACTCTATTTGAAATAAATAATTTCGTAGCACTGAATTTCTACATTTCAAATTTTCTACTTATTACAACATAGTATATAGATTAATATGTTTTGATATTTTTCGAATTCTGCACGGAGCATAGAATATATAAAATTGACATTAGGTACCTACCTACTAAAAAACGAAATATTTGACAGTCGGTATTCGAAAACTATCAAATCTCACACTACTTAATCCTCTAATAGGTTTACGGTTTGTATTCATTCACCGTTTCGAGTTCCGTTTATATAAAATAGATTTTTTTATTTTCGTTTCGTATTTTTTATAGTTAATTATTTATAATTGGAACTCACATATATAAAGGTCATATTATGTAACATTGAATAAAGAAGTTTTACATTGAAGTTTTGTTATTTAATACCCATTCTGTCAAAGATTAAAGTAATAAAAGAGTTTGGTTTTTATGGTGGCTATTTCGTTATAGGTACGAAAAAGAAAAAGCTAATTTTGTCGAAACATGTTATAGGCTATCTGCCTACTCCCCTTGTACAAAATTCAGGCTATTGCCTTTTATTTTCAGGTAGCAATTCTCTGACACGGACCATTTACTTACCTATTTACGAATGACAAAATTATTCCTTTCGCAAACGAAACTGTATTTCGTTTATTTCTTTCCCTTTCTTCGTGAAGGGAAAGGCAAAGGTATCAAAGACTATACAGCCACGTCAGATAATGTTTTTATAACTCATGTTCAAGTTAAAAGGCTAAAGCCATATCTTAAGTGCGATGTACATAAAGGCCGAAGCCATGTTTTTTCAGTTTTCACTTCTCTCTTTTTCTTAAACTATAGTGAATTAAAGTCAAATGTGGCGTCTATAACATTTCTGCGAACATGGTTATTTCTTCTTTTGATACAGTAGCAACTGTGTTCTTGCAAAATCGTGCCAAGGTCACGTATATAGAGTATTTTCCAATTATCTTGCAATCTACAAACATAGCTTTAACAATATAGTGGCCTCTTGATAAAACTTTTCCGGGCGTTTTGTGGCACCCTAAAGTGCGTGTTCCTAGTTATTATTTATAATTCACTTCACTTATAAACGATAATGAAACTACATCATGTAAAATGCTGACATAATTACATAATATAGGGCCAAACAGCATAAGTTTATGAATTAAAACAAAGACCACTATATAACACTTCAAGATCCCGCCAAAAAGTCACACCCACAGAGTAAAATACTACCATTATTACTTTCCGAGACATACCAGTGTAGATGCTAAGTGCATTGTTTAAATAGAAAATAATAATTGGTATTTCAGACGTAGGTACCTACTGAGCGAGTACTGTTTAATTTTTATTAAAACCAGAGAATAGTATAACAAGAAGACTGCCAATAGCCACACAAAAATTCAACACCTTTTAGGACGTGAGATGTTAAGTGTTACTTACTTATTTTTACAGTACAATAAAAACAGCCAGGTGCCGCTATTTCAAATTGTGCTAAAAATATTTAATAATTACGGTTGCAAGCTCGTGCTCGTGTGACGACGCGACATTGCCGCTCTTTTAGTCTTCGACTTTTTTTACCGCAGAGGCTAATTATTATACTAACATGTTTTACTTGGATTTGCTTTGGATGTTAGAATTTATGGAAGAAAACCTTGGCAGTAAATCTTTTTCTTATTATTGAGCAGTATCCTTGTCTGTATAATAACATAATACTCAAGAAAACATATAAATAGACAAAGCTTGGAGTCAGGAATGAAGCCAATACATTCTACGCCTGATTCCGTTCGTCATTTTGTTACTTTCCCAATGAAAAAACAAAACGAAGCGTATGGGCACTAACTAGTAAACAATAAATACTTTAATTTCATTAAAGACTAGCTGTGCCCGCGGCTCTGATCACGTGGACGACAGATGAACGCGTAGTGTATAAGCTTATTTATTATAATTATTGAAGTGAAAACTTCTTTAGCACCGTTTTGATTTGAAACTCGATGAAACGAAAAAGCGACAATAAAATACATAGCATAGTATAAAAGATATATACTATAGGATTTAGCCTCCGAGAGAATGAGTTAGAATACATTTACATTATGCACGGTTAATGCAAGTCCTGATTTGCGTGGTTGTAGTCATTGTCGGATTGGTCTAGTGATGTGAGACTACCAGATTTAGTACGCAGTACGCACGAGTGATCGATAACTCGAATCCCGCTGATTTAGAGTATTTTAAAAGAAATTTTAAAGAACAGACTTTTCACTCAGGTACATAGGTTCTGTAAGGGACCTTTTTTTCTTTTTTTGAGGCTAGTTAGTCTAGATCAAAAATTACAGATTACTAAATACATATACACTTGTCTCTTACCCTCCTCCCAGAGGATAGCGACATGTCTATATGTATAGTTAGTTAGATCGAGTGCTAGGACATTAGTCAGATCGCGACTTATTTGCATAACGCGCAACAGTCCGAGCCGAGGTTCGGCCACTTTGGCACCCTCGGATGTTGTTGCAAAACTTTCGTGCTGAGTGCCTTAAGCGCTCGACCGAAGTCCGGTGAAGCAAAAAAAAAAAGAACATACTTTTTAACTTTTATAAGGACCAAGGTCTAAGGACTAAAACAAAAAAAAAACGAAATCTATACCTACGAGTGAATATATTTTATATATTTATTGAATCTCTGATACCCTAGTCTCTGTGGATATGAATATGGATTGCTGTTTCTTCAAACACTACTACAAATAAAACTTCAATTCACTTTTGTTTTAAGCGCCATCTCGTAATCCAACGATTCCAAACTTTATACTATATCTCTGCTTTATATAATACCATCACGCCATCTGTCATAAGTCACATTAATGGTGGTAAATAATCGATGTATTTGAGTATAATTAAAAAACGCTGAGGGAAAGTTTTTGTACATTTTTTTTGTTCGTTTTAGTTAAAATGTAATTTAAATTTGTTGTTTTCAATTGCTTATATTAAGTTAGTCAGATGTGAATCAGCGCCATCTGGGAAAGATCAGAAATTTTGAGCTTTTTGGTGGTTACAATTTTATGTATGGTTATTGGCAGTCTTTTTGGCTTACTAGTCTCTGATAAAATTACAATTGTAGCGAAAAAATCACATGTTAATATACAAAAATGTAACAGGCTATTGAACTGCTAAACGAAATGCTTTATTTTTATACGAAGTCCGAAGTGTATAACTATCGCGTATTTGACAAATAAGCAGCCAGAGCTCAGTTTTATTCGAAAATCCGAAACATATAATCATCTAGCTCACTCGCCCGAGTCTCCTAGTCACACAGACAGGGGAAAGTCTATGCAAGCGGTGACGCGCCGCGCGGATTATGAACCGTTTGTTTATTATTTGACTAATATTTGGTAATCTATATTCGTATCGTATCTTTGCTCGTATTATAATACCTGTACCTATTACGAATATATTAGTTACACCACTACTGAGAACTGACATAAATGATAAAAATGACGTTTGACATACCTTTGTTTACTTTGTTATATATTGTTCCATTAGACGCGCCGCGCGCGTATAGTTGAACAATTTGAATTTAAAATAAAACAATTTTTATTTTTAAATATGAAGCTGTGGTTTTATCTTTTGTTTTTCATTAAGGTGGTTATTGCATCACCTACTCCAATTGTTCTATGGCATGGAATGGGTAAGTTTCGCTAATAAGTCTTCATTTTATTGATTTATTTTCAATGCTCTTATTTATTATTCATGGCAGGGGATACGTGTTGCTTCTCATTCAGCCTGGGATCATTTAAAATATTCCTTGAGAGAAATATACCAGGAGTATACGTTCTGTCTTTAAGAATAGGTAATAATACGGTGGAAGATTTTGAGAATGGCTATTTTATGAATCCAAATACACAAGTTGATTATGTTTGTGAACAAATAGCTTTAGACCCCAATTTGGCGAATGGTTTTAATGCTATCGGGTTCTCACAAGGATGCCAATTTATGTAAGTAATATTACTAGATTGACCGATTTTTTTATAAATAAATTAATATATATTATATGGCTTGTTGAGCAAAACCTTTTTATTTCTTCTGTTACATGGCTCTTATTAGTAAATTAGATAAAAAGGTACCTAATATGTTACAAACATAACATAAAATTTTGTAGCAAAATTTTTTTTACAATTATATTTTTACTAATATCATCTATGTACATAATAACATAAAATATGACTATAGCACAATACAATATACCATTTTAATAAATTACAGCTTATGAACAAACTTTTATGTGTAATATTGCACTACGAATATTTTTTTTTTATTAAAAATTATCTTCTATATTTTAAGAAATTAGGAAATGATTTTGTATATACTATGATGAAGCTTTTTGTGTTCAGTAATTTATTTATCTTTATAAATGTAAACAGGCGTGCTGTTATTCAAAGATGTAGTCACAAGTTGCCACCAATAAAAAACTACATATCCCTCGGAGGGCAACATCAAGGAGTGTATGGTATTCCTCACTGTGGAGCCCTGCAGCATGAGACGTGTGACTATATCAGGAAATTACTTAACTTTGCCGCTTACAACAGGTAAAGTTTTTTTTCATTTACAAACATGACTATTTTTATACTACTTGATAAGTACTTAAATATTACTTATAATATATTATTGACACAAAACCAAACAGATTCACTATTATAAAAATCTCATAGGCTTTTGATGTTTTAACTAATTGTACTTGTACATACTTTATGTGAAAAATTATGAATATTTTTATTTAAATTCTTTAAATCCATATTTTCTGTATATCTTTTCTGTCCAAAAATACATACATACATAGGTACATATACACACACACATAGGTACATAGGTTCTGTAAGGGACCTTTTTTTTTTTTTTGCCTAGTTAGAGTAGACAAAAATTTCAGACCACTAAATACACATACACATGTTCCTTCCCTCCTCCCAGGGGGCAGAAACATGTATATATGTATAGTTAGTTTAGATCGAATTACGGATAGGGAATTAGTCAGATCTCGACTTAATTGCATACGCGCAACAGTCCGAGCCGAGGTTCGGCCACTTTGGCCCCCTGGGATGTTGTTGCTTAGCTTTCGTGGCTGAGTGCCCTAAGCGCTCGCCCCCAAGCCCGGTAAAGCTGTAAAAGCCGTAAAGGCTCCAGGGCCCCTCAGGCTAACAGTGTAGTCAGTTCGAAAAAAAAAAAAAAAAAAAATCTCCAAATATAAATTCAATCCCTTATTTAATTTGTTTCTATATTTTCTTTGAAGTGTTAGTAAAATGTTTTTTAAAATTGAAGTGATTGCTTGAAATGTCAGAATAACTAAATGCATATGAATAACAGAAAAACAATTTTTAAAAATTTTCCTTGCCTTTTCTGGGTAATAACCTAAACGGTTGGACCTAAGCTTGGTTGTTGTGCAACGTAGACAGTTATTGTAACTATCTATCGCTGCAATAGCGGATAGCGGGTTATTGTAACGTAGCTACTAGTTACTATCTACTTCTTAGTAGCGGTTTCTGTCGTTACTCAAACCCTATATGTTTTGTGCGACGTAAAAACGTCGCTACATTTGTTATCGTACAAGTTTATTGTACGCATTTACCAAAAGGAAAGATCATTGTTGTCTTGTTCCCATACATAGGCATTTGACTGTTGATGTTGACTCTTATCTATAGAAATATGGCCTTGAAGTAAACAATCACAATTATAAATATTTGTAAAATGTGCAGTATAAATTAAAGTGTTTGTCATGTTTGAGTTTGTTGTGTTTTAAGATTGATACTTTAATTGGGTGTACATCTATACATATAATAAAATTGAAGTGTCTGTTTGTAATGTCATAATAACAGTTTTTTTACTAAATGCATATGAAAGTATATACGGATACGGATGTTAAGAAGCATAACTTAGGCTCCTTTTATTACAGAAAAATAATTAAAGTTTCGCACAAAAAAAACCTTTTTTAGTATTCTACACAAGTGGAGCTAGCTTAAAATAATAACGATTATTTGATAAGTAGTTACAGTGGGGTTGTGAACATTTATGTTTTTCAAGTGTAACGCGTGATGGTTACAGTTTCACGGTCACCGCCTCGACGGTCATTTATATCAGACTGGCCATGGTTAGCAGCACTATTCTAAAAAAAGTATTGTCGCGTGGACAATTAAAATAGGTATAAGTACCGAAAATATAATATTAAAAGGTATATGAAATGAAATTCGAAATAGATATATATGTGTATTCTGAAGGCATTTGACATAAGATAAAATATAAAATACAGAATACCTTATTTGTAGTCTAATAATATAAGTAAAACCTTCACTTGTATAGTTAATCCACATTTATGTAACTATCCGGAACAGGGCTGCTTGAAAACATCCGTCATGGGAAGTTTGTGTAGGTATATGAATTTGCAAACAAGCATCACATATCCATTCTGCTCCCGATTCCTATAGCTGCATCGCCAAGCCAGCTTGAATGGAAAGCGTCTGCCACGACTTCCATTAATTTTTAAACAATCTTGACTCTTGTCAAATATTAATTGAAAGTTTTCTACTCCTTCGAAAACCAATTACAATTCGAGTGGTCTCTTCTAATAACATATAACTTTTGTACAGACTCCAGATAGTTATGTGTGAGTCCAAACAATAAATAGAATAGTAACAAATCTAATTAAAGATTGTACGTTTTCTTAGCGATCCAAGCCTCTGCCGTAAATCAGAATGAATCTGTCATATTTCAATTATTTTCCAGTGTTTATTACAGATAAAAATGATTGATAAACAATCATTACAGTACCTATACAGATCCGAAACAAAAATAACTTCAAAAAATAATATTACGTATAGTGTCAACGATAGCTCCCGTATATAATTCTATCAAAACACGACTGCGAAAATATCCTCGTGCCGACAAACCAGCTAGGTACTACAATAGAGAGTTTTAAAAACTGAAAGACCAGCTACTAAAATAGATAGTTTTGGAAACCGTTATCATTGTTCAGGGATAGTTTCGTTTCGTTTCCCAAAAAAAGCTGCTATTACACATCGCTAGCTGGACCGGTTTTCATGGGACTTTCACTGGCTGATAGTTGATGTTATAAGCAGTAACTGAGGCTACTCCTATTTTAATAAAATATTTAGGGTACCGCGAAAAAAAATGCCTTTTAGTAGTCCACGCGAGCTAAGCCAGATATTTTTATGATATTAAAAAATCTATTCATCGGTTTTTACTATATTATGTAGAACTGGTACTAATTGTGTATTATGTTCGTCATCATCGTCATGTCCTTGCAGAATCTAAAAAAAACTATTTAAATAGCATCGGTTGAATGAAAGTTAATTTTGCCAGAAGTGTGCACACATGGGTCAGAGCGAGTTGGCTGCAGACTTTTTTTTTTAAAGTTGGTTCGAAAAGACAGTAGTCCTCAAAATTTGACAACTAAATCTGACTGTTGTAGGTTTTTTTTTTAATTTAAAAAACGTTGATCTGTTTGTTTTTTTCTAAATTTAATATCTTGATTTCGAGATTCGTATCAAACGGCATAGTTCTCGTAAAACTTTATGTTTTCAAGAAAAAATACATAAATGTTCTAAACTTAAATCCGCCTCGGCTGGGAGCCTTTGACTGAACCACTGTTTAAGCGAAATTTTGCCTATTTTCGAAATACCTTCAGATCTACAGTTTTTGAAGGAGCTGAACGACGGTTTAATTTTTTTATGTATATTCCATATAGTGTCCGATCGAAACAGGCAGTCGAAACCGAAAACTGAAACTTATTTAGATGTTAAAATTCGTATTGTATACTAAAATTAAGTTTATTTTTACTATTTTTTATACAATATACAGACAGCTAACTCGCGTTAAATGAAATACAAAAAATATTAATGAAGTAACTATGTAAATAACAAAAAAAAGACTTTATTTATGTTATACTAACAGTGTAACATGAACAAAAGTATTAAACATGTTTTAACATAATGAACATAAATGAACATTTGAATTGGAGGCATGAATCCATTCCTTATCCTATTCATATTCTTAGAAGTTAAGTGATCTAAGAAGCCCTCAACATAAATAATGTATTTATGTGTGTGATATAAACATAATATTTATAGCTTTGTGATATCCGTACAATGCGTGAATACTGAATACAGTCAAACCTGGGTAAGTGAGAACTGGATAAACGAGATAACTCTATAAGTGAGAGTAATAGCCAGGTCCCGTCATTTTAAGCTCCCAAAACCTCTATTAGCGAGAAACAGAAACCTTTGTAAGAGAGAGTCGTTTTTCCCTCATGGACCTCTGTAAGTGAGACTGCTACTTATCTATACCTCTATAAGCGACAGTCGAGCTTTATTTATTTATATTATTTAGGAGGAACAAATGACAAAACAAATTACAAATTTAACATCTGCTATTTTATGACTCATTATTAACTTTCGTGGAACTTCTACCATTGTTTTTGTATTGTTTTCTCGTCAATAAACTGAACAAATCGATGACGATATCGTTAAGAATTGTGTGAACACCTGTATTGCTGGAAATGACAGTGAAGACGAGGCACAGATTCCGGAAACAGAAATAAAGATCATTCCAATGATAACTTTAAATGCGTTGGAGACGGCCCATCAGTACTTTGAATACGCGGCGGTTGTTGATCAAGCAATATTCGACAAAATTTATGAGTTAGAGATAAACATTCAAAATACAAAAACAGAAACCCAAACGAAATTGACGGATTTTTTAAAATGTAAATAAGTTCTAATTAATATAAAATTACATAGTGTATGAATTTTTGTTTTGTTTTCGTAAGCATCTTGATACCTACCCTTATAAAGTTGCTGTGACTTGTTATTGCTGCGTACCTCTATAAGAGAGAAACGCTACCCATGTACCTGCATTAGCGAGAAACTCGGGTTAGTGAGAAACCTCTATAAGCGAGAATGAGATTGTGCTCCCTTGAACTGTCGCTTATTCAGGTTTGACTGTACATTGATAAGTAGAAAATGCATACTTTTTTTGGAGGGGCCATTTCAAAGTTTATGTTTTTATTGTAATTCTTACCTTACTCATTTCTACACCATATAAATTAGGTAACCCAGATGTCAATTTTGAATAATTATGAAATTGGATGCAGTCGACTTGCCTTGACATGTCAACGCTTTGCACGGATGCATGAAATGGGAACAATATAAAAATATTCAAAACAATATTAATATAAAATCCTCAAATTATAACATGATTTCTTGTTAAATGCCCTTTGTAAAATGTAATGTTATGAAACATTCTGTAACTTAGTGTCCGAACGCTAAATATGTCACTACACTGAGCACTCGATATGGCAAAGTTCAACTAGATAAATGATAAGTGGGTGAAAAATATTATATGTTTGATTATAATTACGTCATTCGTGTAATAGAGCGACATATACGAGACAAACTAACAGGAAAATAATCGGCGTTAACTTGGTAAACTCCGAACAAAGTTGATGTATTGATGTATCAACCGCTGTCATGCCGGTCTGCGCAAATACAAGCTAAATATGTCCTAGTAAATCCTGAAATGCGACTTGTATAAGCTAATAATCACTATGAAGGGTTTTTCAGCATAATTTGGTTTTGTAATATATTTTTTATGTATTTTAAACTTTTATCATAATTATATTAATAGTCAATTGGAAAAAATCTTAATATATATATTAAAAAAAAAAGATAATATTTAAAAAAGCATCACATGACTACGAACGCTCCAGGTTTGTGACGTCATAATGCTAAAGGAATTACATCAAGAGTCAAAACACTGTATCAGCTGTGTGCTACAATGAATAGTAATTATCGTGACGTGACGTCACACGAGCTCGGTTTGTTCGGGAACGATCGGGGCGATTTCGGTACTGGATTAAAAAAATTATTTTTAATATTTTGATCGCCTTATTTCCATTACCTTGCTCATTGCCCTACAGGTGCGGTTGGCTTAGGTGTCTCAAGTCTCAAGACCTAATTTGATCCCCTCATACATACACTCCAAAATATTTAAAGTGTCTCATTGTTTCCTTAGCGTTCCACCATATTCAACAACATCGTTCTTTGACATTATTAGATATAAATTAGTTGTACCGTGTTTTAGACTAATTAGTAAGACTAATAAAAGTTTTTTAGGTAATAGTGTTAAGTTCTATAATAAGATCCTGACGCACATTACTGATTTGCCAGACTATGAGTTCAAGGACCATGTCAAGCAGGTTTTACTGTCAAAAGGTTATTATAGAGTGAATCATTATGTGAATGATAGTGATGTCTGGATGTGACTCCCTCTCTGTGCATACACTAAATTATAAATATGATTATTAACTGTAAATATTATTTATAAAGTTGTAAGAAAATAATTAAAAATGCGTAAGTGGTGTTTAACGTTCATAAGAACCTTCTTAGGGCCTAAATTGAATAAAGTATTTTTTGATTTTGATTTGACATCAGGTGAATTTTTGGATAAAATCTAAGCAAAGAAATACTAATAAAGATATATCTTTATTAAGGGTGAAATATACAGTCTAGCAAATGTTTCTTGAATAGTTGAGGGCGTTGTTTTACTATGAAGAAATTAATAAATGCTTATATTGCAAACGACCATGGATACGTCATTAGCATGATAGTGCAAATCATAGAACATCTGCTTGTGGCAATATTTACTCATATTTCTAGAATCTTTGCGATGCATTGGTATTGTAGAACATTTTTGAAGTTTATCATACTAAACATTCTTATTACAGTTGGGTCCAAGGTTCTCTCGTTCAAGCGACCTACTGGCATGATCCCTTAGACGAAGCGGCGTATAAACAAAATAGCATCTTCTTAGCAGACATCAACAACGAGAAAACTGTGAATAAGACATACATCCGCAATCTTAATAGACTGGAAAAGTTGGTACTGGTGAAATTTGATAATGACACAATAGTTCAACCCAGAGAGACTGAATGGTTCGGATTCTATGCGCCAGGTCAGGCAGAGAAATTGCTTACATTGCAGGAGTCGCCTATTTATACACAGGTTTGTTATTTTCCTTTTTAAATTTGACTTTATTGGCCCTTTTATGTAGAACTAGTGCTGATTGATGATTTATAATATATTAGTATAGACAATATTTTTACCGGGCGGCCAGGGTTATGCGTCACAACTCACACAGCTCGTTCGCACCACTACATCTCTAGTCATAAACCCGAGCTAAGTGTTCAATTATTTTAGTTTTCCATTATCTCCCAAAGTATGTGTCCAAACATGCTATAAAGTTCAAAATTTATCGTCATAAAATTGTCTTCTTTTCTAATATGGCTATAATATTTTTTGAATCCGACTGGTTGTTCTAGAGATTAGCGTGTTTAAACATGCAAACAAAAAAGCTCTTTCGCTTTATTATGTTATATTAATTTAATAATTATATTATTTAAATTATATTATAATATAAATTTATAATCTATAGTATATATTATTATTATATTAAATATATTATAGATGACTATTTAATCAATATTTGTCGTCTTCTCTAAAATACATTTGAAATATAGCGGCATGCACTTTTTATCTATGAAATATATCTAAAAATTGTATATACTTTGGATATATCGTTCGCGTATATCTTGAAATCTGCTGATTTGAAGAAAACTGCGTTATCTTGTCTATCGAGTGTAAATACACTCGACTAATTGCGATTTTAAAGTCTCTCTAGATCCTAAAAGAACTACTTATTCGCAAATTATTTTATGTAAAAATTATATTATAGAGTTCTTGCTATTATATCATGTCTTTAATGAAAAAGGCCAAGCTTAACTCATAAAGGTACTGAAAAAATTTCGTTTTAAAAATATATCGTACTGTAAAATAATATTAAACGTGTAAATTTTAAATTTACATATCGAATAATTATATATACAGGTTCGGATTTAAAGTATCGCTGGTTGTTATGCGACGAAAAAATGGATGCCGAATGATGTTAAATATAAATTTATAGTTTTAAGATTTTAAAAACAGTGCTTCGTTAATGTGAATATTTCTTTTTTTATTTTGGCGCTATTTTATCTTTAAAAAATAATTAAAAACTATTATTGTTAGGATTCTTCTCACGTGGGGTCCCGGGGCTTAAGTTATTCTCCTCTTTCTGGCCCTTCTTGTATATACTCATATTTAAATACATACAGTTTATAACTATATTTATAAACTACTTAGTTGTTTATGAGATTAAAACTATAATTGTTTTTATTTTTGTCTTAGGACCTAACGATTATAAATAATTTATTCCAGGATCGTTTGGGACTAAAGAAAATGGATAAAGCCGGCAAGCTTATTTTCCTTTCGACGCCCGGCGACCATCTTCGGTTCACTGATGAGTGGATGATAAAGGAAATCGTTAAACCTTATCTTGCTAATTAACAATTTGGTTAAATGATTTTTCATTTACGATAAGCACGACGTTTGCTAAGACGTTTTAATTAACTTTACTAAACACTTTTTTCAAATATCAAAGTTTGGTGTCTCCCTATCATCATAGAATAGGATAATAAGTTTATTGAAGTGAAACTTCTTATGCGACTTCCAAGCGTTAAATGTTAAACGTTTAACGCACATTATCGGTCTCTCCTCTTTGTGTGAGCCAGAGCGAGAGAGTAAATGTCGGTGTGTATGCATATTGCACACTGTTTAAATAAAATAGAAATGTTTTTAAAATGAAGTTTCACTTCTATCGTGTGCGAATCGCACACACACCTTTTTTTTTAGTTATTAATAATATTATACAAAGGGGCGATTTTTCAATCAATAGATAACTTTTTAAGAATTTTTTTTTAATTTTTACTGTTTTTCGAATGTTATTTTATGTAATAAAATATATACTATAATCTGGCCAGATAATATATCTATGAATTAAAATAAAAACCATGTTAATTGGATCATTGGTTTTCGCGTGAAAAGAACATCAACGGGCCGACAGACATTTAGATGTTGAGTTTTATTATAAGTATAGATTAAAGTTATACCCTCGGGTATACGCGTTGTTGTGATTCAGTCAGGAATTTTCGAGAAGTATATAAAAACCATAGATTTTTTACCAAAAACGGAATACACAAGTGTGCGCATTATTTTGTTGATTTCTTTTGTTATACGAGTTACATCCAGGTACTACTGTACACGTAACCAGAAGTAAATACGTCTATACTACGTTTTTTATTTCCAGTAAGTAAACTGACAATCACTGATGTCAAACTTGAAAATTACGTTGTTTGTAGTGTTGTGCTACCGTATATTTTACGGTACAATTATTTAAATCGTAAGATTTTAAACGCTATTCATCATACCCGATAATTTACTATTATCATAACACAATAAAGGAAACTATAAAACGTATATATGGCTAACAACTTACAAAAGAAAAAAAGAAAGCTGAGGTTGGCCCACGAGAGACGTGATTTTGTCTGCCCCATTCGGGGTTCACATTTAGTAGCTCCAGGAGATCAGCGCGTACAAACAAACAATCTCTTGATGTTTTATAATATTAATATGGATTATAAAATTTATCTAAAATGATTTTTAAGATTTTATTTCGTAAGATTTTTAAAAGCATCAACTTTTAGTTGCAAATGTATAAATTATGTATTTATGTATTATTGATTCATCGTAAGAAGACTTGCATGACACATGTCAAATGCTTATTTTAGAGAAGTAGCATAATTGAAATTGTAAGTTGATTTTACGATTATCGATTCCTTTTTATTTCTGATATAATCGATTATACTAGTATGCGTTATATAAATTGAGGGATGTGTAAGCTATGTAAATTAAATAACAATTAAAATCGCAATTTGGTAAACTTGAATGATTGAATGCCTGAATCCAAACAACAAGATGAATTCTTCTTTTTAATGATAATTGATAGTCAAAATGCATGTTTGTAGGTTATGTCATAATTTCCACGACGACGTAACAATTTACGTTCTGTGGATATGTCATGCAAGCCTTCGTATGATGAACAAGGTATAACAATAATTAAACATACTTAGTATGTAATAGGATCTGAATATAATATATTTATTTTTAGTATATTTACATACCTATACGAATAACTAAAGGGGATATATTATCTTTATAGTGACATGGGTACTGTTTATTTACGTGCTTTAAATACCTAATAATAATGTAAACTTGTGATAATAATATTTTGAATTAATGAATATAAGCAAGAATCGACGTTTCCATCGTTTATTTTCAATTAACTATTGTTATGACATATGTAATCAGACATTATTTTCGACGTCCATCTGAAAATAGCACCAGAAGTTGAGGGGCTAGCTCGTATGGCATGTGATGAGGAGAGACTAGAAGAATATTAGGTATGAAGGTGGACGGACATGGGAGTAGAGGAAGACCAAAGAAGGTATGGATGGATTGTCTGAGGATTTGAGGAACGATATGCGTATAAAAGGCGTGGATACTGAGAACCTTCAAATAACAACTCGGGTTTTGTATACCCTTATCAAATTACAGCTTTCTAGTACTAAGAATTTCTGAGCTAAGCCGCGGACGGACATTGGGAAACTGTAAGGGTTTCTGGTTGATTTCGGAACCTAAAAATGAAGAAAAACTTGACAGTAGAAGCTAACAGTTTTTATTTATAAATATAAAAGAAAACGATAAAACACGAAATGTCGAAATTACTCAATAAGACTTTCCAAATCCATCTGTTTCTGCTTAAAGATCGATCGGTCGATATCAACGTCGCTTTCTGCACGCGTTTCTACGTAGACGCGCACCCATCGGTTGTACTCCGAGTTGCTCTTGATGTATGGCGCGTGAGTACCGCGTATTTTATGCAAAGGGAACTTCACGAGACACTGGAACATACACCTTTCTGCTATTTTGTAGCTGAGAGAAAATATAGTTATTTAATCATTATGTACTGTCATTTAAAAAATTGGTATCTAATTCTAACCTAAAAAGTTCAATGGTCTCATAAAAATCCATTTTGTCGAATGACACAGATTTGAATTTAACATCCATTGCTACAGTTACTAAATAATCTAATTTGATGAGGAATGTTTTTTCATGAATTCAGTTATTTAGAACAGGCTTTGCAGTACTGTGAAGCTGTGGAACTATCATCCGGCCTCTCCTTCCTATATTCTTCAGACAAATCGCGAAGAGATATTTGAGCACGCCGGCATTCATTACATCAACGACTATAATTGTATATCCCTAGGAGGTCGCCGATGTAGGATTGCACTGTGCTTAGTTGCTTATTATCAGACACAGTGTCGTGACTTTACAGTACTACGATTAAAAAAATGATTGAAATAAAAATATTACGGATGAAATAACAATCGGCCGTTAAGTTTTTATTTTATTATTCTGTTTTAAATGTTATAAATTTACTTTGCGGAACAGCATTAGTAAATTTCAATTTTCACTTAGGTGTTGTTTACTATATGTGTGTAATATGAACAAAATTATATTATGCAGAAATGATTAAAATTATAATGAATATGATTCTTACTCGTAATTATTCAAGCAGTCCATTCGAATAATATTATAAGCTTGGTCGTGAGCTTGTTCTTTGCTTTTCTCTACTAACATTACTGCTAAACCTTGCCTCCGATATTCTGGCAATATTGACAACATTTTGATCTGTAAACATAGTCAGCCTGAGCAGTGTTCAATATAAGAGTGTCATCCCTAGTCCATGATTCGAGTTGTGAATTCAAAGGATTTTTAAAGACAAAAATGCTTATTGTGGATGATCTTTTGAAGATAGACATGATATCGCTGACTTTTTGTAGGTCTTTTTGAGATCTACAATTACGTTGAACATTATTTTGATTTAACTCTTATGGTTCACGCAGCGTAAGTCCCAAAAGCTTTATCTAACAAAATATGTTCTATAACGTGGCCAGATAACATACCTATGAATTAAAACACAAACTATGTAAATCGGGTATGTGGTTTTCGCATGAAAAGAACATAAACAGACAGACAGAGACACGTTGTGCTTTATAATATGTATAGATATAGAAGATGTAATAATAATAATATATATAAATATTTTGCCTCGGTTGTCGAGTGGTACCGGCGGAATGTTATCATTTAGATGTCCGCACATTTTGAATTTTTCGAAATTGGGGTATATTTACTAATTTAAACTAGTAACACTATATGGTGACGGTGAAGGACAACACCGTGAGGAAACCTGAACGCTTGAGAAATGGTCTTGTAATACCATTATATGTGTGAAATATATAGAACTGTTGATTTCTCGGCATTTGAAATCGCCAATACGTCGTGGGCTGACGTGACGTGACCCTTGAGAAAAGACCTCATTGTCCAGCAGTGGGAGACTTACAGGCTGATATTATTATATAATTTAATTAGCGTTAGGGGTTCATGAATCATGTGAGAGATCCTCATATAAAACCGTAATGCAAGGTTGTTGTTAATGACTGGATCCGAAAAAGTTAAGATCCGATTTAATAGTGAACCTTTGAGGTAAGAGGCTATTTTCAACAGTATACTTGACATGTTCACAATAATGTCGATGTAAATTGGTTTCTCTTATTCAAAGAAAATAAGTTTCAACGGAGATACCTCAAATACTTTTTGATACTTGAAAACTTCCCAAAGATTTGGAGTCTCCTGTAATTTCGCTATGAAATATAAGAAATCTTTTGTGTTTGGATCCTGCGAACAATTAAAATTCAGTAGTAGGTAGATAGTTTTATTCAACATACAGGGTTAGGTATGTGCTGCTTACGTTTAAAATATTTATATAGTAGATAACGCGAGTGTTTGCTCAACGGAATAAAATATAAGTCAAGATGTCGAATAAGTTTAACTATGTATTAGTTTTTAGTCTCATCGTAAAGATGGCGTTACGTGTTACAATGTGACGGTTTACGCTTTAGCGATCGAATTTTCGACAAATGTAAGAAGACTTGCCTGTTTGATACATATGATAGCTACTTGCATACAGATTGGTTGATGTTTCTGATCACTGCTCCTTTCTTAATGGGTTGTAGCATGATGGTAGATAGCACATAACCTTCCTTGATTAATAGTCTATAAAATACTTTTTCAAATCTGACAGGTAGTTTCAAAGATAATCGCGGACAAACACAAACAAAAAAAATCCTTTGAGCTTTCTTATAATTAGCTATAGCTAAGATAAGACCAATAGATAAGACCTATTTACCTATATGAGTAGGTACCTACCTATATTGGAAATCATCTTATCTACTTAACAGACTGAGTTGCTTAGACAAATTTACGTAATGAACTCATCAATTTACCTGTCGATAAAAAGCATAATTCCTTAAGTTCTTGGGATCAACGGGACTGCTAGCAAAACTCACACTCAGTCCAACGACAGAACCATCATCAGTTTTTGCAAATAAAGAATTACCTGAAACATTTATGAGAGGTATTTTTTCATCTACATGTTCAAAGCAGGAGTCGTTGTCGAGAAGCGAGGAAATACCGACAGTCGCTGTCGCATTGCCAGCATATTAGCCTACCAGGATGTAAGTCACTACGTCATTATTTCCGAAACGTGACGCACTGAAGCAAATAAGTACGTCGAGTTTTTCATATATTATGTAAGGTGCCTTACCAGCCCGTTCTGGAACATATACTAATCAGCAGGGTGCACGTATGTTGCATGTGGCCTATGATAGAGACATGGTAAGTAATTATAAAAGAAAAGTATATACGTAGGGCACACTAAAAATTTCTGGAATGAATAAGAGAAATACTATGCCTGTTCAAAAATAAATTTAATTTTACTTAATATATTGTCCTTCAGCTGCAATGCAGTTTTTCATGCGAATAAACCAATTTTGAAAACTTTTATGCCACTTCTCCGTGGTGACCTCGGAAATATGCTTTTTGTACTGTTTAAGAGCCTTTTCTGGTGTTGAAAACCGATGACCGCTGAAATAGTCCTTGATTTTTGAAAACAAGAAGAAGTCACATTATGCCAGGTCGAAACTGTATGCAGGATGACCCATAACATCTACGTTTTCCCTTTCAATAATTAGTTTATCTGTTTGGCCGTGTGTGAGCTGGCGTGGAAATTTTGCAAACCAACTAATAAACAGACAACTTTCATGGTGCTTCATTGCCAAAAGCAGTTTGAAGACGAGCAACACACTGCTGATGCGTCAAACTACACTTAAAATCGTAATAAATTATACTAGGAAAATTTTCATGACTTGGTAATATAGACACGCAATGTTTAAAACGGCGCCAAAATGGTAAAAACAAATGGCAAATAGATGAAATAAACTTCATTTTAAAGCCAAAGAGTGTTCCATTTTTGAAGTGAAACTTCTTATGCGACTTCCAGGCGCTAAACGTTAAATGTTAAACGTATAACGCACATTATCGGTCTCTCCTCTTTGTGTGAGCCAGAGCGAGAGAGTAAATGTCAGTGTGTATGTATATTGCACACTGCTTAAATAAAATAGAAAATGTCTTTTAAAATGAAGTTTCACTTCTATCGTGTGTGAATCGCACACACACCTTTTTTTAAATGGCGTAATTAGTTTTTAAATATTCTTAATGTAAGTGGTCAGTTCAGTAAATTTTGCGTCCTATGTAATGTATTACAAAAATACAGCGCAAAAATCGAGAACTACCACTGCAGATAATTGCGTATTAATCGTAGCACCATGGCTCGGAGAGGTAAATGCTAAAAGCCCCACGCATATCTAAAAAGTAAGATAAATGAGGTGGACGACCTTTTTTGAGTGTTTTCTCTAAGTATTTTATATTCTTTTCTTTTTTATCATACCAAAATCCTAGGGTCTTTTAGTAACATTAATTTGCTACATTTCATAATTGTTACCTATCTTTCATCGTTAATTTATGAAGCGGCAGAGTTTTTAGCCGCATGTTGTCAAATCTTAAAATATGCCAATGCCTAGTTGAACCAGGTACCACTAAGCCATCGCATAATTGCATCGTTTCATCACAAGCTCTTCTAAATGTACATAATCCAAAATGAATGTGAATGCCAAAAATCAGTAGCCGGAGCTGGACACCAGTTAATGGTAACCTAATAATGAGAATTATATCAATCAAATGAATTCTAATGTATTTCTAATACAGTTTCAAATGTAATTTGAAAAAGATTCAAATGCTATCTAACAAGTATTATCTCTATCTTTCTGGTCTTACAGTATTTTTATCGACTCATTCATTTTAAGTAGGCTAGTTTTTTTCTCATGCTGACCGTTGACGACGCATCTTCACAGACCATGAGCATTTTCACTTTACGCTGAACGCACGCGTCATTAAATACAAACAACATGTAAATAATGGATGGATCAGATTCTTTTGTAAATTGGCAGGTAATTCGTCAAAACTTTTAGACGGCATACAATAATACGACAGTAGTTGTCGTCGTTTTCTTCATATCTCGACTGGCTGTAAAACGTGACAAATTCTCGATCTCGATCAATGGATGAACATAATTATAGTATTTTTGTTTATAATTTTTTTGCTACGCGACAGCGGTTAGCGCCAATGATCGGTGAGAGAAGAAAACCAGCCTCAGTGTTGATGAATACTAAACATGATGTTGGTTATATATTAGCACCTTGTTTTAATAGACTAATAAGATATTCGTCCAGAGCGCGGTCATTACTGAGATCCATATTACGTGCGCGCACAAGGACATGATCTGGTAAATAATATTTTTTTAACAGGTCTATTGCTAACTCGTGGTCTTCGCTTGTCACGGGAGTCACAACGAATTGATCCGGCTGTAATATCAAATAGATAAATAAATAATAACAATTCAACTGCAAAAAAATAATCATTCTACATAATAAAGTTTTTTATAATTTAAACATTGTAACTAAAAATTGCGTAACCTATTTTTCTATGCAGACTCTTTCGAACGATCTATGTACTATTTTCTAGTTGGGCTGTAACTATTATCATCTCGTAAGTTCATGTAGGTACCTACTATCGTTCTTAATGTTAAAATTAACAAACAATAACTGATACCTTTTCCTGGTGAATCAATTCCTTTATACCGAACACGTTGTGACATCTTTTAACGGGTAAGGATAATAATTTTATCGAACGGAATTTTAAAAGTTTATTTAACTTTAATAAAATCATAACTAAAATTTCGAAAAGACTTTTTTTTGACAACTGGAAGACAGACACATGCCAGCCAGCCTTCTACGAAAATATAATTATTGTGCCAGTTTGTAATATAAGATACTATAGACAAACTAATAAAGTTATGATGATAATGATGATCCTCCTGACCGTTGTCGGCCACAGTGAATGCTTCAACTCCGACGTCCGTGTGCTCTCCAATGGTTAATGTAGACAATCTTCGTTCGGAAAATGCGTGCACATAATGTGAGCACACCATTCTCGAAAGTGTAACTATTTGCCTGCTTGCTTGCTTCAAGCTCAGAATAAAAGATGCGCTTTGCCACTCGTAATAAAATTATACAAACATGTAGATCATTGATCATAATTGTTGATCATTGATTATAAATTCTCTATACTCTATATTCTACTTATTTCATATAAATAGTAAAGAGTTGTAATGATTGTTTTCTCAATCATTTTTATCTTTTTATTATATATTTATTTCACCTTATTTGATTCCTAATTAATTCATTTATTATGTTTCGGCTGCTTCCGAAGGCATCATATCTTTAGTACATTTATTATATTTTAATACAAACTTCTTTTACGATTTATATATCGAATAAGTAGGTCATATACTAATGTTGTATTTTGGCTGAAGAATCTTTTAAATTTAAAATATAGAAGGACACGAAAATAATTGAAACATGAGATGGATTCTGACTTACGGAGAGACACGGATCGCTAAAGGAATTGTACAATCTTAAATGAGAATTGTATAAGTTTATTTATATCTACTATTATATTTATTGTCTTGACTCACATATTTGTCTGGAGTCGATAAAACTTGTTTTGTTATAACAAGAGACCCCTCGAATTATAACTGGTATTCGAAGGAGTTGGAACCTTTTACTCAACAATTATTATAAAACGAATGAAAAACCTGGCGGATACATTCAATCATGCTGGCTTGAGGAAGCAGATATAATAATGGAACAGAATGGAGTTTTAATGAAACACAAGCGTCTCACGACGGAATTTTATTAACAGATCTTTTACGGATATATTAAAAACTTGGACATTTCTTACTAGTGAAGGTTTTACTATCATAAATAGACTTTAATAAGGTACTCTGTTTTTATATCTCAGTTAATGTCAATGCCTTCGGATTACACATATTAATCTATTTTCCATTTTCATTTCCATAACTCCTTTTAATATATTTATTTTCTGGTATATTATACTTATTTAATTGTCCACGTGACAGAGTCGACATCTGTAAATTAAAGAAAAAATACTACGGGTGTTTTAGTATTATGGATAGAAAACATTTCCACAGTTTCTGAAACTTTGTCTAACTTTGTTTGAAAATCTGTCTGACTGTCTGTTAGTTTGTACGCCAATCACACAGAACTACTTGATGAAATTTGGTACGATTATTGGTACATTTAGGATGCATTTTTACACGTACGGACATTTGTATGGTCTATAAATTGCGTTCAAGTTGTGTACATATAAAAAAGGAATGTATGTGTATGTAATATATTTAAATATAGACCGAAATGAAGTGAAATTATGCAAAATGAATACAAATTATTTTATATTCAGGTAATTTTCAATAGAAATCAAAAACGTATTTATATTTTTCATTATTATCCATAGATGGCTGTATACGGATTAGTTTATTAGCTTTTAATGTTCTGAGACATAACAAGGCATTACTTTAATAGTAATAACATTGTAAAATTAGGAAGCAATTTTTTTAATTTAATTTAATTTTTGTATTAACATTAAAATTATCACCAATTTGACTAAATTTTAATTATCACCCTTAAGTACATTTTCTGTAAGAGCGTTTAAAATTTTTTTTTAAATGATTGGATTTTTTTATTTATCTTACTGTCTATTTCGTTCTAAATTTCTACAATAGATGGTGTTTTTGATGCTATCGAGATTTTTATTAAATTATACTAAACAGACATGCTATATTATTCACTAGCTATTAACGGTTCATAAAAATATCATTATTAAATAAACTTAGCTTTTTCGAAAGGATTGCAAACCCTTAAATTTATATATTGAACTACTCAGCCCATATTCCTTCTGGATAATATTAGTTAATAATTAAAACAATTTTACTTGGACATTCTCAAAGGGCTTTTGATTCATAGCGCTATGATTTGGATTGAAATGAATTTATAATGCTTAATAGAAAGTGGATGAAATGTTCTCAGTATTCCATTGCTCTGAAAAGAGTGAAAGCAGTTCGTTCACGGGAAACAAGGTAATACTATCAGATGAGACTCTAGAATTAGATACTAAGAAAAAATTACGCTCACCAAAAACCTGTATAAAACGACATATTAGGTTAAATACTGATCGATCGAAAGTAGTGAAAGGCTCACTGCTAACCGTCAGTGTCACGCTGAGTCTCAGGAATCAGAGATATTCAAAGAGTGTGAGGCATGGCTGAATGCTAATCGTGAGTACCACGCTGAGTCTTAGGAATCTACAGCATTCACAAAGCAGGAAATACAATTGCAACACGAAAATTCGATGTTGCATTTCAGTACACCTACATATCTACACATACATATCACAGTACACATACATATCTTTTCATACACGAAATACCACACGGACGAATTTACAAGCACAGCTAGTAATGTGATATAGCGATATTATTTATAAATTAAATACGCTTCTAATATATTAGGATCGAAGCCTCGTAATGCTATATGCCAATCTGAACCACGTTTAATAGTTAAACTTATTAATTTCTGAATATTACCATACTCATAAACATAAAATATAAGTGTACCTGCGACTGTATAAACAAACCTACCATTATGTATTTGTGTAATTCATTATTTTCGGATCGTAAAATATGTTTTTAATTATAATGAATGTGATGAAGTACTAGGTGTTATATGCATTTTATATTACCTACACAAATAATTAAAACGGTATTTACATTAACACAAGAATGAAAATATGAAGGTACTTGTTACTACAGTATGTAAGTCAATTATCATTGATTAATGGTTTCAGTAATATTTGTTAATGTTTATATTATAGATAGGTTTGTATTTTTATTGTTCAATTAGATCGTTATTTTTTAAATACTTATTTCCTTCTCTTTATTAGGTTTTATACAACAGGTGTACGATATTGCTATTGTTAAAATACAATGCAAGAAAATAAGCTAAATAAGATTGAATTAAATTGTTTAATTATTTTTTTTGGTTAATATTTACTTTTTTTTATACTACAAAGGTGGCAAAAAGGCATACGGCCCGCCTGATGGTAAGCGGCTACCGTAGCTTATGAACGCCTGCAGTACCATAGGTATCACAAGAGCGTTGCCGACTTTGAACCCCAAGGAGCTCTGGGAACCCTACTCACCGCAGGAACACAACACAAGATACATTTGGCTGCGATCTTCTGTAGGGTGGAGGTATTCCACCATTTGGGCTGCCCCAAGTAGAGAGAAACAATTGGTACTCTCTTATCTATCGTATGTACCTATATGTACCTATATGTACCTGTCGTTACTGAGATAAATGAGAAGTTACTATTATAATGTAATATTAATTTTATTTATTAATAATTACTATGAGATACATAAAATGCTAGTCATTGTATTAAGTAACGAGTAAGTAGTAAGTAACGTTTCAAAATACCCTATGAATACTAGACTAGAATTTATTTTTTCAGGTATATCTTACACGATATATAATTGTCTTGGAATCAATCTTATTGATCTGCCGACAGAAAATACACATAAAACAAAATTGCGTTTTGAAGTAATAAGAGCATCGAACTCGTATCCACGGATAAAAACAACAAGTAAAGATTTACGAAGATATTGGCTTGTGACCAAACGTATGGCGTCACAGGAGCTACACACAGGACAAAGAGAAGACGAAAAAGATACGAACTTAAAAACCAAAATTTCAACTCTCGTAATGCAAACATTACATGACACCGAGAGGAAAATCAAGTCGGTTCAATATTTGAAAGACAGATACAGAGATCGTGCACCTTATAGAGCAGGTTTCATACTAAGCATGGTGAAGAAAACTAGAGACGTACTTAACGAGTTGTTCAACGTCGCTGTGAAACATAGAGACGATTGGAAGGCTTTGGAACAGCTGAAGATATTTGAGTTAATCGTCCACACAAATGTTGATACAACGAATTTAGTTAGGCAGCTTGTAGAGATTCACATACAGAACTTTAACACGTCGGCTACAGATTCGAGAAGAGTCGTTGTATTTTGAATTTATTGTAATATGTTATTACTTAACTAAAGAAAAATAATTATTATTAGTTTTCAAGTTGATAAAGCGATTGAATTATTGACTGAATTACCATTCCAATAATAAAATATCCCAGATACTAATAAATTAGGTACAAAAGATTTAAAAAAAAAGGAAATATTGGGTATATTAAAAAAACTTTAGAAATTACTATTAAAAATGTTTGTTTTCTGTCCTTTTCTATTGAAGACAAGCTACAATGCATTCAGAAGACAATGCACACGTGCACACCAACCGCATACTGTACAATCTTAAATAATGAGGAGGCGCATCCCATCTTTCCCAGCCGGTAATTATTTCTCAGCAATGCCTCAGAAACACCTGCGCGGCTGATGAGGTCTGCGTCGGCGGTAGTGCATTAGTTGATGACGTCACGCCTCGGTGATAACATTCAGTAATGGTACAAGTATGAAAAGGAACTATTTAAAAAACATAACATACTATTTTTAAATTTAAATAAGGTTAAAGAACTAATTTTAGTATTCAAAGCTAATTCCATTATATATTTACAAAATATTCTTTCGGTTTCAGTCGTATTAAATTTATTCAACAAACTCTCGACCGCGTCACCGCGAAAGCCTGTTAACGCATGCTATCGTTCTTATTCCCCGTACTTGTCTACAGTTTGCCAGATTGCTTAACATTTATGATTACTGCTCCCCTCTTTAGGGTGGTAGCATGAAGTTATATAACCTATACCTTCTTCATTAAACGGTTTCCAAAATGGAAAAAGAATTATTCAAAATCTGAATGGTAGTTTTAGAGATTAGTGCGTTCAAACAAATGTACAAAAACGAATCTCTTGAGCTTTATATAGAACTCTACTAGGGTTAGATGGTCTAATGGATTTTTACATATTTTTATCCACGCAATGGGTTTATTATGGCTAAATAAAGAAAGCTTATGAAAAGAGTTTCATAGAATAAAAAAACACTTCTCCAATTTATAGAAGCAACCGAGTGTCCGAGGTATTTGTATCACATAAAACAAAAGAGCACCACAATGGAAAATACGAAAACTTTTTTGGCACAACCAACGGAGTGTAGGTAAACGTGGAATAGACGTTTTGGTTTCAGGGCTGTCAAAGACAGGTAACTAGTATGAAATTATTTATTATTAT
The DNA here is from genome assembly GCA_947532125.1 of Saturnia pavonia. Classification (NCBI taxonomy): domain Eukaryota; kingdom Metazoa; phylum Arthropoda; class Insecta; order Lepidoptera; family Saturniidae; genus Saturnia; species Saturnia pavonia. The sequence goes on along the minus strand of OX383907.1, from coordinate 5,631,743 downwards.
TTTTTTGAGGGAGTTTGAGAAGACTGCATGTTTGCATACCTGATTTATGGAATGTTGTTTTATGTCTTGTTGGTTTACTTTAAGTTGGTCACGCAAGAGATAAATTGTTAAGAACTAACCAGTAAATAAATAAATATGGAAACACTATTTCACACACCGCCATTTAATTCTTAGCTAAGCATGCTAGCAAGTATGTTAACTAAACTGTTGATATTAACACCCAGACATACAAGCATCATACAAATGTCAGTCAAATTCGAAGATCGAACCCGCGACCTCTTGGCTCAGTAGGACTCACTACCACTACGTCACGAGGCCTGTCCAAAATTGAATTCGTGAAAACCTGGAGAACCGTGGTCAGATGACAGGTCAAGTGAATTCTTTTTTCAATGTCAAAGCTATAAACATCGACATGACAGGTCTTTTAAAAATGTTTTGAAGAATTATTATCGCTTGTCGACTTAACTGGTAAACTTTTCATTTAAAAAAATGCTAATTTGCTAACAAGCAAGTGAAGCATGCTTTGGAGACACTGTGGTAGCGTTTACGGACACCGCGTCGGTCGACGTAAGTCCGAATCCCTGCAATGAGACTGAGTTTTCGCTGCAGGAAAACATCGTGATGAAATCATAGCATGATGATAGAGCATTGTCTAATGGCCGCTTAGCTAGCTACCAAAAAGGTTGAAAATCTGTCACCAAACACTTATAGATGTGTTCCGGCAGCTGCAATTGAGATCAAGGCCTCCCACTAGACTTAACATGTTACCAACTTCAGCCACATCGTCACTTATTAAAATCAGGTGAGATTAGGATCAATCGCTAAGGGCCGTTTTCAATAACCTAACTATCCGTTGTTCAGTTACTAAAGATAGTCAAATCCATCCTTGTGGCCTTACTTTCATTTCAATAACTTATCATTGGATAGTATTTCCTATCGAATGTTTCCATCTATCATCGTCATCGGGAGGATGGATAGGTAGCCTGCTAGAGATAGGAACGCTCATATAAATCGAACTTACCTGCGTTTTAATATAAGTTTCAAACGAAACTAACTCTTATTCATGAAACGCAAACTATGGATATATTATATTCTATTTGTACTAAATGGTGATAGCGATCTTTCCATAAACTCAGATATTTTAATGAAAACGGCCGTAAATCTATAAAGAATAAAAAAGATAGCTTGGACTCAAAATTTAAATTTTTCTAATTATGCGATGAGTCCCATGTAAAAAAAGTCCTACGGCTTCTCTGTTTACTACTCTCGCGATGAAAATCTTTCTGTATGTTCTGTCGATTATACTTGAGTTGAAGTCGCATCAGCAGACCTTGCAATCAAATCTTAGAGTTTGAATATAAAGCATTGTTAGATAAGATTCGAGTAAATAGTGGCATATAATATGACATACAGTAAACGGTAAGAAAATTTCTCAAATAAACGAGTTCCGGCAACCCTGAACGATTTGTTTTATTTACATGCTGAGGAAAACACTACAGCAGCGTTCTGATTGCTAAATTGATCATTGTTTCGGCAGTTGCTTTATTTAAAATATGAAACACTGCGTTCCATCAGACTACGTTGCTGCAAACCTTTATAATTATAAAGGATGTTACGCTATTGATATAATTATTATATTATTTGAATTCCTCGAGCACTGGTATTGAAAAGAAGAGAGGTAGGCACAGATAAATTTCTTTGCTTACTTCCCTTTACTTCAGGCAGTCCAAATGGTGGAATACCTCCACCTTACAGAAGATCGCAGCCAAATAAACTCGTATTGTGTTCCTGCGGTTAGTAGGGTTTCCAGAGCTCCTTGAGGGGGTTGCAATCTTGCAACGCGCTAGTGATAGTAACGGTATAAGCGTCCATAGGCTACGGTAGTCGCTTACCATCAAACGGACCGCATGATTGCTTGCCACCTTAGTTTAAAAAAAACATCTTTGAGAAATAATATATAGGGAATGATTTTAATAGTTAAAATAAACATTCTACAAACTGAAATTTAATTTGTTTGAAGCTGATCCGTACATTACTATCGATTCGGCTGTGGTATAAAGTCCAGTCATCATAGGGGGTTGACCTAAATCGACATACCCAGAATTACCCCACCCTACATACCCAAATGGTTTTTTTTTTTTGCATTATTTAATTTTCTGACCTTTGACCCCTGACATAAAAAACTTGCGACCATCCAATTATGTGTGAATTTTGAGAATAGTTTTAGGATGCCAAAATACAAGTTTTTACGTGGTAATATACTGGGTATGTCGATTTTCCGAGATATTCACCTAATTTGGCCTAAGATGACTGGACTAATAGGTTATTTAGCCAGACGCTCGGTAAGACAGTACTATTGGACATGTCGTAATTACTTAACTTATCACAGATTTAAAATTAGATATTAATCCCGACGCAACGCAACCTGCTTATTAGCTTTTATATCACAAAAGCTGGCATGTTAGAAGAAAACTATTAATTGTACCTATATCATAATAATTCAAAGAAACGTAAAAGAGGCCAAATTCATTTGGACTACATTAGGAATAAGCGTCATAATTTGATATTAATAATGGAAAATTGATAAGTACATAACGTTTTAGGGTTCCGAAGTTAAAATCCATTATTGATTCGCTAAGTCCATCTGTCCGTCCGCGGCTTAGCTCAAAGATTCTTAGTACTAGAAAGCTGTAATTTGGTATGGGTATACATATTAATCACGCCGACAAAGTGGTAAAATAAAATCTTGGTTTAGGGTACCTCCCCTACACGTAAAGTGGAAATGTTTTTTTGTCGTCTATCCATAATATAGAGTGTCGTTGCATAGGTCGTTCGAAAATATTACGGGTGTGTGAAAACTATTTTTCGATTCATGGATCAGTTTGCGAAATATTAAGCTTTAAAATGCCCATTTTTGTTAGAATCAAGTGTCCCCCCCTCCCCTGCCAGCTAAATGGTTGTTTTTGAATACGTGAAGAAATAATGGAAGTTGGAATTGGAATATTTAGTGAATTTAAAAAGAAAACTATCAGATGTAAGTAGGCTTTACAAGTTAACGAGTAAGTTAAGTTATAAAAAGTACTTAGAGAAGTAATTTCGTATAAATTCAATTGAAAATTGAAAAGCCCCCTCTCAAAGTCTGCACATTGTGACGGTCAATTACGGAACCCTACAAAGCGAGTGGCCCGACATGCACTTTTTTATAAATTAAATACTGTTTATTGTTCTCCTTATTTATTTATTATTATGTATTTTTATTGTGCAAACGTAATTATTTTTTTATATTTATAGTTATGCATTAAATAGTTGCGTATTATAATATTCTTTGTTTGGCTTACTGCATTATGTAAAAGTAAATATCTGTATGAAGTAGAATGTCAAAAACTACGAGGTTAAGTTTTTGGCTAGAAAATAAATATAAAATTTATGTACCTAACAGTATTTATGAGATCTTGATTAGCTGATTCAAAATGTTATTAACTTAAAATTTGTAAAAACTTAAAAAGTGTACTATGCTAAGGTTTAGCACGGTAGTGTACACAGGTCCTATAATAAAAAATAAATCTTCTCTATTAATTATTTAAATAATATAAGCATCCTGTAAAGCTCGGATTTAAACAACCATTCTGAAAATATGTTGGTATAAGCACGCAACTGGACATCCCACCAGTAGTGGCTTACCGAACGACCGCCTAAATTTCATGTACTACGGCCAAATTAGTTTGGTCTTTGACATAATATTAAACACTGCAGAAATTAATATAATAAATTGATAAGATTCAACATTGAAATATCGATTTGTAGACTTACATGTGTATTATTTTTTAAGTATTAAAATTAATTTATTTGTATATGTCATTTAAATCGCAAATTAATGAATTTCATCAAGTCAATTCATTCAAGTCATACTTCCTTGGCGCGTGTTGAAAAAAATGATAAGATTGATTTTTTACATATTGTAACAAAAATACTATACCATGAATTTTCTTGCTAAACCTCTTATTAAGTGATGAAGGATACTCATAGTTTTAATGACTCGATGTCATTTAAAAAATATACTTTATCAGTGTCATCTAGAAATTTAGACAACAAATTGTTGTTTTTTCCACTATTTTATTTTTATATTTCAATATTGTGATCATGTCAATTAATTATAATTCTAAGACGCGTACATAAGTACATGTACCCAATATTTGTTTTAATAAAAACAATACAACCATTGTAACAGTGTATTTTACCGATTTATATTACGTTATATTTGGTATTTTTATAAATTTCACTCATGAATAACTACTTTTTACAATTTGCAATTTACAATTTACAATTTTTTTACAATGTCCGTTTCATGTTTAAAGTATTATACATAGTATATTAAATTTCTTAATTAGTATGGGAAAGTTTAGCTTTGATTTACGAGTCAGAAGAAATTGTATAAATTATAGTTACATTGTTTTTGAAGTGAAACTTCTTATGCGACTTCTAAGCGTTAAACGTTAAATGTTAAACGCTTAACGCACATTATCGGTCTCTCCTCTTTGTGTGAGCCAGAGCGAGAGGGTAAATGTCGGTGTGTATGTATATTGCACATTGTTTAAATAAAATAGAAAATGCCTTTTAAAATGAATTTTCACTTCTATCGTGTGTGAATCGCACACACACCTTTTTTTTAAATTAATATGTCCGTTAAAAGTAAGATCCTTATAAAAGATAGTAAATTGTCGTCCGATTGCACAAATTGAAAAATCTTTAAAAAAAATATATGTTCGTTTAAGTTTTAGTGGAAAACGTAAATTTAACTTATAAACATGGGTTTTTTTTCATCATTTTAGGAAATCCATTATAGAGATAATAATTAGAAGTAATGCATTTTGAAAATATCTACAAAATATCAAGATTTCTCAGGTGTAGTAGTGTGCAGTCGTCGACTTGGTCAGTTTCTTTCTTCCGACTAGAATTCACAGCTAATTGTTCCATTAAACAATAGAGCCTCTTTGCAACAGGAATAATGCACCATTCATTGTTCAACAGCAAAACTTTTGTATTTATTTTATTTTCAACAATAACGTTTAAAGATAATCTTAAATAATTATTATATAAATAAATGAAATTAATGATATTTTACTTTTTTAAATGAATTGTTTAACTATTTTTGTTAACACTCTTATATTCTACTATATACAAATGTACTCTAACCTCTTATATTAGCTTCACTTGTAACTAAGTAACATACAATGTAATAATATCTTAGAAGTCAATTTTATAGACTACTTCTAATTGTTGTATCGTAATGAAACTTTATATGTATATGTTGTTTGGATGACAACACTATAATTTGGTATCTTGAAGATGAACTGATGACGGAGCCCGTAGGTGTATAGTGGAACTCTTCAGTGGTTACTAGCAAACCCCTCGAATTTAGGCCCATATGATGCCTTTTGACAAGTCAAATAGATTGGTCTTGGTAACGAGATGTCATTATAAGTCTAAACATTTTTTTAAATTTTATTGCGTAATTAAAGCTTGTTTTTGATTTTTTTAAACTATTTAAACTTATTTTTCGAGATTTAAAAAAGTAACTATTACTTTTTCGTTTATTTAAGGCATATATCTTTTGATAAGTACCATTGTTTTTTATTTTTTAAAGTAAATCTATATAAATAAAAATTTAATTCTGTTCCTTGGTAAGCGCATCAATTGATAACGGCTTGACCGATTTGGGATTTTTTATATTTAAAACTCGATAATCCGAATTAGGTTTTTATGGCAAGAAAAATTGGAAATATTTCCCGGAAAACTTTCGATTTTTTGTATGAACTCTAACCATAACTCACTACTCAAAGGGTGGATATGTGTAATTTTTTTTGTTTTATTTATGTTCATGGAATGTTATCAGGAAAAAACGGGATAGATGGCGCTGTGGTCGAGTTATTGAGAAGGGGAGAACAACGTCTGCCGGGCCAGCTAGTAACTGATATATAATGGGTGAGTAAAAAACATAAACGATAATAAAACAATGCTCTTTTATACATGTTATATTAAGTATAACGCACGTAAACAATTTGTATATAAAGAACTTTTTTAATAAAGAAAATATTTCAATCGGCCAAAAGCGAATTTTAATTAATTACATTCGTTTAACATTGAAACATCACTTGCTTTCAACGAATCCCAAACAAAGCTCAGATCAGTGTATTATTTTATAGACAAATCGAAACAGATCGAAATATACACTTACATAATTTAATGTTGTTTTTCAGATATAGTTTCATTTACTTACCTCGTAAAGTTCAAAATATGTTGTAATATTCAAACAGTTCTACTCTTTTGACCTGTAAAGTGAATAAAGCAGGGAATGGAAGGGGCGTGTCCGTGGCTCGTCGCAAATATAATCAAGAGCTGAAAATGTACTAGAGCTGAAATTCATTCTTTATAATTTTTACGTAGCCGTTTTTTGCTTGGTTGTGGATATTATTCTTACACTAAATGGTCCCTGATGGATTTGTGTACTAATAATTTACACTATATATTTATGGAAGTGCTGAGCCGTATTCAAAATAGAAAAAATTTACATATAGTTGTTTAGTAGTATGAAATGGTCTACCGCTGTATAACAAGCTAAATGTAATAATGATAGCTTCGTAACAAATTGTAATTGTAACAAATGTAAGTATGTTAAGTGTACTGTAAAGTGATATATAATAAATAAATGACATAAAATAAGTAAATAATACCTTGCAGATGATTAAGTAATCAGCTGTTTAATTGTATTGAGCTGATATCATAATTTTCAGCGATAACTGGTTTTTGTTACTGAACATGTATCTGCAAGGAACGGAGCGAAAATCAAGTACAAAGACGCAGTTTGAATTACATAAATATACAAAATATTTCAGTTAGCTTTTTTGTTACAACCATGGTTACAACCATTATTACAACCATGGTTGTAATAAATCTGTTTTTTATAAGCCTACTAATAATAGTTAAAAGTCAAAGTAATCAGTTTTAAATTCCTTTTAATAATCTATACTAATGTTATAAAGTTGGTGGGTTCGAATACTTTAATCTCAAGTTCCACAAGTTCAATTTGAAAAATTATTTCTGTGTTAGGTAGTCCGTTTATTGTAGAACGTTCTAGATGATGTAACATTACACGAAGACTCTAAGCAATGGAGCAGCAACCATAAACATTAACCAGCTTGACAAGCTCTTGGTAAGTATCTGCCGCCTTGGTAAGTATCAAATCTGCTGCCAAGCACCAATAGGTGTGCTCCGGCAGCTGCACTTGAGAGCCAGTCTTCTACTAGGTTTACTAGGTTACCATCTTGGGCCACAAGATCAGGTACACTTAACATCAGGTGAGATTGTGGCCACTACGCCAAACCTATAACGATAAAAAAAAAGTACGTACGCATAATATCTATAAGATGTGCATGTATAACCAAAATTTAACGCGGATGAAACGCGCGGCAAGGCCTGTTTATAATATAATTATTTAAAAAAATAATTAAAGTAGGTAACTGAACTGTAATATAACTTCGACTCTACTCCGTTCTTGTGCTCTAATCAACGGCACTCGATGTCTGTGCACAGCCGCTTTCTATATCACAATGCCGCTATTACATTTGCTTAATAATTGCCGCCTGCCGCCCTCTCAACACCACCACCCACAATCATAACATCCCCTGAAGTCGTTTAAATTAATTTGTATTATAAAATTTTTTATGAGATAACAATGAAGATGTCGTCGCGCCGCCCATTTTACAGATTAACTTTCCCATATAATACTCATTTTAAATGATTAACTATGGATTTTTTATATATTCAAAGGTATTAAATGCGCATCTAATGAAACCTACATTGTAAATAAAATTATTTCACAGAAACAGTAAAATAATAAATGTACTGGCTACATAACAAAAAAAAAACATTATATATAGTTTCAGAATGTTTTTTTTTATCGTTATAGGTTTTTGGCGTAGTGGCCACAATCTCACCTGATTTTAAGTGACGATGTGACCCAAGATAATAACACGCAGAACCTAGTGGAAGACTGACTCTCAAGTGCAGCTGCCAGAACAAACCTATTGCTGCTTGACGACAGATTTTCAACTTGAGGGTGGTAGCTAGCCAGGCGGGCATTAGAAAAAGCCCTACCACCATGCTATGGTTTCCTCACGATGTTTTTCTTCACCGAAAGCTCAAGTTCATTACAGGGATTCGAACTCATGTCAATCGACGCGAAGTCGTACACACTACCACTGAGCTATCATTGCTATATTGCATTGCTAGCAATGCTTGCTTCATGAATTTATGTCAAACAAATAATTAAAGTACATCTAATACTGTTAAGTAAACAATTATTTTATTGTGTGTTTGTTTTCTTGGAAACTGTTCTAACGATTTAAGTAGATGAAATTTTATACGCATTTAGATAATGTTCTACTTTCCAAGTTTACTTAGATAGATGTTTTATTTTTTACAAAAACCGCGCGTAGTTCGCTGTTTCAAGTAATTTTATTTAGTCTTTATCTTAATCGGAGACTATTATTATCAAAGATATATTTAAGGCAACAATATTTTCTGTCACCAAAGTTTTAAATTCGTCACCAATATATATCCCCTAATTATAATACTTATTTTGTTATATTCTACAATGTATTTTACTGATTTTATTTATTTAGGTTAACAGCCGAGTTAACATGGATATTGTCACCTAAACTATGAATATATTAGGTATTTTAGAAATATGTATAAATTTTCTCAAAGACCGGAACAGTTTTAATACTAGAGATAGACATAATATGGTCGTACCATATTTTTAGCGTTAGTAAAACCAATTAAAGTTAAATTTGTAATAGTGTTAAGTTCTATAATAAGACTCCTTACTGATTTGTCGGCAAAAAAATTTCAAGGAGCATGTCAAGCAGAGTTTGCTGTCAAAAGGGGTGATCATTACGTTAATGATAGTGATGTCTGAAAGTGCCTCCATTCTGCGCGTCCACTAAATTATTAATACTTATTAACTGTAAATATTATTTGTATGTACAGTTGAAAAACAAAAGATAAACCCGATCCAGTTCCTTGCCTATTCTTTTCGACGACCGCGATGTTTTCCGAATCGGTAGTAGGCAGTATTGCCAGACTAAAATTTCAAATTCCAGCAAAAAAATCGGGAGACTGGACTAAAAAATCAGGAGGTAAATAAAATATTTCCTACTTTGTTTTCTTTATTTTATGGATATATTTGACAATACATTTTTGCAGTTTTTTTGCTTTCTTGAAAATCATAACAATTTGTGTTCCTTAATACGTTATTAGTTCTGGAGGCAAAAACTCTGGTACAGAATTTATTTCTTCTAAAAGAAGACTCTAGAAAAGAGTAAGAGCTTACTGACTTATGATTAGCTATACCCCCAATGACTCAGCGCCAAGTTTTCTGTTAAGTTAACTAGCCCCCAGCAGGTACACTACTTAATTAGTTTCGATGACAGTGACATTTCTCTTTCAAGAAGTATCTAATTTAACCAAAATGATACCAAGAATAATAATAAAATAAAATTAAACTTACATTTTAAACTTCTTTTCATTGAACCTTTGAATTTATCTTCCTTTTTTCATTTTTTATTATAAAATTAAGAATTATTTTATTTTATTTGTCGGAGTCTTTTACGTATTCACTTCTGATTAAGACATTATAAATAACTAAACTTAATTTAACTTAAAATTCTATTGTTCTTCTACAGTTATAGTTCTTTCTCCAGTCTCAACTCACTCCAATCAAACAATTCAAACCATTATTATATGCAAAATTTAAATGTAAGACATATCAAGTTGCACCGTAAAACAAACGTAAATTAAATAAATTTAGTCGTGTAGTATTGGCAGGTAGAGGTCTTTCCCGTACGCGTACGTCACAACATGATATTACAGAATCGGCAATCGAAACGGCTTATTGCAAAAACACTCTTGGTCCATTGAGTTAGGATATGTTATACACTGTCTAATTTCAAAACCTAATACTGTTAGAAATTATTGTTTCAGTCGGAAGACTCGAATACGCTCCTTTTTACGAATATTTTATACATTATTCGTAAATATACATTTCAAAATTAATAAAATCGTAGAAAAATCATGTCTGGCAACACTGGTAGTGGATAGTATTTTGATGTTCATCAGTGCCTTAATTGAATAAAGTATTTTTTATTATTATTAAAAAAAAAGTTATACAAGACAGTATTTTTATTAGAAATGACCCATATAAGGGCAATAACCGCATACACAGTAAAGTCGATAATGGTAACTAACTGAAGGGAAAAACGCTCCTCCAAATTGAAAAGGATAAAAAATGGATATATTATAATGCTTTAAGAGCTTCCAACTTATAATGCTTTAAGAAAGATCGACCAGTTTGTTGCTGATGCCCATAAAATGTGATGTGTTCAAAGATATATTGTGAAGAAGTGATTGACGATTTCGTTCATCTCAATATCAAAAAAGGTAGACTTTTAAGGATTAGCCTTCGTACTTTGATACCTTAATGCTGGAAGAGCTATTTTTGGGTATTTTATTATTAATTGGTATTTAATATTTACCCATTCGTTTAATGTGATTGTAAGGAAATAAAAATAAGAGTTGAATAAACCTAGAATTTTTCTTATCTATCAATTCTTTTTCTTTCCCTGTTTTAATAAAATAGTCGTCTGTCATGAATAGTCATAGAGGTCCTATTATTATAACGTGGCCAATAGGTCAAAGACGGTTCTGATTCAATTCCGAATCAATTGACGATGTTTTGACTCGCAATAGTACGATTTGTAAGGTCGCATAGATTTTTAAAATTATAATATAAACTGCACAATTTTTAAAATCTGTAGATTTTTATAATCATAATACAAACTGCTTGAATAATTAATATAAAAATATTGTAGTTTACAAAAACACTATTCCTGGTACAAGCTTTTGAAAGACGTATCTATATTATTATAATATAATAATTTATTGATAATCATAATGTTCCTGAGATACGATGAAAACGTTTTAATTTGTTAAAGTAATATTTCAAGCACATCTTTTAGTTTGGTAGATATTTTAGATAGGTGGTTGGCGCGTGGATAATTGTGGAAAGTAATAAACTGCTGAAAACTGTGCCACCTAGGAAGATTGTTGTTAACTAATTGTACCGCGCGCAATACCCTCTAAGTGTGTTTCAAATTATACCGCTTAAGCTCGGTAACCGCTACCGCCATCCGCTTATAGTGTTGCGTGCAGTATGGGGGTAACCGCATGATCTATGTTGCGCTCACCGATGACCAATCGCACGCTCCAAGCACCATTGCCTGCACGCCAGCTAGCTGCCTTAGGCCTTGGTGAGTACACATTGTTTTCCTAATCCTCCTTTTTTTAGTCAGTTAAAAGAGTAGCCTACGGCTTGAATTATATTAATAATAATAAAAATAAAATAAAATATTTGTTGTATTTAAATTTGTTATCATGTTACTAAAAGGCTCGGTCGAGTTATCAAAGAAAACATTTACTTAAGTGTTAAATGAAATGAACGCAAATGATAGCGTTAAACGGACATTTGGTAAATGTCTATGAATCACGTAAAGCGAGACTAAAAGTAATTACTTCAGATGAAGCGGCCTGATAGAAATTAGTTTAAACATGGTCACCATAATAATGTTCTCATTGTGGACAACTCGAGAAATTCAGTCTCAAAATCAATTCATATTAAAATACTTTTAGTACATAATTAATTATCTTAAAAGAAATGAAGAAACACGGCGCGGTAATGGGATAAAGCATAGAAAGGGGACTAAACATATGGTCAAGGATTATGTATTTGTCTAACTAATCTTTAGCCAACTGCTGATCGAATTACATTTTAAATACAAGCAATTGGACAATTGATACCTTTTTTATAAATTTTAGAACGTTTCACTTATTATCCATATATTTTGAACGGACTGCCTTCCATTGATGTTATAACTATTCTATAATTACTAGAAAAAAATAATACAAATACTAGGAATAAAATAATAGAATAGAAAATTATAATATTATTCACCGGTGGCCGCCCGCTTTGCTAGACGTATATATTTTTTACTATATTACTTTATTTTAATAATAAAATTGTATATTAATTTTAAGAACTTTTTTTATACTACAAAGGTGGCAAACAAGCATACGGCCCGCCTGATGCTAAGCGGTTACCATAACATATGGACACTTGTAATATCATAGGTATCACTAACGCGTTGCCGACCTTAAGCTCCCTTACCCCAAGAAGCTCTGGAAACACTACTCATCGCAGGAACACAACACTAGGTCATTTGGCTGCGATTTTCTGTAGGGTGGAGGTAATTCACCAGGTATTCCTTTATGAATTTAATATCTAAAATCTATAATGGCAGGTGTACTCAAAAAGTCGATTGGAAGAGCTTTCCAAGTCGATCGCTGGAATTCTGAAAAAGTATAAAAATTCTTGAAAGTGTAACTTTAAAAGATAATTTCGAATAAATCTGATTTAAATCTAATTATCCAAAAGTGTTTAAAAGTCATTACACCCTCGTTTAAGAGTATCTTTGAGTGTGACCGCCACATCGGCTTTAATTAAAGGATTGGCCGTTTTTCCGGACGCTCCACCCGCCGCCACGGCTAGTGCGGTGCCAAATACGTGTACTCTATTTTGCGTGTACGTAATTAGCCGGATCAAACGAGCTTCACTCGAGATACGAGGATTTCTGAGGCGAATGATTTAAATGTAAAGGATTTGTTTTTCATATAGGTATACTATTTAGAAGGATATCACATTAAACTGTATTAAAATCTTCTTTTAAGGTTTAGTAGTCGCCGTGTATGATACTTAGTAAGCATATTTTTATAAATTGCTTAAGAAAACTATTGTTCTTCGGTCGACGATAAGCGCAGTAAAGTCTAAGAATAATAAATAAAGTTTAGATCGCCACGCGATCATCATCATCATCATCACGCTGGCGCATCATGATCATTTCAGCCGAAACACGTCCACTGCTGGACATAGGCTTCCCCAAAATATCGCCATAACGACCGGTCCTGTGCTGCCCGCATCTAGCCTTAAGTCTAACTATTCTTCGGGCTATGTCGGTGACTTTGGTTCTCTTGCAGATCTCTTCATTCTGATTCGATCACGCAGACAAGCTCTGAGCATAGCCCTCTGCATTGCCCTTTGAGTGACTTTGAGCTTTCTTATGAGGCCCATAGGTAGCGACCACGTCTCAGCACCATATGTAATCACTGGCAACACACACTGGTCAAAGACTTTCGTCTTGAGACATTGCGATATCTTGGACGAGAAGATGTTACGTAGCTTCCCAAAGCTGCCGTGTGTATGCCGGCTAAGAATCCTTCGAGTATTTCATGCAATCCACGACCATACTGCGATCGCCAACCCGCTTATCAAGCGTGACGATTATGCTCCCCAAACCCCAATTATGAAATATAGGTATAGAAATAAAATTTAGACTCCTAGTTTCCGGCAGCCCCGCTATTCCTGGCTCCGGTAGCAGTTATGGTAACGGCGGGGCAGAGGGTGCAAACATGGTGAAAACCATGATAATATGTGAACAAAGTTTTCTATATCTTATCTTTGCCGTACCGTGAAACTGTAGAACCATCTTCCAACTATTGTGTTCCGTCCTTCTTACGGCATCGGGTCCTTCAAGCGTAACATGAAGAGATATTTTTGGCATGACTGCATTGACCGCCGGTAATTTGCTGATCTCTCGTTGGTCGCCGTTGTCTTTGGATTGCACTGTGCAGACCATCAGGGACAGTGCAGTAAATTTGCCGAACTACTATAAAAAAAACCACAAAGTATCATTCAGGAAATGTCTTTTTATTTTATTTTAAGGGTTTTTATCCAATTTGCACATGTTAGTATAACCGTACACACATCGTAGTATAACCGCAAAAAAAACATAGAAATATGAATTTGACTGTCACAAAACAGTGCCGTATTATAATTCTTCCATGCCAATAGTGGGTTTTCTCATAATTTGTTTGTTATTTGATATAATTGAGATTAATTAATTCCAACACCGTTTCACTGATCGCCATGAAAGTTGATAGATCTAAGTTCAGTATATTATAAAATTTCATTCCGTTTGGGTCAACTAAATATGTTAAAGCTCAGATTTAATGAAAGTTAATTTACGCGCGAAACATTTCAAAACACTATTCACCAAAATACAATACATACAGTATTTCCAATGAAAAGTATAAAGAGAGGTATACAGTATAACACTTGAAATATGTAGTTTTTTTTTCTGTGAGTAAACTAAAATTAAAAATAGCACGAAATATGAAATCCGCTGTAACGAATAATTAATGAACATAAACAAAAAAAAAGAACCCTTTTGTACTAGGCCCGTTTCCCGACGAATATTCTCTATTATTGTGCGCTCTTTAACAAACTGCATTCGGAATTAAAAATTTTCATTCTGCGCTCTCCCCGCCGAGTCTTCGTCCTTGCAGGAACGGGATCACTTTGATTATATTCTCTCTTCCACCGCAACGTAATTGGGATATTTTGTCGGAACAACAATGGACTTGCACATTCATTCGTTTTAGGTATCATAATTTTTTTTCTCATTTCTTCTAACAATGGCGCGTCTATCATTGTTAATGTTGTGTACATTTTCATTACTTTGTTGTACATATTATGATATGTGCCATACTTTTGATTTTTCAAATATATCCTTCTGTACACCTAGCGGTGCCCCGCCGCTCCGCATGCGTTTGTTAGACTGTAATTATTTTCGTCTCGTATTTTTATTTTTATTCATATTATTGAAGAATTTTATAGCCTCACAATTAAGGCTATTCGAGAATATCGACATATACTCTCCGAGTACAAAATTTACTCAAAATCGGTTGTGGATAGATATTTTATGATTTCTAAAAGTATTATTTACGATTTTTATTGCCTGTCAATTTTGGAATAACACATACTACTCAACTGTGCTACCTTTTTACGAAATTTCATCATAACCGGTTGAGAAAAAAATTAAATGAATTTTTTTGAAAAAAGAAATAAAGAAATTGTACGATTTGTTCACATTAATTACAATAAAAATTTCATAATCATGAAACATAGCCTAATGAAATAATGCAACTACTTATAAATAATATAATTTTTTGAATAAAATGTCATTCATTAGATTACCTTCTACAAACATACAAACTTTATCTCTTTATAATAGTAGTATAGATAGAGAAATGTAATTCATGGAAATAAGATAAAGAATAAACATAATAAACTTGTTTTAAATAGCAGTTATATAAATATTTTACAGAAATTAAATGCGCAACACTGTCACAAGAAAAGATTGCGTGAGGGCGACGCGACGCGACAACCCGTCACATCATCAACTAATGTGCACTACGTTCTACACCTAGGTTATTGTCGCAGGTGAAACTGATACCGCAAGAAAAGGCTAAACAAAGAAAATAAATATCTAGAAGTGAAATTGGTGTATACTAATCTACTTATTAAAATACTTAAGACTGATTGACAAACAGCGCACAGCTTAAACCGGTGGATGTAGAAGCAAGAAATTTTACTAAGAATGGATTTTTGGAAATCCGTCCCCTAAAGGGTTTTTGTTAACGTTTGTAGGTTTAAGTTTATGGCCACAATCTCAACTGATCTTAATAAAAGATGTGGCCCAAGATGGGCAACACGCTAAACCAAGTGGAAGACTGGCTCTCAAGTGCAGCTGCCGGAACACACCTATTGGTCATTGAATGAAAAGCCGAGACCTCATAAATTTAGTATATAAACTTTTTCTGATTAAAAGGTATAGTATAGATGATAGATAACACCTTTTACGTTAAAACACTAATACGTTTTAAAAAATGCTCTTCATCACGATAATATACCATTCAGTCCTTCCATGCTCCTTGAAGTGCACTTAGCAAATATACTGTTATTCAAATCCTATGTAAAGTACTTCTAGTACGTATAATAATCGTCCATCATCGAGCTTTAACTTTTAAAGCGCGAGTTTCATTTGTTCACTTTTATAATAATTAAAAGCTAAGTTTAAAAAGGTTCTTTTTATGTTTTTTTTTAAATCAGTGTAAGGTGATAGTGTGATAAAATCCACCTAAACATCCAACACCCGATTTGTTGCAGAAAAAAAGAAATCCGTCACCATAGCGAGGTATGGAAATGCGTGGTCTATAGAATGAGATACAAACTATGTTTGAGAGTAATTTCGTAAGTCACAGGTTGCCAAGAAATTCGGTATTCACGACCAGCAGCTAATATCACACATTAGTCAAATCATTGACAGGAACCTCTTATTCTGTAATTTATTAGTCATCAATATATTTATTACCGCTCTGACACTGAGAAATGATGTACACATATCTTCCAAGAGATCTTATTTGCCTGTTCCATAGATTTTGTATCCACGTACGAACAGGTGTAAGACTGATTACTTGCCGTGACACGCACCACGCTAATAAACGGTGTCACCGCATACAACTCGCATACATAACCCGAGGGGCAGACTCAATGGATAATCACGAGAATACTGTATTGTTACTTTACAGGACCCATTCAGAAGTGTTGTAGCTCAGCGTCTCTTCTTTAGAAATTTTAGACTGTATTGCTGATTTGAATCATTCCACATGTAATCCATTCGAGTAAACATTCCGTCAGAATGTCAATCTTTACTAAACATAATCGCGGTCAATCACAGACAGCTCGCATTCCGGTATCAGCCGATGTGCATCCAGTAATTCAGCACGGTAAGGTAAAATACCCAGTAGATGACACCTTAATGATTTATTAGTATGTTTATTGACATAGTTTGTTATGAAATCATCTTAGATGGAACTTCTAAATGGTAATAGTTGCACAAATTATTCCCCTTCCAGAATGTGACAAGAATTGTAGCAATAAAACTAATGTGTATTTTTATGTTATTTTTTAATAAAATAAAGGTACTATGCTAGTAGTTGACACCTAGTGAAAACAAATATATTTTGTAGTTGACACTTTTTCTTTTCAGTAGGTTTTACATAGGTATGCTTATATTAAGACTTACACAAAAAAGGAATGTAATGGAAGTAGATACACAAATCACTGGAATAAGTACAGGGAAAGAGTAGTTCACCACTCTTTCCTGTACCTAATCCAGCTTTTGTATCAAGACTTCTTTTAATACTAAATTGATTTGAAGTCTTCAGTTTGTTAACCGACTTTGTAACTGACTGTACCTATATGTATTTATAACCTCACAAATATATCAGTAATCAGTGATTTTGGCCATCTCGATCTTTGGCTTCCTTTTTTTTCTTAATATTTAATTTTCTTCGTCAAAGTGTCAACTATTGGTGCAGTGTCAATTACTAGTGGTTTTACCTTAGTAGGGATTTGTACCCAGCTGCATCAAGTCACATGTACATGGTGATAAGCCCGTCACAATAACTTTTTTTAATTTGTCGTGTTTCAGGATCAGTCTACAATGATCCAACATAAAAACGGTGACTTTTGAGAACTAAGTTAGAATGCTTCGATTGCTAATGCGTATAGAGTATTAGACCCTTTAAAGCGATACAGTAAATATGTAATCTTTCTAAATTCATTTTTAACATGCCACCAAAACGAATTCGCAAAGGGATCCCTAAAATGTGTTTCTTAAATATGATTCTTTTGTAAACATTTGTTTGGGATAATATTTTAACTGTTCTGCCGAAACGGACTTTTCATTTGGCCCTACCCTAGCTTCTATAAAATTATATGGAGCAAACAATCTACGTGGGATGTCCACTATTTCTCAAACTTCATATCCTGGGTAATAAACCAATGTATGTTTCCAAATTACAGGTAACAACTGCAATTCATCCAAAATTAGTACTTTTGGTTATAAGTAATGCTCATACTCATGTTTTCTACCTTGAAATAACAAGCAACATATTAACCTATATATTATCTTATATAAAAATCTTGTGTACGTCTTTTAGTAATTATATAAGTTCCAAACGATTTGACCGATTGAGCTTCAATTCCCATAATATCGAGATTTTGGATTCGATGTATGGATGGATGTATATTTATTTAAATTTTAAATTACAATTAAATTTAATTTAGGAAGCGTGGCTACTGATCGAAGTGTGATCCAATAGTGGCCCGAATGTGACTCCGTATGTGAGACGATTCTAACGGTGGTGACGGGTTCCTCGTATCGATACCTTGCGCTTACGATGGTCGGCATGTCGCAATAGTTTTCCATAAATATAATTAATAATGCAATCAATGGTTCTCATGCATTATGGCGGTGTAATATATAGTTTCGTTATTGTACACAAGTGAAGTGGATTGTAAATAATAACTAAAAACATGAATGTTAAATTGCCACAAACTCCCTGGACAGTTTTAACTAGGGTGCCGTCATGTTGAAGATATTTGAAGATTAGATTGAAGATTAAATAGTTAGAAAAGTATTCTATGTACGTGACATTGGCAGAATTGTGTATGAACACAATTGCCGTTAAATAAAAAAACCTTCTAAATAAAAAAGTTATAAAAAATACAAAATGAATCAATATTGTTGCCTAAAAATGTTGAAAACCACTGTCAGAGGGAATGCGCACTCTGTAAAAATTACAGAATGAAAATTGCGGCCCGGCGCCGCTGAATACATTAATATCCTATATTGAATACATTATATAAAAATATTGAATGAATACACCGCTAAAACGAGAGATGAATGGAAATTGGCAAAAATCCCCGGAGATTTTATTTGAAATGAGATGCTTTCGATTACATTAATACTTGTTTAATATTAAAGTTATTTATGAAAAATTATAATGAACATATATAACTAGCGGTGTCCCGTGGCTCCGCACGCGTTTTTACTCAGTAATAATTTACAACCTGTTATTCTATTTTTACTCATATTAATACATAAAATTACAAATAACATATCGGTTGAGACCAATAATAACGACGACTTCACTGTCGTTTCTAGGGTTAGGTCGAGAAAGCATTCTCGGCCTAACTCGCCAACTAATGACGCGGACTCGCAGCCTGCGGCCAAATTCGTGGCCCAGGATAACGCGCGCGTCGCCGTTCCTAAGGCCGCCGCGGCCCCCGCTACCGTCGCCGGGAAAAAACCGCGCCCGCCTCCCCCTGTCATCATCCAGGATAAATCGGCCTGGATGAAAATTTCAAAAAAACTTGCGGATAAGAAAATCCACTATCTAAAAGCCCGTAACGTCGCGACGGGCATACAAGTGCAGGTCGCGTCTCCAAAAGATCATCGTGATCTAACCGCGCTCCTCCGAGAGGAGAAATATTGTTACTACTCTTACGCGCTCGAGGAGGACCGTCTCCTCAGAGTAGTAATTCGCCGCGTCCCGGTCGAGTTAACCGAGGATGAGGTCAAATTTGACCTCATCGCCCAACAATACCCGGTTAGGGAGGTACATCGGATGTACCGTTTCGATAAGAAACAATTAGATTTGGTCTTAGTCTTTTTAGACAAGACCCCCGCGGGCAAGGCCATATTTAATGTTAGGACGGTTTGCGGGCTCTCGGGCATATCTGTCGAGGCCCCGTATAAAAATCAAATTCCGGCCCAGTGCCACAATTGTCAATTGTACGGGCACTCTGCCCGTAACTGTTATCTACGTCCGCGCTGCGTGAAATGCCTCGGGGATCACGCAACGAAAGAGTGCACGCGCACCCGCGACTCTTCGACTCCCCCGAGTTGCGTGCTCTGCGGGGAGTCTGGACACCCTGCGAACTATCGTGGGTGTCCTCGGGCTCCCAAGACTAGGAAGTCGCGTCAGGTTAGGAATTTTGCCCCACAGAGGGCATCCCGCGTTCCAGCCCCTAGGCCGAAGCCTCTGCTTACACCAGAGGACTTCCCGAGCCTCCCGAGCGTTTCCCGCGCTCCGGTGGCTCCCGCCCCCGCACCCCGCGCGGCCCCGCAACCCGTGCGTGCCCCTCAGGCACCCCGCGCGGCCCCGCAACCCGCGCGTGCCCCTCAGGCGGCGTGGGGCCCCCCCCCTACCCGACCCCGCCCGCAGCCTCCGAAGGCTCAGGGCCCCGCGGCCTATAGTCCCAGCTTCAACTTGGACTATATGGCGATGCTCCTCCTGGAGCACGACGTTCAAGATGTACTGGATTTCGACCAGTGCATCTCCGAGCTCGGCCCAGTCGGGGTCATTAGGCACTTCCCGGCCCTCGCGTCGACGTTACAACGTCTGACCAGGGCCACGGTACAAAAATATAACTATCAAAATGACGCGTATTAAACCGAATAGTTTAAACGTTTCATTTTTTAACGCGCGGAATTTATATCCCCAACGCGATTTAGTAGCTAGGTTTCTTAGTGAAAGGGAGATAGATGTGTTTCTTGTACAAGAAACACTTCTAAAGCCCAGCAGGCGCGATCCGAGAGTCGCGAATTATAACATAGTTAGGAATGACCGTGTCACCCGAGGCGGCGGCACTCTCATTTATTATAAGCGTTCCCTCTACTGTATGCCAGTAGATCCTCCTACACTTACCAATATGGAAGTGTCCGTTTGTAGAATAGGTATGACTGGCCATCCGTCAATCATACTTGTGTCTGCATATCTCTCCCCGAGTAAAAGACTCCTTCGGTCCGATCTGGAGGCGCTACTTTCACTCGGGCAATCTGTAATAATAGCGGGTGACCTCAATAGTGGGCACACTCTGTTCAACAGTACGCGTAACACCCCTAACGGGATAATACTCGATCTGTTGTGCGATGTGCTCAATTTTGACGTCATAGCGCCGCTTGAACCTACACATTTTCAAGATAACTGTCGTCCGACAGTACTTGATATTGCTCTTTTGAAAGGAGTCTCGCTTCGGTTACGTCTTATAGAAGTCGTACACGAACTAGACTCGGATCACCGTCCGGTGATTATGCAACTAGGTCAACACTTTGACACGAGCCCTCCTACAGTCAAAGTAGTTGATTACGCGATATTAAATCGTTATCTTTCAAATAACGAATCTCCTTCGAGTTTAGATAGGATCCCGGACGAATTGGGGTCAATAGCGGACGCCGACCTAGCGATCGATTCCTTGGTTGACTATCTTCAAACCGGTGTCAGGGAGGCATCCAGAGAGGTGCAAGCGGCGAACGATCGCCGCTTTGTACTACCTGCCGACGTGCGTGCGTTGATCACGGAAAAGAACGCAGCGACACGTGCACATGACTCTTATCTCCGACCGTGGATAATACCCGTAGGTTACGTAGACTTCAGAGAGAGGTCAGAGCTCGCATCGCCGAGTTCAGAGGTCACCAGTGGGATAACCTAGTAGAGGGCCTTACGCCGTCTCACTTGGCCTACTGGAAACTCGCCCGCTCTCTCAAGTTAGATGGCTCCGGATCGATGCCAGCCCTCGAAAGAGGGCCTGGCCTCCCGCTCGCGTTCGATAGCGTAGATAAAGCGGAATGCCTTGCCGACAGTCTGGAGAGTCAGTGCTCCCCGAACTGCGACAATGTAAACTATGCTCATATCAACGATATCGAGTCCTCGGTACAGGACTTAAATTCGATACCCCCCGCGGATAACCTCACCCCGGTCACGCCAGATGAGGTCTGTTCAGTCATCAAAGGCCTTAAGCCTAAGAAGTCACCTGGTCCAGATGGTATCAGGAATGAAGTACTCAAACTTCTTCCTGATCACATCATAGCTCTTTTGGTCTGCATCTTCAATGTAGCCATAGCCCATTGCTATTTTCCAGCCGCCTGGAAAAAAGCTATAGTGATAGGTATTCGTAAGCCCGGCAAAAAAGCTTCGCTTCCCGATAGCTATCGCCCGATAAGTCTTTTAAACACCTTAGGAAAACTTTACGAGCGGATCCTTTTGAACCGTCTCAAGACTGTCATTGATGACAAAAATTTATTTCCGCCTGAGCAGTTTGGTTTTCGTGCCAGACACTCTTGTACCCATCAAGTGCACCGCCTCACGGAGCACATCACTAGCAACTTCGCAAGAAGTAACATAGCTCCGTCCCGTACGCTTGCGGTCTTTTTCGACGTAGCCAAGGCCTTCGATAAGGTCTGGCACGCCGGACTGATCCACAAGCTACACCAGTTAGAAGTCCCGGATAGGTTAGTTCATATAGTCCGCGATTACCTCACAGACCGTTCCTTCTGCTACCGTGTGGAAGGTGAGCTCTCTAGCTCTCACCCGGTTCGCTCAGGAGTTCCACAGGGCTCCATTCTCGCGCCTAGTTTATTTAACCTGTACGTCAGCGACCTTCCTCGACTCCGAGGGGTCGAGGTAGGGCTCTATGCTGACGATACTGTCATCTACGCTTCACGTAGGAACAGATCTCATCTCGCAGCCACCGTTCAGCGAGCCGTGACCACTCTCGGGAAGTGGTTCCGTACATGGCGAATCGCTATTAATCCCGAAAAGAGCGCCGCGATTATGTTCGATCCGAATAAGAGGCCATTGCCAAAGACGCTCAAACCTCTTAAGCTATTCCGTAGGGAAATCCCATGGGCCACCCGGGCTAAATACCTGGGTGTCACCCTCGATAACAGACTTAAATTTAATGCACATGTCAGTATAGTTCGGAATAGGGCCGTCATGGTCCTATCCCGCTTGCGGCCCTTGCTTAGCTCGGTAAGCAAAATGTCCAGGTGGCATAAGCTTACACTATACAAGGCATGTGTAAGACCTATATTAACATATTGTTGCGCCGCGTTCGCTCATATGTCGAAAAGTAACTTTGCCCGCTTGCAAAGAGTTCAAAATCGGTTCTTGCGTCACCTGTTAGATCCGCCGCCGTATGTACGAAACGCAGATCTCCATAGAGATATGGAACTGCCGTCCATAGAGTCGTACGTAAAATATCTCTCTAGGAGATATTTTGATTCAGCGTTGAATCACCCTAACGTGTTAGTTAGGAACGCCGCGAATTACACACCGAGTGTAATTACAGACATTAAATTCCGGTACAAACGTAGGCCGCGAAATCTCTTTATCGATCCCGATGACGATATCGAGAAAAAGAATCAATTTTACGCGTCCGACCCCATACAAACAGCGTGCCTGCGCCCACGCCCGCGAAATCACCGTTCCCTTCGCAGGGGACGCACGGTGAACTTCGTTCCCGCACACACGCCACGTCCACCCTCTCCTGCGGCCACTCAAGCCTAGGTCCGATCCTCCGGCATGGAGCCCTTGAGTCTAGCAGCCGCTCGCGCGATTCAGTGACACTGCATTCACTAGCTACCTACATACATGCATTACACTTTTTACAGACATGCACTACACTTAGGTACATAGGTTCTGTAAGGGACCTTTTTTTTTCTTTTTTTGAGGCTAGTTAGTCTAGATCAAAAATTTACAGATTACTAAATACATATATACTTGTCTCTTACCCTCCTCCCAGAGGATAGCGACATGTTTATATGTATAGTTAGTTAGATAGTGTGATAGGGCATTAGTCAGATCGCGACTTATTTGCAAGACGCGCAACAGTCCGAGCCGAGGTTCGGCCACTTTGGCACTCTCGGATGTTGTTGCAAAACTTTCGTGGCTGAGTGCCTTAAGCGCTCGCCCCCAAGTCCGGTGAAGCTGTAAAAGCCGTTCGAGGCTCCTGGGCCCTTATGGCTAACAGTATAGTCAGATCGAAAAAAAAAAAAAAAAAAAAAAAAAAAAAAAAAAAAAAAAAACAAATAACATATAAACATATGTATATTAGGGTGCCCTAAAAAAGTTTTTTCCTACTCACCTGAAAATACACTAATTTAGCATGTTATAAGAAAGCTAAAAAAAATCAACTAGATTAAAAAAAAAATTAAAAAGGTCACCCGAGAATAAAATTTGTTTAAAATAGTTATTTTTTTCTCGTCTTATAATTATGGTCTACGGTAGACATTATAAGTACTTACATATTTTGAAACTTTTAAGTTGACATTTGATTTTATAGAGGTCGCTCATAATTTTTAAGTATTAAAGTATCGTACTTTAGATGTTTTCGAGTGACCTGTCGGACACAATTGTGTCTTACAACCCAGCAAATGTCTTTAAATCTGGGTACATTTAAATTCCAAAGCACCCTATACATATATGATTATAGTGCCGTAACTGTTTCACACGAATCTAGTTCTATTGAATGACTGATTCATTACATTTCGCGAACTATAGTTTTAATCAATTTTGTAGGCAGCAAGCGAGTCCGATAACCGTGGCCCAACAATACCCGGCTCGCGCAATCAATTTGTATATTCAATCAAAGCTCCACTCCGCCAGATACAAATATGAGATCTCTAATTGAAATGTTTTAATGAAAAATATAAATAACAATTTTTGTAATTTAAATCATAGACATTACAACATTATTATTACCTTCGATATATAATTGCTCCATTTGTTTTTGATGCTGATTCATAATGTAATAATCATTCTAATTTATTGATGTATATTTATATCTTTAAAATAATTAAATTTCAAGTATCATTTGTTTGTGTTTTATGTATTAATTGAACTTGTGTGTTTTAAATATTTTTATTTTCTATACATATTTATTAAGTCTTCTAATAATTTTACATTGAACTATAATTAGAAATTCAATATTGTATAATATATTATCTTACTAGCAACAAGCCCCGGCTTCGCACGGGTAGCAGATAATGCATATAACACTGTTGGTTTAAGCGGCGCACGCCTGTAAAGCTCCAAGTCTGCATGATTTTTCCGAAATTTTCAACAACCATAGTCATATTTCAGCCAATTAACACAAAAACGTATTGAATTATACACCTAAACCTTCCTCATCAATAATTCCGACCTCAGATGTAAACCGTATAAAAATCCGTTCGGTAGTTTTTGAGTTTATCGCATTCAGACAGACAAACACGGCGAGATTTTATTGTATAAGTTTTAGTTTTTGTCTGCCTGTTTGTTCCGAGTAATCTCCGAAACGGTTGACGAGACATTATAAAGCATAACTTAGGCTACTTTTATTTTAGAAAAATAATTATGGATCCGCACAAAAAATAAAAATCTTTCTCTGTAGGCCACGCGAGCGGAGCCGCGGGCAGAGCTATAAAACAAATGAAATGTTAAAAAACAATTCATCTTTAGCCTTTTATGGTTCCGAAGTCAAAAGGAACCCTTATTTATAGTTTTGGCATTTTTTTAATCGTTATAGGTTTTGGCGTTGTGGCCACAATCTCACCTGATGTTGAGTGACGATGTGGCCCAAGATGGTAACACGCCAAACCTAGTGGAAGACTGGCTCTCGAGTGCAGCTGCCGGAACACACCTATTGGTGTTTGGCGACAGATTTTCAACTTGAGGGTGGTAGCTAGCCAGACGAGCATTAGAAAAAGCCCTACCACCATGCTGTGGTTTCCTCACGATGTTTTCCTTCACCGAAAGCTCAGGCTCATTGCAGGGATTCGAACTCACGTCACTCAACGCGAAGTCTTACACGCTACCACTGAGCTATCATCGCTTCAAAAAGGTGCATTTCTGTCTGTCCGCGGCTTAGCTCAGAGATTCTTAGTAATACAAAGCTGTAATTTGGTATGGGTATACATATTAATCACGCCGACAAAGTGGAAAATAAATTATTGAAAAAAATAATTGTTTAAGTACCTGCTCTACACGTAAAGTGGGAATATTTTTTTTTCTCGTCTATCCTATCGTTTGGGTCCATGAAAATCATTTTTCGTTTCACGGATCCGTTTTCGAAATATTAAGCTTTAAAGTTCCAATTTTTGTTAGAGTCAAGTGACCTCCTTCCCTGCCAGCTAAATGGTTGTTTCTGGATTGAAAAAAATCATGGTAGTAGTATATATAATGAAGTTATAAGGAAAACTATCATAGGTAAGTAGGCTTTACAAGTTAATGAGTAATAGTTAATCTATACTAATACTAATATAATTAAAGCGGAAGAGTTGTTTTGTTTTTTGTTTGTTTGTTTAAACACGGTAATCTATGGAAATACCAGTCGGCTTCGTAAAATATTTTTGTTATAGTTGTTATATGTTTGTTATATATAAAATATTTTTCGTTTTTGTATAAGATAGCCAGATTCATGAGGAATAGTATAGGCTATTTAGAATTAAACTACGCCTCTAAGCTAGCCTTAAATATTAATTTTTGATAAGTAAGTCTGAAGAAACAGCGTACCCGAACTGCTTTAGCCGCGTTGGCGTAATGTTTACAATGTTCTACAAAAATATTGCTCCTTAGTACATCTAAAAAAGTCTGCGATGCCTATCTCTGAGGTTTAGTCGTGTAAATTGTAACGGATAATCCTGGCCACCCGATAAAAATATTGTTTATAGAGAAGTATTATAAATTAACAATCAGCGATTTATTTTAAACTATACGCGGGTGAAATCGCGGGGCATATCTATTCAACTTATAAAATATATTTGGTGTAGTAATTTTATACAAATTCCATTGAAAACAACTTGAAGACCCCTCTCTAAAGGATGATTCATGTAACGCCAAGCCATGTATGAAGTAATTCATGCTACACCGGCCCGAATATGACCTGATGTAACAAAAGCATCCTTAAGTCTGCATATTGTGACGGGCAACTACGGAACCCTACACTGCGCGTGGTCCGACACGCACTTGAATCTTTTATATTTATTTTTATTATTATATAATAAAAACATATAATTATAAATTATATTGTGATATAATGACAATTTTTCAATTTCTTTAACTACTTATCCACTTTCTCATACCTTACTATATGTTATTTATATAAAATTTAGGGGTCCATTCCTTTGGAGGCATGTTTGAGTCTACTTTCTTTATTATTATATTTAAGTAATGAAAATACAAAAACTTCAACGTAACGTAATGATTAATATTCAACCAGCAATAGAACACACACGTTGTTACGGTAATAACAGGGTAATTTGCTCTCCAATAACATTGATTAACTTTTAACAATAAGTACCTAATCCACGTTTAAAATGAAATCTGGAATGTGATTAAAAATAACAGACCGCCCCTATAATACCGGCGATTAAATGAGGCTCGGATGGTTCCGTAGCGCGGTGCGTAGTGAGAAAAGAGTGCAATCACATTAACGGGTGAACCCTAAAATTTTAATCTGCGCCACAATGGGAGCAATCGCTGATTGCAGCCGGTGCGCATATGCATAGTCTTTGGGGATCGCTTAGCGTACAGTGCGGGACACCGTTATTTAACAAATAGAACTATGAAATTGCCGATTTTTAATACTGACTAGTGTGAATATCGATATAGTTCATTCTACTAAAAATTCTAAAGCTATATTAATTTTATCATCGCATTATTTTCGAATACGAGTTCTGTCGTGGCACCAACGCAATATCACGCAATATCAACGACGTTAATGGACCAGGTACCTCAAGTGAACGCTCGATAAGTTCTTGGTTTAATCTATTACATTTTAGAAATTTTGATGTCGGTAGTGAGCCCCGTGGGCTGAAGACGAAAGTCAATAACGATGAATTGAAAGCCGTAGTGGCAGCAGATTCTGCTGTTTTTTCCTTATTACGTTAACTTTATAACGTATCACAATTAATAATTTAGCTGATTTATATAAGTGAAATGATTACGAAATAATAATAATCCAAAATTAAATTATTAAATATTTTCTTCTTTCATTCAATAATAGTCAGAAATTCCCTAGGACGATTCAAAAAAGTGGCCATGATTTAATAAAACATGATTATACTAATTAAACTTTAACTTAGAGAAAACAATTTACTGTTAGCCTTGTGGAAAATGGCAATAGCAGAAATCAACCAAGATGATTCAGTTAAGAAAATAAGAAGAAAAATAACGATAACATATATACGAATTACTTATTTACTTATATACGGTGGGTCTGCCTGTTGGTATACAAACATGACTGCAAAAAATAATTAATAAAAACTTTTGTTATAGAATGAAATTTAAAAGTAAGTAGTTAGTAGATACGTCTCGTTAATATTGTCCTGCAGTATACGTATTCGCGTAACCGGCAAGGGATGAATTGTTTTCATATTAATAGTATGTCGAGAGGCATATTTACAAAGGCAACGAGAGCAGTGACAACGAACCCTTCGTTTGTTAAACTTGTTTTTTTTACGGTTCGTTAAGGCGCAGCAATCTTACTTTATATTCATATTATAAAAAAATATTTATAATTTTTATCAAAACTGCTACTTATCTAGGAATTGGAAATAATTTTGACTTAGAATGACGTGTTGCGTTTTATAAATCTTCTTGCGAGGCCAACAGTCAAATTTTTGCACGAACAAATGAATTCACAATATCTTATCTTTGCCGTACTGTGAAGTCGTGGAACCGTCTTCCGGCCAATGTATTCCCACTTTACTTCAAATGCGCCACCGTTGTTTTGGTTTGTACTGTACTTGTGCAAACTAGATACGGGTTTTATTAATGCAAAACTCCGACCGAAGGTCATTCTCCCAGATATTAAGAGAGATAGGGCACAGAGAAAAAACCAAATCAATTTTTTTTTTTAACAAAATCGAAAAAAAAAACTTAATGTAGACAGTAGATACTAAAACATTTATGAAACGTAAATATAACTTATGTAGTAAATCTTTATTAATAAATCTGTATTTCTACCTGTACATTTATGTTTTTTACATGTTTCGTGGTAGATATATATATTACAAGAAAACTTATAATGAATATGACATTAAAACCAAAATTATCTGTTTGTATGTCTGGATATCATGAAAATCAGCTTGACCGATTTTTTTAAATGTTGTACACCGGTATATGTCATTCTGCAACTGATAGGCTATATGAATTGTCAATAATACTTTTACAAAACGTAAAATATATATATAGATAATGTTTGTTAATTCTCAACAGTTATCAATAAACTTTTGTACGCGGGAAATATGTCATTCCTCAATTAATACGCTATAAGAATAAGAGACAATAATAGGAGTAAATAAATGGGAAAATAAATGGGATTAAAATAATTACTGGTTAATTATGGCTAGTAACTAATAAAATATTGCACTGTATTGTATTATATCAATTAATATATTGTAATCAGTGTTGAACTAAGAATAATCTTTTTTTATGACAAGGAAGTAGCGAATAGACATAAAGTCATAAAGTCATCTGTAGTGGTCTACAGCTATTTATAAGCAATTTACACGTTCGAATTGCTAACTGATGGTAGGTCGATGATATGCATTTAGAAGTACCTGAAGACTACTAAGTTAAAGCAGCTCGTATACGAATGCATGCTGTCAAACACACTTTTCAAAACACAGCAACAATAATTATGTTAGTCTAATTAGCGCAAATAATAAAATATTTAGCAATGTGGATAAGGCTTCGAACAATTTAGTAATCCTGCTCCACAATTATCGACATATATTAATTTAACCCTATATAGTTAAATTCCGTTAATAAATTTTCATAGTTATTATTACAATTAAAGATAAACTTATAGCTTAATTTTAGCTCAATCTTCACGGAAAGGAAATGTAAAAGATCCAAATGTTAATAAATACAAAGTATTAAAAATCTCATTTACTTGAAGTTATTGCGTTGTTCAGGTGCGGGTAACGAGGTAGTTTTGTTTCATCATCGTTCCCCCTTTTCAATCCTGGCCGCCCCCTGAATCCCCCACCCTCACTATCTGCACTACAGTACAGATTCGTCGCGCCTGAAAATTAATTCCTCAACATAATCAGAACTTCCGTGAACACGCGCCGCCCGCGCCCCTCTAAAAACCTTTACGTCGTAGCTTTACTTCGATAATATTTAAAGAAATATTAACAAAAAAAGGTGTTTACACACGTAAGAAGTTATGCTTCAAAAATAACTTTAATTTTTTTATCCCGCTTGCCTACAACACGATGAAGTTTAGTCATCATTGATAATAATGTGAATTCATTTTAATGACTTTTTTAATTGTGTAAAAATTACTTAACGTTTAATGAACATTATTTGACTTTATACAAAGTTACATTTTTTTTACACAACTAGCAAAAATGACAGTAAAATAAATATACATTTATTTTTACTTTCATGGCTAATTTCGTGACATGATGCCGCGCACAGGTATCAATTTTTCCCTCTACTAAACGTGCCAAAAGATGTACATATCTAACTTCAAAAATTACGAGATTAACAAATATTGCAAACAAAATTGTTATTGTTTGTAATTTCAGTAAAATTATATTATATTATTTTGGCTAAAAAATACTATTATATTATATACCTACTTTCGTTCAACATTCAGTTTTAATGTTTTTATTAAATTATCTCTTATTAGAATATTATGATATAGAAACGATGCCTTTTTGGGATAAAAGTCCTATGTATTTTTTTATGATTAGATTAATAAATCTTTATTTTAATATTTAAGTAAAACACTTTCTGTTAACATACTGAAGTTTGTGGCAACCCACTGGATGCAAGCGGCGCAGGATGGGTTATAGTGACGATCATTTTAGGGGAGATCTGTATCAAGCAGTCGAGGTCTTTCGGCTGAAATGATGATAATATTGACATTATTACATAATTACATTCTAAAATCGAACTCACTGCTTCATAAAATTGTATACTTCAGAAGCCATTGCTTCTCTTGTTTCTGTAAAGACAAAAAGGCCCAACGTCATAATTAAAAAAATCTCGTGCCTGTAGAGAAAGGGGGTAGTGGCGTGAAAGCAAGACGGATGGGGCGCCACAGAGGGCCTCGCAAAGACAATGTCGCGCTTTGGACGCACGGCTTAATCATAAATATATCAACCGGAGACATTTTAAGGCTTTGATTACACTTTCATAACACTTTATTAAGCACCCTTGTTGAATATACCTGGCGCGAGTCTGAACCCAAATTGATATACATATACATCGAATCCAATGCTTAGTAATAAATTTAAGTTTTTCGCAGATAACTATTACAATATTTTGATTAAAACCCGAAGACAAATTAAAGACTTGTTTAAACACACCCCAGAGAGTGATATCTAGAAGAAACGGGTAATTGTGATTATGTAACTTATATATTCAACAATACTACTACTTACAATTACGTTTCAATTACATTTAGTTAGATTATCACGCTAGATCAAGAGGCATCGATAAGCCGTGATTGTAACGCACAAACTGATTGAGTGAAGCGAGCATGCTAAGGCAATAGACGACGAGCGCTAAAATCACATCGAACGCACCAGGCGTTTTTTCTGATGTATTTCAACTGTTATTAAGTCCGTTCTGCCTTTCACATTTAATAGTATTTTTATACAACGGGGAGAAACATGCATTCCACACGCCTGATGGAAAGCAGCTACCGTACCTTATAGACGCTTGTAATATCATAGGTATAACTAGTGCGTTGACGACCTAGAACCCCCTAACCCAAGGAGATCTGGAAACCCTACTCACCGTAAGAACACAACACCAGGTTATTTGTCTGCGATCTTCTGCAAAGGGAGGTATTTCACCAGTCGGACTGCCCCAAATAGAGAGAAACTTCCAAAGACATTTATTTCTCTGTGCCCTATCTCTCTTAATATCTGGGAGAACGAACTTTTGCCGTATCTAGGTAAACTCGGAAGGAAAACACTATCTAAATACAACATTTCTTCCAAATCGTTTGAGCCGTTTCCGATAAAACAGATAAACATATATATACAAAAGAATTGTTCACTTGATATATTGATATTATATAGTTTAATATTCATATCAGATTAGGTACCTGTCTGTAGGTATCATAAAAAAATGACTATTTGAACTAAGCGTACCGTACATTTATTCAGTTATTTGTTAGTGTATAGCCAATGTGCCTTTAGAAAAGACTATTTGGAAATATGAAGATAATAATTTCAATTACTATTTCCAGGTTAGACCACAATTGTAGTTTATATAAGTAGAACAGGACTTGGTAAACCCTTAGTAAAGCTTACAAAATTAGGTCTCGCCTCGAGATGATTATCCATGAACAGAAATAAGTTGAGAAAAAATCATATGAAAAATAATTTAACAATTATATATGAAATCGTTCTTGAAAATAGCTTTAGGAGAATGAAGGAGATATGCATATGTGTGTATGAAAGGTAAAAGGGGTGTTAAAACAAAACGGATGAGTCCGGACAAAGGAAGGAAGCGACGCGATTCTCGTAAAGTCTTTTGATGTAATACTTATTCGTCAGCAATACGAGAATACATATTTTGATTAATGCATATCTTGTATACACTCATAAAAAGTGAAGCATGTACTGACATGCTATTGTCCAAAATGCAAGCTCGGTAATATGACTGTACTTTACCCGAGGCCGTGTTAAAAACATGTAGTATAAACAAACAATCCTTATTACCTCATTTGTCCTTTTTTTTATCGGATTTTTGTATGAAATCGAGACCATAACTCAAGATTAAAAGGTTGGATATATGAAATTATTTTTTTGTTTTGTTTATAGTCATGGAAAAGTTATCAGAAAAAAAAATGGAATAGGTGGTGTTGAAGTCTAGTTATTGACTATTGGGAAAAGCAGAACATTGTCTGCTCGGCCAGCTAGTACTCGTATGTTTATACATTGCAGCTCATTAATGTCAACTAAATTTGAAATCGATTCAGTAATGTAACTTTTTGATCTTCTCTTACTATATCTTGAACTCTTGATATTATTAGTACGACAAGATCAATATACCGTTCGTGCCTACGAGTATCATCATCATCATTTCAGCCGAAAGACGACCACTGCTGGACATAGGCCTCTCCCAAAGATCGCCACAACGACCGGTCCTGTGCTGCCCGCATCCAGCGGCTTCCCGCAACCTTTACCAGGTCGTCGGACCACCTTGTGGCGGGATGCCTACGCTGCGTCTTCCGGTACGTGGCCGCCACTCCAGAACTCTTTGACCCCATCGGCCATCCGTTCTACGAGCTACGTGGCCAGCCCACGAAAAAATAAACAGTATAAATCGTAACAGTAACGTAATAGTATAAAGTATAATCGTAATCTACGAGTATAATTAGTATTTTATCATTAAAAAAAAATTGCGGTCTTCGTCAAAATAGTCAGTTAAAAAAAGTGAATTTTATATTTGCATTAAAAAAATTCTAACTTAAAATCTGTAAACCTCAACTATATTGATAAAAGAAACTCTTGCTTAATTTTAAAATTGTTATATTACATTATTTTTCCACATGGCAATCGTTTTTTGAAGATATACTTATTTTGGTGCGTTTAGTAGAGAGTAAAATTGAGAAATACGACATGATGAAATTAACCAACAATAATCTGACTTGTTTTAATTATGTAAAAATAAAAGCCAATGAATGAAATGAATTTACCTTATTATCGTCGACGGCGCGCGTTAACACGCGAGATAAATTAATTTATGGAATTATTTTTGTTTTCTTTAGCCAAAGCTTTTTACGTGCGTACATTATAATAGTGACTTGAGAATAACTTAACACCTTATTTGTCCTCTAAATCGTAAATATGAAATTTTTTCACATATATTCTTCTTCTATAATATTATAAAACTGAACGTCTCTCTGTCTGTCTGTCCGTTTATGTTTGTTTCACACAAAAACCACTTATCTGATTTAAATGTTTTATTTTTATTTTAAGTCATAGCTATGTTATCTGGCCCGTTTATAGGACATATTTTGTAAGATAAAGTAGCATACGAAATAAGACGATAATGTGAATGAATTCGGAAAAAAGACGCATTTGGGATGCTTAAATGGCTTACGCTGAGTAAACCATACGAGTTATACAAAATTAATGTTCTATACAATTGTAGATCTTAAAAAGACCTACAAAAAAGTCAGTGATAGCATACATCTGTCTCCTAACCATCACCCATTTTTGTCTTCTCATCTTTTGAGCAGGGGCAATACGATTCGCGGGTGCGTTCAACCGACGGTATTCTGTAGTCCACGCGAGCGGTGCCACGGGCACAGCTAGTTCAACATACATATCAAGTTATCCTTTCAGAAATGTCACCTGGCTATAGAGTCTGTCTCACCTGGCGAGAGATCAATTAATCTTATTTCCTATTCAACGTGGAAAGCCGCACTAGTCATGTAATTACTTACCTTAGTTAATCAAGCTAGCACACGGTTAGTTGGAAAGCGTATTAATTAGTCCAGTGTAGGCGCTGCGCGGCTGCCTGTATTGTCCTCGCTAAAGTCTGTGAATGAGTAAACGCTGTTAACTTTCCAGCTAAGGTTGTCGCTTATCCTAAAGAAAAGATATAAAAACACATCTTTTATCTATACTGATATTATAAAACTCAAGATATTGTAGATATTTCTTATTCGTTTGTTTAGTTGTTTTTTTGATCGCTATAATCTCTAAAACTACCAGTCACATTAGAAAAAATGTTTTTGCATGTTATAGCCAATTTATTGCTATATACCTTCACGCTACAACCCTAAGGAGCGGAGCAGTAATCATTAACGTCAATCAATCTAGAAAACTGTAGGCAAGTACCAACGGAAAGTGAGAACAATGATAGGCTATACGGATGCGTTGATGGCACGGCGCGGCGGTGCGTGCGCGCTGGTAATTTAACACGAGTGAAACTGTGGGGCACAGCTGTTTATATGATATATTATAGAAGATACTAACAAACACATAAAATAATATGCAACAATGCAAACGTTTCTATTGCAGTTTGATTGTAATAATAAATCTTTATTCGTAGAATCATTTCTAATGAATTCCTAATGATTGTATTTTGCTCTTTTTCAGATAACTGTTTTGGTTAGGTGATCCAAAAAGAGTTTTGGCCTTCGAAACGAGAGCACGCCACTTGTTCAGATCCTTTGCAGTTTCTGACCTACTTCCGACTTGATGCTGACACAGTACCATCTTTACAGTGTCGTGCCAGCGATACCTGGACTGACCAACCGGACAATGACCAATTAGTCGCCCCAAATATACTGTTTGACTCCTATATTCCCTCCTATTGCCGTATGTGCCGACCTTGCGAAGTCTATCAGATTTCTTTTTGCCGATGGTGTTGACCTCGGTCACCATCTGCTCAAGCTCAGCAACATTTCGGGTACCGAAGTGCCATCGTCTCTCTTGACAGATCCAAGGATATTTCGGAGTATTTTCCATTCCACCACCAGGAGCTTATTTACATCTTTTTTTGTTAGTGTCCATAGATAAGGACGAGTCTTATGATATTTTTATATGTATATCCATAATTTGTTGTTTATAAACTTTGTAAATACTTTGTAATTTGTTATAAAAGCAGATATATCAGCCCTATAGGTTAAACGTGGGGGAAGCAGTTCCCACTGGTTTGCGCTACGTTTATAAATGCTATTTTAACGCGGAAAAAAAGATTAATTAACTAATTGAGCCGTTGGACCGTGCTGTCGTATTGTGTTGAACTTTTTTCATAGGACTAATTAAGATGATTGCACATGACATCAGGAGATATGAAGTTAGTATACAGACTGCCTTTTCAAATGACGTCTTTGTCAATTTATGGTCTTATAAACATTATTGAAGTATCCTTATTGAAATCAGTTTTATATGATTTTATAATGAATTAATCTGATTGTTTGATTAGTTGAAATAAAATATTTGACTAGTGTAACCAGATTAGGTCCATAACGATAATTGTTTACAATCTAGTTATTTCCTTAGCTTTTTAGTTTACTATAGACTAATTTGGAGTTGATTCTCTGTCCCCCAAAAACAAAACAGCAAACTGATCTTACACTAATATTATAAAAAGGTAAATTTTGTTTTTTTTTGTTGGTAATTTCTGTGACTACCGATCCACCGATCGATTTATCCAATTCTAAAAATTATTTTACTGAAAAAAGCTAAGTTCTTCGTGAGTGATATATAGGCTGTGTTTTTTATTAGTTTTTATATTTAATTTGTAATTAACGCCCTAGAAGTCGCGAGCTGCTACTATTCATCAATCAATTTTCGTTGAGGACAATGATTTATAAATATTATAATACAGTTTATTATTGTTTCTGAAATGAAGTTAGTGAAGTAAAAACTAATAAATATGTTTATCTAAGCTATTTACTGACACTCTGAACTGGAGAAATTTAAATAGCCTGTATTTACTCAAAAACAAGTGTATGAACGCGTGTGGGCAAAGAAAGTAAACGTCGCGTCGAAGCGCTATAATTTATTTCGCGTTACATACATTTATAAGGTTTATTTTGTTAATAAGGATGAAGCAAACACGGTGTGCATGTCACCTGATGTTATATTAGTCACAGCAGCCAATATATTTTTTCTATAACTAAATGGTAAACATGCGTACGGCCCTCTGCATTTTAAGCGGTTAAGGTAGGCTATGGACACTTGTAACACCAAATGTATCATTAGCGCATTGTCGAACTTGAGCCCGCCTTCCCCTAGGAGCAATGGAAAACCTACTCACCGCAGGAACACAAAACAACGTAATTTGGTTGCGATTTTCTGTTGAATGGAGATATTTTACCAGTCGGGTTGTCCCAAGTAGAGATAATTTTCAAAATAGATTTCTCTCGTTTTATAGCTAACTGCAATCCTAATTCAATTATAGGTTTTTACTCCTGAGAGCTGAGTTTGAACGTTTCTTATGCCAGTGTATGTTGGCCACATCTTCCGAATTGGAATACAGCGACGCGATCACTACTGCCTTGCAGCAGAAATAGATGTGGAGATAGCGCTGTCGTCGTCGTATCTTGCACAATTACCACCACTTTTTTCAATTGAAGCTTTCATTATTTTAAGTATTATTATGAACACTTCACAAACTGCTAAATGAAAAATTCCAAAAACTCGTAACAGAAACAATATAGCTTGAATGTTTAATTAGTTCCGTTAGATGCACTAGGGATGGGAGATGGTGAGTAGGGCCGGCGAGGCGGCCGACAGGGGAGGGAGGTGTTATTCATTAAAATGTTTGCGGAAACTCGTTTAGCGCAGTTGCGGTGGGCGGGCGTCCGCCGCTCGAATCACTAGCGACAGGGCTGTACATTTTATTTTATATTAAAATAAACAAAGAAATTTTACTTACTGAGTAAAACACAAAAATTTATTTATTTATTTACACTATATTCAAAAAGTAAGTTACACATTCCAGAGTATAAGTATCGGAATGTGTCCAAAAGTCGAGAATTTTAAAAAAACTATAATTAATGATTTGATTCAATATAAAAAGTAGTTACTTTAATTGAAGATTACATATAGAGGTTACAGATACTTTAAACCACAGAACTGAGGTTCTCAAGTGATTTACTTAAGGTTGTTAAATCATAACATAGCAGCTAGTTTTCAAAGCTTTGATCAGGTGAAAATGCTTTTGATGGTACACTGGAACTACGTGTCGAATCTGGGCTATCTTTTATTTTCTTTAATGTTAATTGTTTATTACTTTATTGCCTTTATGGTTTATGATATGTAGTCTAGTTTCTTTCTTGGCTCAGTTCTATATTAACCTGAAAACATACAAACTGCCGATGAACTACATTGTTTTATCAGTTTGTCAAAAACTTTCACACATGTGCCAAACACAACTATACAAAGTTTAAGCTCAATCGGATGAACGTTGCGCGAACGGATAGAGCATGAACACAAACATCCTTACTAATATTATAGTAGTGAGTGAGTGAAGTAATAGTGAGAAAGTGACTTTATTTGTTTGTTACTCAATCACGTGAAAACAGCTAAATGGATTTAGATGAAAATACAGACAGCTTATAACCTGGATTAAGACATAGGATACTTTTTATCCTGATAAAGGCCCAATTCTGAAATCCACTCAGACGAAAACGCGGGCACAGCTAGTAATAATTTACTTAAATGCGAAAAGAACTATGTCTGTGT
The DNA here is from genome assembly GCA_947532125.1 of Saturnia pavonia. Lineage (NCBI taxonomy): Eukaryota > Metazoa > Arthropoda > Insecta > Lepidoptera > Saturniidae > Saturnia > Saturnia pavonia. The sequence continues at coordinate 5,593,884 of OX383907.1, read as the reverse complement.
GTTACCTTTTCACGACCAACCCTTTGAACCGATCCTAATGAAACTCGGCAAAGAGGTAGCCTGGGACCTGAGAAACGACATAATATGAAAAAAGTGTATGTAAGAAGTAACACTTTTTTATCGTAACAAATAAAAATAACAAAAAAATAATGCCAACAACATTGTGAAGTTCGCCATCAATGATAATAATGCAAATTCATTTTACTGACATTTTTTTTAATTATTGTTGCAGAAACAAATCGATCATTAAAATAAATTGACATTATTTTCATTCATGGCTAACTTCATCATGATGCGCGCGCAGTTATCAATTTTAGTATTAGATCATAATAAGATGTGGCTCAAACAATGAAATAAAATCATTATGTTATAATTTAAGATTCAATCTAAGAGTAAAAATGTGCCAGCCATGTTTTTTTAGGGGTATTTAAGTACCTACATCAGGTTGCTACGGGTGGTAGTGGCGTTCATTTACTCTTAGTGGTCGCAGCTTCTGCTATCTACAATCCACTTAGAATTTAATTTGTTCTCCGTCGCGTAGTATCGTTACAAAAACATAAGTGTAATTATCTGGTTTATTAATCTTCCATATAAAAGATGTTTGCCGTTGTGCGCACATCATGCAAAAAATACTGGATAGTTTTGATCATTTCTTTTATTTACTTCTCAGCTACTTAGTCCTTATCTAAAAAAAATATCCTGATATATTCATAAATTATAATTATGTAGCCCACACAAGCGGAGCCGTGGGTACAGCTAGTTTTAAATAAAACTGTTATGACGATTGATATACTAAAAATAGAATAGAGTTAATTTAACATTTTTAAATTGTAATCAGAAGTGGGATTGGCAATATTATGATTTGACGTAGTAAAGATCAAATGTCTTACAGATTTGGGCTTTTGTTAGTTCAATTGGTAATATTTCTGAATTCCATGTCATTTTTACCTACTTAATTTGATTTAAGTCTTTAACCAATCAACACGCGTTGAATCTAATTAATAGAATGTTTAAGTCTATTTTTGCTTACCTAAAGGCTTTTCTTACTCGTGTATTATAGATTACCTATGGATTTTAATAATAAATAGTACTAGTGTTTTGATTCGTGTGTATTTTCAAAAGGAATTGATTATTTTCCCGACTCAAACGGTTCCTTGCTAGCAAATGATATCAAAATCTGTTTAGCAATTTAACGTTGAACAATTAACTAAGTAGCAATCTCTGTTTCGCATTTATTTACATCAGTATACGTTTTGCATATTTATGTAGTTAGTTATCCATATTGTAGAAACAATGTCATTGAACATAACCATTTCAAATCTGTAACACCTCGAATTTTACATTTGTTTATTAAATAATTATTAATAAAAATATATTAATATTGACTTTCAAATTTCCCGATTGACATCTCTAATAAAGGACACTGATCACAAATATAACATTTAAAAAATATTGTTTGTTTGTCTGTTGGTATGTATGGTTTTAAATCATAAAGGTTTTGACCGTTTTTATGAAATTTTGTAAACGAAAAGCTTATGGTTTTTAGCAAGTTATATATAATTACAAATAAAATGACAAGATGGAAATAATCACTGCATTATAAACACATGCGAAGCTGCGAGACACCGTTAGTACTCTATATATTTGAAGTAAGTATATAAAAAAGGATTTTTAAATTAATTATATTTATTATAGTCCATCGCATAAAATGATCTACTAACCTTAGATATTTGTTACATGTAATTTTAATTAAGTGAACCATAATTTCATGTTATAATTAATACTAACACACAGACAAGAGTTAATCGCATTTATACAAAACGTATATTTACAAGCTTGGCATAACTTAATCTACACCTATTAGATCCAACCCCTAAAGAATCGCTGCCATTGGTTATGCCTTTCAACCCCTGCAACGTTCGGCCAATCACGGCCTTTTATTCTATTGCTGAAGGGTGGAGCCACAAAGGTTTTCATCGCGAGATTTTCGCGAAAGCAAACAGTGAATTACAAATCATCCGAGATACACGACTGTTTCACTAGTCCAAAGTTTGTGATGTTATCGCAAAGTTTGTAATAAGTTTTATAAGTGTTAAGTAACCTTTTAAATAATAACAAAAATAATTCCTTTAAAAATGATTACTGATATCTCATTGTAAATATTGTGTAATTAAAAAAAATATTTAACTTAAAATTTACGTTTAAAAAATATTTTATTCGTCTTAAAATAAATATGCCAGAACTGTATGAAATTTCTTTAAATATTACCTTTCGTTGAACTAGAAATGTGAGTTTATTATTTGTATTTATTTAACGGTATATAAATAAATAATCATAACAACAATCGGAATGGCAGGGCCGTATCTGTCACCGTTGCCTGGTGATCTTCTCACAGAGTATATGTTTGGTCGGCGTCGACAGCGGCGTAACCGAACCACATTCACTCCGCAACAGTTGAACGAATTAGAGTCTCTATTCCAAAAGACACATTACCCTGACGTGTTCTTGAGAGAAGAAGTTGCCTTAAGGATCAGCCTGTCAGAAGCTAGAGTGCAGGTAAGTTATTATTATGTCATTTTTAGGATTCCGTATCTGAGAATGAAGAGTTGAAAATTTTATAGGATAACTTTATTTTCCGTCTGTTTGTTTGTCTGCGTCCGTGTGTCAAGAACCAGTTTCTCGAAAACGACTTGAGACAAACTTGAAATTAATATAATGTAATAAGGACTAAGAGCCCATATCGCTGTAAAAAATCAAATTTGTAGATTAACATAATAGGTACAGATATTCAACCCATCATACTAAAAGTTCAACACACTGACTGATTATCAAAACATATAAAGTAGGTACTTTACTGTAACCTACAGTCTTGTTATTTGACAGAGATATTTGGAGAGGTCTTTTGGAATAAATCCGAAAACAATTGACTTCAAATCTCGTGAAAAATTATTGTACGTCAAAGTTATATACGGTTTATTTTGTTCATATCGAAAAGTTTCTCAAGGGAGAAAGTGAAACACTAAAACAATTTTCTAGGTGAAAACAATAAAGAGACACGAGGTCTTCCTCTTCTCTTTCTTCCTAACTTGGCAACCGGTCCTCTTTATTGTAGACCAGTACTGCCATTATCGAGTGTATATAGTTTCCAGTGTTATGACGAAGATATAAGTTTTTATACAAGATATAAGTTTTTATACTAAAAGTCACACTCACCGACAGATTATCAAAACACTTTAAATTCGGCACGAAGGTTTAATTAAGCTAAATAATAAATTCGATAACAATATGTTTTAAATTTCGTCTGGAATTAAGTTGTAATGATTGAATATAAGGATAATATACGAGTACTTACAAACAATATTTGTGCAAAATATAAATAGTACGGAACTTGCTCAATCACTACTTGCCCATTTTTTTAAATTATTTATTAAAGTAACATGATGTATATTAGGTTTATTAATTAGAACAAATATTTTAAACCGTGGATTACTCTTTATTTGTTAAAGAATAACCAACTGATTAAATTTGAAAGAAATAGTGAATTTATATTATAGCTAAGCTCGGTGTATTGTGGAAATATAAATAAACATTAAAAAAATTGAATAATCTAAATACAAAACTTTATCAAAATCGTTAGAGCCATTTCGGAAAAATCTTTTATATGCCAAAATTGCTCATTAATAGTATTAGATGTATTTGTCTGTTTGTTGAATATTATTAAATTTTTTATGGTGTCCTATCTATAAACTTATGTAGCTAAGTGCTAATTTAGTTATATATTCTTAATTTCCTGAAAAAGCCTTTTCCTAGCTTTGTAATAGGTACACTTTAATCAGTGTTTCCCAACATTCATTGGAACAAGGACAACTTTGATTTACTCGTTGCTATAGGCCGACCGCTGTAAGCGCGACTCTCCTGATGGTTTGCAGGACACGGGGCGGCGGGTGTGCATGGATATACACGGTATTGAGATGATACCCCATATGTTAAGATAAATCGTTTATGCATTTTGTTGCAACTGGAACAGATATGTTATGATAAATAATACATATAGTACACATAATATTTTTGTCTTTATTAAAATGCTAATTAAAAAACTACTATATTGCAAGAAAATTGTGTTTGTATCCTTTACATGCAGTTAAAGTGAAATCTCTATGAATTTACTTGTATATATTGACAATATCAATGAATAAAAACGAATTAAAGCATTATTTTTGTTTTACTGTATAGTTTTTCAGAAAGTAGCGTTCGTAATGTCAATTTTGTAAAGTAATCTCATGTGTAGCAGTCACAAAATTAAAAACGCGTAAGCCCATACGTCAAACGTCTATTGCTGCAACAGACTAGCTTATTGGTCGTTTTTGTTCCCCTCCCACGTCCCGCAGACCATTAGGAGGGTCACGCTTAAGGCGGTCGAGCTATATAAGAGACACCACAAGGTTCGAGAAAAATGAACTGTATCAATGTAAAAATAATCTTGAATTGAAACTTTAACATATTTCATTACTTGTTCTAGTCGCAGCCATCCGCAGCCACCACTACACACTAGTGCGCCCGCATTTTAAGGAATTTACAATATAATACGAATTACAATCTGAAATTTAGAAACTACTCCGGATCATATTTTACCTTTCTTGCGGACCACTGTTTTGGAACCAATGACTTAAACTATATAAAAAAATTATTTAAATTATTTTATTTAAATTATCTGTATACAGATACTAAATACAGTAGTTGCATGGGCAAATTGCATAATAAGCAATAAGCAGATGAGCTCTTTAAAATTTACGGCTACACGGTTAAGTCATTTTTAGCATCATCTTCATCAAGGCCATGGCGCGCAAAATCCAAACTTCAACTCGTTAGCTTGCAACTCATTATCGAGCTTTTCTATTGTAACAAATTATTTTAAGCACTGGAAATTCACTTCAGTAAGGCTTCAGTTATTTAATTTTATATAGATGTTTTAATCATAAACCATCAAACTATGTATAATATTGATGTGATTATTATTTTTCGAGATATCATCTATGGATTGCTTAATAAATAGTAAAATGTTAGGTAGTTTCTGATATACTAACCCTCATTACACCATCCTCTTATAATAACACTTAGGGCGAGTTGCGTAACATGTTTAAATATGATTAAAGTAAGACTAAACGCATTTAAAGTGGTTAATCAAAATTAGCGTCTTGCACAAATAAAAATTAGTTCCTAAATATGTTTCATGAATAGCCAAAAATGGCTATTTAGCGCCGTTAAACATGTTTAGGTAAGTGATCCTTTAAAAGTCGTCGCGATTGACGAATGGATAAATTGGGTGCCCTTGTTTTTGTTAGACCTTTACCAGATTTCTGACTCATATGTTATAGAAGATAATATAATTTTCTCAATTGTTTTATGTAATTCGTTAATTCGTATGCACTTTTTTCAAATGTGTTATTTATTTGTCTTTGACAACAAACAATGACATCTAACTATGTACGATTCATTTTATGAATAAGTTTATAAGTCATCGTGCTTTTCGTGTTAAGAAACTCGTCAAGATGTGAACCGGAATGCAGAGACTGCTTTACCGACTCGCTAATTATGTATAACTAAATCAGCGAACTGTATGTCTCGTGCAAGATGACCCTAAATGCGTTTACGATAAATCCATTTAAAAGGCTAATTGTAATTAACTAATTCTGTTTAGCGTTGAGTTAAATGAAATGTTGCGCAAGCCGACCTTAACAACATAGAGCGAGATGGAAATAGATAAATATAATAAATAATTTGTCAGAAACAATGTAGGTATGCGCTTCTTCAATCATTTTTGTACATCCTGCAAATGGCTTTCGAATTCTAAGAAGTATTTAAATCATAATGTACAATGGTTGTCCCTTGCTTTTTAATGAACGGTACTTTTATTTATTTTTTGGGATATCCGACAGAAGTTTGCAATGCCTTAGCTATACTAGATCCTATATAATTTTTACATATTTTTATTTTTTAACAAGAATTTACGACGTGCCGGATGTTATTTCTTAATTATTGAAGTGAAAACTTCTTTAGCCGCGTTGAGCACTTTTTGGTAGGGGGAAATCTTATGGGTACGCGTCACCGACATGCTAATGTTAATAGTATATTTATATCTTTTTTTAGCTTCTTGTTAACTAAATCAAAAACAATCAGAAGGCAGGTTTGTTAGATTAATTTGTTTTTTTTTTTGGGTTTTGTAGAATGTCAATGACTTCCAATAAAAATAAATTGTAAAAATAAATAAGTAAATTACAAATAAATGCCTACTAAACAAATACTTAAATAGTATTACAAATTCGTTTTAAATGTTCCTCGGAGACAATTTTTAGTTTTTATTTAATTTAATTAAATTTAGTTTTACTTCAGAGCCATGAGTAAGTAAGTATCGTCGTATCTTCATATATCGTCGTATCTCATATCTTATGCAGTTAAGAGGAAATGCAGGCGGTGTTTTATCCATACAAACGTATTTCTCTGTTTAATCCTACTAGACCAAATATTTTTATATTATATAATTTATATCTTAACTATTATGTTCGTATGTTTTGTTTTTTTTTTCCTAAATTAATTATTATAATAAAACTAGGAGCCTTTTAGTGAGTACTTTTAGTAGGTACTAAATTTGCCAAGTTATATCGCCGTTATCAACACATCCAGCTGACAAATTTGACAAATATAAATAACTAGCTGTTCCCGCGGAACCGCTCGCATCTACTATAGAATGCCATCGGTTTAGCGCGCACGCGCGAATCGGGCTCCGTTCTCACCGGTCGCGCGCCGGTTATTTTAAACATAAAAATGCTTATTGTGGGTGTGGTACCTTAGAAGATAGACATAATATGCTATCGGTGACTTTTTTGTAGGTCTTCTTAAGATCTACAATTATGTAAACATTAATTGGACATATCTCATGTCAGAGTCCCCAAAAGCGTCTTTTTTTCGAATTTATGTCACCATTATCATCACTACTTATTTTGTATGTTAGTTTATTTTACAAAAAATATCCTATAACCTCACCAAATAACATAGATATAAATTAAAAAAAAACATGTAAATTGGATAAATGATTTTACATATACGCATAAATTACGCCTCTTTCCCAACAGGGTAGGCAGAAACCACGTTCTTCCACTTGCTACGTGACGCTCCTGACATAAACATTCAAAAAATGGAAAATTGGCCCAGTTTTGGACGAAGGAACGGGGGAATACGAAATTATAATTTCATCTATTTTACATAAGGCATAATCAGCCGGAACTACGGATGTTTCATTCGGTCGCTCAGGCATAACGCGACAGTAATAGATTTCTGATAAACCCTATTCTTCAAATGTCTTGCTGAGCTTATTTCCCCTCTAAGACTATAATTATTAAAGAGTAACTTGACAAGAAGTAATAATTAAATGCCGTTGTTACTTAATATAAGTGCAAAACAATTTTTCTTATCCATGTATTTGACAAGCCTTATATCCAATACTGTTACAAATTAATTCTATTATTATTATAGGGCTTATTTAGTGTGGACAAATTAAGTATTGTGACCACTGAATATTCTATTATAGTGATAACAGTTATGTACTTTTTTCTATCTCAGGTATGGTTCCAGAATCGACGTGCTAAGTGGCGAAAGCAGGCGCGATTGCAACTATTGCAGGATGCATGGAGGATGAGGTGTCTTGGTCTTGGGTCGCCGTCAATTCCTATGCCGGGTTAGAATTTATATGGTTTTAATTATATGCGCTATATCCTTCGATTTATTGATTTCATTCACTGTGAACAAATTCCAAGCAAGTTTTAAAATGTATTACCTCTTTTTGAAAATATTAATTATGTCAAGTTTACTTATTCAATTTTGTTTAATGTCCTAATTCATTTTGAGATAAGATTTTAATTATATAGGTAACTAGGATTATATCTATAAATTTTATTTAGAAATTATTACCCTTATTTGTATTTCACGCTAGTTTTTTTTATTACAGGTCATGCAAAACCACCTGACTCATCACCCGAAGCACCAGAATCACCAACTGACAACGATTCTACAGAACCATTAGATAATAGAGACCTTAAGTCTCCCCATCAGGACCCATACCTTCATAACTCGACCATAACAGAAACACACGAGATGCCTCCGAGGCCTTACGAAGATACTCGGATCATGCAGCAACCTTTCCCATTTCCACCCTTACTTATAAACCCTCAGATGGACAGTGAAATGACTCCTACAGATTTGAGAGTAATGGCTCCAAAAAACTCATGTCCATGCGCAACAGAAGTCGAAGAACCTCAGAACTTGGCGTACCGCCCACAACGGCGGGAGAAGGAGAGTGATAGCGATAGCGATACAGAAATAGACTTAACCTCCCATTCAAAAGACGATGACTTGAGGGAGTCCGAGAGACTGGCTAACAGGATAGCAACTAGCATTTTTAGAAGTGATTCAATGTTGCATGATTTAGTACCGAATGATTTAAGTTTAGGCGCCCATAAGGGTGATAGAAATGTTAGCAATAATGTGTCTATGTAAATCATATCGAAGTAATCGCGAAAATATTAAATTAATAGAGTAGATTAATATTAAAATGCCATCTGTACAGTTGTCATAATACGAGTAATATGTTTATTGCAATTTTTACGATTACGTTTTTACTCACCCAAACAATAGTTTTACGGCAAAAATCCAAAATACAGTAGAAATAATTTTTAACTTCTCTGTATTGCGTAAATATATACCATTGTAGCAGCGCTCTAGGAATTCTATAGAATTCGGCCGCTATATAACAGCGACACAAATGGTACGCGGGGTAGGCAGCAAACTACCGGTAGCCCTGGGGCTTACACCGCTGGATCCTCTCTCACCAATACCAAGAATAGGAACTGTCTCACTCACCTGGTGGTGGTCTAAGGTTCCAGACCATGAAGCTCGAGCAATGATATCCGTCGCAGCGCCTTCCACAATACACATATAAATGTATCGGCCGTTTAAAGTTTGTGCAGCACGTCACTAACACCACATATTATAGTTTATAAAACATAAGCCGCGCGGGGAACACCGATGTACTTAATTGTTTTTTATAATATTTAAATAGGTTCCATTAATTAGAACGTCAGTTTTTACCAGAATGTAGCAACGTACTCGTTCGTACTACCAACATACCGCATAGCGGTAGATATGTCGCGAGGCAATTGGTTGCGGCACAATAATTGTTATCTAAACGTTGGCTGCAGCGCATTCAGAGTCTCATGCGCGCAATGATTGGCGGTGAGACCTCCTATCCCCGTGATTGGCGATAAAGGATCCAACTGTAATATCGGCCCAAACAACGCCCCCGGGTTGAAAGATTACCTTTCAAAAGCTTATAAGAATATTAGGAAATCTAACTTATATAGACAAGAAACTTCAACTAGGGAGTACAGAAGTGCTATGCTATGACTCCATTTATCCTAAAACTAATAAATAAATTTGGAAATGTAAAAAATAGAATAAAACTAAAATACATGTTATTACTGTGTCGGTAAGGGACACAATCGAACAATAGGACGTGTAAATGTACCAGATTTTGTTTTAACTAGAACCACGCGTGTCCGTCGATCAGTTCCTGGATAAGTTTCTTGAATAACACCCAATGGCCAGTGTAAAGGGGCCGTATTGCTTTGCATAATTAGTACTACAGTGCCTTTCTTAATGGGTTCGGTATCAGTCAACCATTTTTCCCTAGCTTGCAGAGTATGTAAATATTCCAAACTCCACCTACGCCAGTATGACTGTACTAATTTATCCAAAAGTAAATACCGCGAGATCAAATGGTCTACTTTATCGGAAACTGGCGCAGCTGGTAATGACCTTAAAGGAACGTTATGTAAGAAATGCGCAGGAGTCAACGCAACGGGTTCAGACGGGTCCGGACTAAGAGCGTGGCCTAAGGGACGAGAATTAAGTACTGCCTCGATTTGACAGAGCACCGTCAGTAATTCCTCATAAGTCAGGATTTGATGACCAATAACCCGAAACAAATGTGTCTTAAAAACCTTTATTGTGGCTTCCCAACTGCCGCCAAAATGTGGCGCGCTAGGTGGTATCATTTGCCAACTAATACGTTGGTTTGCCAACTCACAATTAAACTGTTCAGTGTAATTCTTAGAACGAACAAATTCCCTTAATTCATCCAGATAGCCACGTGCACCAACAAAATTGGTCCCGTTATCAGAAAATAGCTTTTCAACAGGTCCTCTACGTGAGAGAAACCTCTTCAACGCATTAAGAAATGAGTCGGTACTTAAGTCAGGAGCTACTTCCACATGCACTGCCCGCGTCGTAAGGCAAATAAATGTACAAATATACGCTTTCTGACTTTTTACCCCACGCCTACGAGTCAGTGTAATGTTAATAGGCCCACCGTAATCAAGTCCTGTATGGGCAAAAGGCTTAGATAACTGTAATCTGCATTCTGGCAAACTAGCCATAACAGGCGCAATGCAAGCCTTTGGTCGGGTTTTAAAACAAATATTACATGCGTGAACGCGGGATCGCACTATATTACGTCCTGACAAAATCCAAAAACGTTGCCTGAGCAAAGACAAAAGTAAATGTGGACCCGTATGACAATGCTGACGATGCGTATAATCAATTATCAGATTAACAATATGATCCTTTTGTGGTAAAAGTATTGGATGTTTATGATCAAACGTTAAGTTGGAGTTTTCCAGTCTACCTCCTACTCGCAATATACCGTTGACCAAGATTGGCCAGAGTTTTTGAATCGGCTTGGAACACGGTTTATTCGATTGTACTGCTTTTATAGTATCTGCAAAGTGGACGAGCTGTAAGGATCGGATAATGACTATTTCAGCTTGAGTCATATCGTTGCTGGTAGGAAAGCCACGAGACATGAGTTTCCTAGCAAATCTCAACACATAAACGATAACACGTAAGTATTTTTGCCATGAAGACATGCGTTGAGCCGTAATATAAAAGATTGGTAAATCCTGCTGAACCGCAGGAGTAGCGAAGGTTTTAATTTCGAGTATATCTGAGTTCGGAAAATTTTCTAAATTAAATGGCTGTAATTGCCAACCAGTAGAGTTTTGATTAATCCAAGCTGGTCCCTTAAACCACAAAGGGTGCTCTTTGAGTTGAGCTGGAGTTAAACCACGTGACAAACAGTCACTAGGATTTTCTTTGCCGGCAATATGATAAAAATTGGAGGCATCGAGGTTTTCGTGAATTTGTGCTACTCGATTCGCTACGAAAGTTTTCCATCGATGTGGGCTTGAGTGAATCCAATGAAGTGTTACGGTCGAGTCTGAAAAAGCCAGAACTCGCTCGATCTTATAACGAGACTCATAATTGTCTAACACTACTTTGACTAACTTAGACATCAATAGTGCAGCGCAAAGTTCTAAACGTGCTAACGAAATTATCTTTAAAGGTGCGACTTTTGATTTAGCGCATAACAAATTGACGCTTACACTCTTATCAGATTGAATATGGAGATATATAACACTCCCATATGCACGTTCACTGGCGTCCGCAAACGCCAATAATGTGACCATGCAATCGTCTACGACACCAACATGGCGTGGTATATTAAGATGAGTTAACAAAGGTAGCTCATCTTCAAACCTTTTCCATTTTTCAATTATATTTTGAGGCGGAACTGCGTCCCAGTCGATTTTTAATACCCACAACTCTTGAATAAGAAGTTTAGCGTATAAAATAACTGGAGCTGCAAAACCTAGCACGTCCCAAAGTCTAGCAACTGCGGATAAAATATTCCGTTTAGTGCAGACTTTTCTACATGGTGTAATATCAAAGGTGAACACGTCTGATTTGGGTTCCCATTTAACACCTAAAATCTTTTGACTGGAGTCATCACTAAATAGGACAGTCTGGGGGTGTAAGTGAGTTTCTGGCAGTTGGGATAGTAACTCGTAGGAATTACTCGACCACTTCATGAGGTCAAAACCACCAGCCTTGAACAACCCAATCAACTGTAATGCGACACTAGTAGCCGTTGAGACTGATCGCTCACTCGAAACTACATCGTCCATATACAAGTCTTTTTGAAGGAGACTCGCTGCTAATGGAAAATTACGATATTCATCATCGCAGAGTTGTTTCACTGTACGTAGTGCTAAGAATGGACTAACTGACAACCCGAAACCAACTCTATTAAATTCGAACATCTGCAATTTATCGTTTGGATTAAACCTATATAGAACTCTCAAATATTTGTGGTATGCAGGTTGCATTTTAATTTGTAAATACATCTGCCTCACGTCAGCACAAAATGCGACTGGAAACAATCGAAAATTTAATAATATTAGGAAAATGTCCCCTTGTAAATTCGGGCCTGAATGAAGGACTTGATTCAAGGATAAGCCTTTGTTTGTACAAGCACTTGCGTCCAGAACTATTCGCAGTTTGGTCGTCACTTTGTCATTACGAATAACTCCATGATGAGGTATAACATATCCATTATCATCGACCTCCCTGACTGGAGATATATAGTTATGTACTAAATATTCTTTAAAGAGATTATCATAAGCCATTCGAAACTGCGGCGAGGCTTGAAGTTTGCGTTCTAAAGCAAAGAACCTTTTTTGTGCAATGGCCAATGAGCCACCTAAATCCTGAGGATTCGACTTAAAAGGTAATGCAACTGTATACCGACCAGTTGAATCCCGTATAGTAGTACATTTATAAAAGTTCTCACACTCTTGTTCTTCCCGACTAAGGCTGGCAGCTACACAAGAAGGTACCTCTTCCAGTTCCCAAAACTTATGAACCATATCATCTATTGGTGAACTCGTAAATGCACAAAGTGCCTTAGTACGAGGACGCTCAGATCCTGTAAGCATCGGAGCTTCTCCCATGAGAATAAATCCGAGAGTGGTTTGTACTGCATCAGGTTGTCCAGGCGGGCCAAGAATCCGACCAGAGAGTAACAGGCGAGAGAATAACTGAGCGCCAATTAACAACTCTATTTCACCCGGAACCTCAAACGTATCGTCCGCGAGCGGAACACTAAACAAGTACGATAAGGTCGACTTGTCAATGTTACACGTAGGCAACCTATCTGTAATACAATCGACCACCAACGGGCGAATTTTATACGATAGGTCAGTGTTAAAGCGTGACGTGAATTCAAGTTCGGTCTCACCCTTAACAAGGTTCGATCCACCACCGAATCCGTGCACTGAAATCGGAGCAACCAGAGGAAGCGATGGCAAAGCCAATCGCTTAAAACAACGCTCCGTAATAAAATGATTTTGAGAGCCGCTGTCAATAAGACAACGAACCATTTGCTGACGGCCACTCGAGTCCACAACACGCACGCGCGCTGTAGCCAATAACATAGAAGACGGAACCAAGCTTGAACAAGTCGAGTTGTGCGCCCCCGTATTATGCAAAGAGCACAACGAAACCCCACCGTCAGCTGGTTCACTTATTCTAGCATCACCCACAGACGACACATCGGTGCGACGCTCGATTGGATCGTCAAAATTCCCAAAACGTTTTATATTATTAGGAAAATGCAATAAAGTGTTATGAGTTTTAGACTGGCAAGTTTTACATACAGTCTTGTTATTACAAGCTGGTGACTTGTGCATACAACTCAAACACTTTACGCAACCGTTATATTTTTTAATTACATTATAACGCTCTTTCGCGTTAAGTTTCAAAAATTCTGTGCATCGATAAATCTTATCGTGATCCGCAGCACTACATAACGGACACGTCGTTCCCGCCGCGACCAAAACTCTCATATTTTTTGTAGATATATTAGGCTTAAAACTTCTAGGTACAGGCACTTTGTCATATGACTGTAAATTTTTATTGACCGTAACATGAACACCCGACCTTTCTATTATTTTTACTTGTTCCTTGACAAACCTTACAAATTCTGTATACGTAGGAATTTTTTCTCCACGAACGGAATTCTCAAATAACTGAGCAGTTTCCGTATCGACTTTTTTAAGCGCCATGTATAAGTAAACAAAATCTAATTTATTTTTAATGTTTAACTTTTCGAACGCATTAATAGAAATTGAAAATTTGTCAATAAACGCATTTAAACCGTCACAAGAAGGGCTCAGCATCTTTTTTAAATTGAATATTTCCTCTAAATACGAAGTTCCTAATGTACGGACATCTTGATATTTATCTACCAACGTATTATAAATTAATTCGTAATTAGCGCCTGTCGGCGAAATGCCCGCAATCGAGTTAAGAGCCTTCCCTGTTAGTTGTCCACACAGATAGTACACTTTCTCCGAGTCCGACAACTGTTGATTACAATGCACGATATTGTTAAAACATTCAAAGAACATTGGCCAGCTTTTCGGATCCCCGTTAAAATCTAATAATTGAATGGGTGGTAATTTAACTGTGTTTTTAGGAAACTCTGTGTGCGGTTTTTCTTTTATTTTAAACGAACTAATTTTATTTTGAATGTGAGAGTACAAAGTTTCAAATGATTCCCATTGTTTGAAACAGGGTTCGTAATTAGGGTTCTCGTCCATTTTTAATAAATTCAACTCTTCTACTTGCTCCATAAATTCTGTCCGTAAAGTTGATAGATTACTCGTAACACTTAAGAAATTCGGAATATCATCAGAAGTATTTTCTAAGGTCAAAGATAAATCATAAAAACTTTGAATTTTTGCAAAATATGAACGTAAACGAGATTCCTGTAATTTGATTCTATTACGTCTTTTTGTTTCGGCCATGGTTGAAATTCAGAAAAAATTAAATATAAAAATAACAAATGCAAAACCAGATTAAATAAAACGTTAACAAATATCTATTACCTACGTATGTAATTATAGTATAATAATCGTTAAACGCGTTACTTGGTACACTTACACGTAACTTTATTTTCTACTACCGACTTCAAATGAAATAATTTAAAAAAATGAAATTTTATGATTCCTAATATATACTGGATAATTTTTTAAGGATAATATTATCCGGCTTCCGAAGGACCATTAAAAATGTAGCAGCGCTCTAGGAATTCTATAGAATTCGGCCGCTATATAACAGCGACACAAATGGTACGCGGGGTAGGCAGCAAACTACCGGTAGCCCTGGGGCTTACACCGCTGGATCCTCTCTCACCAATACCAAGAATAGGAACTGTCTCACTCACCTGGTGGTGGTCTAAGGTTCCAGACCATGAAGCTCGAGCAATGATATCCGTCGCAGCGCCTTCCACAATACACATATAAATGTATCGGCCGTTTAAAGTTTGTGCAGCACGTCACTAACACCACATATTATAGTTTATAAAACATAAGCCGCGCGGGGAACACCGATGTACTTAATTGTTTTTTATAATATTTAAATAGGTTCCATTAATTAGAACGTCAGTTTTTACCAGAATGTAGCAACGTACTCGTTCGTACTACCAACATACCGCATAGCGGTAGATATGTCGCGAGGCAATTGGTTGCGGCACAATAATTGTTATCTAAACGTTGGCTGCAGCGCATTCAGAGTCTCATGCGCGCAATGATTGGCGGTGAGACCTCCTATCCCCGTGATTGGCGATAAAGGATCCAACTGTAATATCGGCCCAAACAACCATAAAACTGTAATAACGTCAATTTTAGATATTGATGGACAGAAAGTTGCCTGTGAAATTGCGAGTGCTGGTTACAATACACATTCACTGTTATTTAATCTATTCTAGAGGAATGAACATTGTTTAAACTAACGTTTATAATTTATTTAGCCCTTATTAACGATGAGTTTTGGGCGGTATCTTAAACTGTCATGTAGTGGTTTTTATTTTTTATTCATAAATTTGTGTTATTTGACCCTATATTGTGTAATAAAGTGATGTTGAATGAAGAAATGTTTACTGTGCACAAGTGAAGATGGAAATAATAACATAGATCATGAATTCTGAGATGCCCCAAAAACTCCCTAGAAAGTTCTAACAAGGGAGCCACCATCTTGTTAGGATACACAAATCATCATAACACTGGAAACTATATACACTCGATAATCGCAGTAATGGTCTTCAATAAAGAAGACCGGTTGCCAAGTTAGGAAAAAGAAGAAGAAGAAGCCCTTATTGATAATTGTAACTGTGTTTTTCAAGATTAGCAAAAATGTTGCCTCCATTACGTACAGTGTTAATAACTGTAATAATTAACATTCTGCATGTTTTTATTAGTCATTTTTTCATTCATATTTATTTTTTTGTACGTTGAATCATTGTAGTACGAATTAGATTACCCATGTTCGTAAGTAAATCATCAATATTTCGATGTTAAAGCCCGTAAAAATCAAATATGTTTTATAATAAGCAAATCTAAGTTAATACTTGTGACAATTACATATTAGTCATTGTTAGTTATTTTTATATAGTAGAAATTTTCGTTAATACATTTTATAAAGCTTATAAAAGTAGAACTAAAGCAGGCGGTACTAAATATTTAAATGTATGAATTAAAATAAAAAGAACAGTTTTTATTTAGCCGACATTATTGAATAAAATTAGCAAATCTGTTTGACATAGCACCTTTATTATTTATTGCAATAAGATAATTATAGTACATTGGTATTTTATTTATATATTTTATCTATATTACAAACTAATATTCATACGGATAACTTTACAGTTCAATATAACAATGGACATATTCAATAAAATATTAAGCATAAGAGCCTTACGAAAAACTCAACGAAACCAAAAGATAAAAAAATACGTGTCTGTTTTTTTTATCGTGTTATGTTTAGCGTTGTAGCCACAATCTCAACTGATGTTAAGTGACGATGTGGTCCAAGATTATAACACGCTAAATCTAGTGAGAGGACTGGCTGCAAGTGCAGCTGCCGGAACACACCTATTGGTGCTTGGCGGCAGATTTTTAACTTGAGGGTGGTAGCTAGCCAGACGGGCATTAGAAAATGCCCTACCACCATGTTACGGTTTCCTCACTGTGTTTTCCTTCACCGAAAGCTCAGGCTGATTGCAGGGATTCGAACTCATGTCCATCGACGCGATGTTCGTTCACGCTACCACTACTATCATTACTTATTGTATCGTTGTCTGTAATTTTCTATTGTAATTATCTATCTTTTGATGTCTGTTGAGTGTCATGTACTAATTCTATTAGCTTTCATTTCTTTAATAGAGTTATTTGGCTTAAATAATTCAGCCTACAAATAGTGTCAGGTCTATATGATATGTATGTTATTCTTAAATGCATACAGTCTCAGAAACAAATAAACATTTAAATGCTGTGGCGTAGCTTGGAGGAAACTAGTGAAACCCGACAATGAAAAAAATGTAAATTTACACAGTCCATCACAATATTTATTGAAATGTATTCAATATTTGCTAACCTAGGTACCACATGCAAACCTTGCATATGCATACTTTCAAAAGTTTGTCCACATGGAACGCCAATATATAATTGATATTTTCTTCTCTATCCGACCCCAAAAGTGCAGGCTAGTTAACCCACACTAGCTACGCCACTGCATAAATTTTTAACACTGAACAAATTATCAAACAAAACTTATTTGATTAAATGTATTCGTTTGCATCGTAATTTCAAGATAAACATTTTCAATGTTAGAGTTTTAAAATTGATCTGATCTTCGAATTAGATTGAAATAATTTCAAAAATGTCACCATAATCCAAAAGATGTATGTGGTGCGGATCCAAGTGGGGCTTGTAGGAGTCATGACCCTCGCCCCCTTTAAGCTAAATATAATTTTCAATTATCGTAAAGAATCTAGTAGTTAGTTATGAGTTAGAAACAGCGGGAGTCGTGTTGTTCGCACCAGCCCGGTGATATGGCATCGGGGCGAAGACCACGCGCGATGAGCCGCGCCCGGAGCCGCTGCACGCGGCGCTCCGCCTCGTACACTGACGTACTTGGGTTCGACCATAACCTTTCCGCTACAGCCGCCGCACGCGGCCACACTCGCGTATCTGTTCAAATTTCACTCAACAATACAATGGTGTCAAGTCGTGTCGTCGGAATATCGATTTCGATGTCCGCAGGTTCGTACCTCGGCATGTAAAATCATTTTTTTTGGGAATTCACGTACATTTACTAATTCAAATCAGTAACACTAACAGCTGTCGGTGAAAGAAAACATCGTGAAGAAACCTGAACGCTTGAGAAATGTTCTTATAGTACGAATGTGTGTGGGACAAATAAATTACAGTTGATTTCTCGGTGTTTGAAATTGCCAATATGTCGTGGGCTAGCGTGGTGATTAAGCCCCACAGTGGGACACTTACAAGCTGATATTATTATTATTATTAAACAATGAAAAAATAAACATTCTTTGTCTATGACTTTTGGCCTAAGATTGCATTTGATTACTGAATGCATGCATAGCACTTACTCAGTTTGAGTTATATATTTAATCTCACTTTGAATTACGTATTTAATTACTGTTGCAATTACAGTCATTAAAAACTACATATTATTATAAAGAGGTTAAAGAGGTGCTTGTGAAAATGATTTCGCTAATTGAAAGCTGTATTATATCTGATTGCTGTAGGTTATTGTTAATCACTTACATAATGGAAGTAATTAATTAAATATTAAAAGAATAAGAAATTAAATAGTACAAGAGCAATTAATAAAAGTTGTTTAAATAATAATAATTAGTTCGAAAAAAAAACACAATGTACTCATCAACAATCTCCTAATATGTCAGAAACATTATCTAAACTTTACGTATAAACCGAATATAATATTGCGAATTTATAGCTTTTTGAGGTAATTAAAATTCTTGATCCATTAATAAGAGCTAAACTCACCTAAGACCTGTGCATCGCAGTACTCGGTCCACATGGCGACCTCGCCGCCCAACACGCCCGCGTCCCTGGGCAGAGTGTGGCCGTACATCCGTCGCCAATTAGAGTATATAGTCCTCCCCCAGAAACCATGGTCCAAGTACCAAATGTCTTTCGGCACCGACACCGTGCGATATCCGAGTCTTAATAATTGCATCAATAGTGGACTGTTAATCGGTTCCCATACTTGTATAATGTATCTGGAAGAAAATTCGAGAGATGACGACAAAGAATTACATGCCATCCCCAATTTGAAAATCTTTTGCCATGTTCATATTAATGTGTTCTGAGAGCTGTACTTAAAAGTCAATCCCTTCTTTACACAGTGTTCAGTTACATAACAACTTGATTAATTGTGGTCGTTAAACTAAACGAAAGTTCGTTTTGTCTGATGCTTGGTCCAAGAATAAAACTTATCATAATTTTCAACTTATCGCTATTACCTGTTTTAGTGAATGTGGTATTAAAACATTACATACTCGAAAAACGAACTTTCTCAATGATTATTAGTCCAAGAATAAAACTTATTATAATTTTGAAGTTATCGTTATTACCTGTCTTTGCTTAAGTACTTTTGTATTCTATTCGCCTGGGTTAGCTCCGAAGACCAAAGCATGACGGGCTGCTTGTCCGTAGTACCGGTTGCTGCCAACTCTTCGTCCCACAGCTGAAGTGCTTTCGCGTGAAACTCCGCCCACAAACGGATAAACCCATCTACTGTTATGTCGAAGCCCTTATCCATCATGTACGATATTATCTCTTGGCTGGAGTTCCAACAACCAAAGTGTACCTGGTTTAAAAATATATGTGTATATTATGCACGCATCTTTGGTGTAAGAAAACAATAATAACTCTACAAACATCCTGCGCGCCAACGACATGATGAAGTTAGCCATCAATGATAATAATAATGACAAATAATGTAAATTTATTTTAATAGAAATCATAATGAAATAGATAAATCTTATTAAAATAATGTTTATTTATACAATGTTATAGTTATTTATGACACTAGTTGGTTATTACAAAAGAGTCGACGAATGTAATCCAGAGACCAAATCGCTCTTTGGGGAAGGGGGTTCAGGTCCGAAATGCGCTAGTAATACCTCTGGTGTTACAACCGTCCATAGACAAAGGTAACCGCTTACCATCAAATGGGCCGTAGGCTTTTTACCACCTCAATGGTATAGTTAAAAAATATATACGAGTTTAAATTGCATTTAAAAAATTCTAGTAAAGGATGATTTTACTAACCTCATCACCTCCCATATGGAGTAGAGCTGGTTGCGGTAATGATTCGGCTATATCCCGATAGAGGTCTCGGAGAACTCGGTACATGACAGGATTAGCCGGGTTCAACTGACCACACGGCGGCTCAATGCATAGGTTTCTCCATGGATAAGCGTTCACGCACACAGCGAGTTCTCCATATCCGTACTCCTGAAAATATTATTAAAACACACAGTGAGCACTTATATTCCATTTCAATTTTATTTTTTTATTTGTTACCGTAATTTTCTCTTATTTTAAATTAATTCGACCAAATCTCGTCCGCAACCCATGCCTCGTCACTAACGTAGAGTACGTTATAATCTCACTTCCCGTATTTTCCTACAGCTTATCATATTACTTGACATTTATGGTTACTGCTCCGCTCCTTAGGATCGTAGCTATAAGTTATATAGTCTATAACTTTTCGCAATTAATAGGCTATAAAATGTAAACAGGATTTTTTAAATGTAACTGGTAGTTCCAGAGATTAGCGTGTTCAAACAAACAAATAAACAATTTCTTGAGCTTTATAGCATTAATATAGATAGACTGGAGTGACCACTTAACATCAAGTAGACTGCATGCCTGTCTGATACTACACATTATAATTAAGAATTAGAATAATCAATGTACCTTGCCCCATTGCCATCCGTTGCCGGCGTGCGCAGGCGCATCGATTTCAATGACAACGCGCACCCCTCTCACTTTCGCGTAGTTTATTAAATCTCTCACTTCTTCAGTTGTGTAAATTTCATTTGCTGAATAAGCACCATAACTGGAAAATACAATGTATACATTTTACCAAGTCGTGATGGTCGAGTGGTTAATGGTTTAGACCAGGGGAATGTCGTAATGATGTCCGCAGGTTCGAGAGTTTTTCAGAATTCGCGTATATTTACTAATTTCTACTAAGTCCGCTATCGGCTGACAGTGAAGGAAAACATCGTGAGAAAACTGTAAAGCTTAGCAGAATAGGTATTAGACTGTATGTGGGTAAAAGAGAAATATGGAGATTTTGGCATTTGAAATCGGTAAATCGTTTCTCACGTTTACCCAACAGTGGGATAGATAGTGGCTGTTATTATGATTAAACATTTTATGAACGCTAGGAAAAGACCCTGTTGTAACGCCTAGAAGAATAAGAGATTTAAATATTATATACGAGAACAATAGGTTCATTATAATGGCCTTCTTGCTTAATCGTCAACAATAATATCTTAGCCGTAAAAGTCAAAAGAGAAAATCAACTTTTTTAACACGCTTCATTTGTAACTAAAAAAAAAGGTGTGTGTGCGATTCACACACGATAGAAGTGAAACTTCATTTTAAAAGACATTTTAAATTTTATTTAAACAGTGTGCAATATACATACACACCGACTCTACTCTCTCGCTCTGGCTCACACAAAGAGGAGATACCGATAATGTGCGTTAAACGTTTAACGTTTAACGCTTGGAAGCCGCATAAGAAGTTTCACTTCAAAAAAGAATTTAATTTGTAATATAATCTTACAAGTCAATTTTAACCTTCTAATTGTCGTATCCAAATAAAACTTTGTATGTACATTAGGGAAGGCCAACAAAAATCTGTTAAAGTTTGAGCTCTTAATATTTATATTAAGAGGTGGATCATCGTGATTTTTAATTTTCCATTTAAATTACACGGGAAATGTTTTTTGAAATTTAGAATTTTAATATGCTCGAACGAATTATCGTCCAGTGAAATTGAAAGCATATACTTGTAGGGAGTTAAACGATCTACAAAAAAGGACTGATATGATTTCTTTCTTAGTCGACTCGTTTAAAAGTTATTCGAGGTTAAAGTTTAAACTCAAATGGTAAATGATGACTTTTATAATTTTTCATACTCATTCACAAAATAATGGCTCAAAAAGATGGCTTTATAGGAACTTTTTGCTTATGTTCTGTTTATTCGCTTACAAATTAATCGTATCGCCAATCGACAAATATCACCCATTCGTACGATTATCAGCAGCGACTGTCAAATGTTATCAGTTTTTGACGGCGGTGTAACTACGTCAAACATATATCGTGTCTCCGTTGCGGGTACAATATAAGAACGCAATGTTGCAACTTTTTAAAAATTGTAATGAATTATAAGACATAATTAATAAATAATTCAGCTGCTTACTTATTGATGAACTGAAATAATTACAAATATAAACGAAAAAAAATAACAATGGGAATTATGCAAATATTAAGATGACCAGAATATTAAGTAATTTACAGATTCGGGGATGTTTTTAATTGAACACAGAAAACGTAGCTTACATATTTCCTGAATTAAACTAGATTCAAAATGTATGTAGAAAATTAGTGAGATAAGTACCTACTTGTTTATAAGAACCATTCACATCGAGTTAAGTGCTTTCCGTAAACAGATAATAATATTGTATGTTTTCTATCATCAAGAAGATCTCTTACAAGATACAAAACTAACAAATCTGATGTATTATGTACTTGCATCATTAAATCGAGCAGGGAATCAAACTTCTTCACAGATAAAAATGATATCGATGTAGGAAATTACCGTGTAAATTGTGGCACTCGGCTGGATTCCAACGGGAAACTCTGCGAGTCGGTTACGTGCCAATGGAAAACGTTCATTTTAGTCGCAGCCATGCCGTCAATCATCCTCTTTACATCTGCCATTGGGATAAAGTGTCTGGAACTATCTAGAAGGAAGCCCCTGTGTTTGTAGACAGGTCGATCACGAATTGTTGCCCCGGAAACAATACGTAGACTGCATTTTGTCATGTCCGTATAATCAGGTACATCGGCAGCTACTAACTGTGTTAAAGTTTCTAATGCGTGACGTGCGCCAAATACCGTTTCTGCGACAACACGCACTAAAACTTCCTCTTCTGAAAAAAAACGTATTACTTTAAATTGCTACATGTTACGTTTTATGAAGTAAGTCTTTTTAGGCGTGACATAAAGGAGTAACGGAACTCGGAAATAAGGATCAGTAAAATCTATGCTATTGCTTCTATTTATTTTTATGTAATCGAATTCTAAAATTAATAATAATTTTATAATATATAATAATATTATTTTAAAGAAATGTTAAATTAACTTTTTTAATGCTTGGATCAATAAATATATCTAAGTTCTTACATAATTATCTTATTTAGTTTTTAGTCTACCAATATCTGCTATAAAAAATTCGTTTTACTTAAGACGCGCGTAAGGTTACACTTTTTTTTATCGTTATAGGTTTGGCGTAGTGGCCACAATCTCACCTGATGTTAAGTGATGATGTGGCCCAAGATGGTAACACGCTAAACCTAGTGGAAGACTGGCTCTCAAGTGCAGCTGCCGGAACACACCTATTGGTGCTTGGCGGCAGATTTTCAACTTGAGGGTGGTAGCTAGCCAGGCGGGCATTAGAAAATGCCCACCACCATACTATGGTTTCCTCACGATGTTTTCCTTCACCGAAAGCTCAGGCTCATTGTAGGGATTCGAACTCACGTCAATCGACGCGAAGTCGTACACGCTACCACTGCGCCATCATCGCTTAGCACACGCACAATTTTTGTAGTAATATGTTATTTCATGTATGAGATTTAATAAAATTCATGTATTCATAGGTAAGTAGTTTAGTGTTCTTAATTCATCGACTTGGTATTGTAGTCATTTTTTATTCTAATGCAGCAAAATGACTATACATCTTCTGATAGTACGGTACAGTCCACAAACAACGTCGACCATCGGTGACACAAATTTCATCAGCACTCGTCGATGGCATACAGGCCTGTTGAAATGCTTCTTCATGCCTCGTTAGAAGGATTTAATATCATAGATAGGAGGAAACACGTTGGAAACACACTATTCCAGATCTGCACGGTAACGAAAAGGTAAGTAATTGCGAAATTCTTTGAACTGACGTAATTGTACCAACGAACCTTTAGTCTCAACATGTAGTAAATATTCTTCATCAGTGTCCCACGTGAGTGCCGTAACAGGTGTTTTTACCGTGATATGTACAACGACAGGAGTTCCTGCGAGCTCTGTGACGTTGCCCTTACACTCCGCCTTCAAGCTATCGCTTACGTACTGCGTCATCTGAACCAACAAACTCTGTGTTTCAGCCGGAGCATCGCTTAAGTCAAACCTGTAAAAAAAACTCTTGGTCAATATTGCACCTCACGGTTTCCCCCTGTTAAATTTATTCGACAACTCTCTACCGTGTATCCTACAGCTTTCCAGATTGCTTGACGTTCATGGTTACTGCTCCACTCCTTAGGGCTGTAGCGTGAAGTTATATAGGTTATAACCTTGTTTAATAAATCTATGCATATTATAAAACTCAACGCCTCTCTGTCTGTCTGCCCTGTTTATGTTATTTACACGCGGGAACCGCTTATATTATTTCATTATTTTAAATTTATAGCTACGTTATCTGGCCGGATTATAGGATATATTTTGGTAGATAAAGTAACATAAGAAATAAGCAGTGACGATAATGATGAATCAATCCGAAAAAAAAACGCTTTCGTGGTGCTTAAATGGCTTACACTGAGTAAACCATATGAGATTTATCACATTAATGTATAACAAATTGTAGATCTTAATGAATTCTACAAAAAAGTCAGCGATAGCATATGTCTATCACCCATAATAAACATTTTTGTCTGTAAAATAACCAGCGTGCGACTGCTGAGAGTGACAGTGTTAGCTTGGCAGCACGATTTGCTCGTACGCTCGATCGACGGCATTCATAATTAACATACCTAAGTAAAAATTACTTTATTTATAAAAAAATCCGTATTCCACACGTTGTTGTGGCTCAGTCTGGGTAAATGAAAAATAAAGCAAATGTTTCTAATATGTTTAATTTCATAATGTTTCCGGGTATGTCTATACATATAATAAAATTGAAGTGTCTGTTTGTAATGTCAATATAACAGGTTTTTACTAAATGCATATGGAAGTATATGTACCTATTATAACACAGAACTCATTTTTAAAATTTTTGTCTGTGTTTGTCTGTTAGTTCCAGGTAATCTCCGAAACGGTTGGGCCGATTTTGACGCGACTTTCACTGGCAAATAGCTGATATTATAAGGAGTAACTTGGCTACTTTTATTTTAGACAAATAATTAGGGTTCCGCTAAAAAAGGCTTTTTAGTAGTCCACGCGAGCGGAGTCGCGAGCACAGCTAGTCTTTAATATATATATATAACATTCACGGATATGAGAAAATTAGCCGTTAAATTCCTTAACGGTTTAAAACCAGATCTTCTTTAGCGAACAATTTTTTATAATCATATACTATCTGGTCTGGCAGACGTTGTTCTTTCCAGTAGTCAATATTCGACTATCGCATCGGGCCATTTATCGCGCATTATTTTCTCCTAAAAACTTTTACAGAACCAAGACAAAATAAGAATTATGCGTTCATATCCATCGTTCAAATCATGAGTTATGGTCTTGAGCTAAAAACCCAATAGAAAAAAATTTCATTTTCTCCAAAATTGTACAATTTTCCGGGTAATTTTTCAAATTCTTATTTCCTTACAAAACTTAATCGTACGATTGCTAAAATTAAAAAAAAAATTTACCCAAATCGGTACAGACCTACTCAAGTGATGAGCTTACCAAGGAACAACATTTAATTTGTATTTATATAGAGTTATAAAAATGTTAAACAAATAATTTATAAAATTGCATACCAATAATTTCTACAAATAGGAAAAAGGTCTCGTCATACTTTTTAAAGATATGTATACAATCATCGCAGATTTATAACGTTGGTTCAGTTCGCATCCGAAGACTTGACATTTTAAACCTGTTAAAAAACCTGCAGCAGATATAAAATAAATAATCCGTTGCAAACACACAGGCGAACAACCGAAGCCGAGAAGTTAAATGTCATACTATATGAGGATCAGGTCGATGTTCCGTTATGGATGGGCCGTTCACCTCATAATAACGTACTTATTATTAAAAATTTAAGATAAAAATTAGCACCGTAAAGTAGTGTAATAGCGGAGGTGGTTGACCGAAATTTGAAACTTATATATCACATTAACACCTACGTAACAAATAACTTACGTTAAAAGCAACTTTTATATCAGTACTTTGTTGTAGAGTGGCGATACATTTAAATTATTACATAAAAACACGTCATTTCTTATATTTAAAAAGTAGAATATACGAAATTTACTTTATTTATTTTATCTATACCATAAGAAATCAAAATATTTTAATTAAAGCTGTGATGAAGAATAATATGATTATTATCCCAGTCGGTCAAATAACCACTATTGTTTAGTCTTCTAAAAACGTTGGTACCTATTCGAAATTTTGTTGCTTGCATTTAATCATTAAGATGACCATTTTATGTTATTAACTACCGTAATTAGGGTTGCCAACCCTACTATGTAATATTGTATCCTACTATATTAGTAGACGGGCTACTATATTTAAAAAATATGTAAAGTAGGCGAAACAACTATATTGTTATTGGATAAAAGAAATAGGCAACATTACGAGTATTTATTCCAAAATGTTTAAGCGTGAAACTAAGCACAGGCCGCAGCCTTTATCTCTTGGTTTAAGTAAAATATATACTTATTCTGAGCTTTCTCTTTCTGACCGAGACTTGGTATGTCATTGTCAATTTGATTATTTCTCATTCCCGTTATTATTTGTCAATCGAGCAAAATAAAATCCTTTAAAATATTTATTTGAAACCTACTACATTTTTTGCATTTTTCCAATCTACTATATTTTTTTCAGATAATAAGTGATATAAAAAAGTTGGCTGCCCTAACCGTAATAGAGGGGGTATCATACCTATAATAGTGATAGCAAACCTAAATTTAAAAAAAATGAAACGAGCAAAACAAGGGAGTTAGATGATCGTGTGTCTCTTTTCAATGAAATCTTCCCATTTTAAAATATTATGTTTTGGTTGTATTCATGTTCATGTATCCTAAAGATTATTGAAAGATTCTTAATTAGTTACAACTTTATGAAAATCAATATTCTTAGCTAGGTTTCTATAAATTTGTACACGGCAGATGGTCCAAGAGTCCAGGGCCCTAAACGTTACTTATTTTCTGATAAATAAATTGTGTGTGTCTAATCTTAGTATGTACTTTGAATGTTCGAATAGCTGCTAGCTTGGGCCGAAGGTACTAAAGGTACGTAAAACATTACTCACTTTACTATTAAAGTATGAGTGCAGATTTATATGTATGTTTTACAGAATGTTATTAATAATCAATACTGCCAGACACTTCCCGGCATTTTCATTCGTCCGTCTGTCTCTCTGTTTGTTCCGGGTAATCTCCGAAATGGTTTGGACCGATTTTGACGGGACATTGACTGGTAGATAGCTGATGCTATAAGGAATTATAAAAATAATTAGAGTTCCGTACAAAAAAAAAAAACCTTTTTTGATAGTCCACGCGAGCGGAGCCGCGGGCACAGCTAGTATAATAAATTTTAGCGGCATTTTACCTTTTTTACGTAAGTTTAGTACCTGATATCTACTAATTGGCTATCAGCCCAAACTAGCAGGTAAGCGTACGTTCAAAGTACATACTAAAAAACTACTTTATCACACAATTTTGTTAACCAGAAAATAAGTAACTTCTGGAGCCCAGGACTTTTGCGCGATGCCCATGCATACTTAAAATTACTATGTAGGTAATTTTTATGTTGTTTCGAAGATTTTTATGCCTTATCTCTACTTTGGCTGTTATTATATGACTATATTGCTTGGCTTTTTATCAACAGTTGTTAGATTTGACCTATTTCCCAAAAAAAAGTTATCTAAATTGTTTGTTTTTTATCAGGTAATCTTCCTGTCCTCGTTGAAATATAAAGCGACGATAACATTAAAACACTACATATTTCACTTAAACATTTACGTTTAAAATGAATTACAGGCTTTGTACCGTTATAATCATCAATAGTTATCTCCAATCTAAATTGATACATTATGGGTACGGGTTTGGATAACACAAAAATGTAATTAACTAATGATGTTATTGATAATTATATTTATTGTATTGGTACATGATTAGTTTTTTGTCAGCAGTCATGTCGTTTCTGGAACACTAGCTAGATATTTGTTTCATGAAAACATTACCACATTATATTGGCCAGTTCATAAATTGCGATCAGATATTTTTATTAAAAAAAATTGCCTTGTTAAATATAACGCTTCGAAGGATTTCTATTTTAATTTTGACTATGTAAACTTATGTCTGGAGGATTGAGCTTTGCTCGGTGTTTTGTAAACAAAACACCTATATATCTAGAAAAATGTTACATACAAAATTTCTACCAAACCGTCAGAACAGTTTCCGAGAAACTGATTACAAATTTACTATATATTATATACAATATACATAATAAACAAGAAATTCTCCCTTAATAGTATTAGAAATTAAATAACGTATGTAAAGATATTTTACATATTATGATTTTTCTTACTAGTACTTAATAGTTAATTACTATACTGTTATTCACGTCAGCTGGAATTTATAACTATCGTTTGTAACATATTAACATAATTATATAATTTTCTATTATGCCTGCAGATCCCATGACAAAATATTATGCATAAAGTCTTCAATCAAGAATACTGATCGAAGTATAAAGTGACTAGTTTTATGGTGTCATTAAGTGTTTTGTTTTTGTTTTATTATACAGTACACCGAACATTTGGCTACTAAATTCTAAAACGAGTATTTATCACAATTGATATTGGCGAAATTGCCTACATAGGCAAAAAGCCATAATTAAAATAAAAACAACATTATACCTACCTACGTAGTTCAGCTAAAAGTGTAACGTCGAAAATTTTTTTTTATTGAGTAGGTTTTTGTGCTATATGCTTTTTATTGGATTCAAAATCTTTTTTGATTGACTAGCTGTGCCTGCGGATTCTCTCGCTTGGACTACCAAAAATCTTTAATTGTATTTTTTGTGCGGAACCCTAATTATTTTTCTAAAATAAAACTTGCCTAAGTTATGCCTTATAACATCAGCTACCTGCCAATGAAAGTACCGTCAAAATCGGTCCAACCGTTTCGGAGATTAGCCGGAACAAACAGACAGATAAACGGACAGACAGTTGATTCAGACAGACAGACAAAATTTGATTGTTTGTTATAGGTAGTTTGTATACAACATGTATGTTGTGTAGTAAAAAACCTGTTATTTTGACATTACAAACAGACACTTCCATTTTATTATATGTCTATAGATATAGATAGAGATTCGTGACTGTTTACACGGCCATATTTAATAAATGGTTTGTATTGATTGAACAAACAATTAATAATAATATTATGTTCATTCGCACGAGTCGCAACAGACGTCCTTAGACATGAAATAATTGCTCCTAGTTCATTAACAGCGACCTTCATAAAACCTTTGTTAAGCGTTATGTTAATATTTATATTATCAAGTGGAAATAATGATTAGGTATACAGAGATTCTTTTGTATATGATATCATGGCGATTTATAGGTAGATACTTTAATTTTAAATCTAGTACAAGAAAGTGAGCTTAATGAAGTTGTATGGTTTTGTATCATGGGGTTATTATTGACAAGTAATAAAGTCTACATCCTGCCTGTGTTAAAGGAATATTTCGTGTCTAATTGATTGATCTATGTAAACTGAGTTAACTGAAACAATACTCCCTCGCATGCAGAGTCTTGACGCCTTGTATTTATTATTACATCAGGTAATTAGTCTACTATATTTCAATTGTTAAAATCAATGATATTACAAGTAATAAAGGTTAGGACATATAGTATATAGAGATTTATAGAGTATAAAATAAAGCGCTGCACTTCACATATACACACCCACACAACAGATACATGGCTTCTATGAGGAATCTTTTTTTTGGGCTAATAAGACTTAGCAAAACACGTCAGATGAACTAAATGCATAAATACATATACTTATATATGTATAGTTAGTTAGATCAAATTCGCGGTATTGCCATACATGGCAACAGTCCAAGCAGATCGATTTCTAAACTTATTGTTGAACTAGCTGCGTCCGCGGCTCCGCTCGCGTGGACTACAGAATGCTGTTGGTATTGTGGTTACCCGACGGGTATTTTACAGATTAAAATACTTATAATTTTATATGTACAGAAACCTTATTCTTTTTCTAAAATAAAAATAGCCTAAGTTACTCCTTATATTATCAGCTATCTACCAGTGAAAGTCCCGTCAAAATCGGTCCAACAGTTTCGGAGATTAATCGGAACAAACACACAGGCAGACAGACAAAAAATACAAATTTTTAAGTACCGTGTATAGTAAAAAGCTGTTATTTTGACATTGCATACAGACACTTAAATTTTATTTATTTTTATAGATTTTTATTGTAGCAAAGCTATATAAAGTCTTGCACATAATAATGGCTTGATAGTGCAGTAATTAAACAGAGGTTTTGCATTTAATACATGTAGTACCACCACTCTATGCTAGTTCCTTCCTCGAAGTTTAGATAAACAAATTCTATTTTAGATCTATGATGAGGAAGTGTATTATTTCGACAACTTCAATATTCAAATAAAAAGTTAAAAGAACAATAGTTGAATTCGTATTTTAATTCAATTATAAAATGAAAAATATAATATCATTTTTGTGTTCGTTATGTAAATATCTCGCATACAATTAATTCTCTATGAGAATTTCTTTATTACTAAAATAATAATTCCTCTTTTTATATACAGTTGTCAGTTCAAATAAGTAGCTCTTGATACGTTAATGAGACAGTTGCTATTCTAATTTATTTAATACAAATAACCGGGAACAGTGGAGTTTGAAAATAAATGGTAATATAGACTTGCGTCAAGTGTGACCTCACTAAAATGTTTTAACAAACAGCTATAAAATGTGGTTACATTTATACAGCCAGATGACAGCAACTTTGAAAGCAAACAAGATAAAACTCTGAAATGGGTAGGCATCATTCTTTAAATGTCTTTTTTTAATGATTCGTATGGCTATGAACTATACATTTTATTATCATTTTATAATAACTACATACCTTATTGAGACAAAAATGCATAGTTTTTTTACAGTATTATTACTTCTTTTTTTAAGTGCCCACTTTAAACAAAATATTAGGTCCTTACATATGAAATTAGCGTTTTGTCGTACCACTTTGATCTGAAATATCTCCTCTTTGGTTAAGAATCCCAAATTCAAATTTATTTAATTTAGCTGGTACTTTTGAGTTTTGAAAACAGTCATTCATTTGTTTTTCCCTCATTATTTTTTTCTTTGGCGTCGCTTATTACCGCACAATGGAAAACATGAAATATCGGTATATTTACGAGTACGAGTTCTACCGTGGCATCAGTGCTGCAGAAACAGCTTGAAGGATTAATAATGTGTAACGCTCTGGTGTCGCAAAAGAAAGCACGGTACGTTTTTGGTTTCAAAGTTTTCGTTCTGGAAATTTTGACCTTCAGAACCAACCCCGTAGACGGCCGGAGACCAAAGTGGAAAAGAAAAATTAAATGCTATCGTGGACGCGGATCCATCGCAAAGCACTTCAGAGATAGCTGCAGGCTTCGGGGTAAGTTATAAAACTGTATTAATTCACTTGAAGCAAATCGGGAAAGTAAAAAAACTTGAACGATGGGAACCTCATGAATTGAGTGAATCGAACTTGCACACACGCGTCGACTGCTGTCTTACTTTGCTCAACCGACACAATAATAAAGGGATTTTAAATCGAATCATTACCTACTTGTGATGAAAAGTGGATACTGTACGATAACCGGAAGCGCTCGTCGCAATGGCTGAACCCTAGAGACCCAGCCAAATCCTGCCCTAAACGAAAGTTAACTCAGAAAAAGTTACTTGTGAGTGTTTGGTGGCCTAGCGCCGGTGTCTTTCACTACAGCTTTCTAAAATGTGGCCAAACGATTACAGCAAATATCTATTGTCAAAAACTGCAAACCATGAAGGAAGAACTAGCTGCTAAATAACCGAGATTGGTCAATCGCTCTAGGCCACTGCTGGTTCACGACAACGCAAGACCACACACTGCACAACAAACAACCACTAAGTTAGACGAGCTACAATTGGAATGTCTGCCACATCCACCGTACTCCCCGCACCTTGCTCCAACAGATTAGCATTTTTCCGGAATTTGGACAACTTCTTACAAGGAAAGAAATTCAACTCCGATGCGGCAGTCCAAACCGCCTTCAAAGAGTTTATTGATTCTCGTCCTCATGGTTTTTTAGTAAAGGGATCAATGAACTACCTATGAGATGGCAAAAGTGCATAGATATCAACGGTGCAGACTTTGATTATTTAAATATATTTTACAAAAAAAAAAATGACTTTATATTCCTCCCTTACTAAACGCGAATTTAATATGTAAGGACCTAATATTTGTTGGAAGAAATTTTGGTTAAACACAAACAAGTACAAATATATTTTTCATCTAGATGAAAGTCTAAAATTATAATATAAGTTTTATATCCCATTCTAAGTGAATTGCTAAATACCAATTTTTCAAAGATCTGTCTTCAAAAATGAAGGATTTTCATACAAACTTTCAAAAAACCTTTCTGTTCGTTGCAAATTTTCACGGTCGTAACCCCAGTAGTCTGAGCTGTGCGTTGATATATCAGTCAGTCAGTTATCCTTATATTTAGATAGAATATAATATAGATAGGAGAAGATATTAAATATAAACTATAAAAATAAACCTGGGAAGTATAATATACGTGATAACCCAGTATAAATTTAACAATAAAATCTTTAGTATCACTGATTGTACTATAGTAAAAATTACCAATCGCTCGCCTGGCCACGCACAGTGTAGGGTTCCGTAGTTGTCCGTCACAATATGCTGACTTAGAGAAATTACTTGTCCAAGTACATTTTATAAGTTGGTCGACTATTACTCGCTATCTTGTAAATTCTACTTAGCTGTGATAGTTTTCCTTCTAACTTCTTTGTATTAACTACCGCCGTGATTTTTTTTTAATATATCCAAATTCAACCATTTGGCTGGAAAGAGGGATGGACGCTTGACTCTTATCAAAATTTAGCTCTTTAAAGTTTAATATTTCGTAGATACCACTTTGTACGCGTGATTAATATGTATTATGTACAGGTACTCATACGAAATAACAGTTTTCTAGAACTAAGAATCTCTGAGCCAAGTCGCGGATAGACAGACGGGCATGGCGTAACTATAAGAGCTCCTTCTTGACTTCAGATCCCTATAAATATGACGTCGTAAAATTGAGTAAATTATACAAAATAAGTAGCACAATGTATAGTTATTATCTGTAATAGTTTATAAGCATTCATGAAATTATGAAATAAATAAATGAATAACAATGGCGCTTTTTTCACTCAGATATGTACTATTAGACGTTTGTTTTGGGTAAAAACTTTGCACTAAAGGAGACAAGCACTGCATCGAGTTATTGCTACATTATATTATAACATTTTTTGTTATATACCACACACAAAATACTTGTCTTTTGTATATTTTTTTTAAACTAATTCTCTATGAAATTCAATATATTTTAATATTGCTTACTCCCATATTCACTATGTATGTATCTATATATTCTAAAAATTAAATTTATTTGGTGAAGATTATTTATAAGATAAGATATTTACTCTTGCTTAATTAAAATATTCCGTGCAAATTAAAGAGACGCATGCTCAAATAATGGATCAGAGGAATTAGAAAATAAAACCATACTAAACAATTCCATTTTTGTATTCTAAATTTCCATAATGTATTATTATTATATATTATATTATCAAAACATATTTAAAATAATGTTTTTTCTTGTCAGTGTTAATAACCTTTACAGAGCAAGAAAAGGCAAAATAATTGAAAATGTAAAACGAATTGAGAAGAATCTTGGGGGTCAGATCCCCTTGACCTCTCTTAATTACAACCTATAGACAGTGTTGATGGCACAGGCGCGTGAGTGTGACGCAAGCGTGTCACAAGCATCCAAGAATAGACAGACGAGCGGGAGACACCTGCGGCTTGTGTCCGCACACTCCAAAAATTAAAAATACATAAAGTACACTACGAATAGATGTTTGACGTATTAGCGAACTTACAGCGGCGACGCGCTCGTTAAAATAACAATATTATCCGTAACTACATAGTTTATTGCGCTGTAATTGTTTTATTATTGTTTTTTATATGTGGAGTCTCATAGTCGTGTTGCGCTGTTTGATAATTGGACTATCTCAAGCAGACTTCCTGCATTAACCCTGTAATATTATAAATAACCAGCAGTGCTCGCTTTTTTAATATATAAATACAATATAATTTTACTTAGGTATATTAATTATGAATGCCGTCGATTAAGCACACGCGCGAATCATGCTTCCTCGACCTGTTAAAGGCATTTTAATGACAAAAATGCTAATTGTGGATGATCCCTAATAGATACACATATGCTATCCCTGACCTTTTTGTAGACATTTGTAAGATCTACAAATATTTTTAAATTAATTTGATATATTTGTTATGGTATACTCAGCACAAGCCATTTAGACGCCCCGAAAACGACTTTTTTTCGAATTTATTCACCATTATCATCATTTCTTATTGCGCATAGAAGCGGTTCTCGCGTAAAGAGAAAATAAACGGACAGACAGACGGAGACACGTTGAGTTTTATAATACATATAGAGATTATACGATTACTTATACACTTCTGTGGAAATGAGACTGAATAAAAACATTTTCAAAACGGTAATTATTGATATTTGTAACTGCTTTAACTCTTTCTTTGCTAATATTTCACAGCATTAATATAAACTTCCTTGTTAGAAATTATGATAGCAACTAATTCCTAACGCTCCAATACGTAATAGAATCCGCCTTCCATAGCTACACTGTATGTTGAATCAATTAAAACTACCTACTTAAAAATGTTATGTAATAATGTACATGGTTAAGTCGAATATTTGAACTTTAGATTTAAGCTTCTCTGTTAAGCGAATTGTATAGATTGTATAGACATAGAATTGTAATAGATTGAATTTGTAATAGAATCCGCCTTCCCAGACTACACTTCCTGTTGAATTAATTCAAACTACCCACTTAAAAATGTAATGTAATAATGTACATGGTTAAGTCGAATATTTGAACTTTAGATTTAAGCTTCTCTGTTAAGCGAATTGTATAGATTGTATAGACATAGAATTGTAATAGATTGAATTTGTAATAGAATCTGCCTTCCCAGACTACACTTTTCTGTTGAATTAATTCAAACTACCTACTTAAAAATGTAATGTAAGGTATTGTACACTGGTCAAGTTGAAATTTTGAATTATATCTATAAGTTTCTCTGTAAAGCGAATTGTTATATTCTTAGAGATATAAAAATATCTTAAACCATAAACCATTAAATCACACATCCATCTATATCTATATAAGTACATATAATAACATAAAAGTGACTATTTGTAATGTCAAAATAACAGCTTTTTACTAAATGCATATGAAAGCATACACGGTACCTATAACAAAAGACCCAATTTTTTATTTTTGTCTGACTATCTGTCTGTTTGTTCCGGTTAATCTCCGCCGAACCGGTTGGACCGATTATGACGGGACTATATACTGGCAGATAGCGGATTTTATAAGAAATAACATAAGCTACTTTTACTTTTGAAAAATAAGTAGAGTTCCGCACAAAAAATAAAAACCTTTTTCTGGTGGTGACCGTCGGGATGGTGGTGACCGTTGGGGTAGTGGTGACCGTCGGGATGGTGGTGACGATTTAAGTTTTACTTCAATCGCGTGAACCGGTTACACGCTTTTAAATTATTATTTTTTTAAATAATATTTTTTACTGCTTTGTGTGCTTATTAACAGGTATTTATTTATTTTTGAGTAAAGTTTCATAACTTATTGTGCAAACTGAATTGAAGTTACAAAACACCACTAATTCTGGTTTTATATACCTACATAATTATTGTCATATCAAGTCTCGTTCAGAAAGAGATAAAGGTTGCCGCCTGCGTCCTGCGTTCCGTTTACGTTTAAATATTTTGAAATAAATAATGTGGCCTAATTTTTTAACCAATAAAATATAGAATTTTTGCCTACTATATATACATATATATTTTTAAATATAGTATTCGAACGCCTAATATAGTAGTACTATATTATATAGTAGGGTTGGCAGCGCTAGGTACAGATCTGTTTCCTATTTGCTGGATGTACACTGGCTGATCCCAGAAAGTGGTACGCTTGCCACTTGGCGGGGTTTTCTAGTTTTTGACAATCTCTATCCAGTCGATCACAATCGTCGGGTCCCAGTGAGATCCAGTTACGCCACATCGCCTGTTTAGTATTAAAGACACTTATCCGAATATGTGGAAATACCAAGGTAAGAAAATAAAGATCCATTTTATGATAATAGGATACCTTGTTACATCAAATTTCAAAGCTTTGGCGATAAATTTCCTATATAATGAACATAGTCTTCCTTATCAAGTATTACTATTAAAATGTAGATTTTGTATTTCAAATTATTTTAAGTTTTATTTTCTGTGTATCATAAAATTAACTAAGATTTGAATCTTCTTTATTGAAAACCATTACTGCCATTATTAAGTGTATATATTTTCCAGTGTTATGGCGATTTGTGTAGCCTAAGAAGATGGTGGCTCCCCTGTTTGAACTTTCTTGGGAGTTTTTGTGGTGTCTCAGAATTCATGATCCATGTTATTATTTCAAATTAACTTCACTTGTGCACAATAACCAAACTTTATTATGCATATACATACATAATATAAGGCCAAATAACACAAATTTATGAATAAAAATAAAAAACACTACATGGCAGTTTGAGATCCCGCTAAAAACTCCCACTTCTAGTTATTACGACAGCAAAGCTGTGCTGTCTGTGGAGTGTCGTAGGTTAACCATAGATAATAAATATATACATAAATCTGAGAAAGGAACGCACCCAGCGCAAATTATTTATTAATGTTATTATTAATCATGTAGTTATTTATACTTAAACATTGAATTGACTAAGTATAATTATTTTTATGAAAAAGTATTTTAGTCTTGGTCAAATTTACAAAGTAAAGTATCAATTATGAAATGATACATGTAATGGAATGCAACGCCTGCGGAAATTTCTATTGCGCAGTAACAAATACATTCCTTTTTTGATTTAAAAATATTACCACCTAGAAAACTAAATTCCGAAGACAAAGAGTAGTAAAAATATGAAGAAAATTACTATTATATCTTAATAAAGAGGCATGAGAAAATTTGGTACCATGAATGGGCATTCTCCTTTTGCCGGAGAAGTGACAATGTTTTGATGGTATACTATTATGTTACCCTGCTCCTTTGTCATATTTACTTGTTTAAAAAATTAATCGCAGTATTATTAGTTGAACTATATGATATTGCTGAGTCACTTAACCTATTAATATTATAAGCTATCAAAGTAGGTAAGTCATATTTCTACTTTTAAGGAAGGTACATCCTTTCCCTAGTTAATGTACAAATTCCTAGTAAAGACATTGCCTTTAATTAATTGATAGCACCAACTATTTTTTATTCATTTTTCTAACTGATCATTTAATTACCCGTAATTTAATATAATGAGATAACTTTAATCATATAAAAACAGTTTTTATAAACTTTATACGATATTTACAATAAAAATGATGAATGATAATAACATTTATAAATAACGTGGGTTTTACAGTTTTTCTTTATCTTCCATACCTACAGGTGACAGATTGAAAACATTGACAAAATATGGTGAAATTGATTGACTCAGTTTTGCAATTTTGTTATAATAACCTATTTTAACGTTCCGGCAATTATATATCGTACTGCTCACCTAATGTAGTTGGGATGTATTTGCACTGCCTGCGAGCTCAGAACAGCTGTCACGGGTTTAGGCCATATTCCTCCGAAAGGGCCGCACACTGTCCGGCAAACGTCTAGGCTCTCGAACAGATTGCCTGTGACATCTCCGCTTAGTGTTGGATGCGGGTGTTCTGTCCTCTGACACCCTTCATCGGGCATGCATTTATACATCCATGTGGGCCTAAAACAAATAGATACAGTTATAACAATGTTAAGCTTCATCTGAGTTCTAAAATGCAACGTTTTTAGTGAGCTTTTCTCAAACATTTGACTGCCAAATGTAGGCAGCGAAATAATATAATAAGTAAATATGTGAAGCTTCAAAATATGCTTAGACTGGTAATGTTTGGTGAATTAACTTCTATTTTGGTATTAATTTTTCGTCTGAACAACTTAGTTATTAGAGTCATAAATTTTATAAACAATTAGGTTAAGCTATTATTTTATAAAGGTCAGCTTTATCGATATGTTGTAGCCTTGTGTATGCTTTTGTAGAAATCAATTATTCAAACAACGATAAATATGTATTAAAAAAATAATAAAAGTCGCAATTGATCACATAAGTTTACACAAATGTGTATCAATGGAACAAGCGAGTATGGTGATACCACAACATATTAACTAACATATAAATAAAGTAATATTTCTTTTTAACAAGCTTTTACTTTCACTTGTAACTAACTAACAAACAATGTAATAAAATCTTAGAAGTATTTTTTTTATTTTATAAGACACTTCAGATGTTTCAGGTACAGATGGTTCGACGCTGTAGTAGAAAAAGCCCTACGAGAACAGTAGACATATAGACATGGCGTCTTTTAGTTTCGGAAGCTAAAATCTACTTTTGGTCGCTGCGCCATTGTAGTTAGATCGTTAATATTTATTGTCCTGACAGAATTTCTTTACTAATATAAGGTTTTTTAATAAACAAGAATCTGTAGCGATATTTTCTTCATGAAGTTTTATATTACCTATATGTTATGGCTTCAATGTTAAAGAAGCGTTTCAATTTAATATCGTACCTATATATGTAGTCGCAATTATGAAATTGCTGATAGATCGGTAAAGGAGGAAAACATCGTAAATTTACAAACGTGAAGAAGCACTATAATTACGAATGACACAAATGCATTAAAGACATCAGTCGCTAGACGCTCAAGGATGCATTAAATACATTTTATTTTCCACAATTATTCAGTATATAAAATACAATGTTATTTACTAAATAATGATAGATGCTTACTAATTAGGTTTAATTAGTTACTAAGTAGGACTGTAGATAAATGTGACTATTGAATTTACCGGTTTATAACTTTATAAAAAAGACGTTTTACTTTTAAAATTTAAAGCAATACTGTCATTTTTCTTATATACTTAACATATAAATTGCTTAACGAACTGACACTTATAATTAATTTTAATTAGAGAAATTAACTTACTGATATATGTGAGGAATGATATCCTCGTGGAGATTGTCTTCATTACATTGAACCAAATGCAATGCAACAACGACCATTAATATCCGGTAATAAGCCATTGCACCTGTTAAACAAATTAAGTTATTAGGCAAAAATAGCTTCAATTTTATAGTTAATCTATACTTATGAAAAAACAGTAAAGAGTCGAATTATGTACATTAAACATATATGAGAAAAAGACAACGAATGTTTTAGAATTATGAACAGAAAAAATTTCGACAGTTTTTGAAATTTTTGTCCGTATGTTAGTTTGTACGCCAATCACGCAGTCACTACTCGACCGAATTTAATGAAAGATATGATTGTAGTTTGTAGTATAATATAGTTACATTTAAGATGCATTTTTACACGTATGGACATTTGTATGGTATATAAATTGTGTTTATGTTGTGCATATAAAAAAGGATATATGTATATCTAATACTACAGTATTAGTAAATATAGAGGGAAATGACGCGAAATTATTCCAAATTATTAGATCCTTACATATGTAATTGGCGTTTTGTTGAGCTGGCCACCTTGATCTCAAATATCTGTCGTTTGGTTAGGAATTCCAAATTTAAATTTATTTAAATTTTAGACTTGTGTACTTGTGTTTCGAATTTAGTGATTCATTTATTTTCGCACCATTTGATTTTTCTTTGACATCGTTTTTTTTTCACAAAATGGAAAAATTAAAATATCGTGTTATTTACAAATTTGAGTTCCAACGTGTATAAGCGGGCATAAGCGCTGTAAAAACAACTAGAAGGATTTAGGATTTGTATGGGGAAGCTACTGTAAAAAAAGCACGGTACGTTTTTGGTTTCAACTTTTTCGTTTTAGAAACAAACGCCGTGGACGGCCGGGGACCCTAGTTGATAATTAAGAATTAAAGATGATCGTGAAAACGGATCCATCGCAAGCCACGCCAGAGTTAGCGGCAGGCTTCGATTTGAGTGATACAGACAATTTTAATTCACTTGAAACAAATTGACAAAGTGAAAACCTCGAGAAATGGGTATCGCATGAATTGACTGAAGCACGCATTGTGTGCTGCGTTACATTACTCAACTGTCAGAATAACGAGAGAATTTTGAATCGTATTTTTACTTGTGACGAAAAATAGATCCTTATGATAATCGGAAATGTTCATCATAGTTATTGAACCCAGGAAAACCGGCCAAATCCTGTTCCAAGCGAAAGTTTACTCAGGAAAAGGTACTGGTGAATATTTGGTGGACCAGTGCAATTCCATCATGGTTTGAATTTGTTCATAATACAGATCTGCCGTTATCGTTTGGTCAGATCTTAGGAAGGTGTATTGAATTATGCCCTGAAATGACCACCAAACAGTTGCCATCACTTTTCTGTGGGTAAGCTTCGATTTAGGGAGTTTAGGGCATTATTTTGGCGTTTCACATGGGGTCACCCATTGCATTGTTCGCTTGCGATTATTGCAAAGGATCCACTTTTCGTCATAATATGTCATAATTCGGTCCAAAATCCCTCCATTCTGTACCGGTTTAACAAGGTAAGGCAAGCTTCAGTGCGCGCTGTTCTCTGCATATCAGTCAAATCATGTGGCAATTATTATTCAAGTTTTTTAATTTTACCGATTTGAAGCAAATAAGTCAATATTGTGGATATTCTAACGTCAAAACATGACGCTAATTCTTTGGTAGTTTGACACGGATCGGCTTCAAAACAATAACAAAACAGTCATATATTGAGTGCTATGACGAACTCATATCGGTACAGAACCATTTTATCGGTAGTTCAGAGCATCAGGACACTTCCTGGTACGCGATATGTGTAGAGCTACTGTTTGTTTTGCAGGATGCATACAACATAACCACGGTATGTTGGAAAATATAGAACTGTGAATTTCTCGGCGTTTGAAATCGCCATACGTAGTGGGCTTGCGTGATGATTAAGCCCCAGCCTTCCCTCGAGACGAGGCCTTTGTCCAACAGTAGGAGACATACAGGCAGATACTATAGGCGTAGCCAGGATTTTAGTCAGTGTAGAGCAGGCAAGGGAAATATAATGTTAAGTTTTTTATACTACAATCGGTAATATTACTCTACAGCAGATGATGGGTAAATACGGTACAGTTTAAAAATAACGGCGACCGTCGATAACAGATTCCTTCGACAGTCGCCGCCGTCATGCCAGCCTACTGAAATGCCTTTTCACGCCTTGTTTGAAGAACACATTGAAAAAGCGAAAACGTTGACTGGAAGAATGTTCCACATCCGCGAGTTTTAAAATTGATGTGTCTGTTTGTTATGTCAAATGTCTTTTTACTAAATGCATATAGAAGTATACACAATACCAATAACAAAAAAACATTTTTTTAATTTTGTCTGGCTGTCTGTTTTTCCGAGTAATCACCGAAACGGTTGGACCGATTTTGACGGGACTTTCACTGGCAGATAGCTGATGTTATAAGGAGTAACTTAGGCTACTATTTTAGTAGTCAACGCGAGCGGAGCTGGGGACTCTTCTAGTTATATAATAAAGGGAATAACTCGAGTATCAAGTTGTTTGAATTACACGCAAATTCCGATGTAGGCCTTTAGAATATACACACATCGATGCACAAATAAATAATCAACAATAAATATTTAACATTCATATATTGAACGGTTCCTCCTGGTATAAATAAATAAACAATAAAATAATTGTATATAATATACTTGTAAGAGAAACGTGTCTATGTCATTATTCAAAAAAAAAGAAATCATGTCTGATAGTAACGAGATAACAGACCCGGTAAAGAGATAACGAGATAACGATCAGGTATTCAAAAATACGGCGTACATAAAATAAATGGAAATAAAGTAGAGATGACGCCGCGCACTCGCAACAGGTGTGCTCTGTGATCCACGCAATCACATAAGCAGACAACGACGGGCTTGAAGGATGGTTCTAGCTCGAGCCCTCGTATCGTGAAGACCTCCATTAATATTTGACCCTAAGATTGTTCGAGACCACCTACTAAGTCGGAACCTGAAGAGAAGATTATTCTGGCTAGAGCTTGTCGGATCGTGAGGATGTTCAAGATGAATTACTAGGCCACCTACGGGTAGCGATAACACAGATATGCGAGGCATGGGGTGGCTATAGGGGAGGTTGGAGGCCACTGGGGGCAACCCCAAATAAACAGACATCATGCTCACTTGGATTGTCGGACCATGTGCATCTCTACAATGCTTGCACTTAACCCAGATTACGCCCACAAGATTTATGATTCCGTAATGAAGAAAGATATCAAGGAAAACCCTGGTGTCTTCGATAGTATTTTCTGATGTCTCTCACTCTCTCTTTGACATACTTATATGACAACCTGTGTTTACTATTTTGATAATATTTTTTTAACTAAGGCATTGCCACAACAACTATAGTTATGAATAGTAAAAAATTATGAAAACATATTTATTAAAATTATTTTTCATCGAATGTCTTCTTAGTATGAGAAAACAGGACATAGTTAAGAGTTAGAGAGGAAAACAACGTGAAACTACCATGAACATACCTAGCATATTTAGTTTGTTGGGCAAACAGAGCTTATAATTAATAGGCGCATCAATTAAAAACATATAAAAATTAAGATTACTACTTAATTAACATAATTATTTAATATTTAGTTTCTTAAAAAGGTAACATTTTTTTGGCGGGATCTCTAACTATCCTGTGACAGTTTTTGATTTTTATTCATAAATTTGTGTTGTTTGACCCTATATTGTGTAATACAGCTGGCGTTATGCATAATAAAACTTGATAATTGTGCACACGTGAAGTGAATTGGAAATAATAACATGAATCATCAATTCTGAGATGCCACAAAACCTCCCTAGAAAGTTTTAACAGGGATGGCCATCTTGTTAGGATACTGAAATCATCACAAGACAGGACACTCTACATTTACTCGATAATTGCAGCAATAGTCTTCAATAAAAAGGAGTAGTTGCCAAGTTAGCCTTTCGTTAGGTCTTAACTGGTGTTTTTTTTACATTTTTACTTACAATTAAACCCAGGGCCGGATTAACAATGTCGACTAGTTGTAACTGCATTCACCAGTGGATAATAAACTTGGCGTCAATGAGTGGTCAACGCGTCGTCAACGAGTGGGAAATCGCGTAGCCAACAAGGTTTTCTCAACTATTACACTTGGCAGTGCTTCTTCATGATTTAAGGAAACATGCAGACGAATGTGCCGGTAACGTGTTGCCCGCCAGTTGTAAACTCGTTGTTGACGCGTGACCAATGCGTGAACAACGCAGGTTCAACGAGTGGAAAACGAGTTGGAGATGGCCATAATCGAACGACATGTGGACTTCGCGAGATTCGCGCGTCGTACACTTCTTTCAATTAAATGTTAAAAATTGCACCTTAACAAAAAATATTGCTCCTTAGAACATCTAAAAAAAGTCCGCGGTACTATATGCCTATCTCTTAACTCTCCACAAAAAGGTCTTTAAAGACAATTTTTTTTTTGAAAATTTAAAAGAGATTTATGAGTATTATTGTTATGCATCATCATGTTATCATCCTAACGAATGAAAGTTACTTTATCATCAAGACAATTTTATGAAGATAAACAAAAATGTTTTAATTGCAATAACACTCAAATATCAATGTTATTTAACTCGGAAGTATCCAATTTTATCATCTAACCGTAAACATACCAAATCGGGGAAGCATGCCTA
Organism: Saturnia pavonia; assembly: GCA_947532125.1. Lineage (NCBI taxonomy): Eukaryota > Metazoa > Arthropoda > Insecta > Lepidoptera > Saturniidae > Saturnia > Saturnia pavonia. Next base: position 5,549,661 of record OX383907.1, on the reverse strand, counting down.
ATTTAAAATCTTGGCACATTTATTAACTGGTGTGATTGGGCACGTGCTATATAATACTTTAGCGGTGCCCCGCGTCTCGGCACGCGTTTGTTACGCAGTAATTATTTTCATCCCGTAATTTTATTTTTACTCATATTATAACAAATAATATAATAATTCATATAGCCTATATATTATTATTTTTAGCTATAAGTTCATCTTAGCCATTACATATTTTAATTTAATGTATATTATTCATCATTAACATCAATTTATACCAACCATTCACAATCATTTACAGAGTGTAACCACAGATGACAAAATATATCAAATAGCAAATTTCATCACGATCGAACATTACAACTAACTTACATTTACATCGCTCCATATACTTATAAGAAACTTTATGTTAAATAATTAAAACAATTTGAATAAATTTATTAGAAGAAAAAATAAAAATAAAAAATATGTGTCAGAGAATCGTGTCTATGTGGTTATTTAAAAAGAAAACATGTCGGATAGCAACGGGATAACAGATCATGACAAAAATTCAAAATACCGCGTATATAAAATAAATGAAAAGAAAGTAGAGATGCCGCGCTCTAGAAACAGTTGTGCTCTGTGATTCACGTACCCATATAAGCAGCCAACGACGGGCTTGAAGGATGGTTCTTGCTCGAGCCCTCGCATTGTCAAGATCTCCGTTAATATGGATCCTATGATTGTTCAAGGCTACCTACTAAGTCGGAACCTGAAGAGAATATCATTCTGGCTGGAGCTTGTATATATATATATATATATATGGCATATCACGTAAGGAATGACATGTATGTACATATCGGATAAAAAATCTCATGAAAATCAGTTTAAAATTATTTTTTACGGTTCCTAAAAGTATATGGAATTACATATAGGTACAAAATTTCATTAAATTGGGATGACAATTGTCATTTAAATTCGAAGAAATACATGTACAGACAGAACAACAGATTTATTAATTTGCATTATTTAATTAATATTCAACATGAAGTTAATAATGATGAATCATTACGCTATGACCCTGAAGGTTAGATAAGTAGAGTTTTAGGTAAGTAATGTTTTTTTGTGGAATGTATACATTCTACGTTTAAATATATTTTGTGCTGAAATGAGCAAATATCGCAATATATAAAAAAGACATCAACAATCCTAAAATCAGAAATGGTTTGGTAGAGCGTTTAAACTTATTCCACTTCTATGACACATTGTCTCACTCTACATGAAGCCAAACTATTTATATACAGTACATAATTTAACATAAAAATAGACATCAAATAATATCTAAAAAGGTAACAACGGTCGGTCCATTGTTTTCGTCGGTCTAGGAAGTCAAGTTTTTTATATGCGAACTTTTTGTTTATATTATGTAAATAATTAAATTATTTGACTTGAGAAACAGTCTATTACACTAATAAATCTATTTAAATTTATGGTAAACAGAGAAATATAACATTCAAGGTTTATGTTAGCTACTAAGAATTTAATATTTTCTTTACAGTTATTTGACACTATTTAATTCTAGCGCTTTCATGTGCGATCAAAAAGTGTTGAATACATATCAAATGTCAACTTTTTTAATTTATCGGGTTTTTCTTCATAGGTTTAGAGTTTTATGCTAAGCCTAGTGGGAGGACTGACTCTGAAGTGCAGCTGCCAGAACACACCTATAGGCGCTTAGCGACAGATTTTCAACTTGAGGGTGGTGGCTAGCCAAGCGAGGCTTAGGAAATACCTTACCACCATGCTATGGTTTCTACACAATTTCTTCCTTCACATAAAGCTCAGGCTTATTATAGGGAGCAAGGCGTTAGCAGAAATCACTAAACATCGGTTTCAAAATGGCAAATTCAGGTTATTTTATAAAGACATCGTATATAATACGAATTTGACATTACGAAGCAAGTTTTTACCGATTTCTGCTAGCACTTTGCTCTTGCGAAATACGTAATTAGGTTGCCGGTCGTCATCGGCGAGTACAGAGGTCACCGGTGGCATAACCTCCTAGAGGGTCTCAAGCCGTCCCATCTGGCTTACTGGAACCTCGCCCGCTCTCTTAAGTTAGAAGCTTCCGCCCTGATGCCGCCCCTCGAAAGGGGCCCCGATCTCCCACCCGCGTTCGATAGCGACGATAAGGCAGAATGCCTGCGACAACGTAGATACTGCCCACATCGAAACCATCGAGACCGCCGTTCAGGAACTAACGACGATTCCCCCCGCGGAAACGCTAACCCCGGTCACGCATGACGAGATTTGTTCTGTTATCAAAGGCCTTAAGCCTAGAAAGTCCCCTGGCCCCGACGGTATCAGGAATGAAGTACTTAAACTTCTTCCCGATCACCTCATAGCTCTTTTGGTCTGCATCTTCAATGTAGCCATAGCCCACTGCTATTTTCCAGCCGTCTGGAAAAAAGCTATAGTTATAGGTATTCACAAGCCCGGCAAAAAAGCTTCGCTTCCCGATAGTTATCGCCCGATCAGCCTTTTAAACACACTAGGGAAACTTTACGAGCGGCTCCTTCTGAACCGTCTCAAAACCGTTATAGATATTAAAAATCTATACCCTCCCGAACAGTTCGGTTTTCGCGCCCGACACTCGTGTACACATCAAGTGCACCGCCTCACGGAGCACATCACGAGCAACTTTGCCAAAAGTAGTATCGCCCCCGCCCCTACGCTTGCGGTCTTTTTCGACGTAGCTAAGGCCTTCGATAAGGTCTGGCATGCCGGACTAGTCCACAAGCTACATCAATTAGAAGTCCCGGATAGGTTAGTTCATCTAGTTCACGATTTTCTACGCGACCGCACCTTCCACTACCGAGTGGAAGGAGTACTATCTACCGCCCACCCTATACGCTCAGGCGTCCCGCAAGGTTCCATTCTGGCGCCTTGTCTTTTCAATCTGTACGTCAGCGACCTCCCGAAGGCCCCGGGGTCGAGGTAGGGCTCTACGCTGACGACACAGTCATATATGCGTCAAACAGACACAGAAAAAATCTCGCCTGCGCAGTCCAACGTGACGTAACCACTCTCGGGGAGTGGTTTCGAACGTGGCGAATAGCTATTAATCCGGTAAAGAGCGCCGCGATTATGTTCGAACCGCATACATGCAAACTACCACGCACGGAAGGACCCCTCTCATTATTCGGTACGAATATCCCTTGGGCCACCAAGGCTAAATATCTGGGTGTCACCCTCGACTCGAAGCTTAACTTCAACGCTCAAGTCACTATAGTCCGGAATAGGGCCATCTGTATCCTTTCCCGCTTGCGACCCTTGCTCAGTACGGTAAGCAAAATGTCCTTAAAACATAAGCTTACACTGTACAAGATGTGCGTCCGTCCGATCTTGACATATAACTGCGCCGCGTTCGCACATATGTCCAAACATGACTTTGCCCGCATGCAAAGAGTCCAAAATCGGTTTCTCCGTCGCTTGCTTGACCCTCCAGCCTTCGTTAGGAACATGGACCTGCACAGGGAAATGAGGCTTCCCTCGTTAGAAGCCTATGTGAAATATCTCACCAGGAGATACTTCGATAGCGCTTCGAATCATCCCAACCCGCTCGTAAAATCCACCGTGAACTACGTCCCAGACAACTCGATCCCCGTTGCCAAACGTTATAAACGCCGTCCGCGAAATCTCTTTGTCGATCCCGATGACGACATCGAGAACGCTAACAATTTCTACGCGTCCGCTCCCGCAACATATGCGTGCTCGCGCCCACGCCCGCGAAACCACCGTTCCCTCCGCAGGGGAAGTACGGTTAACTTCGCTCCCGCACACCCGCCACGACTGCCCTCCTCTGCGGCAACTCAAGCCTAGGTCCGATTCATCGGCATGGAGCCCTTGAGTCAAGCAGCCGTTCGCGCGATACAGTGACTCTTACATTCACTAGCTTTCACAGGCATACATGACACTGCATTATACACACATGCACAACACACAGGTACATAGGTTCTGTAAGGGACCTTTTTTTTTCTTTTTTTGCCTAGTTAGATTAGACAAAAATTTTCAGACCACTAAATACACATACACATGTTCCTTCCCTCCTCCCAGGGGGCAGAAACATGTATATATGTATAGTTAGTTTAGATCGAATGATAGGGATTTAGTCAGATCGCGACTTAATTGCATACGCGCAACAGTCCGAGCCGAGGTTCGGCCACCTTGGCACCCTCGGATGTTGTTGCTTAGCTTTCGTGGCTGAGTGCCCTAAGCGCTCGGACCAAGCCCGGTAAAGCTGTAAAAGCCGTAAAGGCTCCAGGGCCCCAAAGGCTAACAGTATAGTCAGTTCGAAAAAAAAAAAAAAAGGTTGCCGGTCGTCCCCGAACCACCTAGAGGCGCTCTGTTGAAAAAGAGGCTGATTCAAATGCTCCTTGGTGTAGGGGGTTTCAAAGAGAGGTAGGGCACAGAGAAATTTCTTTGGAGATTTCTCTCTACTTGGGGCAGCCCTTCTGGTGGAATACCTCCACCCTACAGAAGCTCGCACCCAAATATTCTTGTGTCATGTTTCTACAGTGAAAAGGGTTTCCAGAGTTCCTTGGGGTAGGGACGTTCAAGGTCGGCAACGCCCTAGTTGATACCTATGGTGTTATAAGCGTCCATAGGCTAAGGTAGCTGCTTACATTCAGGCGGGCCGTATGCTTGTTTGCTACCTTAGTAGTAAAAAATTAAATAAAAACTGGTTTCGACTGGAAACAGCTGGAAAATGCCGCGCACGATCAAGCTAAATGGAGATCTCTTCTGCAAGCCCTATGTTCCTGATGAATGACTTCAGGATTATATTATCATTATGATTATTACTATATAAAATTGAATAATGATATTTCTGAGATTGATAAGCTCCAATACCATTTGACCGATCACCATTAAAGCTGGTAGACCTAAATGTTTTTTATGGAGAAGGTTTTTACACTATCCCTGAATGCGATAGATAGCGCGCTATAGTTGGTTATTATTTACTACCACAAAGGGAAAAACAATATCTGCGGGGCCAGTTGATTAAACATATTTATCGATGTCGTTCGTTTCCTGTAAAAAAAATCCATTACATATATATTACGTAGCCTATTTTAGCCTTGAAACTCCATCCGCGAATCCGTTATTGATATAATTAAAAAGAATGCATTATCGCTTACCTACTTGTAAATATGTACCAGCGATATTTTTTATTGTACATACAGTATTTTTAAGCTCTAACTGATTAATTATTATAAAGGCCGATTTTTCAATAATTGGATAACTTTGAGGAATACTTGTGACGTTTTGATGGATAATGTATAGCAAACTTTTCTTCCAAAAAATATTCCACAAATAAATATATCTGTTGATTGAAATATCGGCCCTTAAGCAGTTGTTTTCAATATTATTTTTTTAACTCGGTGACATGGGAATGCGTCTTTTTTATTTTGAGATTTTGAAAGCAGCACGACTGATGAAATACCTCCACCCTACAGATAATCGCCGTCAAATAACTTTGTATTGTGTTCCTGCGATGAGTAGTAGGGTTTCTAGAGCTCCTTGGAGAAGGGTATCCAAGGTCGGCAACGCGCTACTGATACATATGGTCTAAACGTCTATATGCTTGATTGCCACGTTAGCTGTATTAAGCATATATCGCGATCTCAGTGCAGGTTAGTAAATAATGTACTTTGAATCGTGTATTCAGGAATTTAATTTGGCAATCCTTAACTGAACATATTCGAAAAGTCATTTAAATGCTTATAATGGAAATCAAACCCGCAAAATCTGTGATGTTATTGAGAGGTCGTTAGATACTTAGTCACTGATACCAGATCGCCTCTCTAATAACGTATTTCGCAAGAGCAAAGCGATAACAGATATCGCTGAATATTGGCTTTAAAATGGCAAATCTGTATTATGTACCAATTCAATCTGAATTTACCATTTGGAAGCAAATATTTAACGTTCTCTGCGTTATCGCATTGCGCTTGCAAAATACATAACTAGGAGGCAGGGTGTATCGCCCTAAATTCAGAAGGTTTTTAAAGCTCTATGGGGAAGTTTCGTGGGAGAAAATGTACAAGCAAGTTTACGCGTGAAAAAAGACCCACCTGAAGGTTCCGCATATATTTTACACTCTTGCTATGTTTTGTAAAATGAAGTTACCTATATCACGGAGGCAAACGATATCAAATGTTATAAGAGGTCAAATAAACGTGGATAGCATAAAGTTTTTGGAGTGAAAGAATTCCGATAAGTAAGCTCTGTAATCGGTTATCGAGTCCTCAGAAAATTTTGAAAGCAAATATATTTGTTTAGATACAATTATTGTATTGCATTATCAATATTAGGTCAGAGAGGATAAGATATGCCCGAGGTTAGTGAACCACTCCAAGTATACAAAATATAATTACCATGGAAACCATTTATATGAAATCTCATGAGTTAGCTAAATGTACCTAGTAATCTTCTAATGCATCGATGCGAAGATAATAACGTTTTCATAATTTAATACATTTTTTTTTGTTTCTGACAAATATATTGTTATCTCTTACCAACCTGTATTTTAGATAACAAATATATTATTGTAAGCATGTTTTTTGTCATGATAACAGTTACATTTATAAAAATAATATAAACATAAGAAATAACATCCAGCAAAAGTATCATAATAGTTAAAGAACAACCGGTTACTTACTGAGATGAAAGTGGCTAATAATTTCACAGTCAACGATCACCTATAGTAAAATGCACTCACTTTTACATAAATCAAAACTAGAAAACTTTGTAACAAAATTTTTAATTTTCAATGTCCACGAAATTAATTAATTAATTAATTATCTTATGTTAAAAAATATATATATATTTTTATGTTAATTTTACATCATATAAAAATCTTATAGTTAAATTATATTCATAATATATTCATTATTTAAGTTAACCTTTCTAACAGTATTCGTTTTTATTTTCTGGTTTAAATCAGAAGCAAGGCGAACGCTAAGGAAATAAACCGGACTCGGACGCGGGTTGTTTTTTTTTATTTATTGTGTATACTATTATATCTCACTGTATGCACGTAGGATGTACTCGCGGCGCGAAGGTCGCTTATACTTTGCGACGGTTGTCGATTGCTGATCGTTTTAAGTTATTTTATTGTAATCCCGTGAATGTTGCTTCGGCAGCATTATCGCAGTTTTGATAAACGCGCGCGAACAAACGTAAGGCACAAACCGTTCTGATTGGACAACTGTTGTAGTGGCCGTTTGCGCGGACTAAACGTTTTGGCGGGAGAATCCGCTTTTAGCCGACCGCAATTGTTTAGACTTAGAAGGATACCTAAAATATTACCTTCATACCGCCTTGAACTTTAAATGTATTGTTTGCTATTAGATAATACATTCTAATCGGTTATTTTAATAAGAACTGTAGGCTTAATATATATATTTTTTATTTAAAATATATATCAACATTGCAACCTCTTTTTAGTTATTTATGTTTTTAATGTGATAAGCAAAATTAGTCTAATATCTTTTGAGTAAAGAATGAATGATTATCATTATGAATAAGTGTAATTGGTATGTTAAGCCAATTAGTAACGCTAACTCTGCGTTCATACTGATTGATTCTGTACGTTAAACAAACATATACAATGTTCCTACATCGTTTACACGACTTGCGAAAATTTCTTTTGAAGTTTACGTGTTAATTGCCACGATTTGAAACTGGATCATAATATGAGTACCTACACGAACAGTTCGATTTTATTAATAGGTAGTGGATACACGAATAGCCCTTGTATACCCGTGACGTAAATGTTGACCGACGACGACGGTGCGACGAACGAAGCCAAATTTGTTCCTATAGATCACACAAATGGGACACCAAGTTGTCAACCACACTTCCAAAATGGTGTCATAATATTTTTTAAACGTTGCACAGACAAAAATAAATTCTATTGTTGAACTAGTTAAAAGAACCGACTAGTTCTAAATAAATAGACATAAACAGGTTGGTCATTATTTATCAAATAAAAACAAAATATAATAACTATTATTTTTTTATAAATTGTGTAATTTAATTAATAAATGATTATTACAGACCGCAAAGAATCCATAAAGTTTATAGTACAAAAATCGTAATTTATAGTAACTAAGAATAATTCTATGCTACTAACTGGAGCCGAACCTCACACTATCCGCGTAGTATGTAATACGTAATTGCATTGAACAATCTCTCCTAAAATATAACGTGCTCAGGATGCTCTTGGAGCTGGCACACATTCTGCGGAGAATCGAGGCAAACTGCTTTCGGATGATGGCGTGAAAACCGTCAATTCTCGCCTCAGCTCACATCCCTGAAGCGCTACAAAAACGCAGCAGCCCTACTAGCACCCTAAATGCGTTGTTATACTGCACACTAAGAGCGTTGTATGACCTCTGCGTATACCTAGACTGGCAGTAAAGTTTAAAGAGTGTCATCTTTACTTGCTTGCTTCGCCGTGTAAATGTGCGGATCAGCCTATTACATCAGACAGCCAACGCCCTGCGTTCTCTTTCAATATCCAGGTCATTACCCAGGTCATCAATGACCTAATGACCGAGGTATTTAATGACTTTCTTTAGAGTACCACTGATTTTTACTTTTGGCACGTTGGGGTAACACTTGCCACGTACTTTAAACACAGGTAACTTACTCTTTTTAGCATTATACGTGAGTCCCTTACTTTCACAAATCTGCAGAAGGCGTCTAAGAGGTTAAATTTATTTATTTTTACAAATAACATTATTTATTTCATCTCAAAACATTGTATTGGTTGCTGTGCGACAATCACTTCTTTTCTTGGTCTGTACTGTACTCTAATTAATGTGCTTATTATTTTGTTATTGCTTAGTAGAGATTTTATTTGAATTACATTTAAAAAAACATAATTTATCACTCATAAAAAATTGTGACATTAAACATAACAAAAAAAAAATTAAATTGGGTCACCCATACCATTATTATGTAAATACGATTTTAACCGCAAAACATAGCACACATTTTGCGAAAATATGTAAGTATGTATATCCTTTTTAAATAGTGATAACTATTAAAAATGAGTAAAGGATACTATAAATTGTAATAATGTCAAATATCAAACCAATATAACATCTTTTGTTTATGATGTCATTATGTTTTGTAACGTGTATTATGATCATGAATGATGAAGAGATTGCTTTCAAATTTTTATTATACTTTAATAAAAACAATATTTAACTACCTGAAACCTTTCCATTCTTATACGATAATACTGTAAAGACAGATACGGCATCAAAAGTTAGTTTTAAAAATGTCTATATACCGCATAGATATTCGCATTAATCTTCTTATATGAATCTTGTGTACGTCTGTTAGTGATCTTATAACTTCTGAACGAACTGACCGATTGAGCTCATATTTACATAATATATTTGTTTCATCGAGACGATGGTTTCTAGATATGTTAGGATCCGATAAGCGGCGCTGTGGTAGAACCATTAACTACCGGAAAAAAGCATAACAACGTCTGCTGACCCAAATAGATAAAAGATAAAATTTTATAAGAATAAAATTTGCCTTTATTACACAGGGAGAACGTAGTTTTCTAAAGTAGAAAGAATTTTTAAAATTAGATCATTACTGCTGGAAATTAACTCATACAAACTTCATAATAATAGTAAAATTGTAATATTTGTACTTACTGCTTACCAAAAAAGTAAGAAACAACAAAACTTTAAGCATTTATAAAATTATTTTACCATTTTACATCCATGGTGTCCCGTTGAAACGCTCTGATGTGATCTGACCCCATTATTCTGATTTCGTTACTAACATTTGACGTGGGAAGCACCATTGTTCTCGTCTAACTGCAACACAATAGAATCCGTTTTGATTTCATTTTTATTCTTGTAAAAACGTACTATTTTAATATTTAACACTACAAAATCTATTTAAAAGACATAGGTAAAACTCAAGTATATATTGGTGTCATGGAATGGCTGACTTATTCTAGGAAATATTACATAAATATCGTTTAGTGTTGCTGATTTTTCTTTTTATGTGAGTGTTAAGTGTTAAATACAAAGTCGAGATACCCTACTATATCCTACTAATAATATGATAAATTTGAATGTTTATGTGTTTGGGTGTTTATTACTGAATTACGGAAAAACATATGAACGGATTAGGATGAAATTTGGCACACAGTTTATATGCTGGATTTACACATAGGATACTTTTTATCCCGGTAAATAACATATTTTGCATTTCTCTCTGGAACCAATTCTGAAGTTCACGCAGACCAAGTCATTTGCAGAACCTATTTCAGAGTAATATCCACTTGTCATAATAGTTTCTTTATTACTACACTAATTTCCAATATTACCTTTTTTAAAGGTTTCTAAGTCAACTAGGAACCCTTATAGTTTCGCTTTGTTCGTCAGTCTGTCCGCGGCTTTACTCAGAGATTTTTAGTACTAAAATACTGTAATTTCACATGGGTGTACATATTAATCCCACCGACATAGTGGTAAAATGAAATCTAAAAAAAAATGCTTAGCTACATGTAAAGTGGGGAATAAATTATTTTTTCTAGTCTATTCCATCGTGTGGTGTCGTTAAATAGATCGTTCAAAAATATTGCAAGTTTGTGTAAACCATTTTTCGGTTCAGGGATCCGTTTGCAAAATATTAAGGCTTAAAGTGCTAATTTTTGTTAGAGTCAAGTGTCATGTTTTTGGATATGTAAAAAAATTCACTGTAGTAGTATATATAATGAAGTTAACAAGAAAACTATCAGAGGTAAGTAGGCTTTACAAGTTTTAAAGTAATACATAATGACGAGTGTACATATTGTGACGGGCAACTACAGAACCCTACACTGCGCGTGATCCAACACGCACTTGGCAATTTATTATATTAAAACCGCAAAGTGACAGCACTGTTAACTGTACCTGTTGGTTCAAGCCAATCAGTTTCGAATGACACTGATTTTGCGTAAGTACTACTCAATTAGAATTAAACAGCTTATTTCTTTCAGTTAGTATATAAATAATCAACGTAGCCCTAAGGATAGCTAGACTTAAGTGGCGATGGGCGTGGCACGTAGCTCGTATAACGGATAGCCGATGGGGCCAAAGAGTTCTCGAGTGGCGCCCGCGTAGTAGAAGACGCAGTGTGGGCAGACCAGCGACAAGGTGGACCGATGACCCGGTAAAGGTTGCGGGAAGCCTATGTCCAGCAGTGGACGTCTTTCGGCTGAAATGATGATGATGATGAATCAACAATAGCACATTTATTCATGCATTCAAAAGAACTTCTAAACAGTAAAAATAATTACTAACTATTAATTAAACATGTTTAAGGGATCTTGATATATCATTTTGAGATTATTACTTTAATTCATAAACTTACGTTATTGCAGATTTTGTGAAAGTACAGATGAAACGCCAAAGCACCTCTTGTGTGAATGTGACCCACTAAAATTTAAACGCAACCGGATTCTGGGCAAGTACGTGCTCCCTGAAGAAGTCCAGCTGCTCTCTGCTAAACAAATCCTATAGTACATTAAGGCTATAGGATTAGATGGGGAGCTTTAGTAAAGTCAGGCGATCACAATCGATCTAATTAGTCGCAGTGATACAGGACTGCATAGCCCCCTTTTAGAATAATAATAATAATAAATTATTCGGTTCTATATTATATATATAATTTTAGCGATATTAACTTTGGTTATTGTCCAAAGGGATGTGGATTATATATAATAACTAACATACATTTTAAGTTGCCGCAAAAACTCTCGGGACAGTTTTAACAAGGTAGCCGCCATATTCATTTATATATGAACATTAAACTCTCATATTATTGGCGGTATTCGTGAGTGGACAATATGTTTCAAAATTAAGGCTAATTATTTAATCGTATTGGTTTAAAAATACAAATCTGGAGTAATATAATTCTTTATTTGTTTAATTTTCACTTGGGAGATACGCCAATCAGAAAACGTGACGTCATCGTACGATATTTATAATTTATATATATGGTTGAGTGTTATTCTAATTAGCTTATCTTGTGACAAGTGACTTTAAAATTATATAGGTACTGTGGTACGGTTTCTTCGCTATGATCCTTGAAAAGTTTTTAGGAAAATAGTATTCGGGATAGTAAGCGCTCTGGTCATGTTATGGACTATTAAAAGGGCGTACTGTCGTTTGCCGAGCCACCTTTTAATAAATAAATATTAATTTACGGGTATTATTTGCAATATATAAAGAGTTTAAAATAACTTTTTAAAATTTGTCTACTCCTGGATTGTGAATATTTACCATTGAATAAAGCGAAGAAGAAGAAATTTAAATAAGAAACTGCTTAGCTCTCAACGAATCATTTAATCATAACCTTATAAGAATGTTTCTGATCCCTACTCACATTTTATGGTAAAGAAATAACTTTGTGTCCCAGACAACGCAACAGACGACATAATAAATCCAATTGATCAATCAATCAATCAAGTGAATATTTCGCTCAGCATTAATGAAACGTTCACCTTTTCTTACTGAGCAACTATGCAAGGAAATGAAAGGGAATTTATATTCATTTAATATAATTTAATTTCTTGAATTCATTGTGATTATCTTCTTAAGGGTTCTAATTTGGAAAGTTGTGCATCCAGTATCCATTTAAGTAGGTACCTACAAGTTTTCAATGAAACAAAGTAATTATGTGTTCGCGATACCTAGATAGATACCTATCACCCTGCTTAATTAGTGGATATATGTACACCGGTTTATCCCGGACCGCAACAAAGCATGCTATTACGACAGACGCTACATCTGGTGTATGGTGGTCACTATCCAGCCAGACACAATAATTGTTGTGTCCAACCATCCAGCAATTTTTGGATGACTGACCTGAAATAGTCAAGTATGTCTAGTTAAAAATACACTTATTTAAAATTTAATACCGACAACTATTAAGACTTGATGAATTTGATTTTTATTCAAGTGAAACTTCTTATGCGACTTCCAAGCGTTAAACGTTTAAAGTTTAACGCACATTATCGGTCTCTCCTCTTTGTATGAGCCAGAGCGAGAGAGTAAATGTCGGTGTGTATGTATATTGCACACTGTTTAAATAAAATAGAAAATGTCTTTTAAAATGAAGTTTCACTTCTATCGTGTGTGAATCGCACACACACCTTTTTTTATATCTAGCTGTACACTTGGCTCCGCTCGCATGGGTTACAGAAATATTGTTTATAAAGATATCGTGTTTTTATTATAAAGACCCGGTATCTAAGGAGTAAAACAAAAAAAAGGTCTAAATCTATCCCGTCCTTTTTGCGTGATGCGCGCACAACGGCAAACCTCATTTTATTTATATAAATATATATACACAGTAACAACATTAAGATGTGTGTCAGACTAGTAAGACAACTAATAAAATTGTTCTCATACCTGGAAGCTTTGTTATATACTGAGAAACATTTAAGACATCCCTTCGCAATAATCAGTTTTACATTCAAAACGTGCTGTAAGAAATACTTAATACAACATTTTTCTGAAACAATTTACTTCGTAACCAGTTCTCCTGTTAGGCTTAACCCGTTAACATTTAAAACCATACCATTACGTCAGGTATGTTACCCACATGACACAACAAGCTAACCCACACTTTCCACATTCATTTGTAAGATAATTATTATGCTGTAGTCATTGCTTCTGATGAGATCAGGTGACATTTTGATTACACGTATGTTTAAAATACACATTAATTTAAAAAAATATTAGTACACTAAATACAATGCATTTGTTTGTAGTGTTTACTAGCTATGCCCGCGGCTCTGCTCGCGTATATTACAGAATCAAAAATAAAAAGTAGCCTTAGTTACTCCTTATAACTTCAGCTACCCGCCAGTGAAAATTCCCGTCAAAAAAAGTTTAACCGTTTCGAAGATTGGTCGGAATAAACAGACAGACAAGAATTTTAAAAATTGATTTTTTTTATCGTAAGTATCATATATACTTTCATATACGTTTAGTAAAAAGCTGTTATTTTGACATTACAAACAGGCACTTGAACTTTATTATAAGTATGGCTCATTCTCCAAAAAGCATGTTACAACGAGGAGAACGCATATAAAATGTGACCTACGATACAGTTCTTTTTTCGAGTGATAGAGTTTGAAGTCTTCTATTTTCGGCACTGAACAAAACTGAAAATGATGTACATACTTGAAATGCCTCAAACAAAATACCAAATCTGCCAATTCACATCACCATGTAGTGTCACAATGTATAGGTGAGTAATAACTTCCTTGATTATTGTCTAAATGAAGAATGCTTTTGGTATTCATTTGTATATAGTAAAGTCTTAGATAGTTTACCTTTAAAATAAGACTAAGTACATATGTATATGAAAATATAACTATCCATTAATATTTTACAAGTCGCCACAAATTGTCACACCAGTTTCCTCACATGCACAAAACACCTGTAAAAACTCGCACACACAAGTTTTGAGGCCGCTATTATGTTCAACGGACGCAACTAATATCCATAAACAGCTCGTGCAGAGAAGTGCTCGTGAAGAGTTATCATAGTTGATATTTCAAAATGATAGGACAGTTAATACAGTACACAAAAAGTGCATTACTTTTTCGTTCACTTTCATTGGACATTAATTACTCTATAAATAAATGTACAATCTTTTTTTCCTATTTTCTATCACGGCTATGTTTTGCTATTTATTACCCAAACCGGTTAAATATCTTATTACTTGTTTCAGAATTTCGTTATAATTAAAAATAAATAAAAATCACATTACCGTAACTAATATGAGTAATTTGTACATACGGTGATGTGAGGATGATTACTGTTATGTGATTATCGCTTGTATGTATTAATAACTTTTATTTTATAAGTTTTTTTATGGTAAAAATGACAAAAGTACCTACATTATCTGGTGTTAAATCAAATATTCCATCCATCCATTCAGCCGAAAGACGTCCACATATGCCTGTCTTAAAGATCACCACAACGACCGATCCTGTGCTGCTCCCATCCAACGGCTTTGCGCAACCAACCGCAATCTTGTAGTGGGTCTACCCAAGCTGTGTCTTCCGATACATGATCGCTATCCGAAAACTCTTCGGATCATCGATCATCTGTTCTACGAGCAATGTGCACCGCCCACTGCGACTAAAGTCTAGCAGTTCTGACAAATATATCGGTGACTTTGATTCTACTGCGGATCTCCTCATTTTTGATTCGATCACGCAGAGACACTCGGAGCATAGCCCGCTCCATTACACTTTGAGTGACCTACTGCTCAAAGACTTTCATCTTGAGACACTGCGATATCTTGTACGAAAAGAGGTTACGAAGCTTCCTGACAGCTGCCCAGCCGAGCCAGATTCGATGATTAATATCTTTTTTGAAATTGGATCTATCTAACAGGACAATTTCTCCTAGGTAAACATAGTCAATAACAACTTCCCGCAGTCAGGCTGAAATATTGGCGCTTTCATAGAAACACTTCAACACCTCGATGTACCGATAATCAACTTGGCACCGCTGGAGAGACTGCCGTACTACCCAAGTTTTGATCGAATCGAAGGCTTTTTTAAAGTTAACAAATGGTAAGCTAATAGGCACTATACGGTCTTCTGTATAACTTGCCGTAGCGTATGTTTTTGGTCTACGGTACTGAAGTCATTTCGGAAACCGGGGTGGAATGAATGTGTGGGTGATCCTTAGAAGATAGCTATTGCAGATTTTTTTGTAGAACTTTTTAAATTCTACAATTATGTTGAACATTAATTTGATATATCTCTTGTGGTTTACCCAGCGTAAGCTATTTAAGCGCCCCAAAGACGTCTTTTTCCAAATTGATTCACCATTATCGTCACTGCTTATTTCGTATGTTCCTTCATTTAAGAAAATATATCCTATAACCTAACCAGACAACATATCTATGAATTAAAATATAAAACATGTAAATCGGATAAGTGGTTTTCGAATGAAAAGAACATAAACTGACAGACAGACAGAGAGACGTTGAGTTTTATAATAACTATAACAATATAATGTTTATAACAAACTGTCCACTAGTGATTTAAGATGTTTTTTTTTATTTAGACCAAGGTTATCTATTTTTTTATAAGATGTTTTAGTAAGTAATGGACAAGTCTCCAAGATGAAAAATTGTAAATTGTTGTAAGCTAAATAATAAAATGCAAATTTAAGAAAAACCTGTAATTTTTTAATTAATAATCTAATAACTTTTTTCTAATCAGTTTTTTCTTCGCCAATGTGAATTAAACAATAGTCTACATTTACATTTCCATATAAATAAACAAATAACCATCCCTTAAATCACATTACCATATCGACCATCTCATTACCATATCACCATTTCACATAACCATGACTGTTAACATTACTGAATAGTAAATATCTTCCTGAAAATAAGGCTATCAGCAGTGCCTTCTTCATCCCGAAGAGTAGGATAGTCCACCATTCCGTAAATATGCTTAATTATAAAATTGCTACAAAAATATTTTGTTCAATCAAGTTTAAATTTCGCCAAAATTTTGGAGAATGTACCGTATATAAATTTCTTACTATTCAATATATTTGCATTTCATTTTTGATAATTTATATTTATCTAATAATAATATACACAATACTAGCGTTGGATTCATACAGAAATACTAGTGACTTCCGTTATCTGTCGGTGTATCCGGTCTGAATTATATTATAAAGCGGAAGTTGTTACGGCACGCCATCTTTGCAGTTTTGATAAACAGGATTTGCAATATAAGGATTTGTTAAATGATTCGAATGGACCCTCACCCATCGTACCTTCCGCTACCGGGTGGAAGGCGAACTCTCCTCATCGCATCAGATACGATCCGGGATTCCGCAAGGTTCCATTCTGGCGCCTTGCCTTTTCAATCTGTCCACCAGCGACCTCCCTCGACTCCCGGGAGTAGAGGTAAGACTGTACGCTTATGATAAAGTTATCTATGGCTCCGATAGGCATAGAACAAAACTCATATATCTCGTCCAACGGTCCATAATGCTACTCGGTGTGTGGTACTGTAGATGGAGAATAGCGATTAACCCTGTTTAAAGTGCCGCAATAAACTTTGACACCTTTCCGCGGGAAATAGAAATTCATGCCACTTAGACTGTACCAAACCCCTATCCCCTAGACCGCCCAAACGAAATATCTAGGCGTCAATCTCAACAATAAGTTATCCTACAAGCCACATATCAGTATAGCCCGGAACAGGGCCGCCATGGTCCCTGGTCGCTTGCATGCTATGCTATGCTCGATAAGCAAAATGTCACTCAGCCAAGACATAGTCATTACACTGCATCCCTACACACACATGCACACCACTCAGGTACAAAGGTTCTGTAAGGGAGCTTTTTCTTTTTTACACATACTCCTTCCTTCCTCTCAGAAGACAGCAACATGTATATATGTATAGTCACGAGTAGTTAGCTCGAATTTCTAGGGATAGGAATTTAGTCAGATCGCGACTTTTTCGCATGATCCGCAAAAGCCCAAGCCGAGGTTCGGCCACTTTGGCACCCTTGGAGCTTGTTGCCTAGCTTTCGCGGCTGAGTGCCTTCAGCGCTCGCCCCCAAGCCCGGTAAAACTGTAAGAGCCGTCTTGGGTAACAGTGTAGTTAGTTCAAAAAAAAAACGAATGCACAGTATCGTACAAGGAATAATAGTGTAACGATGTTACGATGTTTCTATGATACCAAGCCTGCGACATTATGCTGCTTACACTAGTAAATACCCGCGATACTGTTCATGTTAATTATAATATAACAATTTATAAGAATAAAATATACCCTATATCTTTCAGCGATAATGAAAGTTCCTATTAATGAAATAATTCTTTAGAACTACTAATGGAATCAGAAGTTTTAAAGATTACTTCCTACAAACAGACAAACTTTTATTTTAACTTTTATTTTAATAGTAGGTGTAGATATTTGAACACAGAACATAAACACTTGATTTGTCTTGTTGGTTCAAATCACTTTGATGAATGCGAAAAATAGTACAATAACTAGTATAGTATTCGTTAAATATCGATTGCTTGAAAATCCGATTGTATTGATTGTTTTGTAAAGAAACTATCAATTAATCGAGTAACTATCGGTTGTCTCTTAATGTCTTACGCTCAGTGTCTAGGAAAAAAGTCTATCACGTGATGTCTTTGGATTTTTTTGCAGATAAACAAATTTTATACCTTCCTTTTGAAATAAGTAAAGCAAACATAAATAGCAAACGTTTCCATTCCTACTATTGACAGTTTAAGCAAGACTATCGATTGTCCGATAGTGAAAATTACTATTGATTAACCTATAAGCAATCAATGTTTAATGAACACTACAAAGTCAGTTTATGCATTAAATAACTACTATAAGTAAGCACTTTATGGATATTTGTACAAATGTGCAGTAACCTAGATTTCATAGGCCGGTGAACGAAATCCATTAAAAACTCGTAATGTTTAGAGATAGAAAAACCGAACAGTTAGCACGTGTTGTTAACCGCTTTCATAAAATTATTTAGGGCATGAACAATAATGGCTGATAAGCGAATAGAGTAAAAGCCTTTAAAAACAAATATTTAATTAATATACGTCCTGCTCGTTTTGAAATATATGTATATAATATATTCACCCCTTTCATAATACACTAACACTAACCCGCGACTTCGTACGGTTTCAATACAATATAAAACTTAATAAATATGTAGCATCCTTTTCATGACAGAATTTTGAGAATCGAATAATAAATAATTCCAGAGATTAATTATCTCCTACAAACATATACATTTTCTCTATTTATAATATTAGTATACGAGTATAAGCACCTTTTTAGTAAGTAGATGTTAATTAATTAAAATTAACTTTATTTATTTAGTAGGATCAAAAATACTTCCATTTGTATAATAAAATATTTAGTGGTTATAAAAAAGTACATATCCAAGATTCAAGGCGGTTTCATTCAATTGATTACCTTGATTTTGTAACAATGGTTTGAGATTACAGCTAGTATGTGATATATTTATCCGCGATACTGAAGAGTACAAGAATACAGTTACAGCTGTGATGTATTACTTAATCCTGATTTGACACTACTGAGTAGAGTCGATGAACCCTCATATCTTTTCTATCGGATGGTATTGCTTGTAAAACGATTAAGTCAAACAAGTAAGTAAGGTCCGCAGTAAATTCTTTAACAGCACAAGACAATTCCAGAACCTGCTTACGGTATACTCGATATTTATTATTTATGTTTACAGTCACCAAAAACAATATTCAAGTAGTATGACTAAATAAAGTTGCAACACCTAAACATGTAGTGAAAGTGCCGTAGTTTCGTCGACAGAGCGAAAGTGTGATGATTTAATTGCTTTTCAACATATTCACAACACGTGTGACGCGTTGTCTTCTGTAGGTAGTCGACATATTAAGTTTTATTTCTGGTTTCACTATCTATGGTAATTATTTACGTTTCATTTTTATAATAGCATTGCAAAGTGACGGAATTGTACCTACCTGATGACAAGCACAATACAGTCCAGAAACAGTTTCGAACACCAAGAGATCATCTCCATCCATTCTCAGTCGTCGCCGTCACGCCGGCCTGCTTAAATAGGAACTAAATATGCACACAAACTGATCCCGAAACGCGTTGTGCATTAGCGAATCATGTAGGTTTTCACCATTATGAAAGGTGGTCACAACCCGATCTGGGTATACAGCCCAACCACCCCGGTATCGCTATTTCCTCGTTCGTTACTCAGCAAGTGCACCACGTGGAGATAAGGTTGGCTTGGGTGTCTAAAGTCTTTTAAATATTATAATTATATTATTTATTTACTTAAACACACACACACGTACGCACACACCCATGCACGCTTACACCCACGCACGCACGCATACTCGCACTTAAACACACATATTTTTTTAGTTCTTCGTTTTAATATTTTAATTATTTCTTCTTTTATTTTTCTTTAACTTTTTCTTATCTTAATGTTATTATCGAAGACTGTAGCACAGTTTAAACTATCACTGTCGTCAACATAATATGTTAATTAATTTGTCAAATAAACAAATGTTCTATTTCAGCCGCTTACACCTCAATTCGATACGTCACACACGTCTTTATTATTAGTTTTGTGCTATCTAGATAGCCAGTTTCTTCTTTAGGAGATTTGGCTTTGATGTCTGTGAAATTAATCGGAACCCATTAAAACTTATTTATCTTTATTTGCTTTTTATAGCAATAGGCTATATAACTTCACGCTACGACCTTAAGTAGCGGAGCAGTAACCATAAACGTGAAGCAATTTGCAAGCTGTAAGTAAATACTAAAACTAGTCGAATATATTTAACACCATTGAAACCGAGGAACACAACTATAGTTTCTTAATAACTTTAAACAGATCGCAAGTAGTTGTTATCCAAATTTGTATCTATCGTTGAAATATTTTACTTAGTAATGTAATTTTATTACTCACACATTGCACATTAATTACTTGTCGAAGACTCATTAGCTCAGCAACCAGTTATGTAAATCAAAAAATTTAGGTTCTCCGATTATTGTAGCAAGTCGTAATTATGAAGGTCGTTTCTGCTTCAGTGAATGTAATTCTCAATTTACACGCAAATAAATAAACACACATACAAGTTTCGTTAAAGTTTTAAACAGTAAATTTAAAATATTAAATAGGTTGTAATTACGTTTTATTTGCAGTATTTAAACCATTTTTTGCGTCTCTTTACTGGGCGATACTTTATTAATATTTAGATGAGCAGGAACCGTAATCTACAGTTGTAACAACTTTATTGTATAAAAGAAGCATACAAGCGTTAGGCCCACCTGATGGTAAGCGGCTACCGTAGCCTATATACGCTTGTTACACCATAGGTATCTCTAGCGCTATCTCTAGCTATCTCTTGCCGACCTTGAAACCCTACTCCAAAGATCTCTGCAAACTCTACTCACCGTAGGAACACAAGGTTATTTGGCTGTGATCTTCTGTAGCGTGGAGGTATTCCACCAGTCAGACTGCCCCAAGTAGAGAGAAATCTACAATGAGATTCTGTGTCATACCTCTCTTTGAACCCCCCTTCCCCAGGAAGGTCGGGATACCCTACTCATCGCAGGAACACAACACTAGGTTATTTGACTGCGATCTTCTATAGCGTGGAGGTATTCCACCGTTCGGACTACGGGCTACCCCAAGTTGAGAGAAATCTATAAAGAAATTTCTTTGTGCCCTACCTCTCTTCACTGCATTATACGTAATGGTGTTAGTTCCAGCTTTTTATAATTTTATTAGCTGACACGCCATAGCGTTAGATTGATTAGATTTGATTTTACCATATGTTGCCAAACAAAACATTAACAAAATACCTTTTACACATTTTATAATCTTAAATAATTGGAACCTGGACCTGGGTCATTGGACTTTTTTTCTTTTTGTATTTGTAAGCGACGCGTAGGAATTTGACCTACAGACAGAGTTACAGATTTATTAATATAGAACACTTACATTAACAAAAAACTTACTTATAAGTATTATATCATGAAGTTATACTATAATTATATTGAATTATATATAAGCTTTATATTTACAACACATTTTTTACCGATATTAGATACTAACACTAATAAAAAACATTTAAAATTATGGTTATATACCTAAAACATTACCAAAGTATACGTATTCTTTAAATTGTTTGAAAAAGTTTTATTTATGTAACTAGCTTCACACGCGGCTCCTCTCGCTAGGACGTCAAAAGAAATCGTAATTTCTTATAAATGTTTAATAACTTTTTATTAAATGAAGATAACTTAATTTTTTCAATAAGTACTACTAAGTATTTAAGAAGTAAAACAAAAATAAATTGATCAATATCTATACAATAGTTTTAGCGTGATGCACGCATAATGACAAACTTCATTTTTTTTTTAATATAAATGTATATAGGTACATATTATTCTTACATATATTTATTATTGTCGAAAAAGTCAAGTGAAGATAAACTGTAACAACAATATACTCTTTAACTCAATTAATATGCGATGTTACAAAAGATAAAATCTCTATTTAGTACTGTTTCATATAACGTAACTAGAATAGCTAGTTTTTTAAACATTAGTCATCGTAGTTGGTACAGATGGCGTGCGGGTGAGGAGCATTGAGTGTTTCAACAGCTTTCACCTGTCAAATACTAAGAAATTTTATCAATCACACAGGTACGAAATAATTTATATATTTATTCTGCTTTTTATAAATGGTTGATGAGGTGTGTCGAAAATTATAAGAACACTATTTCATATTTACCAATGTTTCGTGGTAACAAACCAATATAAGTAGGTACTACTGCATACTTTAATAATTACTTTAAAAAAATCATTATTTATGAAGCCATTGACATATATTCTACCGACAGACAAACACGATCATAGAAACAATTTCTTCAATACTGATAAATAACATGGAGGTCGTTCCTATAGATTTTACATCGCAGAAGAGACACGACCTTTTTTACCTACAATGCTTCATTACAATTCATAGCCTATTTTAAAATTTAATAATCGGAATTATTCAAATTAGTTAGTTGAAATACACAGAGTGGTGTTTGGCAACGGAATTTCAACTTGCGTGTGGCAGCTAGCCATGTTAGCACTAGTACAAACTCTACCATCAATCACCATGTTATGGCTTCATCACGATATATCCTGAAATTTACGATTATACACATATATAAAGATATGATAGAATATACCTATGTCTATATCTTCTGCACCACACCGCCTGAAGACAGGGCGGACGGCGTCTACAGTATATCATCTATATCGCGCGTCCGACATGTCCTCCGCCCATCGCTGCAGAAATTCAACTTGAGCCTGTCACCTAAATTTTTCTACCTCTGTAAATCCGTACTCTGAAAATCTGTACACGGTGACAAGCACTTCCGCTTCTAGCTCCCATGGCGGGGAGCACGAAAGCCGTCCACCCAGATCAGAGCCCCGTACACAGCCATGCTCCGCACGACCACCGCATAGTTGACGGCAGCTCGCATCCGGCCCTCTTGTGTTCGAGAGAAGTAATGATCAGTATATTTTCCATGAACTATAGATACAGATACTTATTTGGCAACACTGCTTATAAAAGAACACGTGACCAACTAACTCAAAGAACAACATTTATCGTACCTATATTACATGTAGGTATGCTGTAAGAAATATACCTAATAGATTAGGAATATTCATACTTTGACGAATATAAATAAAATTATCTAAGTTAAATCAAGGAAGAAATCACTGCTTATATCTCGATTTCCTCCTGAACCTAACAGGCAATTCCGCTAAAATGAGAGTTTTAGAAATAATGCGTTTATGAATGTTACTTTTGTGACCTTTTTAGTGTTCTTCTAAAGCCCTACGCTGACAATAAAAACGTAAAGTTGCGGAAACGAAAACTTGTGTTTCCATTTCTCTTCTTTATCTCTGCAAAAACCGCCTCAATTCTCCTATTTTTTTTTATCTTGTTAATGTTTCTGTACATTTTGACCCTCTACATTTCCTCGTAGGGCCTTAAAATCTTCTGGAATTAAGAGGGAATCTCCTAATCTGACAACTGTGAAAGAAGTACAAAAAGCTTGCCAGGGAAAAATAAAGTTCGTAAAAAATGAGTTGATGCAAGTGTCAAATGCCACCGTGACATTTCTAGTGTTAAACAATGTTGAAAACCGATTATAGAATTATATTAACTTATTATAATACTTAATCGATTTTATGTTTATCAATTTAATGAATGGTTTAACAATTTGCTTTTATCTACATGATACCGAAATCAAACAAGAAACAACGCAAGACTATTTCTGAGTAACAAAATAACATCAAGCAAAAAGAATAGGAAGGTTTCTCTAATTTAATCTGCAAGTGTACAACCTTTTTTTTTTTTTTTCGAACTGACTACACTGTTAGCCTGAGGGGCCCTGGAGCCTTTACGGCTTTTACAGCTTTACCGGGCTTGGGGGCGAGCGCTTAGGGCACTCAGCCACGAAAGCTAAGCAACAACATCCGAGGGTGCCAAAGTGGCCGAACCTCGGCTCGGACTGTTGCGCGTATGCAATTAAGTCGCGATCTGACTAATTCCCTATCCGTAATTCGATCTAAACTAACTATACATATATACATGTTTCTGCCCCCTGGGAGGAGGGAAGGAACATGTGTATGTGTATTTAGTGGTCTGAAATTTTTGTCTACTCTAACTAGGCAAAAAAAGAAAAAAAAAAAGGTCCCTTACAGAACCTATGTACCTATGTGTGTTGTGCATGTGTGTATAATGCAGTGTCATGTATGGCTGTGAAAGCTAGTGATTGTAGAGTCACTTGTATCGCGCGAGCGGCTGCTTGTCTCAAGGGCTCCATGCCGATGGATCGGACCTAGGCTTGAGTTGCCGCAGAGGAGGGCGTGGCGGGTGTGCGGGAGCGAAGTTAACCGTACGTCCCCTGCGGAGGGAACGGTGGTTTCGCGGGCGTGGGCGCGAGCACGCATATGTTGCGGGAGCGGACGCGTAGTAATTATTAGCTTTCTCGATGTCGTCGTCGGGATCGACAAAGAGATTTCGCGGACGGCGTTTATAACGTTTGGCAACGGGGATCGAGTTGTCTGGGACGTAGTTCACGGTGGATTTTACGAGCGGGTTGGGGTGATTCGAAGCGCTATCGAAGTATCTCCTGGTGAGATATTTCACATAGGCTTCTATCGAGGGAAGCCTCATGTCCCTGTGGAGGTCCATGTTCCTAACGAAGGCTGGAGGGTCAAGCAGGCGACCGAGAAACCGATTTTGGACTCTTTGCATGCGGACAAAGTTATGTTTGGACATATGTGCGAACGCTGCGCAGCTATATGTCAAGATCGGACGGACGCACATCTTGTATAGTGTAAGCTTATGTCTTAAGGACATTTTGCTTACCGAACTGAGCAGGGGCCGCAAGCGGGAAAGGATCCAGACGGCCCTATTCCGGACTATAGTAACGTGTGCGTTGAAGTTAAGCTTCGAGTCGAGGGTGACACCCAGATATTTAGTCTTGGTGGCCCAAGGGATATTCCTACCGAATAATGAGAGGGGTCCTACCGTGCGTGGTAGTTTACATGTATGCGGTTCGAACATAATCGCGGCGCTCTTTACCGGATTAATAGCTATTCGCCACGTTCGAAACCACTCCCCGAGAGTGGTTACGGCACGTTGGACTGCGCAGGCGAGATTTTTTCTGTGTCTGTTTGACGCGTATATGACTGTGTCGTCAGCGTAGAGCCCTACCTCGACCCCGGGGGGCTTCGGGAGGTCGCTGACGTACAAATTGAATAAGCAAGGTGCCAAAATGGAGCCTTGCGGGACGCCTGAACGAATGGGATGTGCGGTGGCGAGTACTCCTTCCACTCGGTAGTGGAAGGTGCGGTCGCTTAGGTAATCGCGGACTAAGTGTACTAACCTATCCGGGACTTCTAAATGGTGTAGCTTGTGGACCAGTCCGGCGTGCCAGACCTTATCGAAGGCCTTGGCTACGTCGAAAAAGACCGCAAGCGTGCGGGCGGGAGCGATATTGCTCTTGGCGAAGTTACTCGTGATGTGCTCCGAGAGGCGGTGCACTTGATGTGTACACGAGTGACGGGCGCGAAAACCGAATTGTTCGGGCGGGTATAAATTCTTGTCGTCTATAACGACCTTGAGACGGTTCAGAAGGATCCGCTCATAGAGTTTCCCTAGGGTGTTTAGGAGACTGATCGGGCGATAGCTATCGGGAAGCGAAGCTTTTTTGTCGGGCTTGCGAATACCTATAACTATAGCTTTTTTCCAGACGGCTGGAAAATAGCAGTGGGCTATGGCTGCATTGAAGATGCAAAAGATGCAAAATGCCAAAAGAGCTATGAGGTGATCAGGAAGAAGTTTGAGTACTTCATTCCTGATACCATCAGGACCGGGAGATTTCCTAGGCTTAAGGCCTTTGATGATAGAACAGACCTCATCTGGCGTGACCGGGGTTAACGTTTCCGCGGGGGGAATCAACGTGAGTTCCTGAACAAGTGTACAACCCAAATCATCTTCATAATCGGAGGAGTTGAAATTTTCAAAAAGCAAACTGTTTACTCAGTCTTGTTAAACAAAACTGAAGCTAGGTCTGCCAAGTATAGTACGTACTGTATTTAACATGTAGGTAAACGAGCGACGGGCGGCAAAAAGAAAGTCATTTGCGTAATCTCTTCGGTTTTTGCTAGACAAATTTACATAAGCACATTCGCTTCAAAATATAACAAATTTGAATTTTCGTCAGTTTAAGCCTAACTATCTACTGTATAATATTACAAGTATTGACTATCGAGTAATTGGTTGACAATCGATGCTATATGACCACCATTTTCAGAACACTACCGAAAATCCATTGAAAAGCTACTGTCAGTCAGTCTGACACATACAAATTCACACTGGTAACATTGGTCAAATTAGTCTCGTAACCCGTGTGTGACTTTTGAATATATTCTGCAATTACACCAATTCCTGTGCTAAATTTTAAAATGTATACAGTTTCTAAGGGACCTAGTAAAATTGTTGCTAAAACACGAAGAGGTATTCATTATGCTTGCACAAGTTTCCTTGTAGTTATTGCTTTTATAAATAATTTCTAATAGACGAATATTTGAACATTTTTTTCTATTTTGCAGGCCTATCACAAAATTTAGAAAGATTAGACAGTCGTAAGGATCACAACAGAAAGTCTTCAGAGTCTGACAATGGAGAAATTATCAAGTACGTCATCGCAATATCTTTTAGTGCCTTTAATATACCATAATAATTTCATCAGCTTTTTACATAACCTCTACTCAATCATTTTTTGCAATAGTTAAAGTTTATTGACTACATATAATAATAAATCATATCGTTTGTTACAGTATGCCGAAACCTATATTTCATTCCAATGGCAAAAAGACAGTTCATCAAAGAATACAACATCATGTGATAACGCCACAGCATGAAGAAATGATTAAATATATAAGCGAAAGTAAGTAACATCCATTTATATTTTTTAAATAAGTTTGAAAACTAATGAATAGTAACTCACTATAGGTCGAATCCATATAATGAAAAAAGTATTTTATATTTATTAGTTGAAAGTTATACTTTTATATTTATAATATTGTCTCTTAGAGACCTATAAAAATATTTATAATAATTATGTATCAATTAACTTATATAGGTAATAGGTAGGTTATAGGTAATGGTATTATAGGCTTAACTGGTAACTAGCACTGCGGCAATTCGCAGCAAATGCTGAACTGATGTTGATTTGTTTGTTTAATGTGTAGTGTGGTCCTTTTCCATTTTGATGCTCCCAGGTGCTCATTTATGGTTAAAATAAATAAAAATATTTTTATATATATTTGATTCAAGTATGCATATAATATATTATGTAATTTCGTAAATATGTTTAAAAAAATTAAGAATAATTTATCATATCTAAATTCTAATAAACAGCTACTATTATAAGATTGAAATCTGCCAAGTTTCTAATTACTTTGGCCAAATAAAAAGAAAACTTTTTTTAGTTAATTAGTTTTTTTTGCAAAGAGTAACAGGTTAATATAAAGTAGATACTTGAAACTTTGAGTTTTTATTTTTATTTCAAACCCTATGAGCCATTGGCTGCAGGTTTTTTTTTAAAGCTATGGCCACCCAATATTTTAATGTGTATTGCTTGCCTAATAATCCAAAATAAATGTTTTCTTTTTTATAAAAATTGTTAGATTCACATAACCTCTTGAGTTACTTGCTAGTTCTTTTCACTGATAAGACAATTTCTCAAAACCTGTGAGAATTTTTACATTCACAAATGCCATCTCATATTTTTTACTAAAAGCAATTTATTTCATCTCGTTTTTTGAAAATTACTTGTAAATTATTTTGCAATAAACATATCACAGAGCTGATTTTGATTTTAAGATTGATTATTGTGACAATAATAAAAGAACTTAATACAATCACAAAATAATAATCAATGTTTATTTATTTCCATTAAAAATTTTAATTCCAGCTTGGACACAGTCAATATGTGGTGAAAGTGAGCCAACGACGCCTACTAGTACCATAGGTGAGTTGAATAATATTAAGAATTATGCATGTATTTCATTATTGTATTATATTTTTTCCTGCATTTTACTATAAGTGCCACAAAAAAAAATGGTTACTGCACTGAGAGATAAACACCTGTCAGTAGTTACTGTCTTGATTTTGGTCAAAAAATACTGTAATTCAGCGATTCCTAAAGTTGTTTCCATGGAAGAGTCACAAGGGTTCTGCTAATCGGTTACATTTGTTATGAAATTATTTAATTATTTTGATCATTTTTTTAAAATGTTATTTCTATTTGCACTGTCTTCCATTTATTATCAAGTTGTAATTTAATTTAATGGTTATAAATCCGTCACAGTAATTTTCTTTTGGTTTGTCGAGATTTGGGATCAGCCAGCCAGCCAGCAGCTATATTCAGCTACTGAGAGGCTTCGATACCGGCATAACAGGGACAACTGGAGATGGATTTCCAAACTCTTTGTAGTTACTGTTGCTTTAGGATTGTAGTGCGCTTACCATCAGACACAGTGCCCTCACTGGCCATACTACAATAAAAAATTAATAATAATGAATGGTTTCATAAATAAAAGAAATTAGCTTTGTGTTCTGTAACTTTAAAAATTTAGGAACCACTACCATATTCAAAATGTTTTACCATTATAAGACAATATATAAAAGAAGCTACATATTTTATATGCAGCACTAAAATAATATAAAACAAAATAATGGATGTTTAAGAACTTGTATAGGTGAACAGTTGACATACTATAATAGGGGAAAAAAAATCAAAACCCAGATTAACATGATGTATATACAACTATTACAAACACATGACTGAATTTACTTATGTCAGAAAAAATATATACAAATACAAATTTTAATTTTGTATAAGCGTGGATGTAGTTTAAATTGAAACACTCATTGATATATTAAGTCATGATTATATTACAAAGAAATATTGTAAAAGGCCTAACCGGGTGAATGCTAAAAGTTAAAGAGAAGAAAAAAAGAAACAAATAATTGCCAATAATACTTTTAGGAAACATAAAATATAAGTAAAAATATAATTACGAGACGTAAATAATTACTAGGAATAAACGCGCACGGAGCCGCGTGGCATCGTTACTTATTATAATAATATGTATCTTTTAAATTTAGAGCCAAATCATAGAATTCCTATAAACATAATATTAAGGTTTATTTAATCAGATTGATTGATGTGACATCACACTATGATAAGATACAGGTGCAAACCCACTGACCTATTATTTAAAAAATGTATTATCATGTTGATATAAAATAATGTGTAATAATGATAAAATATATGATATAATCATGATAGTTATGTAAATTACAAAAATGAATTTTTGTATGCCATCTGGCACTATCATTATAAATTCATGTTATCCTTATCAAATACAACATATTTGGTAGCATTCCGATCACTGGTCCAGCTTTCATTCGTTAAACCATTTTTGTTATAGTGATTTTTGCATGTTGCATTTTCTAATGCTTGAGGTTGAAAATCTTTCACCAAGCACCTATAAAGCCTGTTCCGACAGCTGTACTTGAGATCCAGTTCGTGTAGACTTAGCGAGTTATCATCTTGGGCGACATTATCACTTGTCATCTACTAGCCCGGTGAAGCTGTAAAAGCCGTCTGAGGCTTGAGGGCTCACAGCTCATGGCTAACAGTCTAGTCAGATCAAACAAAAAAACTTGTCTTCAACTGAGATTGTGTTTAAAGGCTAAACCTAACTAGAATAAATTTCAAAAACAACAATAATATTTTAGAATCACGCATATGATTACAGTGCCACCGGCGTCATGACGTATTTTAAATTTGTAATACCGCTCGGCAACTTGATATGATTTTATTTTTATACTACAAAGGTGGCAAACAAGCTTACCCGCCTTATGGTAAACGGCTACCGCAAGGTATGGGCGCTTTAAATACCATAGGTATCACTATCGCGTTGCCGTTGCCCAAGGAGCTCTGGAAACCCTACTCACCGCAGGAACACAACATTAGTTCATTTGCCTGCGATCTTTTGTAGGATGGAAGTATTCCACCAGGCGGGCTGCCCCAAGTAGAGAGAAATCTATAAAGAAATTTATCTGAGCCCTACCTCTCTTTGAACCTACCCTTCCCTAAGGAGCGCTGGAAACCCTACTCACCGCAGGAACACAACACAAGGTTATTTGGCTGCGATCTTCTGTAGGGTAAATGTGTGACCAGTTACCACTTCATAGTAATATAACAGTATTAAATACTTTAATTAATACATTCTTAACCATTTCATACCATGGGGAGTTTGAACTTTTGAACTACTCTCCACCATTTAGATTATAACGTGTTGAATATTTCGCATTCATCGTATAGCCTTTAGATACTTAGCTAAACATCCTCTTTTCCATTTACAATCTAAAGTTCAGCAGATAGTTATCGAAGAATGGATCTTGAAAGGAGTACAGTGGTTTATCGCATATAATTGTCAAATAATATAAACATACACTCATGACTCAACGGAATTCAATACTGCAGAAAGAAATATGGTGTGTGTACTGTCGGGAACCCTGTTAATTTTATTTAGTATTTTTCTTGTTTTGGCTCCGCAGAAGCACTTGCCATTGTCAAAGATTATAAGCCTTCGTACCATTTTCTAATCTTCAGAGTGGGGTCTAACAAAATGGTGGCGCCCTTATTCGAAACTATCTAGGGTGTTTGTGTGGCAACTCAAAATTACGTGTTTCCAGTTTATATTTCTTTCGTTTATAATCCACTTGACGTGGATATAATACAATAATAACTAATAATAATAATATAATGTACATATTACACAATAACCAAACTATATCATGCGAAGTTCCACCAATATTATTATAAAGAACCTAATTTAATGAAAAAAAAAACCAAAACGCAAAAAGCATCTCAAGATCCCGCCAAAAACTCAATTTTATTTAGTCACGTGTTACGTATTTTAAATGGAGATTATATTATTAATGATCTTGAGATAACTTTTTAAACAGTTAAAAGTTCATCTTAGATCATATTAACTTGGTAAAATAACGTTACAGGCTCAGGCAGTTCATCCCCTCTACCACCTTCAAATCTGTATTACCAAGACGATGCGCCCAGTTCGGCACTACGTGATTTCAAACCATTCGACCTGGAGACTTGGTGGGGTAAGCGACTCTTCCAAAACATCACAAATTCTCTTTGAGCCAGGAATCGACGCAGGAAAACAATGGGAACATGAGTATTTGGGGTTATATAAATCACAATCAGCTGTAGTTTACTACATGTTTATACAAAATAAATAACGTGATATTTTTATCATCGACTTTTGTAAATTATAGGAAATTTATTTTATATAATGAAATTTTTGGAATTGATTTTATTTGAATACTGCTTGTGGTTAAGCTTTTAACTACCTGATTTTAAATGATGGCGTGGCCCAAATTGATAACATATTAAGCTTATTATGGCTTTCAAGTGCAGCTGCCGGAACACACACACACCAAAAGTGCTTGGTGATAGATTTTTCAACTTGACTGTGGTAAGATAGCGGGTATTTCTAATACCATGCTATGATTTCCTTCAAGTAATCTTCGAATTTGAACCCACGATTGATCGACGTTGTATTCGAAAACTCTATCATTGAGCCATCATCATCGTCATTTCACCACGTTGATATTATATTACATAAAAGATATATAATCATTGTTGAATTTATGTTATTCATGTTTTTTTACTTACATCTTATACTATTTAAATCATATGTTTTTTAAATCAAGTAGTCTGTCTACAGTTGATTGTGGATCTCAGTAGGTATTTCATAACGTAAGTGAAGTTTCGAAGCTCAATTAATTTGCACTGATACTGCAGACCTATATTCATCATGATTTGTTATAAATCCGTTTGTTTTTGTTATTTTGTTTTGTTTTTGAATCTATTAATTTGTTACCAAAGAAAACACTTTTTTTTTAAATTCAGTGCTTATCAAATAACCCGCCAAATATACGCGAGCCAAATTATTCATGCAGAGTGTAGTCATTTACTAGTCTAGTGTAGTTATCTCAATTTTGACTATTTCTGTTATAAAAATTATATGTATTTAAGAAGTCTCGTCCTTTGTAGTGAATTTAAAACGTTTTAACCAGTAATATCTTGTACCAATTCTAAAAGACATATTGTGCAACTTTTTTTGCAGCTTATATATAAGATATAATAATTTAAAGTGCCTCCTGTATTCTTGTATACCTAAGGGTATATATATGTTTGCAATAAATAATAACATCACAAAAAAAAAATCTGTGTAAATTTTGGTTCTCATCTGCACAAAATTTACATAAGAATTCAAATACCTGAACCGGAATAAAACTTAGTTCGATCACAGAATAAAGTGACCATAAATTTTGAAACGTATAAATTGATTTGTTTTAAACGAAAAAGAAAACATGGCTTATAATCATACAATTAAGTTAATACCTGTGTATTTTAAATACATGATTGTATAGAACCATCTTAACATTGCCATCTCGATATTGTAGCAGTGAAATGTAAATGGCCATCCATAAATTATGTCACACTTTATGGAGCAGCTGCAGGGCGGGAATCAACAAATTGTTACATCGTGTGACAAAGAGACGTTAAATGCTGTTTTAAATAACTTTTAGATTTAAAATTGCATAATATGTGACATCACATCAGGGGAGGGGTCACGCAGGTGCGACCACCTGTGATTAGGACGTAGCGGGCTGCCAAAGTCGTGAAATCCGTGTGACGTAATTTATGGATGGCTCCTAATGTGAATTGATAATATTGTTATTAAGTCAGTATTCATGTTATTATACGTGGTAGCTTTTTACAATTTAATAAATAAATAAAAAATGTTGAATATTAATCTTGTTATCATGTTGAATCGATTTACTGTATTTTATCTTTTGTTCTTGTTATTCGCGGCTTGTACACTAAAAACAATGTCTTCCAGTACGTCACTCGCTCGCGGCTCATATTTTCCAATATTGGTTTTATTTTATACATAAAAAAGAAATGAAATGAAAATATAATGTTTATATTTTCTCATTTATATTCATTCAAATAATGATTTTTTTAGTCAGTAGTCTTGTACACTTATAGCTATAAATGTATATTTAAAAGAAACAATTCCGCAATCTATATGAAAGACATACGACATAATTAAATTTAAGATAAATAAGTAGTGAATATGGGGACACAATTTCAGACACGGCGATTTAATTCCAAACTAAGCAGTTTGGATTATAGTAAATAAACAGCTGATTACGGTACTTATATCTAAATACTAGCTGTGCCCCATGGTTTTACCCGTGTTAAATTTATTCCACAAACTCCACGGCGCCGTCACTATCGCGCCCATGTAGCCCTATCGTTGTTCCACATCCCGTATTTGCGTACAGATTGCCAGATTGATTTATCGTGAAGTTATATAGCCTATACTATTCCTCATTAGCGTATTCAAACAAAAAAAAACTCAAATTACTAAGTAGGTGTAGATTTAACACCCCCAGCCATACACGACTGACAATTATACTCATTACAAGTCGGTCATACTCGGGGAAAGAACTCGCAACCTCACCGCTGAATAGTAGGGCTACCACTGAGTCAAGAGAGCTGGCAAATATTTCTCTAAAAATAAGTAATCTTGATTATGTAAATTTAGTGGCCTATTTTTTTTAATGAGAATTACGATGTACATACCGGTTATTGTTTCATTTCGCCTGTCGTAGATTTTTGATTGAATATATACTGTAATGATATGTTATAATTTACATAACTTGAGAGTTAATTTTAAAATATTAATTTAATTTACTTGAAAAATTGGTTACGGGGGTAAACAGATTGAAAAACGAAAGTTTGTGTTCATACTAGTAGATTTTACTTTATTTTTAAACCCCATTGAACGTCGTATAATACTCTTAACAGTATTGCCACAGTCTATAAAGATATTATTTCTAAGGACTTTATTACATTAAACCCAATCAGTTATGTATGTAAATTATTATTATCCATGTTTTAGCAATAAGTGTACAAGTTAAGCCGTGTAAATGTTACTAAACACAGTAACTAATATGAACTAAAATGTAGTAGTTTTTAAATCCTTTTAGATGTAATATTTCAATCGTCGTAGTGATGGAATATTTTAGACTGATTTAGTTGTAATAAAAATGCTTTTTTGTTGTAGTTGATTAAACCACCTGACAGAAGAAATTTTGACTTTTTATTTTCGGAATACTATACTATACCGTCGGCGTACTATAAAAAAGCGGCAATCAAAACTACGCCGAATCGGAGTACTCGAGTCAGTGTCGTACCGACAATACTGTCACGTTGATAAGCTTCATTTCAAATACTTTCGTCAAGCTAGCTCAGTCAGATAAATAATTTATTCAACAAATAAAGACATAGGTTTATTGAAACAGAACACTGTGTTACACATTGCAAAAGTTACGATTAGTTCTGAAATAATTAGAAACAACGACAGACATTTTATAAAATAGTACAAACGACGCGACAGCTAGAGCTCTTCCTCCTGTCTCTGTCAAAATTTGACACCAGTACCTATCTCTTATTTTTTGTTACATATAAATATACATATAACTACATGAGTCGTTTTGATTTTTTTTAAATTAAAAGTCATTTCTTTGTAATAGGATACCTCTAAACTAGTGTCGTTTATTTAGTAGAGAGGACTTAAATGAGTTAAACTTCTCTAACTTAAACCATCTTCCTTCATAAATCGACATCAAGTTAAATATTTTCCACGCGACGTGAGGTTCCTACAAAATCTTTGATGTTAATATATTTTAACTTTTTGATGATTTTTTTGTATTAAAACTCTTTTACGTAGATGTGTAAACATAAATTATTACATTTTGATGTCAAACTTCATTAAAAAGAAGGCAAGTTCATTTACCTAGTATCGTTTTTATTAGAGCACGTATACTTAAAATGCAAAGTACAAGTAACTTGAATAATTTATTTTCACCGGAGAATTTAAAGTGCGTAGAAGTAAACGGCAATTTTGTAAGTATTTGTTTAGTTAAGTATTACTCTAACAAGCTGACGAAAGCTTGTACCTATATCTAGATTTTTAGAATAAGCAGAAGAGGCTAAATTTTATTCCTCACATATCTAAATAAACTTACTTCGCTTGTATTTATTATTTTCAAAATTTTTATGAGTCTCGCTCCGCATCCACAATCCGTACGCTCGAATATCCACTGTAATTTACTTCTCTGAAGAAATAACACGATAAAACTCTTGTATGATGGAACGGAATGTTTATAATCTGTCGCCAAGCACCTATTGGTCCAGTGAGTTTCACTTAACGAGTCGGTCCCTTTTTTATAATAGTTTAGGACCTTATGCTTAGCGTGTTGCCATCGTCAGCTGCATAGTCTTTAACAAACACAATAAAAATAAAAGCGTGTCGTGTTGTCACAAATAAATACTGTACATGTACAAGGTTACCCATAAATTGTGCCGTGCGCACAATTGAATTTGTAAATCGTAAAACCAAAACCTTTAGTTTATAATTGTTCTTTATCAGGCAAACAATACTGACACGAAAAACTTAAAGAACGGAATAGAAAACATATGGAATTTATTGAATAGCTTGGAAAGAAGCATTCGTAAAACTAGTAAGTATGAGGAGCAGCTAATCCGATGTAAATCGAACCACTATCATATCCATGACATCAATGAGTGGTGCGATACTGATGTATCGGATGAGGATTATAAATATCCTAAGAGTATGTAATTAATATCGATTATTCACTTTATTATTTCAAATCTTAAATAAGTAATATGATTTACTTATCTAAAACTCGAAAATCAACTTACAGAAAAGACATCGATAAATCACTTTGGCATGTCGGAGTCTTTATCTACAATGAGCGTCGTGTATTTACAGTTTCAGTTAGTGCATCTGTATTATTTATATAAATATAACTTAAGATATAATATCACTCAAGGTCGGTGTTGTAATAAAGTTTAAGTGTTACTATTACTTCGTTTTATAATATAGATACGGTTAATGAGAAATTGTTATAATATTCACGATTTATTTCAATATTAAACCCTAACTATTATATGCCTATACTTAAATATTTTGTTTGTTTGTGATAATTATTATAGCCCGCACTGTTGAAATGTGCATGGCCTGGATTATCAAGGGGAGCGGGGTGCAGGCAAAGGAAAACCAATGTGATTTATTCATACTAGGGCATATGACTACGGCACCTGACAGACGTCGTTGACAGCTCCAATCCACAGTCGTCGCGTCATGGTGGTCTACTGAAATTCCTCTTCACGCCTTATGATATTCCTTCCTATATGATATAGTTCCTTTATATCATAGGAAAGAGCGAAAACTTTGATTGGAAGACCATTTTACATCCGCATGGTTACCACGTGCTTACCAACAGCTTGCTACGGGGAGGGGGGACAATTGTTAAGCTATTTTTGTATTTCAATAGATAGATTATAAGCAAAGTTTTAACGGTTACATTTAGCAAGAATCTATTTAAATTCAGGTATGAAGAACTATGGAAAGAATATGAAGCACTACACCAAGCATACACTGAACTATGTGGCGCTATTAACGTACAAGATACAGCCTTATCCAAACTGCAACAAAGTTTAAAACTAAGTAACGCGAAAATAATACATGCTCACCAAACCCTTCTGTCAGTCGGAGACAAGTATTTAATTCTCAAGCACAAAATGAACGAAAAAGTACGTTAACACTTTTTCGTAGAAAATAACGGAAGTACGCTTTTTTTTAGATCAGACTATACTGTTAGCCTTAAAGGCCCTGGAGCCTTACGGCTTTTACAGCTTCACCGGGCTTGGGGGCGAGCGCTTAGGCACTCAGCCGCGAAAACAAGGCTACAAGTTCCAAGGGTGTCAAAGTGGCCGAACTTCGGCTTGGACTGTTGCCGCATATGCAATGAAGTCGCGATCTGACTTATTCCCTATTCGTAATTCGATCTAAACTAACTAATACATATATACATGTGTGTATGTATTTACCGAAGCATGCTCGACAAAGACATACCTACGTTGCGTTTTTAACCAACTAAGGATTCTTAAGTTATACCAGGTTATACTTCTTTTAGCTTATATAGGTTAAAATTGTCGCACGCAATGATGAAGCAACATGATGAAGTTTGTCATCAATGATAATAATGTAAATTCATTTCACTTGCATTTTTTATCCTTTAAAAATAATATCACTGTGTATAAATAAATGAAAAAATATCAAAATTTACATTATTTTAATTGATGGCTAACTTCATCATACTTTTAGCACGCGGTCTTTAATTTTTAGAGTATTTTTTTACACCAAGGAAGTGTAACTTCTATTAGGTGTACAAATAAGTTTTAGGACAGTTTTCAAAAAATTCAAGATTTATTAAAAAAGAAGTAAAACACAGTTATTCATCGAAGTAATCTCCATCGCATTGAATGACCTTCAGCTATCTCTCAGGCAATTCGCGGATGCCTTTCGCAAAGAAACTTTCGTCTTGTGAGGTGAGAAATTTAGCGACCCATTTTTCCACTTCTTCAAATGTTTTGAATCGCACGTCAGACAAATCGTTCTGCATTTTCCGGAATAAATGATAATCGGATGGGGCTAAGTCTGGTGAATACGCCGGGTGTGGTACAGGTTCCCATCCAAGCGCTAGTAACGTATCCTTGACCGGTTTACCCACATGAGGCCGCGCGTTGTCATGGAGCAGTTTTACTGGACGTTTTCCTTTACCAGAAAATGGACGTTTCTTCTCAATTTCTTGATTCACTTGCATCAATTATGACAATAGCGATCGGCAGTAACTGTTTGACCAGGTTTGAGAAGTTCATAATACAGTACGCCTTTCATATCCCACCATATGCACAGCATGACTTTATTACAATGAACATTGCGCTTTGG
This sequence comes from Saturnia pavonia, assembly GCA_947532125.1. NCBI lineage: Eukaryota > Metazoa > Arthropoda > Insecta > Lepidoptera > Saturniidae > Saturnia > Saturnia pavonia. Next base: position 5,511,497 of record OX383907.1, on the reverse strand, counting down.
CGTGGATGTTGTCGGCTCACCGGGGTCAACCCAATGATATTTGCGTTTCGGATTATCAAAATAAATCCACTTTTCATCGCCAGTCACAATTTTCCACAAGAAAGACTTTCTATGTTGCTTGTTGTAAAGACTCACACAAATGTTAAGACGGCTGTTTTTATTTTCTTGAGTTAGAAAGTGTGGTACCCACTTTGTTCCTTTTCGAATCTTACCCATTGCTTTTAAACGATAAGAAACAGTTTGTTGAGTTACTCCAAGCTGTTCCGAAAGTTGTTTCTCCGTCTGACAAGAGTTTTCATCCAGCAACGCTTGCAGTTCCTGATCGTCCACCTTTACAGGAGGCCCGGTGCGTTCACGGTCACTAACGTCGAAATCACCTTCTTTGAATCGCTTATACCAATACTCACATGTACTTTTAGATATAATGTTGTCTCCAAGAACAGAACATATCGATTCACACGCTTTCCTAACACTTTTTCCTTGATGGAATTCATAGCGAATGCAGTGTCTAATAAATAGCTTATCGGTCTGCATGATTAATTTACAGAATTTATAGGTTATGTTTATGACTCCTTTAGGTTTCGATACTACATATCAAGCGCCATCTATGATAAGTGAGCGGGACCTTTAAATTAATTTAGAATAGCTGTTATGATACAAAATCTAAGTGTCCTAAAACTTATTTGTACACCTAATAATTTAATCTAATTCCCTCCTCTCCTACCACACGTGCTGGGCTTCGGAATCACAGTTTTACGGTAACCTCCATCTCGGCACGAACTAATAAATTCTCTATGTCGTACCTTGTAACTGTGGAACCATCTCCCAGCCAGTATTTTCCCTACTTCTTACAACATCAGGTCGTTCAAGCGTAACGTGAAGAGATCGGTATTTATTTATGCAGGCCGGTATGACAGCGGCAACGGCTGATGGATAGCCGATCTCACGGTGGTCGCCGATGTGTGTGTATTGTACTGTACTTACTATCAGGGACAGTACCGTCAATTTAACGAGCTACTATATAAAAATAAAACTTATAAAACAGTATAAAATATAATGAATTCTATTAAATGTGTACATTTTTCCAAACTCTGTGTCACCAAGTGACATTGCCTTAGACTACCCGCTCTTGGCCCACACTTTTGTAAAACAATATTTTCTTACAAAAATAAATATATTATTAAGTTTCACTGTATAAGTTGGAAATACTTCAATAAAAATTTATCTTCTTACATTATATCTATCCTGTTATGTTTTCGTTATCCATTAACTTATATATAAAATTTCTATTTACCGAATTAGAAATACAGATGGGAAGAAAGGATTAACAAGCTTAAAGAGATAGTAAGCGAGATAATCGAAGGATTAGAAGAGGTTGGGCTTGATTTCGACTCGCACTTGGCCCAGTATCTTTCAGAAGAAAGTGATTCCGATGCGGCTCAACTACTTGCTCAGGTAAATAAATATTAGATACCTAAAAATTGTCACGTGTTTAGAAGCTTTAACGTAACATGAAACATTTTATCTTTAATCTTCTTGAATGATGTCAGGGCATTGCAATGCCCGCCTGGCTAACTAGGTACTAACCTCAAGTGGTAAATCTGTCTCCAAGTAACTATATAGTAGGCGTGTTCCGGCAGCTGCAGTTGAGATCCAATCCCTCTAGCCTCAGCATGACACCATCTTGACGTAATTTAACATCAGGTACTGTTGTGCCAAAGATTTAATATATAAGATCGGCAACTGTATGAGGACATTTTCGTTTGCGCTATCGGTTAACGTAAATCTTAACCAAAACTAGACCAACTTATTTTTGCAAAATCTATGATTTTAAAGTGTAACTTAATGCTTAATAGACGTGTTAGATTGTGGTTACGTGTACTGTAATTCGATTTAATGCGTATAATAAGGAGAATCAACAAAATAATACACAAACTTGTGTATTCCGTTTTTGGTCTCCTCTTATTCAACCTCATCATCATCATCATCAACCTATATTAGTCCACTGCTGGACATAGGCCTCCCCTAATGAGCGCCAAAGCGCCCTGTCTTCAGCTGTCCGCATCCAGCATCTGCCTGCAGTCTTTCGCAGATCGTCATCCCATCTGGCTGGAGGGCGTCCTACACTACGTTTGCCGAGTCGCGGTCTCCACTCAAGAACCCGTTTACCCCAGCGGTTGTCGGTTCTTCGCGAGATATGGCCGGCCCACTGCCACTTCAGCTTGCTAATTCTTTGAGCTATGTCGATAACTTTGGTTCTCTGTCGGATGTATTCGTTACGAATCCTATCCTTCAGAGAAACTCCGAGCATAGCTCTTTCCATAGCACGCTGAGCGACTTTGAACTGGTGGACCAACCCTACCGTGAGTGTCCACGTCTCAGCTCCGTAGGTCATTACGGGTAGGACGCACTGATTGAAAACTTTCGTTTTCAAACATTGCGGTATGGATGACGAGAAGACTCTACGTAGTTTCCCAAACGCTGCCCAACCCAGCTGGATCCTTCTCTTGGCCTCCTTCTCAAAATTGTTTTTACCTAACTGCACAATCTGCCCGAGGTAAGTGTACTCAGAAACAATTTCAAGAAGATGACCATCCACGACGACCGGTCTTGGATCAATGTGGCCATTGATCATGACTTTGGTTTTATCCAAATTCATGCCAAGACCGATACGTCGCGAGGCTGAAGCTAGGCCGTCCAGCATCCGGGTTAGCTCCTCTAGCGACTCCGCCATTAAGACTATGTCATCAGCGAATCGCAGGTGCGAGATGTAGTCGCCGTTTATGTTTATGCCCTTACCTTTCCAGTCCAGCGTTTTAAACATATCTTCCAATGCGCTCGTGAACAGTTTCGGGGATATGACATCCCCTTGCCTCACTCCTCTGCGCAATTGGATGGGTTTAGACTGCTGGCCCTGTACTTGGACACTCATAGTGGCGGCTTCGTAGAGACATCTCAGCACCTCGATATAACGATAGTCTACTTGGCAACGCTGTAAGGATTCCAGAACAGCCCAAGTTTCGACAGAGTCAAAGGCCTTCTCATAGTCCACAAAAGCAAGACACAGGGGCTGATTATACTCTTCGGACTTCTGTATAATCTGCCTCACTGTGTGAATGTGGTCTATGGTGCTATATCCTCCGCGGAACCCGATATTGTATATTATATTATTATTATTATATTCAACCTATTTTCGATTAATATCATACTAAATCTATGGGTTGTGGGCTTTCGAGTAGAAACTCAACCCACACAGTACGGTTATAAGACACCGATGCAGTCGCCGAGTTCAAAAACGCCATAAATTATCTTTATGATTCAATTATAACAGTACATTTTTCTGCATAATGGCGGAGCAGTTGACTGTCACTTTAGTTGAAAATTTTCGCCAAACGCTTAGTTTCAGCAGCTGTACATGTGTGATAGCGTTATTTGTAGGCTAAGCATGATACAATATACGAACATATTAAGGTATGTTTATGGTCATAAAACATTATAAAAAGAATTATAACTTTCCAACATTCATTCATTCATTGAACCCACGTAGATGTCTACCTTGCAATTGAGGCCAAAGCGTTATCCATCTTCTTTCTGATTCTTCTGAATTATATTACAATGTGCTTATATAAATAAAAGCTTGTTTAAAAAAATATATAATTGTATAAATATAAACACGAACTTGAACACGTGACTTTGGTTTGACATCTAATTCATATCATTTTTACACATATGTGTGTCTTTTACTATTACGGTTTGTAATACACTTAGTAGGTTAATAATTAACAATTTAAGTATATTCCAGATGAGGAAATGCAACCAGCTGTATCTAGAAAATTTGCGTCTTAAGACATATATAAAAAAGTTAACAATAAATAATGATAATTAATTCATTGTATTATTCTGCTTATCTTAATCCTGGTAAATATAATCGTGATAAATCCTAAATATTATTATAAATTATTTCTGAACAGTACGATATTTTATTACCTATTTAATTATTGTAAATGATGTGTTAATTTATCAATATTTGGAAAAGAGCTTTACTTTTAGATTTTTCAATATTAAATAAATAAATAAAAATAAAATAAACAAAATAATATTTAATTCAAATAACTAACATCCATATTTGGTTAGTAAAAAAAAACATTAAGTATATAGACTAAAATTTCTAGTGGATGTTAAACTTTGGCGGTAATGGACCGAGTGGGAAGTGTTTCAAAACTTCTGATAAAATAATAAAAATCAAGGATTTCATAATAAGTTTACTTAAACAATATACCAAACTACATTAAAAATAACGTAGGAATTAGTTCTCACAAAACGTACAAAACTGCTTTTAATGTGAGATACTGTTGTTTCACTTACATACTTTATATAATTAATTATTATTTTAATATGCTTAACTACTTCCTTTTGTGTTCTGTCGCTTTATAAAACATAATACATTTATCCAGATGAACGAAGCCGAGGCTACATAAACGACGCGCAAATGGGGAGGCATGAAAGAAAAATTGAGAGTTTGCACCGGGATCCAAAACGTTTGGTTCGCTATAAAAGTCTTCCAATATTTTTCTCGGAGTTCCTCAAAAATATCCGACTTACGTTCGATGACTGCTAAGACTGGAAATAAAATTGACAGTAAAGATCAAAACAAGAAAAAATACATTTCATCTTTAACTTATAGCTTTTCTTGCCTGAACAGGTCGCGACCAATATGCATTAGGGTTGCGAATAGTAGTGAAGTCGAATCGTAATAACTTCAAATTATTCGTGAATTTATCGAGTAATTTGATATTTCGAATAATTCGATCTAGTTTGGGAATATTCGATTCCAATTTTGAATAATCGATCACAATTTCGTATATAAAAAATCAATAGAAAAATCATATATAATTTTATAACTTGAATCGAATACAAATTATTCGAAAAACTTACAAATGACACAAAATAGACGAATAATTCGACCTTTTGATTTATTTGCACACCGCTACTGTGAGTATGACGAAAAGTCCATCACAGTGATTCGCTTAAGCGCGCTGCGTTTCGTGATCAACTGGTGCATATCCAATTTCTGTTTACGCAGGCCGGCATTAGTGCGGTGACTGGCGACGGACTGTTATATCCCATGATTTGGACTGTACTGTGTTTACTGAGCAGAACAACAAGCAAAACATTATTTTATGTAAAAACAACTTACAGGTATAAAATGTGGCTAACAAGATCGGTGTCATCAAGAACTGATCCGCGGCGACTTTAGTAGCAACCGACCTCACCGCCGTGCCCGCGAACTTTTTATCCAGAAATTTATACCTAGAATAAAAAAAATTATCATAATTCAAATTCAGTTTCCAGTTGAATACAACAGCTAATATAATATTTTTCCACTTAATCCCTCAGATTGTCAGTTTTGAATTAATTTCAAAATATTAAAAAAAAATGTTTTTTCTTTCTATCTTAGGTTAAACGTTAGGTAGACAAAATGGTAACACGCTAAGCCTAGAGGGAACAGCTTACAAATGCAGCTGTCATCTATGCTAATATTTTTTTTATGTTTATAATTGCCTTCTCAAGCTAAATACCAACCCAAACTAAATAATTTGGACCATACTACACCGATCGACCAGAACATTCTGATACACTTATGTGTATATTTATTAACAACATTTCGTTTCACCTCTTATTTTTATTTAATAACTAACTGCCAGCGGCTCCGCTCGCGTGGACTACAGGAATACTGTCAGTCGAGCACACGTGCAAATTGTGCTGCCCCAAAAATGTTTATTGTGGGTGATACTTGGAAAATTGCTATATACTGTTGCTGACTTTATTGTAGAATTTTGTAAGATCTACAATTATGTACAACATTAATTTGATATATCTCCTATGTTTACTTAGTGTGAGCCATTGAAACGACCCAAAAGAGTCTTTTTACCCAATTGATTCACGGTTATCGTCACTGCTTATTTCGCATGTTAATAGAGAGACGTTGAGTTTTTACTAGCGGACCTGACAGACGTCCTGCTCGAACGTTGGCTTGCCTGTAAAAAAGAACTCCTAGAACTCGATCGCAGCGCCACCTACCGGTTCCAAATGTGAATCTAAACCATCCAGGTCCCACTGAACCGCACAAAAAAAAATTCATCAAAATTCATCCAGCCGTTTAGGACTGAACTAGTCACATACACACTTACTGAAGAATTATATATATAAAGATATAGATGAATATAATCATAATTTAATTAAAACTTTTTTAAATAATATTGTAAAGCTGAAGAAATTGTTTGTTTGTTTGTTTGATCGCGCTATACTGTAGAACTACCAATCAGATTTGAAATAGTCTTTTTGTATTCCATAACCGATATTTTGACGGATGTGATAAGTTATATAACTTCGGGCTGCGACCCTAAGCAACGGAGCAGTAACTATGTACCACAAACAATCTGGCAAGCTGAAGGAAAATATGGGAAGTGAGAACAACGATATGCTACTTATGCGTTGGCATTAGCGCGTTGGAGAGTTTGTCGAATAAATTTAACACAGCTAATTATAAATATTATTTCCATACCAAAAGTAAAGAGTCGGTGCGTAAACAGTACTGCCGACGAACACGATTCGCCCGGCTGCTGCGAAATCCAACTCCGGCTTATCAGGCTGAAATATAAACACCAATGCTTTATTATCATAACATCATTATCAGCTTGTATAATTCCGCTGCTTTTTTTATTCTTTGTAAGTCTAGCGTTCCACAACAATCTCACCTGATGTTAAGTGACGATAATTTCACCTGTCGGAACAGACCTATGGATGCTTGGCAACAGATTTTCCAAATGAGGTTAGTAAGGCAAGTGTGTATTTAGAAAATGCCCTATCACCTATCACCATTACGATATATTCCTTCACCGAAAGTTCTGGCTCTAAAAGGGATTCGAATTAACGTTGATCGACACAATGGCCGTAGGCACTACCACTGAGCCATCATTACTTCAAGTAACTGGAATAAGTCTTCGGTATTCCGCAACAAGTCACTCTCCAGTTACCTTGTGCAGTGCAATGATACTATAAACATAGTTATTTATTGCAGAACTGTTTTGTAAATGCCCGCTTGTAATTACATACTCGTACATAGCGATTACTTTTGTGCTCATATTAAAAAAAAAAGTCGCAATCTGACTAATTTCCTACCCGTAAAATTCAATCTAACTAAGTCTACAGAAATATGTTTACCTTCTGGGAGGAAGTAAGGGATTTGAGTAAAATGCATATAGCATTCTGGAAATTTGGTCTAAGTTTAACCTGCCAGAGAAGAAGAAAAGCCCGTTACAGAACCTATGTGCCTGAATGGTGTGCATATATATAGAGATGCATTGTAATGAGTGTATGTTGATAGCTAGTGAATACAGTGTCACTGTTTGCCTTAGGGGCCCTGGAGCCTTTACGGCTTTTACAGCTCTACCGGGCTTGGCTGCTAGACTCAAGGGCTCCATGCCGGGGAAACGGACCTAGACTTGAGTTGCCGCAGGAGAGTGGACGTAGCGGTTACTATGTTTAATATTTACTGTGGTATGTAATGTATGTATAAGGGCCAAAGTGCAAAATCATAATTTTACTGCAGACATTTTCAAAAAAAATATTTGCACGTATTTACTATATACGCTGTTCTACTGCAAAGTAAATTAGTGCTTACACGAATATATTTGTATTTTACTTATGATGCACTTTTTATTGATTTTAAGTTATCTAAGTTTTTTTTACATATTTAAAGTACCCATTTCCATTCTGCGGTCACTTTATACTTTGAAGAATTATAACAACTTTTTCGTACTAAAAATACCTTCTCCAATCACAAGCTTTTCGACTATAATTACAGAGACAAGGGCACTAGGGTTAAAAAACAAGTGTATTTGTTTTGTATTTATTTATGTTCATGGTGGCAACAATGTGTTATTAAATTTGAACGTCTACTCCAAGGGTAGCGTGGCCGAGCGGTCTAAGGCGCTGGTTTAAGGCACCAGTCTCTTCGGAGGCGTGGGTTCGAATCCCACCGCTGCCAGATCGATATTTTGATTTTTTTGTTTTAATTAAATTTCCTACCATTCTATATTTTGACTTTATGAAATTACTTTAAAAAACATCTACCAACTAAATTTTATATGTGCATATATAATTATACATTGCTTCGTTGAACGTGTTCTACCGTCTTTATCATGGTGAGTGCTCTGAAGAGTTGTTCAATCCAATTCCTTCCTCTCCTTTCCACTATAGAACCACACGATGTGGGCTTCGGAGTCACAGTGTTACGGTAATCTCCATCTTGGCACGAATCCAAAAGTTCTCTATACCTTATCTTTGTCGTACCGTGAAACTGTGGAACCATCTCCCGGCCAGTGTGTTCCCTCATTCTTACGACATCAAGCGTATCGTGAAGAGATATTTATGCAGACCGCCGATGGATAGCCGATCTCTCGGTGGTCGCCGTTGTGTTTGGATTGTACTATGCTTACCATCAGTGTAGTGCAGTCAATTTGCAGAGCTACTATAAGAAAACTGATTTCTGTGGTCAGTGGTCAAATAGAGATAACTCACAAAAACAATAAAAAATTAGTATACAGTAATAATTTTTTACATTATAGCGGGAGACATTATAGCGATTAGATATTTAAAAAATAACACTCCGACAAAGCACGATTGGACTACATAATAATGGAATTATATGACTTGACCAGTAACCACATAATTATATTACTAGTTTCCTACCGAATATATTTTATTGAAAGTTTGCTGCGAGAGTTCCGCTGCCGTGTAGAAAGTTGCATACACAGCGGTGTTGGTGAGTACCGGTCGCCGTTGTAATGACTTACGCCACCATCCTAGTATACGCGTTGCCATAGCTTATACCTGCCGTCAACAATATTTGAATTCATCATTACTAATAACAATACAATAAAAGTAAATATTATCTTTCTATAAAAGCTAGGTCGCCGTGTGCTGTGGTATAGATGTATAGGTAGATACGTCACTAGAATTGATTGGCGGGCGTTCTATTTGCATGATCATTGTCTACTTGCCATGATTATAATATATCGTGTAAATAAACTATCCACTTTTCTTAATAAGTACTTTCCAAGAAAATTATGAATTGAAAAAAATATATTATTATTTGACATATTTTTTGGCCTATTTAAGTATTTTGCTTTTAATATTTATATAGATAATTTTATGAACTATATAAATTTATGAAAGAAGCCGAAAGTTTGATTCCCGTCGAGTCCAACTAAATTTGTAGTTGGTCTAATTTACATAAGTTTTGTTATAATTGTTCTGTATGTACCTAAGCTTATATGATAGACAAAAGGCTTATGTTCAACGGTGGGACGGGAACTGTGTGATATATAAATATAAAACGGTATATATATAAAACAGTACGCAAATTAGAGACATTGGTTAATTAAAGTTAAATATTAATTTGCGCTGCTCTATCGATATTCCTTCTGAACTACGTTAAAAATGAATCCTCTATGATTAGGAATACACAGACTATATGTTTGTTATGCCTATCAGATAATAAAATTCATACATTGTCATAGTATGCAAAGTATTTCCTAAGATTGACCACCTGGCTAGCTACAACCCTCAAGTTGAAAATCTGTCGCCAAGCACCTATAGGTGTTTTCCGGCAGCTACACTTGAGAGCCAGTTTTCTCACTAGGCTGAGCGTGTCAGCAACTTGGGCCACATCGTCACTTAACATCAAGTGAGTAGTCTAGTCAACAAGTTCAAAATGATGTTAATTCGAGATTTATAAATCTTTTATTTTTTTAATTTTAATAAATTTAATTTGGACATTTCATTTTGTGTTAACTTTAAAAAATATAATAAACTTTTATAAACTTTCATAGCGTGATCTTGTTATTTTTTAAGAATAATAAAAAAAAAAGTGTTATCTTGTTTTCAGCGGCCATTGCTCATTGCCGTAATAGCCGTTCGTAGCCATATTTTCGGCGTTCAATAAAAATTATAAGTAACGGAGACAGAGATCCGAGAGTCACGACTTTTTTTATTGAAAATGTCTTCTTTTTTAAGGGTCTCCTTTTCCATATTTTTTTAAACAATAACACTTTTTGAACTATTAACGAAAAACTAAATTCCGTTTTTTTTTCATCTTAGTTTTTTAATAACAATTGCAATTTTTTATGTGCTAATTACATCCTCGCGATACATTTTTCTAAATGTAATTTCGAATCGAATGAGCTATCTCTCATATCTTTAGGAGCTTTATCTCGAATTAACACCATTTTTAACTTTTTGACCAGACTAGAGATTGTGGCCATAACGATAACCTATGAACGATAAAATAAAAATACTATGTGCACGTGTTACAAGATCAGAATCAAGGTGGTGGACCCTAAACTCGTCTGATAAGTATTAAACTTTTCTCCTATTTATATTAAAGTATATTATATTATAAAAGTATATTTTAAAATTTAATATATCTTTACAAATGTTGATACTGATAACTTGAATAATAAAGAAGTGAAGATCGTCAGATTGGCGAGCTTGACATTTGTAAATTTATTTTAAACAAAAATATTCTACTTGGGTAATGGGTGGTGGAAGAAAGAATAATGAAGACACTTCTCATAATAATAACGAACTGCATAAAATTTCTACACGGACTTCGACTAAGATACTATTTTTCATTTGTACAATATGTCACTGAAATTTTCCAAACCCATATAGGTAAATAGACAACAGTCTGATATTTTATTTTCATAAAATCGTAAAAAGTAAATAAGTCTTATTAAAACGGTACAACGTTTTAAAACGTAGATTATAAAGTGTAGGTATTCATTCTTAATTTTTTTGTGTAGTAGTAATTATTTTTTTACGTACCTTTACTGAACGGTTTGTGTTTAACTTAAATAATTCTAATTATAATTAACACTATTTCAATTTTGTTTCATTTAATAACTTCGAATAGGATACACTATTTTTTATTCTTAAATGTTTTTTATCTTTATTATTCCGAATTTTATCAGTGTCAGAGAACGCGACTCTTATCAGTTAGTATTCAAACTACACTATAGAAGCGACAACGAGCCGTGTATTCAATTGACTTCAATAAAATAATTAAACAAAATAGCTGGCGCTGTGATCACTAATGTCCGAGTAACACTATCAACACTTACATTCCCGATAGACTATAAAACTTGAAAAAAGATACTTACATACTATTGACAGTCGTCGCGTACGTAAAGTAAAAAGGTCATAATCGATATGTAACATATATGAAAAGTAAATCGAGTTGTTCTTCTTATGTGCTTACAATATTTTTTTTATTTTCAAAGTTCAAACAAAGCTTTAATAAAATGATGGCTCCATTGTTAGAATTGACCAGGGAGTATTTGTTGCAACTCAAAATATATGTTTCTAGTTATAATTTATAATCCATATCACGTGTCCACATTACGTAAAATTCCACCAATATTATATAATGTAGGGTCAAATAACTTAAATTTATGAATTAAAATGAAAACCACCATATGACAAATTAAGATCCCTTCAAAATCTCCGAGCAGTTTCTTCATTACATAGTATAAAACAAAGTCGCGTCGCTCTGTCCGTCCCTAGGTATGCTTAAATCTTTAAAACTACGCAACTGATTTTGAAGCGGTTTTTTTAATAGATAGAGTGATTTAAGAGAAAGGTTTATATGTATAATGCATGCATAATATTGTAGAGAAACACTGATAAATTTAGAGGTTTCTAATGTGATGTTGTAAATAAACACATTTTTTGCGCTTACATTGCAAACGTTGGCTGAACCCCAAGACAAATCAAAATAATGTACTACAGTATTGTACACCTTAAAAAGGTCAACAAAAAAGTCCGCGATGGTATATGTCTATCTCTTAAGGATAACCCACAATAACCATTCTTTTATCCTTTACATTTTACGGAAAAAAATGGCTTATTTACGAAGTGATTTTAAGAAATACAGCATTAATCCTTATCCAATTAATTACCTTAAATACATTGTCCATTTAGTATAGATCAATATAGCCCTTTGCAGCATGTAATTTAAATGAATATTCCCGAAAATATTACAGATTTAATATGTAGGGAAGTGCGGCGGTACCGGCCCTATATACATACCATGGTCAATTCTATGTCGCTCTTTCAAGAGTGACCTCTAAACAAAACATGTTTGTATTGTCTAATGACAAAAAAGCTGTAAACGTTGTTTATAAGGACATTCTGTAGTAGGTAGGTATATTTAGTACAGGCATTGCACCCGTGCGAAGCCGGGGCGGGTCGCTAGTGTTCAATAAAATTAGCAAGGATAGACAAAGATAATATTATTTTGAAAATAAAATACAAGCGCAAATAGTTTTATGCATTACACAAAATTAATTATTATTGTTTAAGTATAGGTACCTAATAACAGTTCGAGCCAATAATGCAGTCCCGAAACAACGGAGACTGCCGATGATGAATTCCATCTGCAGTCATCACCGTCATGTTGGCCTACAAAGAAGCCTGTTCACACCTCGTTTACACTTTGAAGAACTCAATATCGTAATAACGAAGGAAGGAAGGAAGTTATCGTGGGAGGGAATACATTGGCCGGAAGGTGATTCGTACGAAAAACCTAAGAATTGGCAAACTTTTTTGTTGTTATCAAGATAAATGCTACTGTATAGTGTGTAGCTATGGCTTAGAATACCAACAGACTGCGTGTTTCTGTAGTGGAAAGATGATGATACATATTTTACATAAATTAGAAACTTTTAAACTATAGAGAAATATATTTTTGATACTAGCTAGTAATTTAACTCGTGTTGTTGAAGGCTAAAAATGTTCAACACTAAACGATACTAATTTTTTGTAACTTTTATATTTGTTTAGGTTTTTCGTTATGGTTACACCTAATAAGGAATAACTTGGCCTATATGTGCGTTCCTGCTGCGTCATTGAGCGAGCCAGTTCCCTCGCTGGGCTTAACTTATTATAGTCTTGAAACACATCGTTACTTAACATCAGGTGAGATTGTAGTCAAACGCTTTAAGAGAGGTACAGAGAAATCTCTCTCCTTGTTATACACCTTCACCCTACAGAAGATCGCAGTCAAATAACCTTGTGCTGTGTTGCTGCGGTGCTATTCACCATATATCACCATATACCAGAGCTCCTTGGGGATGGGGGGGGGTTCAAGGCTACGCGCTAGTGATACATATGGTGTTACAAGCATCCATAGCCAACGGTAACCGCTTACCATTAGGCGGGCCGTACACTTGTGTGCAACCTTACTTGTATAAAAAATACTAAAAGAATTTAAAAAAAAACGCATAAATTGATTAACTATATTATAATCTACTATATTATCTAAAAAAAATATTACCGTAATGTGTTTGGTAATACTGTACTTTGTTGTAACTAAATCAAGGTAAATGTAATTTTGTATAATTATAAATACGAATTCGACTTCAAGAATTTAAACTCTGTATTTATCTCAAAACTCCATCCGAGTCGGGGTATTAGTTATTTGATTGATATATGCAAAATTATTAAAAATATAGGAAAATGATTTAATATTTAAGTTTTTAATGATCCCACTCACGTATCATATAGACCATCAGTATTAACAAATTAAATTGAATACAAGGATGATAATTGTGAATCGACCTACGCTATGAGGTAGATGGCTATTTTTGTTGTAGAAAATTTTCTGTTCTTTAGTATAAGGAGCGATTTTCGTACATGGTCAGTGTCAATTGTTTCTATGGTCGCAATACTCCAACAATATCGAACGTTCTTATCTTTTACAGTGTTACTTTTTCAAGTTATTTTTTGTAAATAATCTAATATACATATAGTAAAATCATATTTCCGTTTCAAGTTACTCCGCACAACATTTGAAAACTGGATCTACAGCTTTCTCAGTTTGACCAAAAATTTATTCTAAGAACATTACAATATTTAATAATTTGTGATCAAGGAAGAGTATAATAGTCATATCCACAAAGAATAACATAAAGCTCCCGCGCGCGCCCTCCACGTCTCCGCGCGCTCCCGACACTCCACAACAATGGCCGCGCTACGGCACCGGCTCCGTACTGAGGTTTAGAGCCATATGTTATTTCTTGTGATAGAGTGATGGAGAAGTAATCTTCGATGACTACAGAATATTTTCATGGGATATTCTGCAGCAAGTTAATAATAAACTTTATCATGTAGAAAGGGTCATATAACCTGAATCGACAGGCTCCAAAAACGAGGTGAACTCCTATGGCGGAATATTCATCATTTTCATCTAGTATATATAAATACAACAGTTGAAAGTTTCCAGGAATATTCCTGAAGCTTCCCTTACTTATGAATACTTTAAATCATTTTCAATTTTTCCTAATATGTTCGGAGTAAGTTTTTGCAAATACCGTGGAATATCATCTCCAGTTGTGAGGTTGTGACCTAGTTATTATAGCACTGCGTATTATACACGGCGGTATGTTTACATTTAATAGTTAGAATTTTTAAAATGACTACAGAAAATTATTATTCTGGATCAACGGCTTTCTCGATGTGCCGATAAATGTATTCTAGGAACGTCGCAATATAGAGGAAGAGGATGATAGTCATAAGTAGGGTATAATAGAGCTATGTATATGTATTTGATTATTGATAGAAAAGTAATCTTCGATGTAGTAAATGTAAATAAAATAATTATATAATATTATTACTATGCCAATTTAATATAAATATAAATGAAATGCTGTTCGTTGGTAAGTGCATCACTTGAGAACGGCTCGACTGATTTGGCTATTTTTTTAAATGTTAGAAATACACTGAATGAAGTTTTTAGAGCAATTCAACTCACTGTTCGAGTAATTTTTATTTTGTTATGTTCGTTATGATCATAGAAAAGATTTCTAGAAAAAAACGAGATAGGTAACGCCGTGGTCAAGTTGTTGACTTTTGGAAAGTACAGAACAACGTCTGTCGGGCTATATATTTAATTTAATTAGTCTCTTAAAATTTAGTTAGTCTATATATTTAAATAATAAAACTGAAGTGTCTTTTTGTAATGTCGATATAACAGCTTTTTACTAAATGCATACGAAAGTATATACGGTAGTTATAACCAAACAATTTTTGTTTTTGTCTGTCTATTTGTTCCGGCTAATCTCCGAAACGGTCAGTCCGATTTTGACGGGACTTTCACTGGTAGTTGATGTTATAAGGAGTTATTTACTTTTATTTTAGAAAAATGAAAAGCGTTCAATTCCACGCGGTCAAAGTTTCGGGTAACAGCTAATATACTCATACAATAAATATCTTCATTCAATAAAAGTTATTAAAGTCTTAAGAAACTACGATTTTTATAAGCACTACGCTCTCAGCGATGTGCATAAAATATATTGTTAATTTAATATACAACGCAGACAAAGTCGCGGCTATCAACTAGTACGAAATACATATCATTACATAGTATAAAACAAAGTCGCGTCGCTCTGTCCGTCCCTGTGTACGCTTAAATCTTTAAAACTACGTAACGGATTTTGAAGTGTTTTTTTTTTGAGTGATTCAAGAGGAAGGTTTATATGTATAATACATGCATAATATTGTAGAGTATTTAGAGGTTTCTAATGTGATGTAAATAAACGCATTTTTTGCGCTTACATTGCAAACGCTGAACCCTACGAGATAAATGAAAATAATGTGCTACAGTTTTGTACATCTTAAAAAGTTCAACATAAAAGTCCGCGATGGTATATGTCTATCTCTTAAGGATAACCCACAATAACCATTTTTTATCCTTTACATTTTACGGGAAAAAATTGCTTATTTACGAAGTGATTTTAAGCAATACAGCATTAATCCTTATCCAATTAAGTACCTTAAATACATTGTCCATTTAATATAGATCAATATAGCCCTTTACAGCATGTCATTTAAATTAATATTCCCGAAGATATTACAGATTTAAAATGTAGGGAAGTGCGGCGGTACCGGCCCTATATACCATGGTCAATTATATGTCGCTCTTTCAAGAGTAACCTCTAAACAAAACATGTTTGTATTGTCTAATGACAAAAAAGCTGTAAATGTTGTTTATACGGACATTCTGTGGTAGGTAGGTACATTTAGTATCACCATTGCACCCGTGCGAAGCCGGGGCGGGTCGCTAGTATGTAATAATTATGCTTATTTTGTTGTTTGTACGAGTGCTCGGCACAAAACGAGGAGCGTCCTGTTTGAATTCAAAGGTTGAATGCAACCTGTTGCTTCGGAATTCCTGTTGTCTCCCTTTCATAACTTTTAAAACAAGATACAGTTAATAAAATTAGCAACCCGCCCAAGTTTAGATAACTACCAAAGTACCTACAGTTCCATATATGTATATAAATATTAGTTATCTATATATATTTAAAAAAAAACTAATTTGTAAAACAGTACCATAGTAATAAAGGTAAAGAAATGCATTGTCAACGATAGAATTCTGTTAAAAATTTGAAATGTGCGGTGTGGTGTGCGGCACGAGGGGCGCCGCCCGTGAACACCGGTACCAGGTAACAGGAGGTACGGCTACACAGTGGGCCGTTTCGCTATGATCTTGGCCATGAATATTTAAAATAAAAATGACCGACTCGTGTAAATTTCTATTGTATGTGTGATCATTGGTGAGGTATGTTATTAATTTTATTTCCTTTACTTTAAACATTTCATTTTAGAGGTTGTTCTTCTTTCAGTAACATAATCTCTTAGATTATACGGCCTTTACAATGAAAACAAGTGTAATATTTATTTGCTATATCATTTCATATTTAAATATTTATCCATTACAATAACCTATAACAACCATGAAATAAAATGCAGTCCCTTTGGCTCTCAACGTCACACAAAATTGCGCGTAAAATTGGCATTCACACCATCCATCTATCCATAATTGTTCTTTTAATATAACTATGCACATATATTATTTTTCTCTTTTTAATTAATTATGTAACTGTAACAACTATGAAGTAAAATTTTAATATTTCAATAAATTTGTATATACTAGCCGTTGAGAAAGTGGAGCAATGTGTGTTCGTAAAAGCTAGCGGTCGTCCTCCCTCCCAGGTCACAGCGTATCTCTCTCTCGCATCATCAAGCTATCTCTGTCCTGCAACACATTCAGTCGCTGCGTAACTCTAGCGTATTTCACAGGTGTGTTAATTGGTCGCAGGATGTTGAACATTCGTAAATAAAACCTGTTATTGTAATACGATTTCCACGTCTTTGAGAGATATTTTAAATATATAATAGTTTTAGTCTGTTTTAAAGTATGTTATTGTAACAATCATTTAAAAATATAGTGTTCAAGTGGTGCGTTTCGAAAAAGTGACAAGTTTTCTTGTGTTGTGTGCTAAATCCTTGAGTTGGAGGCTTTGTCGTCTTTTAGGACGCTCGTGTAGCCTCTTCTTATATATTTGGTGGAAATTTTTATGAAGGTACGTGACTCTTATTTTATGGTGTAGAATTAAAAACAGGACCGCAAAATAAAAAACTATTTAGTCCAGCTATAAAGGCAACATCAACTACTATTTGACCATTTTAAAATGGTACTGTACTTAGACGATGATTTTGTTGATTTGTAAATAAATATACAAGTCACATAAAGTCGAGAATGCATGAATGAGGAGGTCACAGAACCATGGGAAAGGGTGTTTGGTGAACCATATCTCTCCTCTGGGACGGCCCTGGCAAAAATGTAATACTGGTATATAAGAGATTTAGTTTAATACCTTGGATATGAGTTATTTTTAGGAGGAATTAATAACTTTATATTGAATAAATTACTTTGCAAACTAACCTGTTAAATTTTATTTACCTTTATAATTACAGTGTAGAAACGATAAAAACAAACATGAGATTATTTATTAATCGGTTTCAAAATAGGTAGATTCTTTGTTTCCTTATAGGTTTTCAGAAAGTACCTAGGTACACAACCGATTTTTATGATTCTTTTACTGAAGTAATTTATGGGCTTATGGGAAAGTTTCAGTATATGTAATATTAAAGTACCGATTTTAATGGTAATTTAATTTTATTTTATTGGTATCACTCCTTTGTACAGACTTATAGATCAGTAGGTGTGTCCACAGTTCCGCTCGCGAAGACTACTAAAAATCATTTTTTATTTTTGTGCGGAACCCTAATTACCTTTCTAAAATAAATGTAGCCTATGTTATTCCTTATAACATCATCTATGTACCAGTGAAAGTCCAGTCAAAATCGGTACAACCGTTTCGGAGATTATACGAAACAAACAGACAGACAGACACAAAACAATTAAAAATGGATTTTTTGTTATAGATAGTATATTTTCATATGCATTTAGTAAAAACCAGTTATTTTGACATTAAAAAAAGACCCTTAAATTTTATTATATGTATAGATTTGAATCGAAAATGTCTTTTTAACAGACCTTTTTCTTAATGGGAACGTGTATTTATTCACAATTCTGCCAACTGCGAATATTTTTTTAATCATTATTCTTGTAATCTACAAACATAACTCCAGTAAGGCAATAAGCCTTTTTAAAACTGTCCAGGAAGTGTTTGTGGCAACTCAAAATATAATGTTCCTTGTTATAATTTATAAACCACATTATACACCAAATTACATCACGTAAAATGCCGTGAAAACTACATAATATATGACTGAATTACAATAGATCACCACATGACACATCAAGATCCCGCCAAACATTTTATGTTGCATCGAAATTTTTATATCGTATCATATAGATAATCGTTTCCATCTTGCTTATTATTTCAGATACAATACGTTACCATGAAGTTTAAAACGGTCATCACATAGGTGAACCACTCGTGTTTATTAAAGATTAGTAAAGTGTAATGTGTTAAAAATGGGGGACGTTATCTGTGTTTACTTTACAACCTGATTCGTTTTAAAATCCGGTACGATTATTAAAAAAAAGGCTTTTTATCTGTTTCCTTCAAAAAAGAAAAAAAACGAGATTGTAAACATTCCTCTTTGGGTAAACCTGTTTAAATATTGAATTGAGTCTGTATTCTGCTTGACTAGTTTAGAGTTCGAGTTATAATGTATATCATGTGATCTGTCTGCATACCGATGGATGGTTTAGTTTTTATTATGAAAAAAAAAACAAAACGCTAATTGGAGTGGATGTAAGGAGTTTGAAGAGTATTATGGATAATCACACAATCTTTAATTGGTAAACGACGGAATCTTCTTAACAATGAAGTTGAGATTAGCAATAGAGGCAAACTCTTGTCCATCTGGATACATTTGGTAAAAAAAAAAACTTTTCCTAATGATACAATATGACACGTCGCATTATTTGGAGAATACGCAGTCTATACATTATCGTCACTGCGCTTACAAAATTCCCTATATTAACTTTTCGCGTTTTAAAATATGCTCCTAAAATATTACTATTTATGTATATCATCCTCATTTCCTAAGGTAATTCTAGTGCGTAATTACATTTCGATATTGTTATTAGTTAAAAAAATGCATTTGTGAAAACAGAGCTTGGAAAAAAAAACATATTTTTTCAAATGGTTAAATTGATATTTAATATTATAAAAAAAATATTTTATGTGTTATATAATATCTACTGTCTTCAGCTGCAGTGCGCCCATGCCGTAATGGCAGCGCGGAGACCTATTTTCAGCGTTAAATAAAAATTATAAATAATGGAGATAAAGTTCCAAGAGTCAGGACTTTTTTATTCGAACCTTCCTATTTAAGGACCTTTTTTTGTAAATTTATTGAATATTAATAGTTTTTGAATTAATAACGAAAAACGAAAGGCCGTCTATTTTTCATCTTATTTGTCAATAACAACTGCAATTGCTACAATAATACATCCTCGAGATACATTTTCCTAAATATCATTCCGAATCGAATGGGCTATCGCTCATAATTTTAGGAGCTTTATATCGAATTAACAACTTTTTGGACTTGTTGACCAGACTATAAAAATAAGTGAGTTGACAAATCATTTAAACGCTTGCGAAATCCCAGCGTTCACGGCAACGAGTTCTGTCAATGCAGTTTGTTGAGTCATGGTTTAGGTATGTCATAATGATCTCACTATATCCAGGTAGGCTGGTTGAATAACAGTTTTTTTTTTCTTTTTGGAATACGGTATACGTAGGCGTTTTGGAGTCACGTGGTGGTTTTTATTTTAATTAATATAAATAAACTTTTGTTTACATATTTATATTAATTAAACGCTTTGAGCGTTCAGGATCGAACCGAGGTACCTTTATTACTTTTAAAATATGTACTCACGAATTAAAAGACGTTATATTTCACGAAAATAATTACTTAATAAGTTTTTTTTTTATTAAGCCTCAAAGTACCTATATGTTTAGGGATAATAATTTAAAATAATAATTTTGCAGTTATTTACACATACGCTATTACATAGCTATTTACGCATATTCGAGACATGAAAATTACTCAACAAATTTCGATCGTGATATCATTATCTTTATATATAAAAATAATTGTATCATTATTTGTTCCTTATGCGTTTTTAAACCATCCGATAGCAACAAGTAAGTTTTTTTATGAGTTGATGTGGGCTCACCCGCGAAGATTATGTATTAGTGAAACCAGTTTACAAGAAGTGGCACGCGAATCATTTCATTTCGAAGACAATAGGAACGAAATGTCGGGCAAAATATGAAATGTCTGTAGAGGATCTGAGAGCCCAGAAGTGGTATATGCAAATGTCATTACTTTAAAAAAATGATAAACATAATTAACATTAAAAAAAAACTTCAAATATCGATTTTCAGATGTTAGTAAAACAAACTGTATCTTTTATATGAAAGATGATTTTTGCATTTTTATATACGAGCTAGGACTTAATACATCAAGAGTTGTTGTATAATGATTGCAAAATATGATTCCGACAAAAACAGTGTTTCGTAGTTTTACGATTAATACTACATCCGTTAGTCGAAAGCTAAATTGAACATAATAATTATTTTCATTCAAAACGCTATTGTAAGTCGAGACGAGGTCATCCGCGTTGCGTTGAAATACCGAAGTCCATAGCGAACCGGCGATTGTATTTTATACAGCCATCCAATAATCTTAGAACAATAAAACATCTAAGATAAGCAAGCGCATAGCAATTCAAAAACATTAAAACTCGTACACCTTTTGTGTTTCAATACAATAATTATTCTTGACTTTCTCTATAACATTATACATTCTAAACGATATCAGAATAGTGTAAACCCATAGGTCAATTTGGAAATTAAATAAATAAAACATACAAATTTAGTTACAATTTTATAAATTATGCATTTATGCACGAAGTATACAGGTACACTAAAAAACGTAGTTAAAATAAAAAGTGTCAATTTCATTGTCTGCTATCACATTATGGAGCTAATCGATTCTCCGAGGTATAATTATATTGTTCCCACAAGCACATAGAAACTTACAATGTAATTTATGCAGGTAATCTCTATGTATTCTCTCTGTGAATTATTATCGAGAACCTCTTTTAATTGTGGAATCGAAATCATTTTCTTTCTATTGTCAATATTATTCCCGTTTTGGTTATACTTACGTCTTACATACTCTGATAATGATATATTTCAGCAAATATGTCGACACTAGCTGTGCGTCACGGTTTCTCCTAAGTAAAATTAATTCGACCAACTCTCTACCGCGCCGTTGCGCCGTCAACGCGCCCGTGCAAGTCTTGTTGTTCTCACTTTCCATACTTGCCTATAGCTTTCCAGATTGCTAGAAGTTCATGATTACTGCTCCGCCCTTTAGAGTCATAGCATGAAGTTATAGAGCTATAACCTTTCTAAATCTATATACATATTATATAACTCAACGTATCTCTGTCTGTCAGACCGTTCATGTTCTTTTTACGCGAAAATCACTTATCCGATTTACATGTTTTTTATTTTAATTCATAGCTATGTTATCTAGCCGGGTTATGAGATGTAAGATAAAATAGCATACGAAATAAGCAGTGTCAATAATGGTGAATCAATTCGGAAAAAAGAGGTATTTGGGACACTTAAATGCCTTACGCTGAGTAAACCATACGAGATACGTCAAATTAATGTGCTACATAATTGTAGATCTTAAAAAGGTCTACAAAAAAGTCAGTGATAGCTTAAGGCTATCTTCCAAGGATCACCCATAATAAGCATGTTTGTCTTCCGTCTTTAAAGCGGGGGCAGCAAATTCGCGCAGGCGCTCGACTGACGGCATTTTGTAGTCCACGTGAGCGGAGCCGCGGGCACAGCTAGTAGGCTATAAAATGCACATAGAATTTTTCAAATCTGACCGGTAAATTCTCAGAGATTAGCTTGTTCAAAAAAACAATATCTTTGTATGTGATTAGTGATTAGAGATTACAGAAACTAAAACCAAAATTGTAACTATAAACAAAACAACAATAATTTCTAAATAAACACGCAATCACCTGTAATGATTGTTGAAAAACACGAACACATCTCCGTTTAAAATGGCCGTATGTTTACTAACTTTTAGAGGGGGTTTATAAATTGAACTAGGCTATCACGTATTCAGCACCGCATGCCAGTAAACGACATTTCTACCTTCTCATTACTCATTAATTTACGGTGTCGATGCCGTTTACATTAACAATCATTTTGAACAGATTAGATAAGAAGCTATGTTGTTTCAACGTTGAAGTACATGAATCACTTTCCCAAAGATTTGTAGGAGGGGTGGAGTCTATAGGGCTATATAGGTCTATATAGGCTCTCAAATCGTAATGCGGGCATAGTGGTGGGCCATTTTATACTACTCTAGTTACGTATGTAATAATTTCAACTTGATAATCTATCGACAAAACTATTCCTGTGTTTTATCCCTGGATTAGAGCAAATATTTGTATACCATACAATTTATATATACGATTGCTATTGTAGTATGTAGTTATGTTTTAATTTTTTCCATAAATAATTTATTATTAGAACTAGGAGCCGTCTTTGATTACTGAAATTTCCTAATTATATCGTTACCAGCAAAAAAATTGACGAATATAATAAATAATAAAGAAAAACATATAGGCTTGGCCAAAATTCTTCTTCATAAACAATTGAAAAAAAAATTAATCCAGTTTCGGAGTAGGAAACAGTAGAAAACAAAATAAATTTTTCGTCTATTTTACGAGTACATAGGTATATCACAGACCGGTCTGCAGTTGTCGCTCTCGCTCTCTATTTGGTCGTTTGAACACAGCGATACATTTTTGTTAAAACCTATTCAAATGTTTTTTTGATCTCGTTTCCTATAAAACGCGTGAAAATAACATAAACGGACAGACAGACAGAGAGACGTTGAGTTTTGTAATATGTATATTGTTGAAGATATATTATTACTTTATGACTTATACTTGACTGGACAATCGACTAATAAATGAGTATTTATAGAACGTGATTAGTTCTAACTTATATTGTAGATCAATTGTATATGTAATTGTTTTCATGAAAAGAACACACAATTAATTTTAATTGCAAACAATTGATTGTATAATTTAATTATCTAATAGTATTATATCATTTAACCATTAATGATTGTCACCTCTCTACTTGTTAAATTTACCTCGTTAGCTATCTGACCGCTCGTGCTCTAGTGAAAGTATTCTGTTATTATCCCCAATTTCCGAACATAAAGCGGACTTTGATTTTTTGGATTTATTTATAATTTATTAATTTTACCGGCTAAATAATTGTACTACGGTTTACAGACAGTCTAATAGCACCTAGAACCCATATTTATTTATTTTTTAACTACTTTAAATTACGTTTGTAGTAATTTTACAACACTGGAATTTATATTAATAACATTTTATAAAACATTAGAATGTGTATGAATGTATTTAGAATTGGGTTTAATAAATCAGTTTGAGTGTGTGTGTATGTGTTTAATATATGAGAATTTAATAATTAATATAATGTTTCTCTTAATAAAAACTTATTTATGAATACCCGGAGATTAGAACAATCAAATCACAGTCATTCAAATTGTCTTATTCTTAAAAATATTATGATCGTACTATTATAAATTAAAGTGCAAAAAATTGTTTCTTTTTATTTACACATTTAATTCCATTATTTCATTCATGTATTTATTTTAAATTAGTTCTCATTGTATGTAGGTCACCGGAATTGTATTGTAAAACAGAATGGACGATTTTCAATTTGATGTTATGCCTTGTTCATTTTCATTATGATAATCCGTGTCACACGGTACAGCTGTACTTTTGTGCAGGTCTGAAAACTAGATACGTTAAAGTAAATCAAAAGAATGACACAGATATGCGACATTATTTCATTTGAAATAGGACACTGTTTAATAGATGGTACATGTTTACGGGACTAATACTTTTTTCTGGCTAAAGCCCATTTAATGAGTAATTAGCTGTACCCCACGGTTTCACTCATGTTAAATTTATTTGACCAACTCTCTACCGTGCCGCTAATGCACCCGGTAGCCCCAAGCCCGGTGAAGCTGTAAAAGCCGTAAGGGCTCCAGGCTCCTAAGGCTATCAGTAAAGTCAGTTCGAAAAAAAAAACACCCGGTGGTCTATCGTTGTTCTCACTTGCATACAGCTTGCCAGAATGACTTTCATGACTACTGCTTAGGATCGTAGCGTGAGTTTATAAATACTTTCCTTAATAAAATGATTATTAAATACCAAGATATGTTTTCAAATCTTACCGGTTGTTTCAGAGATTAGCGCGTTCAATCATAAAAACTCCAGCTTTATAACATTAAGTCATATATTATACAAAAGAAATACATAATGATTATACTTACATTAGAGACCCTATTATCTCTATGTAAAGACATTCAACAGGATAGGTCAGTGAATTCCCACGAAGCGACTCGACGACTGACATGGCAGGAAGCCATATAAAAATTGTCGGTTACATCCATCAACCTTCCTTTAAACCCTCTGGGACCTGGGACTTCACGCACGAAGAAATGTTGTGGAACGATGCACTTAGGGTTGGCATATTGTCCATTCTTTATCTCTTTTTAAAGGAATGTACCTATGTAAATCCATAATAGTAATAAGTTAGCGTGGTATCGGCATGGTATGAAAAGCGATGAAAGTCATATAACTAGAAGAGTGTTAAATAGAAGAAAAGGATAGGGACTTTAAAAAGTTAGGATATATTGTGTGAAAGATGATAATATAAAAGATGTAAGTACTAAGTACTGAGATGACAATCAAAAATACAAGTATTAATATGTACTATTTTTTAAATATATATTCATATACAACAAAGGTGGCAAACAAGCGTAACGGCTCGCTTGATTGTAAGCGGCTACCGTAGCTTATGGACGCTAATAATACCATACGTATCACAAGCGCGTTGTCGACCTTGAACCCCCTAACCCAAAGAACGCTGGAAATTCTACTTACCGCAGGTATACAACACTTTTTTTTATTTGGACTGCCTGTGGTCAGTGTATTAGTTTCAAATTCAATTACAGGTATAATAATAATTTGAAAAAGTAAAAACACTTGGCCTTTTAAGGCAATCATAAAATGCACTGTGTAGGCAAAAATATATGAAAACAATACAAAAACAATAATAGGTTATTTAGCTGCGACTTTCTGTAGTGTGGAGGTATTCCACCAGTCGGACTGCCCCAAGTAGAGAGAATCTACAAAGAAATTTATCGGTGCCCTCCCTCTCTTAAATTACTCTTTTACGAACATAAAACAATAGTAATTTATTACTATGAAAAAAAAATGTCTATACAAAAAATAAGGGGCAACCCTAAATGCATTTGTGAAGGGTGCCTTGTTTATAAATGTTTAGGGAATTAAGTCAAGCATTCGGTAGTAACTATTTGTAAAATAGTTAAAATTTATATTATTTTTATATCTACATACCTACTTATAATTGGACATTTTGTCAAGGAAAGAGAATTATTATGCAACAAATAAAATATGAAGAATACAAATATCGTACTCATTTTATATTTTTTAACAATTCATGTGTCATATGAAATTTATAATCCATGAAATTACATTAGTCTTCAAGTTTAAATTAAAAATGAACAGAAGGAAGAGAAGAAGAAAGTAATTTTTTCTTTACAAAAACTGGTCCCAAATATTATTACACCATAGCCTAATATATATATTTACTAACAGTGCCCCGCGGTTTCACTCGCGTATTATTTAAAAGAAATCTCTGATTGATGATTTATAAATACCCCACAATATTTTTATCGGGCGGCCAGGCACAATTCGCTCGGCTTGTTCGCGCGACTATACCTATGGCATAGACCTGACCCGAGTGTTGAATTATTTTAATTTTACATTATCTCCAAAACTATTCGTCCAGATAACATGCTATAAGCATATAAAATAATATGCACATATAAAAGGAAGACGTAATGCTAAGGAACATTCACTACCAATCTTTAAGAGTAATAGGGAGTGCAATAGTATTTATGAAATAAAGTGTATCAAGTATGTAGCTGTTACTGTAATATATGTAGAATTAAACGTAGCATATTCTTGAATGAATCCCGAGATTTGGCTAATTGTATATTGACTGAAAGCGGCATATTATCTCCTATTTGTATATTCACGGTTTTAGATTGGCATTAAAAAGGTTTCTTTGCGAACACCAAAAGAGCCAAGAAGATCATAGACATGATACAAGCGCTATTTAAAATTATATGCGTGTATATTTAAATAAATTCAACCTAAATAAGCTTATAATTGTTTTAATTTTTTCTAATTATTAATGTTTCGCTCTCATTAAAATGTATAACTTACTTGCTCTGTATACTAGTGCTCATAGTGTACTTATATATTATTATTATTTATTTTCATTGGAACACCAACTCCTTGATTCATTTGAAAATACTGTGTTGTGCTATATGTTATACGTCGTATGTCTCACTTTTTTTTTCTTCTCATTTTTTTTTTGGTTTATATTTCAAAATGTCCTGTGATGTCACCGAATGGCTCCAACGGAAGACCAGCGCTGGTTGCTTGCAACCAACATTATGCTGAGCTGGAGCCGTTTTGTAACAACTGGCATTTGATCTTTAGTTCTTAGAGATGTAAAGGTATTTTTAGATTATTTATTGTAGTCAAATGTCGTTGGTACAAATAAATTAATTTTTCTTTCTTTCTTTCTATTAATATTACAAGGCTATACAACAATACAATTCCTATACAAAATTCTCCAACAAAAAATTATATATTAATATTTTTCAAAACAAGATACAAAGTTACACATACACCCAAATGTTTTTAAATTACAAATGACATGCATATCTACTTTATGTGAACTATTCACTTCCTATAATTTTGTAATTGATCTATTTATAATTATCTCAAATTGTCGAATCGATTGCGATATATAGGTTAACGATATTTAATGTAATGTGACAGTACTATATTATAGTTCTTGTCAAAGAGCTTTCTTCGTAGCTTTCTCTCAAACAATGAGAGCCAACGCAATCAAATCACAGACTATGAAGCTGCTTTCACAATTCATCGTTTCTTATCAACTATTGTAAGTGTGTTTCCCAACTACAACATCTGATGGGTTTATCACTGTGTTACGAAATATTGCGGTAAGGCGTGAGAAATGCCTGCGTGTTGTTATCTTCTTACAGTATCATCTGACTTGATGCTTATCTGATTACGCGGTGTTATTGGGATCTGTGTATAATGAAACAGGTAGAAAGAGTATGTTGATTTAACATTTTTTACTATTATTAAACTCGTGTTTTACATTGTTAATGTAATCTATAATTAATATGATAAAGCTTGTTTGTTTGAATGCACTAATTTTTGAAACTACCAATAAGATTTGAAAAGTTATTTTTACATTTCATAGCATATTTATTGAGGAAGGTTAAATGTTATATAGCTTTACGCTACGAACTTAAGGATAGGAGCAGTAACCATGAATGTCAAGCAATCTGGAAAGCAGTAGGCAAGTACGGGAAGTGGGAACAACGAAATACTCTACGCAGGTGCATTGGCAACGAAGCGGTAGAGAATCGATCGAATAAATTTAACACGGATAAAACCGTGCATCTAGTACTTAATAATTATATATAATATGCTATTATTATAAAGAGGTATAATCTCTGCAACTTCTGACTTGATTCTTAAAATTCTTTCGCTAATAGGAAGCTACAGTATCTTTGAGTGCTATAGGCAATTTTTTAATCATATTAATTTCTTAATTAGTTAAGGCGAAAGATCTCGATGGCGGTTGGTTTGTAATTTAATATGTAGCTTTATGATTACTATTATATGGTAATACTCTAGCAAAAATTAACACTTTTTCATTGTAGTATTCTAGTTTTTGTATGTTGTAAATTACCCATTTTTATATCGCAAATTGTTTGCTACTTATATTGGTTGGAGATTAACCTTTTTTCATGATAAGAAGGGTGTTAACTTAGTGCAACGTGTGACACAAATACATTATCCATTGATACTATTATTCCGTAATACACTGAAGGGCAGCGAAAGGACACAGTGTTTATTGTAGTCGACTCTTTAACCGAGGTTTCCACCATACGATAGCTCGAGCGAGAATCACTTTTTTTTTCGATATGACTTGGCTGCGGTAAAGGCCTTGAAGCCTCAGACGGGCAATAGCACGAATACTAAGTTATTAGTACGTATTCCATAATCACATCGACATGATTTTACGACATATATAAAAAAGTATCTTATTTATTATGACGTGTTTGTTAGAAGCCTGTCCTTGTAGCACTTGTTATGTTTGATGAAAACCATTATACCATTTCCTACACAGACTAAAAACAATTGAAAATTTAGTTAATCTTAACTAGACTGTCGCCTGTTGTCGTCGTGGTCTCTTTGATCAGACGCCTTTATTGCTAAACTAAGGGAAGTAGTTTTCGCCCTAATAGCCTCGATAAAAATTCATGAATTCAAATTAAACTAATGGCTTTTTCG
Organism: Saturnia pavonia; assembly: GCA_947532125.1. Classification (NCBI taxonomy): domain Eukaryota; kingdom Metazoa; phylum Arthropoda; class Insecta; order Lepidoptera; family Saturniidae; genus Saturnia; species Saturnia pavonia. Next base: position 5,482,474 of record OX383907.1, on the reverse strand, counting down.
GTAATCCAGTTCAAATTGAATTCAAGAAAATAATTCACTAACTAAATTAATTAACTACTTGTAAGTATTATGCGGATACAATGACAAAAGATCATTTTTAAGTAAAATGTAAACTATATATGAACAAAGTAAAATTTGAGCCCTTTTCTCTTTAGATATGACATGAAAACCTTTATCGGTAAAGGTTTGAAATGAATAAATTTGTCTATTGAAATTAAATTCAATGAAACATGTGCCACTTAGCGATAAAATATTAATCGTTTAGTTAGATTGTGAAATGAAGTGTGATACAAAACTTTTGTCCACGACATAACAACGCCCACATTCCATTTATGAAACGCCATTTAGGTTTGAATTACACGATAATACTAATTTTAAATAATTTGTCATCAGTTAGTAATAAAAATGATATTACATTTATTCATTAAATCTTATATTATATGAATGAGTCAATTAGGTAATTTATTAATGGACAATTAATATGTAAGTATTATGCGTAGCTTTGAAATCTTATTTTGTATAGTATTCATTTACTACTAGATCGCGATCCTTGTACATACGGCAGTTTTTCCTTTTTAGATGAACGGATTAACTTAAATATCAAAATAACCATAATGTATTGTATAAATAAGGTCACATAATAAAATAACTTCATATTGTAACAATTACTCGACTGCTCAAACTTGGGTAACTACTATACCTGTTCACCTTCTATGATATCACGAACTTTGTTCTCAAGATAGCTTATAAGTGTCTAACTTGTCATATGTTTTTATATAAAATAGTATATGTACATATAAGCCGCTTGTTATCGTTTAAATAATGCCTTAGAACGTATTATATGACTGCAATCCCGTTAGATAATTTGATGACGTTGTGACGTAATGCTACAATAATGTTCACTAGCGACTTTGAACACTTCATTTTTTGAGCATGAAGTTGGTACCGATTTCCAAATAAAAAAAAAAAATTGTTGTTCGGTTGGCACAACTGTTTTAGATTTTGGCGCAGAGTTTGAGTTACATCTGTCATTTAAATTAAATACAGTGCTGTTTTTAGTTAGATCATATCTAGTATGTATTACGAATTTCATAACAAAGGGTTTGTCCGAAATTTTGCATCGCCAATAGAATTTCGTATTCGGAGACACTGAAAATGTTACAGAAGGCTTACGGTGAATCGACTTTATCAAAAGCACGTGCTTATGAGTGGTACAAAGCTTTCAAAAGCGGTCGAGATATGCTAGAAGATTTGCCTGAACCTGGTAGGCCATTAATGTCTTCAACTGAAGTTAAGATCGCAAAAGTGACTGAAAAGTGAAAATAGTGACTGAAAATCCTCTTTCAAGTGTGAGAGAGATAGCTGTTGAACTTACCGTGTCTCACGAGTCGATTCATATCATTTTAAATAATCACTTTGGTATGAAACATGCTGCCGCCCGGCTAGTCGCAAAAGACCTGAATTTTCTCCAAAAACTCAATCGCATAAGAGTCGCCGAGGACATGCTAGAATGAGTCAATTCCGAACCAACATTTATGAAACGTATTGTTACTAGTAACGAGACGTGGGTTTACGAGTTTGATATGCAAACAAGCTTCGGAGTGGCGCCTTCCAACTGAAATGAAACCGAAAAAACCACGCCAAAGTCCATCAAAAGTCATGTTAACTGTTTTCTTTGACCATCGCGGCGTTGTGAACTCTGAATTCTTAACGGAAGGTCAAACGCTAAATAAAGTATATTATTTGAGCGTTATACGGCGTTTAAGAGAGAAAATTCTTGGATTTTGCACCACGATAATGCGCCTTAGCACAAGGCCATATTTGTGAACGAATTCTTAACCAAAAACTCAACAAATACCATCGAGCAACCGCCTTATTCACCAGACATGGCTCCCGCCAATTTCTATCTTTTTTCTAAAGTCAAGTTCCCAGTTTTTGGCACCCGTTTTTATTCAGTAGAAGACAAAGGAGAATTTGCGATGAGAACAGAAGCGGATACAAAGCGTTTAAAAATGTTTTCATGATTGGATTATTCTTTGGCGTAAGTGTATCGTTTCTGAAGGAGCATACTTTAAAGGCGATAAAAAAAATTTGGATGAATAACTAACATTTTGGGTATTATTGATCTTTTCCCGGTACTTTTTTGACAGAGTAATAGAATTAAAAATTCAATCAAAAAACATACAATATTATTTTCAAGCGTATCGATTTTTGTGGTCCTCTAATTAATTTCTGTAAAAGGCATAATTTTAGTGAGTACGCTAAATGACATTTCAAAAATACTCTATTCAATTTAGGTCCTAAAGGCTCCTGTGCTAGCGGCATAGTCGGCGAATTTTGTCGTGCGCGTATGCCACCGGCATAAGTTGCAGAAATCGGCAGTAAGCCGCGAGCATCATTTTAGTTGTGACAGCTGTTGTGGCGCGACCCGGCGCGGGCGGCTCGTTTTCAGCGACAAGCCCGCCGGGTTAGTAGATTATCAGCGGGCATTAAAGCAAGTAGCCTTAAGAAGGCATTTATGAACGTTAAATTCGTTAGAACAGGTTTATCTTTTCCTAACTGTGTAAAAAATAATGTTTATTGTTATTAATTATATTATTTTAGTCCATGTAAAGAATTATGTTTGTAACTGTGGTTAAAACAAAAGCATGGCTCGGGGTGGCTGCTTTTATGCACATCATTAGAGACAATCCTCAAAAACACATCGTGTGAATTTCAAACGATTCTTTCGCATTAGATGTTGCAGTAACTCTATGTGATCCAAGACGTTTAGGTATACAATTAAATTCATATAGAACCGTGGACTTAAATATGTTAACATTGATTGCAAATTATACTGTGAGAATCGTACCAAAGAATATTAATGTAAACATTTAGTATTACAATTGGATCAAACTTGATAACAATGGCGCGACTATCAGATGTTATGTTCGAATTGTTTTCGTATATTGTTTCGTTGTTAAATGGAACACAAAACCATTGGTATTATTTATATTATTATATTAAAGTTATTCAAACATTCATTTTTATGAAATGTTATTTATTTAAAAATAATTTACTTTTTTTTTTTTTTTTTTTTTTTTCGAAATGACTATGCTGTTAGCCTTAGGGGCTCTAGAGCCTTTGCGGCTTTTACAGCTTCACCGGGCTTGGGTAATTTACTTAAAACTGTATATCTGTATAGCGCATATATAAAACAAACATTAAATTAAGTAAATGGAGTCATCTATTGAAATTTAAAATTAAATCAAAATCAGATGAACAGACTTTATTAAAAAATGAAAGGTTCCATGTTTTGATGCTTCGAAAGGCACTTTTAGACGCAATGGAAATATAAGAGCAATTAAAATAGCTGCTATCTACCAAAAGCTTAGGTGAAAAAATGTCCCTCGATTGTGTGTCTTCTGCACATTGTTTTCGCTGTGAAAATCCACCTGAACAAATACCATTGTCTTTCTGCGTATATCGTGAATCAGCCACAACGATTGGCTTGTTTTGAATGCACGTACGTTATGCATGTTCATTTCTGCAGAAAAACTTTCCATCGTTTCGTATATTTTATTAACGTTTACAAAGGATTTAGAAAGATGTGTTCCTCACATATCTCTAATAATATTTCGACTCCTTCTACTATAAAGAGTGTAAAGAGATCATTTTGGGCAAATTGAAGTTTTGATACACTCTTACTTAGTTTTTTACGCTCTTTCGTTATGTTTGCTATAAACCACTTTTCTTCAAAACCAGATCTATATATATATATATTATGCGTATATATATATAAGTTATTTTAAATGAATATTTTTATATTCGTTAATGTAGATTATTACTGTAAAAACAGCAAACTTAGTTTCTTGCCAATTTTTCGCTAAAGTACAGTGCCTTCCGAATCGGATCGGTAGATTCATTGAAAATATTGAATATAAACAAATTATCACCTTTCTTATTATTCTTTTAATTTATTTAAGACATTCATTTACGCATTTATTTATTTACAAATTTATTCAAATTTAAACATTTTGCCTTGAGGGTAGCTGAAACTACTATTCATCTATTGCCGACGGAAGTAGCAAAGAAATTTTGGACAATTATTTCAGATCATAAAACAATATTTACAAGAGAAAATTTGTATAAACATAGTTATGTGAGATTTCAATTTTGATGATTGGATTATTCGTTGGCGTAAGTGTATCGTTTCTGAAAAAGAAAATTGTGAAGGCGATAAAATAAATTTGGATGAATAACTAACATTTTGTGTATTATTGATTTTTTCCCGGTACTTTTTTGACAGAGTAGTACATTGTACATTGACTCAGTTTAGTCTATATTTCTCTATCAGTCTATTTATCTCTTTCACACTCGTGTATTTACCCGAGTTATCCTCTTTACACCATATAAAACAACATTACTTTTAAAGAGTTGTTCATGTGGTCGTTACGAACTCCTATCGCAGTAAACGTGTTAAACTACATGTGTACAAGTATATAGTTCTTCCTATAAAACATAGATATGACACAAAAGTACTACTGACTCATACGTCACATATTCATGAAGTATGTTGTTTGAATATGGATTTGAATGTTCGCGCGACTTTGACCGAATGTTGTTAATTGAGCGTGTCGCACATGCGCGTACAGATATAGGTATACGACCTTCATTCAAATGCTCAAAAATATTTATACGTTCACGTGATAAAATTATGTTGTAAAAAGCAACCAATGTAACTTTCTAGTAACTATATTTTTACTGACAACATAAGCGTTATTTTAAATAGTTATTTTTTAATCATAGAAGGAATTTTTATAATCTTGAGTATGTGGAGACTTAATTCAACATATGTGTAGAGGGTTTTCTTAACATGATATAATAAAAACACCTTCGATATAAGTTTTTATTTTGCTTAGTAAAAAGCTATGTTTAGTCTTGTAATAAAATAAATACCGGAAACTAAATACATAACTAGTAATTTAAAAAGATATCTATGAAAATTTGTTATTTTACTTATGACATAGATTTTAGAAAAAGGGGTATTGAATCAATTGTTTTAGGTTTAGTACTTATTTACGTAGTCTAGTTAGCACCTCCTCATAAAGACGTTTTTTTTATATTATTTCCACAAATATCAAAGTTCATTTATAATAAATATTATATTACTTTAGATAATATTAAAACCGTCTTAAATACTTTCGAATTCCCTTATTTTTCTGTCTCAATTTAAATGTAATTGTTTGAATGTGCTTATAATGCTTTCCTACTCTCGAATATTTTAAACTCTATGACAACTCCCGGTTAGAAATGATTCCGATTAGAATGATGATGAACTCCAGTAAAGTATATTAAGTTTTCTAATATTCTTGTAACTTGGAACAAAATTTCATTCATATGTTCAAAATGATTGACTGTGCGTGCGGAATTTTTAGAATTTTGACAGGCTACTCTCACGTATATAATTATATTAATAAGTAAGCGAGATATATATAGTTAGATGTTCCTATAGTAACACCATACTTTTATTTACACTGAATATTATTTTGTAAGAAAATATGAAATAAATTTTCTTTTTACTAATTAGGCATATATAATATCTGTATATGAATAGGAAAATACAAACTTACTTTCAAACAGACTTCAAATAATGAAAAAAAAAACATAATATTCTATGAAGATAAGTAACTAAAAAACTTGATCTTTAAACGAGTGGGTTTGCTGACGTACGTAATACTCATTATACGTGCCAAATCTACGTTTACATTTCTTATAATATGAAGAATATACTGTCTATGCATGAATATATTGCATGCCAGACTTTATTGTCGGGTAGCAAGGTTCAAAGTATTTAACATTTTCGCTGCCCACTCAACGATGTATTTAGAAAAAATATATATTTGAAAAATAAATATATACACTGATGACAGCGATGACCCAAGTTTCTTGTTTGTTTTTTTTTTTTACATTTCAGCTTTTAGAATATTTATATATTAAATATGATTAGGTTAAATAGATTGTTATGTAAAAAACCTTTTAATGAAGCATTACATTTTCTATTATTCTAATCTATATATTATTATTATTGTATATTATAGATAAGGATAACTGACTTACATAGAACGCACAGCCCAAACTACTAGGGCTAGGACCGTGAAATTTTTTTATTTGGGTTTCTTTTACACTGTAGGTGAGTATTAAGGAGGATTTTTTGGAAAGTCAACTCCTAAGGTGATGAATGTTTGTATGAAAATGCGTATTTTTTTAAGATAATCTATGAAAATTGGAATTTAGCAATTAAAGTAACTAAAGTAATTAAAGAATTTAGAAATTTAAGTAAAAGACGGGGTGGAAACTTGTACATATAACACAAGTAACGACATCTATTAGCCAAAGGCAGTACCAACGAATGCTTACATAATAAATTAAATTCATCATTCGTTCATTTCATCACAAGCTGTCAAACTGTCACACTATGCTACCCGTGCGAAACCGGGCGAGTTGCTATCATGTATATAATGTATTTAATTTTGGTAAGTATTATTATTATATTTCAAAAAAAATTTGTTACCTACCTGAAAGTGTGTTCTTCAACCGATTTTAACATAAAAAATGATATATTTCTATTATAAGTATATATAATAGTATTTCTTTAACACATTTATTAATTCTCGTAAGAACCATCAAGTTGGAAGTTCTATCAAGCGACCTAGAAATGTAGAACAAACTTCTGCCCTACAACAGGGCGTGAATAAAATGCTACGATTTGTTGCTCTTTGGCCTACAAAACAATGGCAACCGGCAATCGATATTGAGAGGTCGATGGCCTAATAACATAGCATTAGTTCAAACAACAGAATTATTCAATCTTATATGATAGGCTAATGTGCCTTTGGTAATATTATCAACTTTGATTAGGCTAATTGTTTGCGGCAAATGAAAAACTATAACATAAGGTTAGATTTATCTTTTATTTAAACCTTGTTTTATTTACAACCTTCAAAGACTATTGCCTCTTACATAAAAAATATATTTCCCGCTACTAATAATAGTTGTATTATAATTATAATTGTTACGTTTATGTAAACAGTGTCTCACAAAGACATTTCCAACTCTTAGAATGAAGCGCGGCACATAAAATTAACTGTTATAACAGATAGCCAATAGCAGACTCAGCGACGCCACAAACTGATGTAGCGAACGTTAATAGTACACTTTATATCCCTGCCGACTATTTCGCATTGAGTGAATTACGAGGGAATGTGTCCAGGATCTTGGAAGACAGCCAACTTTAGATGCAGACGTAACAATCTTACAGAAATGATTAAAATTAACATAACAAAGAAAGAAACACATTGAATTATGTATATTCTTTTAAGATTTTTACGAAAAACTACCGACTTCTTAATAGATAAACGAATTTTATAACTAATTCTATAACTAACCGCTAATTGTAATTAACGCGTTATGAAAGCTATGCATCAATTAGAAATTTTAATATCAATCATAGACTATATACAATAGTATAAGTATAAGCATTAAGAATGATGTTACACCGGGCCGGGCCCTGGCCGGGACACAGTCAAAATATTCTGTATGAAAAATAACTGCAGAATATACCAGTGGAATTTAATAAGGCAGGTCCATTATAAAGCTTCCAAATGTAAAATAAATGATTATACATATTGTTAACAAATATTTCAATAGTTTTCTGATGTTACTTTACATCGATACCATTTTTTTTATGTGTAACATTTTTCCTCTCGGTTGCTGGATATTTTTTGTGAGAGTGATTTTGCAAAAGGGACGGAAATGTGTTACAGGAAACCGGGGAAGCGCGCGCTATTTGATATGACCAATGAGCGCTCGCGGTGACGGAGAGTTGGCTGTACTGTCGACCAACATAGTGTATGCGTGAGTGTGACGAGAAAGAGAAAGGGAAATATAAAAGGAGAACGCATCAACTGTGCACTCACTCATCTACAGTTATACAGTGTTGTGTATAAAATCTGAGGTTATATTTATATGTGTAAACTATATTAATAATTATCTTTACTATTAGGCGTCTGAAAAAGATCATCTTTCTTAAAAAAAATGTGAGTAGGTAATATGGAATTATTCGAATAAATATTTTAGTGCGTATCTTTTTTTCAGAGTTTAAGTTACTATTGCGTTTTTACCACGACTAGAATTAAACTTGCGCGAGTAAGCGCGCGCTTTAATATAGAGTTACATATATTTCCATGCTTAGAATATATTCGACCAATAATATGACGAATAAATTGACTTCACATATATTTCATCTCAATTTCATAGTAAAATAACATGTCAGATGCTACACATCATATGCGACTATGTAAGGCTCGTTTTTTTTTGTTTTTTCAAATTCCTTGCGATGGATGCACACGTTATGTTTTCTTTACACTTATCTAAACTAATATAATAAAGCGGAAGAGATTTTGTTTGTTTGTTTGTTTGATTCAACACGCTAATCTCTGGAACTACCAGTCGGATTAGAAAAATATCGTATATGATGGCCAGATTCACGTGGAATAGTATAAGGCTATATATAATTAGGCTAGACCTTAAATATTGATTTTTGTTAAGTAAGTCTGACCGCCCGAACTGCTTTATCCGCGTGCGCTTGCGTAATCGTTAGTGATACGTAAATACAATGTTCTACAAAAATATTGCTCCTTAGTGATCTAAAAAATGTCCGCGATATTATATTCCTATCTCTTATACATAAGCCTCAATAAGGTATTTTGTGATTTTTTTATTTTATTAAAAATTGAAAAGTGACTTTTGTGCATTATTATTAGGCATGGCATATTAATCCTTGCGAACGAAAGTGACTTCATTTTCAAGACAATTTTATGCAGATCAACTTTGTCCTTTAGAGCATGTTATTTGGACAAATAGTTTGGGAGATAATGTAAAATAAAATAAGACGACATTCGGCTCGGGCCTATGACTATAGATGTAGTTGTGCGAACGAGCGGTGTGTGTTGTAACTCATAACTCTGGCGTCTCGATAAAAATATTGTCTATTACTGACATATTATAAATCATCATTCAGCGATTTCTTTTAAATTATACGCGGGTGAAACCGCGGGCACAGCTAGTCTATTTGTAAACTAATATTATGCTTGCGTTAAGGCAAAGTACTAAGTGATTCAGCGTTATATAACGTAAACAACTCCAATGGATCGTATGACACAGAATAGCAAACGTTTGCAAAATTAATTGATCGTTAACATTATATGAAAACTTTATACTGAAGTTTCCAGGACATTACGCTTTAGAGAAATGATTATACTGCTAAAAGTATACATTTGATAATATCCCGAAAAACCTGAAGGAGTTCAATATATTATCATTGATGGATATACACGTCTATAATCAATATATGTTACGAGCTCTACCCTCTAGCACACAGAGGTGTTGGGTCAGTTGTATCAAGAGTTATAATATCACTATGTGTAAAGGTTATATGTTTTATACACCGAATTCTAAATATGCAACATTTGTGAATACTGGAATTCTAAGATTTGATCCAAATTGTCTAAATATATCAACAGCGATGAAGATACTCGAAAAGATGTTGCATTTGGCCAGTAGGTACAATGACATAATATATTCAAAGTTCCGACATAACCTAATCTGTGAAGCATTAGCAAAACTCATCAACTTATAATTCAGTTTACATTAACCATTGTTAAATGGAAACGCACGATTGAAATCTATAATTATATTCTAATTAGTTATTTGCAGTAGAAAGGTTATAATTAACGGGTATATTTAAAGATTAATATACCTATAAGAAATAAATCTCTGAATATATCTTAGAAAGTTAACATGTTTAAACAACAGTGTCCAGTGAGTGCCCTCACTAAAACTCTTAGTTGATTCCTGCTAAGTATCAGAGCCTTTCCAGCTAAGTCAACTTAAAAAGTTTATAACTAAGGATGCGAAAAAGAAAAAACAAAACTCCAGAACAGGACGACCATACAAGCTAAAAGTACAATAAAATTATTAATAACGTATATTTTCTTTCCCGTTACATCCAGATTAATCTTAATGTAATATAATTTATGACCCTGATCTTAGGTTCCATTCTTCACTTCGGTGTCTACTTGCTCCCAACAGACGACATTATCATAAAGTCAACATTACAGTTTAAGCATTTTATAGGTTTCTTCACTATAACACTTAAAAAGGGAAACAGTTACATATTTATCCATTTATATATATATAAATCTTAAAGACTTGAAGCGATTGTTTTTTTTTTTCGAACTGACTACACTGTTAGCCTGAGGGGCCCTGGAGCCTTTACGGCTTTTACAGCTTTACCGGGCTTGGGGGCGAGCGCTTAGGGCACTCAGCCACGAAAGCTAAGCAACAACATGCGAGGGTGCCAAAGTGGCCGAACCTCGGCTCGGACTGTTGCGCGTATGCAATTAAGTCGCGACTTGACTAATGAAGCGATTGTCTTTCTTAGAATTTACTTAGTGAGCTAAAATTATCAGTAAGCAAATAAAGTTTTTGTTTATTATCCTTACGTTAAATTATGCTTAAATAAGTTTAAATAGTTTAATAAACTAAAAATACTCTTTACTACGCACTAAAAATTATACAAATTTTTAGTCTTATAATAACCTCGTTACCAAGACGATTCTATTTGACTTGTCAAAACGAATCACATAAGTCTATACTCGAGTTTGCTAGTAATCGATGAAGAGTTCCACTATGCACCTCCTGGCTCCATCACCAAACCCTCGTTACCCAGCCCAATCTATTGGAAACGTCCAAACAAATCATATGAGCCCAAACTCGAGGGATTTACTAGTGGCGACTGATGTGTTCCACTATCTACCTCCTGGCTCCATCATCAGATCAGCTCCAAGATACCAAATTATAGTGTTGTGATCCGACCTACATATACATACAAAGTTTCATTTCGATACGACAATTGAAAGTAGGTTAAAATTGACTTCTAAAATTTTATTAAATTGTTTGTTAGTTAATTAGCTACAAGTGAAGCTAATATATAAGCGTGTTAAAAATAATAAAAGTATGGTTGCTTTCAGAAAAAATCCTTGAAAAAGATTCACACCGATAAAGTACAGGTGTCTGTTACAATACCTTGATGACGTCACCAGGCTTAAGCAAATATGTCATGTCATGCATGGCGATAGGTCATACGCCCACTGCTTCTAGCCAATGACTTTTATAATAATCAGCGTGACTAATCTCCTAACCGTTGAGCTAGCAGTTCAGCCATAAGCCTAATAAGGATCGACTCGATTACCGTAGGCGCCGCGATTATCCGTGATTATTTATTCTAAGGAACTTACATGTGATATGTGTCGCGGATTCACCCGTGTTAAATTTGTGCTCTGCTCCTCCTTTTTTGCTCAATAAATGGGCCATTTAATTTTGAAATTGGTTTGATACTTTCTGAGAATAGCTCAGTCAAACATAAAAAAGCGCTGCAGTTATAAAAAAATTTACTTGTATTTGTTGTATATTTCTTACTTCCATTTCCACACTATTTTCGAATTTTTTATTCGTATTTATGAACCGTTGTTGTGCGCACGCTCGAGAAAGTTATGTGCTAGTACAACCAGTTTACAATAGGTGGCGCGTGAGTAATTTCATTTCGAAGACAATGGAGACGTAATCGCCGGGAAAAAGCTTTAAAACATCTTATAAAAATGAAACTATGATATGCTGCACAGTTTTTAATGAAATTTTGCATAGAAATCGATTGTATCTTGGAATAGGATATTTTAATTTACACACGGTCACTAATTCATAAATTAATATACTAAACATAGTTACGTCATTCCTTTTTTCTTGTGTTATATAGTATAACCCGGCCCGCCCTGGCTTCGCACGGGTAGAAAAATATTTTAAAGATGGATTTTCATACAAACTTTCGTCCCCTTTTTCACCAACTTAGAGGTTGAATTTACAAAAATTCTTCCTAAATGCTCACCTACAGTGTGAATGGAACCGCATGAAAATTTTCACGGTCCTAGCTCCAGTAATTTGTGCTGTGCGTTGATCGATCAGTCAGCCAATAAGTTTTTTTAATATCTATTTAGTTTACTTTACATATATAGACTTCGTCCCCGTTGACTTGAAACTGCTATTTGCGTAAACTGATTCAACTATACAGAAACATTCGCGGGCATGCGTATTGCATAGATTATTATCTATGCATAGATTAATATCCTTAACGTAAATAATATGCATGCATGTGTTCATTTCCTTACATACTAATAAATGTAGGAATTAAATACATACATTATTTGCACCATTGCTTACGTTGGTCTAATTAGAGCGATCTCTCGGATCTCTCGTAGCCGGTAGCAAAACGAATAATTTCACAGCTGCCGACACTCAGACCGTATATAAATAATACAAGACGTTTCATAATCATAAGTACATTTAAGAATTAGAAAAAATAATAAAGCTCAACATTTTTTTTTCAACACGCTAAACTCTGTAACTACCAGTGAAATTATAAAAAATGTTATATTTTATAGCTTATTTATAAAGGAAGGTTATAGGCCTATTAACTTCACTCTACGACCCTATGGAGTGGAGCAGGAATTATGAACGTCAAGCAATTTGGCAAGCTGTAGGCAAGTAGGTACGGGAAGTGAGAACAACGATAGGCTACACGTATGCGTAGGCAACGGGGATAATTGGTAGGATAAATTAAACACGGGTGAAACCGTGGGGCACAGCTAGTAATATAATTTTATTATGGTTTGTATAGTTGACATTATACTTGTTAATCTTGTTATACAATGTGTGCTTACTAATTTGCTAATAGGTGTAACATTTAAGTACTGCCACCCTATTACGATACACCTCAGTAGTCCGTTGAAATATCATACATAATGCAATAGATATTAGTGGCATCGATCGTAACTGCAGCGAGACGACCGGCACGGCGCGGCGCGCGACGACGCGCGGCGCGGTGTCCGGTCGAATTACATTACGGCTAAGAACAGATGTCTTGTAAACCTTGCTGGAAGAAATTCTAACTATTAAATTGGCAAGTCTACATAATTCATACATGCTATACATACACCTCAGAAACATAAGGGCGTAAGTCACAAAAAAATATATATAATATAAAAAAAAATAAGTGTGTCATTCGACTACGTCTCTATGCGAAATTATTCGAAAAATTTATATGTGATATTATATTTTTATTACGGATATCCTATAGTTTAGTGTTGGTTACTGACATACGGCTACTGAATTCCATAACACCCCTGTTTTAAGATACACATATATTAGAAAATATACAAAATTATTTAAGTAATGTACTCGTTGTGTTATAATAACGTCGTCGTTAGGTCGTTATCTTCAGTATCATTCTTAGTCATCTCAAAATGTTGTTAATTAATTATAAATAAAGTTTCTATGTTATATTATTTTTGCTTCATACTCGGTTAATTTAATTTACTTGACTGCTTAACTTAATTAATTATTAATAAATTAGACAAGGAAACATATTTATAATTTTAATTCATAAGGAAGATTTTTTTTTTTTCGGTATTTTTATCGCTTCTTTTATGTTAATACATTTAGTTAGGTACCGAATTATTAAATTTAAACCATATTAAGTGTAGCATCCAAAACCGATGTAGAACTGATTAGAAATGTTTAATTGATTAGTAATAACATGTTACATGTTAAACTAAAACCCTACACTATCAAAGTGCAACATAAAAAAAGGATATTTTTTATTGAAGAAAATAGTAGAACCGTTATGGCAATTTAAGTGAAGTACTAAAGCTTAAAATATAAATAATTAACACTACGTGGATATACGTATTAACGCCCTCTAGGTTTACATTTTAACAAGAACATTTAAAATAAGGAATCTATAAAAGGTATTTCTATTTATAATATTATGTCATATAATCTTCATAAATCGACATCGGAGAATAAAACTCTACACCTCGCGTCGACAGAAGCACGCGACATAACGTAAAATACGTCATACACTCTGACGCGGACGTTGTGACATGGAATATACATGATTTTAGTCTCGAAAATAGAACGCTGTAAGACAGTTAGCGATTTTGCTTGTCTCTGACCTTTCTACCGCACGCTAACATTTCATTCGCTTCGGATCTAAATTATATATGTTTACGGTAAAGTTGCAAAGTTTTAAAGCGTAGTGTTTTAACTATTTGTCTTCATATGTATTCATAATTGTAATAAATCATAATTAATAAATGCATGCGATAATCATCACCCGTGCACTATTTTCATATTTTTTGTTATTGCTCAAAATACTGCATAGAAATAGATTATTTAACGCAGTTCTAATAGATACACTCCTTTACTTGGAAACATTGTATATCTTTATTTATATTTTTACACTTGTGCCTTTAGAATCGTAACTTATAAGTTATACATACTTGATATTAACTTAAAATTAGATTATTTTGATTTAGTAATCACAATCTAACTATACATGTTTTCGTTTCAGATTTCGCGCCTCCTTCTTTTTTTGGATTGAAGAGTAGATTTATTATACAGTAAGTATTCCTTAACAGTTAACATATTCAGTCTCTGGAACAGCCATAATACACTTTAGTTTATTCCTTTAGCAAAAGGTGTGAGAAACTCTTGTCATGTAGTTTGCATTTAATCGCTAATGTTTTTAACCCTTAGTTGATTTGAACATTATTTAATTCGTTTTAAAAAAAGCAATCATAAATCATCAAATGCTATATTATTGAGAATATAAATCTTATATTAACAGATAGTTAGGTACATCGCCTTCAAAATCCTGAATTGGAATAATACTTTGCTAAATCTTTGTAAAGGGTTTTGAAAAACACTACAAAATTTTTCTGGATCTAGAAGCGTAAATACTTAAGTCATACCAAACTATAGTTTGACTGCCGTAAGCGCGACCCTCCTAATGATCTGCGGGAGACGGGAGGGAAACAAGACCGACCAATAAGCTAGTCTGTTGCCGGCAGCAACAGATGTTTGATGTATGGGTGTACGTGGTTTTATTTTTGTGACTGCTACACATGGGATTATTTTACCAATATGGAATTACGGACGCTGCGTTAAAACAAGCTATACAGTCACTTAAAAGTAGTACTTTAGCGCTTTTTTATTCAATTATATTGTTCATATTATACATTGAAGAAGTGTACACGCACAATTTTTTTTTATTTAGTTGGTAGTTCTATGTTTAGCCTTTTTATAAAGACAAGAATATTATGTGTATTAAATATATTATTTATCTCTACTATATTAGTTATATATTATAGTTATACATTAGTTATATAGTATATATATATTAATATATACAATATTAGCTATCTATACTAGTTGCAATAGCATGCATAAACTATTGATCTTAAGATATAGGGTATCATCTCAATATCGTGTATATCCGTGCACATCCGCCGCCCCGTGTCCAGCAAACGTTTTGGTGGGTCGCGCTTACAGCGGTCGACCTATAAGGCTTAACTAACGTGTCAAGGTAAAGATTTTACTCGCTTTCTGTTAAATTTAAAACAGATCCCTTTTTTCTTTTGCTGCTTGAACTGCACTCTAATCATTTTAGTTTCTATATACCGATTAGAGGAGTAAGCAATAGTAATAAACACAGCTGTATATACACATACGAAATTGCATTTTTTTCAACACTAACATAAGCCTGTTTGAAGGTTGTACCGATTGACAAACTAGAAAGAACCTATATAACAACCTATACGAATATTGACCACGTCATTTAGCTTTTTAATTTGTTCACGTTATTACTTTGCGTATCGGTATGCAAAGCATTAATGTCTCCTAATCATATTAATCGGTTGTGTGACCAAGAGAAAGACATCACATCAATGTAAATTATACACGAGAGATTTAGATAAGAGTCTAATATATATAAAATAAGACTGAAAATTAAATGATCAGAAGAAGAAGAAGCTGATTATATAGTCGATCCACAACAATAAATACCGAAGCCATATCCTCTATACGACGCGCAAAGACACGGAAGTCTTACGACTATATTAACTTCCGTAGTTAAATTTTCATTCGTTACATTCTATATAATAAGATAATATTATTCAATAATTCGTATTTTTATGCATCTTTTTAGTGTGTCGAATGTGCATCGAACGCCTGGCCGTAGTTTTGCAATTTGAGGTCGATGCCACCACTGCTACTATACCGATTGATCCAGTACAATGTTCTTTTATTCGATACTTGTTTTGTAACAGACATTTAGTGGTTGCAATTAAAGCATTTGCTAACTAGTAATCGGTGAAGTCACGTCGTTTGCTTCGTAATTTGTAACCAGTAATAAAACTACTATTATTGCATTTATAATAAAGCCTACTTGAAATATTCAATATTTATGTTGCAAATGTTTTAAATCGCTCATTGTTTTTTTTTGTTCACTTTTATAATACGTATTATACGTTACCACTTTGTTATTTAATTAGCGCATATGACTACAAGTTAACTTTTAAAAAACATCTTAGAACATGCAACACACGCGCGCTCAATCACACTGGATTGGACTGACACAAGGACAAGTTATGCAAATAAAGCAGCATATATTTTCGGTCTATTTGGTTTAAATTGAGTTTCTTAAATGGTTAAGTATTGGCTAAACACGGCGAGTTGATTATTTGTTGCGCGAACGCAAGCCAGAGGGGAAATGCCAGTGAGACAACTTTTTGTTGAACAATATGAAATCACTCTCTGCAGTAAGTGTACACATTGAAATTCAAGTTCCGACAATCACCGTGCAATAACTAAAGAATGTTATACCTAATTCTTGTTGATGATCTTGAAAAAATTACATAGTGTTTACTTACCGGCATGCAACAGTTTGCGAAACTGTTGAGTTAAGAAATTAGGCTATGAAGTTTATTTACAAATATATTTTTTTCCTTGTGATAGGCATTTACTTATATGAGTCGTAGTAGTTAAAGAAAGACACTCGTTTAGGACATTAATATATAAATAGGGAAGGTAAATAATGATCCGAAATCTCTTTGCTACTTCCGCCTACAATAGAAGAACAGTAGTTTCAGCTACCTACAATATAAAACATTTGGATTTAAATAAATTAGTAAATAAATAAATGTGTAAATGAATGTCTTAAATAAATTCAATAATAATAAGTAATATGATAATATGTTTATATTCAATATTTTGAATGACACTACAGCCGATTCTGTCCTTTAGAGAAGAATCGGCAAGAAACTCTAAGGTTGCTGTTTTTAAACTTATCTATTTACAATAATAATCTACATTAACGAATATAAAAAATAGTTATAAAAATATCGAATATATATATATATATATATAATTTCAATAAATATAAAAAAATAAAAGAATTATGTTGCAGATGAGACGTGAAACGACCACAATCAATGACACGTGTTTCGCTTTTCAACGAGGCATCCTCAGATCGATATTGACTACTCCGAAGCTAGAGGGCGAGTGAATCAGCTGTAGAGTCATTAAAAATATTGAATATAAACATATTATCGTCCTCTTAATTATTATTATTTTCAATTATTTAAGATATTCATTTAACATTTATTTATTTAAATTCAAACATTTTGCCTTGTACGGTAGCTGAAACTACTAGTCATCTATTACAGGCGGAAGTAGCAAAGAAAATTTTGGTAAACTATTTAAGATGGATCTTCGCAAAGTACCGCCTTCGTCAATCAAATAATTATGGAAGGCTTTTAATGAGCAGATAAACCAAGTTTAGTTCCAAAAATATGCTTTTCCTTTTAGAACAATGCATGCTGTTTTAAAGTTATACATAGGTAATAAAATTCTTAAGGCTCAATGACATCTGTCGTACATCTTAAACCGGTAGGTCTCTTGAAGCATAAGGAAGCACTTCCTTATGTCATATTGTCGAAGAATGTATGACAATTTATAAAGGAGGGGAAACATATTGTGCGATTTTACCGACCCTACTTAGGTGGAATAAGGGTAAAAAGAAGAAGAATTACTTATATGCCATTACATGAGAGCATTAAGAAATGTTTTTTGAAAATTCATTTTTTTATTTGTTGCGCTAAGAAGTATGTTAGGAGTGAAATTGAGGGAAAGGATAAGATGTAGTGTGGTAAGAGTACATTGTGGTGTGAAAGAAGATATAGTGACACGGATTGAGAAAAAGGTGCTTAGATGGTTTGGGCGTGTAGAGAGGATGAATGAAAGAAGAATGACTAAAAAGACTTATAAGATGAGTGTGAATGGGAACTTTCGAAGAGGCAGGCCTAGACGAGCTTTCCACGTTCAAATCGGAGACTTTCTGAAGGAAGGTCTGATTAAGACCATCCTAAACAGACGAGCATAATGTTGAAAAAGCGAAAGATATATGTCAGGATCGTAGTAAGTGGAAGGACGTGGTCTCTGCCTACCCCGTTGGAAAAGAGGCCTGATTTATGTATGTTGTTGCAGATCGGAAATAGCATCGGGCATACGGCTAGTATAATTTTTCAATTAAGATTCAGTTTTTTTTTTCGATCGGCCCATCGCTTTTTACGTGTAGATCCGATATAGCTTCACCGAACTTTGTGGCGAAGTCCAAGCCCGGTGAAGCTGTAAAAGGCATCTGAGACTTCAGGGCTCTTTCGGCTAACAGTGTAGTCAGAACTGTAGTGATCGAAAATTGTGGCGAACCGAAATGGCAACAAGCGCAAGGGTGTCAAAGTGGCCGAACCTCTGCTTGGACTGTTGCCGTGCATGCAATTCCGAGAAATGGATCTTAATAACTATCCATTCGATCTATCGCCTAACTAGACATGAATATACTACATATTAATGTAAAATGCCTATATGAAGTTATCTGACAATTATTGTTTGTCTTTTATAGTTCAATTTCTAGATATGTTTTAAAACCAAACTATTAATAATACTTGTGTCACGTTCATTCGGTTTCTTGAAATATAACATATAACTATTTCTATAAACTGCATACTTTCACAATCACAATATTTTTCACTCAGATAAAAGCATTATAATCGTTCTCGCAAACTATTATTACTGCAATAGCAACAACAATAAGTGTTTTTACCAGTTCGTGTCGTTACTTTACCTGATAGTTTATCGATAATACCGTAATATTAGTTGCATAATTATGAATGAACTGTTCGCGCGGTATCGGGCCAGTCAGTATCCGCCGACGGACCTCGCCGCGCTCGTCCGACTAACAAACGAGGATCAACTACCCTTTATTACGCCCTTAAAAATTCTTAAAATCAACAAAATATAAAACTAATTCGTTAAAACAAATACTATCATTTGCGTTATTACGTCTGCAAAAATGCTAGAAAGTGAACAGTGTGTTTAAAAATGTGTGTTAAGTGCTACCTCGTTTATTATTACAAAATATTTATCTTTAAATAACACATTTATACTAATTCTAAATAAACAAATTAATAAAAATATATTATTACAAAAAGTTTTAATACATTTTGTTACACATATATAAAACATGCGTTTCTTAATCGTGATGCGTTTAAAAATCGTGATGGTTATTTTAAAACAATAAAATTCCTATGGACTATTACACAGGAATTCTGAGAATCGACGTTTATATTTCACATCACGCATAACTGATTGCATCTATTCTTCAAAATAAAACCCATGAAAGTTGTAACGTTGAAATTTTTTTAATATGTCATATAAATACCCTATTTTATTTCATGTTCGTCAACGTTATTTCATGAGTTAAAACATCATGTAGAAGCATACAAGAGTTATATTTTTTTAAATCATACTTAACTTCGATTTCATTCCAATTTAACTTTTAACATGTCCTCTTTGGCAATCAATTTAAGGATGCAGTTTGCGCAAATTGATCGTAAGGAAACTTGTGCCAGTGTTTACATTCGCGTTTTCGTAATATCGGATATTCTATAATAAAAATTGTATAGTAGAAAGCTAGTTTATTTAATTAACGGACAAAAATCTCTAGGTGGTTAATGTGGCCTGCAATGAATATACGCTAACTTCGGTATCGATTTATTCAGCTGGACTATTTAGTATACTTGAGTGTACTAAATAGTTCTACCTACATATAATCGTGTAAAAGTTCTCTACGTCTTTTTTTTTCGTACCGTGAAGCTGTGTAACCATAGATAATTAAAACTTTAATTATCTATGGTGCTTACCATCAGGGAGCCGAACTATTATAATAGCACGGCTTCCTGATGGTAATTATAAGATACAAAAGTATATTAGACATTGATAAAAATCGGATATAAAGTACATGCCACATAATTCTCATTTATTAAACCGTATGTTATAGAAATTTCAATTCAACCCTCACAGATTTTGTTACAAAGTCAAATTGATTAATAATTTTATATTTTAATATTTAGTCCATATACTTAAGTATTCTATTTTTACACTATCTGTGACCGCGGCTCCGTTCGCGTGAACTACTAAAAAGACTTATTTTCTTTTTTGCTCGGAACCCTAATTATTATTTTTAAATAAATGTAGCCTAAGTTACTAAATCCCGGCAAAATCGGACCAACCGTTTCGAAGATTACCCGGAAAACACACACAAACGAACAAAAATAAAAATAAAATGTTTTTTGTTTCTTGAACCGTGTATACTTTCATATGCATTTAGTAAAACGCTGTTATTTTGATATTACAAACAGATACTTAAATTTTATTATATGTTTATAGATTCAAGAAATAATAATACTTTTATACCATGTAGGGTTTCGCAAGGCAGTGAATAATAATTACTATTGAAATAATAGTTTCTGTCAACAAAGACTTTTTTTTACCAATTAACATGATTAATTAAAATATACAAAAATGAAAAAAAAATAGTAATGAAGTGAATATTAAATAATTATTAATATGTAACAAGCATGCTATTTTAATACGAATAACGATTTGGCAAACTACACTAAATAATTTAAATTAGTTTGAAGTGATTATGTATACAAAATACGAGTGTACCTACTTTCAGGTATTTTATGTTTTTGTACGGTATCAAACAAACATGCGCTTGAGCTCTGCTCGCTCATTTATAAGAAAGATACTTGTTCAGAGAGCGTTACATATCTCATGAAATATTAATTGCTGTTAATTTCAATGTAATTAAACTATAGACCAATAGCCCCCATTATAACTGATGAATGTGTACTTTTTTCTGTTATCAATTTATCATATACATATATATTTTTCTTCGACTTCGTCCGCGTGGAATAGTTGCTTTGGGCAACATTTTAATTTTTTTAGGATACTTATTTCGCGAATAATACACATACAAACTGTCAACTTATCAAGTGCCTAAATAAAAAAGTTTCATGGTTTTATCTTCGACAATGACAAACTTCCATACAAACTTTCATCTCCTATTTCAACCCCTTCAAGCCTTTTTTCGGGTTAAAAGGTAGCCTAAGCCCTTTCCCAAGGTTTAGTCTACTTCAATACCAAATTCATCAAAATCGGTTCAGTGGCTTAGGCGTAAAAGCGTAACAGACAGACAGAGTACTTGCGCATTTATAATATTAGTAGGGGTTTTCAAACGTGTTTTTTTGGCAACGCTCTGTTAATTCTTTATGAAAATAGTTAATTTAAACATCATTTTAAAGCTTATGTTCCCGCTATAGATGAAAAATAGTGTAAAATGAATGTTTTATTAAAAAAAATGATTAAAACACTTTTGCATTACGAATGTCATCTGTTGATGCTTAAGAAAATATATCGAAAGCGCCATCTATTAACACATTGTTTAACTAATATGACAGCTGTTTCATTATTTACATTCTATAATGTGCGATATATTCTCACGGGTCAGTTAGTAACATATATTGACAGCATTGACTTATTCAATGATTGACAGTAATATTTCTTATAGTTTGCTACCAAACTAAAAAGTAATTAACTATTAAATAAAATAATATCTATACAAACCTTAAAAGCTATGTCAATATTTATATGGCTGGTAGGGAATTAAATTCATTGAATACCATCAACTTAAACATTTTTCGTTGGACTAACTTCATCACTTCACATCACTAGAAGCATAAAGGCGTATATTAAAATTAGTTTGTTCCGACATACTCCACGTCGCGGTTATGTTTTCAAGTAACAAAATTAATCGAAAATTTATTTTATTAATATTACTCATATTTGTTTCAACTATAACAAGAGTTTCAGTTAATCAAATCAATTATAAGACACAATTATAACGGTAGTCACAAATTGTGTAAATTTTTTTTGCCGTTCTTATAGTTCCATACGATAACGTATTTTTCTTATCAAACTCTCTACCTGTAACGCACCATTGCGCATTCAATTGGAAAGTTAACTTTCTACAGAACAATGAAAAAAGTTCCATTTTTTTTTACTTTTATGTGTCAACATTGATTTATCAAAACAGACTTATAATCATAGATCTTAATGTCCAAATCTTTAAAACGAAATGAAATTTAAAATGTAAACAAACATAATATCAACTTTTATTGTGAATACGGAGTCTTATTAATTACTTGTTCTAGATTATTCCAACTCACTTGAAATATGTAATTAAAAACATACATTCAAATATGCGTTCTCTTCTAACTTTAGAATTTTAAATCTTCATGCATGGGGAAACTTGAAAAATTGTGTGGAAATCGGTTGTCATGGTATGGGCACGTGATGCGAAGGAATGAGGAAAATGTCGTGAGGAGGATTTTAGGTATGAATGTCGATAGCTATAAGAGTAGGGGAAGGCCAAAGAAACGATGGATAGACTGTGTGAATAATGATATGATTAGAAAGGGAGTGACTACCGAGATGACTTTTTTTTTTTTTTTTCGAACTGACTACACTGTTAGCCTGAGGGGCCCTGGAGCCTTTACGGCTTTTACAGCTTTACCGGGCTTGGGGGCGAGCGCTTAGGGCACTCAGCCACGAAAGCTAAGCAACAACATCCGAGGGTGCCAAAGTGGCCGAACCTCGGCTCGGACTGTTGCGCGTATGCAATTAAGTCGCGATCTGACTAATTCCCTATCCGTAATTCGATCTAAACTAACTATACATATATACATGTTTCTGCCCCCTGGGAGGAGGGAAGGAACATGTGTATGTGTATTTAGTGGTCTGAAATTTTTGTCTACTCTAACTAGGCAAAAATAGAAAAAAGAAGGTCCCTTACAGAACCTATGTACCTATGTGTGTTGTGCATGTGTGTATAATGCAGTGTCATGTATGGCTGTGAAAGCTAGTGATTGTAGAGTCACTTGTATCGCGCGAGCGGCTGCTTGTCTCAAGGGCTCCATGCCGATGGATCGGACCTAGGCTTGACTTGCCGCAGAGGAGGGCGGTCGTGGCGGGTACCGAGATGACGAATAATATAGAAGTATGGAAGACGAAGACATTTTGCGACGACCCCAAATAAATTGGGATAAGGGCAGGAGTATGATGATGGGAAACTCTCAGTCATGTATTTAAAAAATATAGAATTAATAAAGTTTCTAAATTACCCTAAACTAAATTACGTATAGTCGTGTTTCTATTCATAATTGATAAAAAAGTAACTTAAATTACCCATAAATAGTATAATGTGTTATTTTTAGATAAATTACCTGTAAAAAAAAATAACACGCAAGTAATCCATATAAATAAAAATATTAATGTTCGTTTGTTTAAAATCACGCGTGACCGGGTACAAATAGTAATTAATAAGAACAATATTCGCAGAATCAAAATACAGTCACCAACAATGATCAGGTATAGGTATGAAAAACAATAAAAAGCTGTTTGAGTGAAGTTGTTAACGTGTAGGTGATCATATCGATGCCGACGTCGATGTCAGGAGTTGTGCTGGTGATCAAGAGTGACGTGCTCGAAGTCGTCCGACTTTTGGAAGCCTTGTGGAAAGGGTTACTCCTTCTAGCTAGACTGGTACTCTGCTATTGTAGGCTCTTCAAAGAATCTGAATTTGGTAGGCATTATGTGTTATTTTATATACTTTTTACAAATTTAATTGTCAATACTCATATAAAAGCTTTACCTTTTGGGGTTTTAGAAGGGTCAAATAACATCATAAGGCTTTGGTTATAGATAGGTTTGGCGCTGTGGCCACAATCTTATCTGATTTTAAGTGACGAAGTGGCCCAAGATGGTATCACGCTAAGCCTAGTGGAAGATTGGCTCTCAAGTGTAGCTGCCGGAACACACCTATAGGTGCTTGGCGACGGATTTTTAACTTGAGGGTGGTAGCTAGCCAGGTGAGCATTAGAAAAAGCCACCATGCTATGGTTTCCTCACGATGTATTCCTTCACCGAAAGCTCAGGCTCATTGCAGGGATTCAAACTCACGTCGATTGACGCGATGTGCGTACACGCTACCACTGAGCTTGAGACACTCAAGCCTACCACCTCACCCGTACATGGTGCACCCTGATGACTAACTATCACTAGCAGGTACCATCAAGCACAGTCAAAGTAAAAGCTAATATAAAAATACTTTCATACTACCTGCTCGATGGGATTTGTCATAGGCGACAATAGGGAAGTTAAATATGTCTATTCGTTATAGGGTTGAAATTTCAAAAATACTTGCTTAGTTATATAACTTAGTTACTATCTTAATTTTGCCCTTCCTATACATTTGTATATTCGTAAAAACTTTCACAAGCCAGATTTTGTCAAAGACCAACACAGTTTTAAAACTACAAATAGACATATATTAGTCGTACCGTGTATTAGACTTAGTAAGACTAATAAAAGTTTTTTAAGTAATAGTGTTAGACTCTAAAGATCCTCAAGCACGTAACTATGCATCCATTAAATTATTAATATAATTATAATTGTAAGTATTATTTGTACAGTTGGAAAAAAAAAGAAGTAAAGCCCGATCGAGTTTCTTGCTGGTTCTTCTCGATGACAGGGATGTTTTCCGAACCGGTAGTAGTAGTGTTTGACATTCATACGAACTTTATTGGGGCCTAATTTGCATAAAGTATTTTATTATTTTGATTTTGAACTCGTGTGCGCAATTTCATGTTTCTAAACCGACCTGTTTAAGACGTGAGTTGTCCGTCAGTAAGTTTTAGGAATATTATTCAGTAAGTAATGATATTGTAAATTGTGGACGCAATGCAATACAACGCAATGCATCCTCCTGGGAGTCTTGCATCTAAAATCGAGCATGTGTCTTTTAATTCTTATACTTTAAGGGCTTTTATGTAATTAGCACATATCAGCTCACTCACATGCTATTATGGATTACTTTTATCAAATCACTTTCCCACAAATTTACTTCTATTCTTTCTACTACTACTTCTACTCAGGCATCACGTTTTTTTTAAATCTTAGTGTTTGTTTATTTATCTTTTTGCGTAGTAGAAATCTTCCAAATTCCATTGGATTCTAAATGTTATAATTTTAAATATGGCATTAGTATTACAATTATTCATGTTTTCACATTGTGTTATGTTTCACAATTTGTCTTACTAAGTAATAATTATAGAAATATATGAAACGAAAATTAAAAAAAAAACCGTATCTGATTTTCGTGTATTACAATTGTAATACTTAATCAACATTGTGCGATAAGCAGTGATAATATTATCTGACATTTAGCTACCTCAGTTTATTATTATTGCGATTTATTGAGCTGTAGCTGCTACAATGAACACAACTGTAATTTCCCACTACACATATTAAAAATGTATCATCAATATGTAACATAATACAAAATATGATATTGGTGTTTTTTTTTAATTCACTATAGCTTTTGGGCTTTGTTGTCACAATCTCATCTGTTGTTAAGTGGCGATTTGGCTCAAGACAGGACACGCTAAGCTTATTGGAGGAATGGTTCTGAAGTGCAGCTGCCGGAACACATATATAGGTACATAGGTGATTGGCGACAGATTCTCAACTTGAGGGTTGAAACTAGCCAGGCGCGCAATAGGAAATGCGCTATGGTTTCATCACGACGTTTTCCTTCACCGAAAGCTCTGGCTTATTGCAGGTGTTCCAACTCGCGTCTATCGACGCGGTATTCCGTACACGTTACCACTGATCTATAATTGCTTAAGTAACAGCAAAAAAGTTTGTACAGGTTAAATTTTAACAGCTAATTATTTTATCGTTTCTTATATTTACTTGTATATCAATTTTAGAAAAATAATGGAAAAATTTCGTTATTTTTTAATTATGGGCCGATATGGAAATTAAAAACATTAAAATTTACTTGCAGAATCATATTTAAGAATCGAAATGACCTAGACGTATATTTGCATTGTGTTTTATTTAGACAAGCGATATAGGTACTTGTTTATCATAAAACATCACAAACATTTAACTTGAATAAACCGCGTGACTTCTGAACACCACTTGAGATACTCGAAAGGGCAATAACTTAGTTATGGTTAAACGTATTTTTTGTACATTGACCACTTTACATAGTTCTCGTGAGTTTACTAGTCGAGTGGCATGTAAAAAGGTCGTGAAACCGTGTGGTATTTATTTCATTTATTAAATTGTAATTTTGGTTTTAATTTCAGAAGTGAAGCTGCCGGCAATGATGGCGCCCAGTGTGTTTCAAAGGACCAAGTCACCAAGATCCTCGCCGGGAAATTTGCCTAGAAAATTACAGGTAATTGTTTATATTATATTCATTCGAGGACATTAAACTATTTGTTTGTATTTAACAGAGAAAAAAAATTTTGGTACATTCTTATGTTACTCAATCAACCTTTATCCAAACCAAACTACTATTATAAACATATTATAAAGTGCTAAAGTTTGTTTGTTTGTTATGGGTAATCTCTGGAATTAGTGATCCGATTATAAAAATTCCTACACTAATATGAAGCTACATTATCCCTAAACGACATAGGCTATATTTTAATCTTATCAAAATTTTAAATTGGAATTAACATAAACGAAGTTGCGAGCGATTACTAGTGTTTTATACTTTTATAACTAGCTCGTTACATTTTAAACTCTTATTAAATAAATTTGTCATGATTTCTTATATGCGTTTATAGTAAAATTATTATTTCTCTGTATTTATTTTCAATGCGAGACTGAAAATGAATAGAAAATAACATCTTCTGTGTTTCGTGAAATGTCATATGAAGGTGTTACATCTAACAATAAATATTTTAAAACGTATCAATCTGATTTCCAGAATGGCACAGATACACCTGGACAGTCGGACCCTACAGCAGATTCCAGTCCCGGAAACTCGATATCAGACGCGGAAAACTTCGAATGCTACGGCGAAGGAGACACAGACACACCTGGAAGCACGTTAGTAGTATTCTTTACTGTATAAAACATCTATTCTCTATATATATAATAAAATTGAAGTGTATGCTTGTAATGTCAAAATATCAGCTTTGTACTAAATGCATATGAAAGTATACACGATACCTATAACAGAAACCCATTTTTAATTTTTTTGTCTATATGTTTGTTCCGTGTAATCTCCGAAACGATTCGACCAATTTTGACGGGACTATCACTGACAGATAGCTGATGTTATAAGGAATAACTTAGGCTATTTTATTTTAGAAAAATAATTAGGATTCCGCACATAAATAAGTTTTGGTTCTCCACGGCCACAGCTAGTATCATATATAAGCAGGGGAAAGAAAATTGCAAGAAAGACAAGTTCTAGTTAAAACAAATATTTTTTAGAAAATAATTACCTATATAATAAGAACCTACCTATAGGAGTTATTAATCCCATTGGTTGCTTTAAAGTTAATCTGTAAACACTTGCGTTTCTACAAAAGCCCGTGTGTAATATTGTATCATGACGTGAACGCACTAGCGCCTACTTAGCTGTAAAGCTTCATGATCACGACTTGTTACGTGAACTATATTGGCTAATATACATTTATTTATAATAGCTTAGCACATTGGTTGTACTGTCCCTGATGGTAAGCACAGCACACTCCAAACACAACGGTAACCACCGAGAGATCGAAATCCATCGGCGGTCGCCGCTGTCATGCCAGCTGCAATCCCTGACTTATATTGTGGACTAGATTTATAAAGACTATTTCTTCAGCTTTGGTTAAATCTTTCACTACAACTTAAACTTAAATTTCAATGTCCAACTAAAACTAAAATCATACATGACATAAATATACTAAAAATTGTAAAAACGTTAAATAAGCATAAAATATATAATATTTATATATTTGCATAAAATTGCAAAGGTTCTTCCTCAAATTGTCATTTTGCTAGATATCACACTATTCATAAAAAGTATTTCACGTACTTTTCCAATGATAACAAAAAGGCTAGCTAGAGTAAAATCTTTCCCTTTCTAAGTAACGATACGGTGTTATGAAAAAACCGGTAGATATTTACATTTTAATTTAGAGTTATTTTAATGTTCTCGTAAACGCATATTTATGGTCGGTACAAAGTAAAAAAAATAACATCCAACCGGTCAACGATACCGTAAAAGACTTCCGAAAGTAATTCCATTTTATGTCTACCATTAGAATACTATTGCACTGACGGTATACGACGCGGACTTTGACTTATGTCTGGTAATTCACATAATAAGGTAATATAGGTCACAATACATACGACATACGAGTTGAAATCACGCTCGAATGTTTAATGTTATATAGAAAATTAACATATAGCTGATTATCTCACTAATACAGATGTATTAACGATGCCATTTCTAAAATTATAATATAGTGTACTTACGAGCTGTCCCTTACGAATATATTGCACATTATAGGATATAAACACATCTAACATATTATGTCATATTAGTTAAACGGACTATTAATAAATGACATCTCCTACATGGCAGTGAGGATTTATGTTATATAATTTTTAATAGTGATACTGTCAGTGCATCTGATGCTACGAACTTTACTATTTCAATAGTGACAGTCACTACCCAGTCACAAATGACAAAAGTCATCGCCATGACATAATTCTTAATAATGATAAACAATAGGTGACATTTTTTTAAATCGTTTATAGGTTTAACAGTTAATGTTATGGCTACAATCACACCTGGTCTTGTGATGATGTTGCCCAAGATGGTAACACACTAAGCCTAGTGAGGCAACTGGCTCTTAAATGCAGCTGCCGGAACACACCTATTGGTGTTTGGCGACAGATTTTCAACTTGAGGGTGGTAGCTAGCCAGGCGGGCATTAGAAAAAGCTCTACCACCATGCTATGGTTTAATCAAGATGTTTTCCTTCATCGAAACCTTTACTGAGCCATCATTGCTTCATTATAATGTACATCTTACAATCTTTGTGTTTTAAGAAAGGTACGTAACAGAGAAATTTTATTGGAGATTTCCTGTGGAGAATACCTTCACCCTACAGAAAATCGCAGCCAAACAACCTTGTGTTGTGTTCCTGCGGTGAGTAGGGTTTCCAGAGGGCCTTGGCGAAGGGGATTCAAGGTCAGCAACGCCCTAATGATACCTATACCTATAAGCGTCCATAGGCTAAGGTAGCCGCTTACTATCAGGCGATGCGTGTGCTTGTTTGCCACCCTTGTAGCACAAAAAAAGTTTTTTTTTATCTTTCATTATGTTTGTAATCATAAATAAACGATCCTGTATAACATCTTTGTCTACAGATTGGAGAACGGATCTAGAAGCCCTGGTAATCCAATTAACCGGCATTCTTGGGCACGGACTAGTCTTAGAAGAACACCACCAAGGTAATGTATCCGAAAATAGATAACGATTGAATACAATAAGTAGTAGTAGTTACTTAGTGAAATCGTAATTTTATAACATAGTACTACACCAGTTCCCTTTAATAGCTTACTAACCGCACCTGAAAGATTTTATTGTTTTATTTTTATTAAAGACAAACTCACTAAAGTCTTCGAAAAATTTCTGAACATTTAATTGCTTTTAAAGGATTCTATTCTTTTTTTAATTTCATTTGCTATTTTTCGTTTATTTGTTTTGCTTTATACGTTGTGTTGTCTCTTCCGTAGCCACCAGGAGAACTTACCACATCGGCGTTGGGGTTCCATGAGACAGTAAGCTATACTTTACTATTTAATTTATTTGATTTCAGTTACATTGCCTTGATAATCCTGAATTTAAATTACATCTTTAACATAATCTAAAATTTTTGTTACATTATTTTTTATATTATCGTAGATTTTCTTTATAATGGTCGTGTGTGTGGTTTTTCATCATGTGCGTTGTAATCGCGATACAATCTTGTACAAGTTCCTTACTACGATTACATTAGAAAGAGTAATGTCACGTAAATAATTGATACGTGTCTAAACATGAACAGTATATGGATGCCCAAAATTTGCTGGGTGTCTAGCAAAAAAAAAATGCCAAATTTCACCTAAATAGTTAGAGCCGTTCATGTTACCGAGAGATCAATGTTTTCTATAACATATAGTATAGTCAAAAATAACTCACTTAATAGTATTAGATTACATAAACAAATACAAAATATTTTATGGTTTTATATTCCTTATTCAGAGTCAATGGTCAGTATACCACTTTTGCTTTTCTATAAATTTATACATTGTAATCAGTATACATAATGACGTACATCGTATACCTACGTAGGCAATGACGTAGACAGATATAATTATTGATGAATGCGAGATTACCCTTCAGTCTGACGACATCTCATAAGCATATTAATTGGCCAGCTATAAATAGTGAGGAACTTGCAACGTCTTCGTATGATAAAAAACCGTAACCACTGATAAAATTATAAATACTTAAATAACACACATAAATAACTTAATAAGTATACCATTTAAAAGTGTAGAAGTAATTCTGCAAAATGTATTAATAGCTGTAAGGAATCTTAACCCGAGTCGCATTAAAGATTCTCATTGGTAGATGGTTTTGTTTTGCCTATTTTGTGTCTAGTCTTTGTCCAATTACAGGTTTCTAGACAACGATAAATTGTAACACTGAATCGTTTGAATCTCACTCTGTTTTCACTCGTGAACAATCTATGATGTTTGTCTGAGTGAATTATTTCGCGCGTGTGTTGTGTTATATTTATACAAACGTAAAAAAAAAACGTTCTATATTGTGCAAACAGAAACATACTTCTTGAGGTGAGTTGCTAAGGAATGCTTATTTGTGTTTTATGTTAGTTGTGTACTCAGATGAGAATGAAGTATTCACGATTTTAACTCACGGCGCGGTCGTGGTGTGCTAGAGGACATTTTTAAAACAAAATGTCGGTTTTTATTTTTCCTATTGCCGGTTTTGTTTCATTCAAATTACAAGATTTTTTATATTCTCATTAATTATTTTATTTTAACTAACCCCGAACCTAGTTTCTATCGATCTTGGCCTCTTTTTCACATTTATGTTTTTTTTTGAGATTTTTGGTTTTAACACTATATATCTGTTAATTATGTTTATTTATTTGTGCGTATTAATTTTTGCGAATAACCCATGGGCTTTTTTAGTTTCCAGTCCTCCGTTAAAGATCCTTCAAGTTCGCTGCTTGCGCGATACAATAGCGTTCACCGCTTCAACATACATCACACTGTACGTCACCAATACAGTAAGAACGTAGGTTCTGCAACGGACGTTCTTTTTTAGAAAAAACTATTTCAAATGAACTGATTATATATAAACATATATATTTCTAGAACTACGTCTGTAATACTGTCATAAGGAGGATGGCTCAGTGGTAGCGTGCACGGGCATCGGTGAAACATCGTGATGAATCCATAGCATGGTGGTAGGGTGTTTTCTAATGCCCGCCTGTCTAGCCGCCACCCTCAAGTTGAAAATCTGTCGCCAAGCACTATATGTGTGTTCCGGCAGCTGCACTTGAGAGCCAGTTACACTGTAGACAATGTGTGTTAGTGGGCTAAATTTTTTAATCATAAGTAATGTCAGATGAGACTGTGGTAAAATGCTAAACTTGATGAGATACAACCTTGGGCCACATCGTCACTTACAATCATATGACATTGTGACCATATTCCGTAATTAACTATTGTTAAAAACATTATGTATACATGTATAGTTAGATTCAGTTCGTGTATATTCATGCAACGGCAACAGCCCAAACCGACGTTCCCTACTTTGGCACCCTTACTATTATTGCGTTTTTCGTCTTGAGTGTTCTCTGCACTCGCCACAAAACTCGTATGAAGCTGTTGAAACACTTAAGATAAAGTTATTGAGTTTTATGGATTGAACCACTCATCTCTGTTTTTTTTTGTGATATTCGAGTCTCTAGAAATTTACTGCATATATTATACGAATATTATCAACGTATTATTACTTATAGAAATTAAATGTATCTCCTTGCGGATTCGGTTATCCATTTGGAAAAGAACTGCTTTGCTTCATTTTGCTACTGATGATCTATTTATTTGCAAATTAAACAATACACATGATTATATTAAATAACAGTCTATTTCACAATTATAACACAGCCATATACAATAATATTAATACAAGTCCAATCAAACTTAAATCATTTGATATAAATACTAGAGTTGACACAAGATCGTTTTTTTTTTAAGTGATGACTTCCTCCTTCTCCGTTCTTTTTTATTAAAAAACTATTTTAGTTTAGTAACACAATTTTCTTCTATCGCTACCTCACGATAATAACACCAATTGTAACTATTCATTATAATTTATAATATAGCAACATATAAATAAAGGAAACCATATAAAACTTTTAATTATTTTGTCCTTATTAACAACTAGCAACCCAATCCGGCTTCGCACGGATAGCAGAGTAATACATATTAACTCGTTTTTTTTGTTTACGCGGCGCACGCCCATGAATCTCTTTTTCCCACATTTTCGACAATCATCATTTAAAACTTAAACCAATTTACGCAAAACCTTTAATGAATTACTACCCGGTCTGAATATCTGTGCACCTCGCTGGAATGCGGCGCCTCTCCCGCTTCCCCTGTCACCTCTCCGCGCACTCCACGGTGCGACAGTACGGTTAGCATCTTCGTTGCCGTTTTTTAATATTTATTGATAAGTTTAGACTGTTTACTGTTAAGTTTGGACTGGACTGATTGTTATTAAAATTGTTGTAGCTGTTAAACTGAAGTCATGGGAAAAACAATACACAGCGAATCAAGAAATTTAATCTTGAAAGTGCTCAAGTTTTTTGAATCGGAGAAAGCAAATAAACAGTACACCAACACAACTTTTAATATCACTAGGGGAAGACAGTTCGGAGAGTTCAGAAAGTGAGAGTGAGGAAGATACAATAAGTAATAGAGTCAATAATTTATAGTGACTGAGTTTAATAATAAATGTTTTTGTAATCAAAATTATTGTTTTTTAATAACAAACGCTTCATCAATAATAAATTGATTTGAAAAGGTTAGTAATTTTTTTTTACCTCCACATTTCTCGAAAAAACTTTTAAAAAACAAAAAACGAAAAAACTTCACACCGTACCCAGACCGCCTATATGACGTCACGAGGTCAGGTGCACAGATATTGTGACCGGGTTGTAAATACCTAAACATTCCTTATGAATCACTCCGTCCATTGATCAAAACCGTATAAAAGTTCATCATATTATTATTATGCGAATAATCATTCTTCACATTTTAGATGCAATAATCTAATTACTTATGTCGTTAAGTCAAATTCAACGTATTATATTATTGAAGTTCTTTATTTGTCGAACTGACTATACTGTTGGCCAGGAGGTCTTGACAGCTTCACCGGAGTTACTTGAAATTATTCTTCTTTCGGCATTTCTTCTTTTATAGGCCGACCGCTGTAAGCGCGACCCTCCTGATGGTTTGCAGGACGGAGGGCTTCAGGTGTGCACGGATTTGTAACACGGTATTGTGATATTGTGTTATATCGTAAGATCAATACTTCATTAATACATTAGGCTAAAGTAAAACTTCTATGTATTTAATAGTATATATTGACAATATAATTTACTCAGAACGCATCAAAGTTAACACAATGTCGGTTATTCCATCTAGATAAAATAATCTCATGTGTAGCAGTCACAAAAATGCTCTGCCGACGACCGGCAATAGATATAGCGGTTTTGTTCTGCTCCCGCGTCCCGCAAACCTTAAGGTGAGTGGCGATTAAGGTGGTGAGCCTATAGTAGAGGGTTAAGTTGAGGGCTGTGCGCGCATTAATCAAATTTAAATTATGAAGTTATATTTACACAATTAAAATAAACCGCTGAAATGTAATGACATTGCTCAATCGATTTACATTATTATAATTGATGGCTAACATAATCGTCTTGTTGGAACACGAGAATATTAAAAAAAATTGGAGTTAGTTTTGATTCGTTACGCCAAAGAAGTATAACTTCTTACGTACGTACACACATTTCTTTTAATTCTCGTAATTTATAAATAATTGAAAATAAAAATAATAATTGTTATGAAAAATATATGATGTTACAATTTACATACCTTCCTATAATTTTACGATAAATAGTACTTGTTATTACCTAAAAAGTTCAATACGTGAGGCAAAAATGAGTACGGCATGTAAAAAAGTTATTACATTTTCAGATAGTCTGTTCTTGGGATTTAACTTAATGAAAACTATTATTTTCAT
This sequence comes from Saturnia pavonia, assembly GCA_947532125.1. Classification (NCBI taxonomy): domain Eukaryota; kingdom Metazoa; phylum Arthropoda; class Insecta; order Lepidoptera; family Saturniidae; genus Saturnia; species Saturnia pavonia. The sequence continues at coordinate 5,447,892 of OX383907.1, read as the reverse complement.
CACCTAAGAAACCTTAAATATCCTAAGTATATAAATCACCTCTGATAGTTACAAAACTCGATATTACAATAAGTATAAATATTAGTAATTGCGATGTGCTTAAATGGAGCAAATGTTAGCGGCAAATTTAGGTACAATACATCATTTATTTTACGACTTTGTTGTTGATCGACCATAAGGTATTCGTTATAGGTAATGGTTTTACAGTCTCACTAGATTAAATAATGCCAGTGCTGCCAGATTTAAAATTTTATCAGTCCGATAATCTTCATTTTTTTTGAAATAACTTGCACATAATATTTATTAATTCAAAAAGAAAACGTTTAAATTCGTTTAAATTGTTATTTACGTTAAAATAAAACACTTATGAATTTACCACTTGAGAGCTTACTTCGCTATATTGTGGATTTTGTAAAAAAAATTCAAGTACCTTTAAAGGTAGAAACGAACTTAATGATCTTGAAAAGCTATTATGTTTTACATCCATGCGTAGTAAATCGAACATACTGACTGCTTTATAATAATATTATATGAAATATCTAACCTAATATATCCTAATAAGCTTTAACAACATTTTAATATTGCCAATTACTATCGAATTACCTTAAAAAAAATAGTAAGCGAGCTTTTACCGACATTATTATTGGCTCGGTCGGCTTCTCTTCTAAAAATTCACACCCATTAAAACTATAATTTCCACATAATTTTCCGGATAAGGAATTAGATAGATCGCGATATTTGCATATAAGGCAAAATAGCCCAAGCCGAGGTTCGGCCACTTTGGCACGCTTTTGCTTGTTGTCATGCTTTCGCGGCTGAGTGCCTGTAAAAGCCTTCTGAGGCTTCAGGGCCCTTAAGGCTAACAGTATAGTCAGTTCGAAAGTATAAAAAACATAATATTCCACCTGCAATGTTGTTGACTCATAGTAAGGATTCCTTTCGTCTAGATTGGGTAGCGAGAAAGGAGAAATATCCATCGGTCGCAGGCAAAGCTGTGAGTTTCTTATTGCCCTTCGTGACAATGAATTGCCTTATTATACAAGAGTGGGTTTTCACATTTGATCAGTTGTTAACATTAAAAATAAACAAAATTTCTCCTAAAGTCAACTTAATTTACGACAAGAAATAAGCCCATCACATTGATTAATTATCATATTACTCTTTGTAATGGTATTATATTTTACTAGCTGTTCCCCACGGTTTCACCCGTGTTAAATTTACCGTGCCGCTGCCAACGCATCCGTATCTTTGTTTTCACATCTCTTATTTGCCTACAGCTCGCCAGATTGTTTGATGTTCATGGTTCTACTCTGCTCCTTAGGGTCGTAGCGTGAAGTTATATAGTCTAGCATTACTCACTAAATAAAAACCCTGGCCTAATTATTACTGCATATCATATTAGGGTAAATAAACTATTATCTGGATAAAATACAGCGCTACACTAATAACTACTAGCAAATGAAAGATATAAGTGAAAAATCTACATATTAAGTATACATCATTTTAAGAACGACTCGATTCGTGAATAATAACGATGCGATGATATAGCGATGCTAGTTGCGTGCCGTGTACCGATGGATTCTCACCAAGAAAGTGAAGTGCGTTTGTTCCGGCCCAGTGCTGCTGCGATGGGCACTCGTTCTACGCTTGCTCAATAAAATTGGCACGAAAACCGCTTCACGTACAACTCATTGAATACTTTTACAATACTATATTATAATTATCCAACACAACTGGATTTTAAAATATATATAAACCATATATTTATTTCTTTTGATGATCGTACAAAGTAGCTAAATGAGAATTATTTAACAAAACTATTTAAATTAACTTAAGGTAAATAAATTAACACATGTTTGCGTTAGTTTTATTTTTAAGTATACCGTAATTATGAAAATAAACTTATTGTAATAACCAGAAAAGAATACCTGTTTTAAAATAATATATAATTAATAGATACTCAAAAAACCTTATATGGCGCATTAACTATCCAACGTAAATCGGTCTATTTTTCGTATCAGATTTATTTATTACCTTTAGGATTTCAGAGATTACCCAGGTACGGTCAACATGATTTTTATATTAAGCTGAGCAATAAACATTAAAAAAGAAAATTTGAAAATACTACTAGCCAGGTGGGCTTTAGAAAAAGCCCTACCACCATGCTATGGTTTCATCACGATGTTTTCCTTCACCCAAAGGCCAGGCTCATTGCAGGGATTCGAACTTACGTCTTTCGATGCGAAGTACGTACACGCTACCGCTGAGCCATCATTGCGTTCTTTTACGCGAAAACCACTTATCCGAGTTACATGTTTTTTTTAAATTCATAGCTATTTTATCTGGCCGGGTTATACAATATATTTTGTTAGATAAAGTAACATACGAATTAAGCAATGACAGGATAGTGGTAAATCAATTTAGAAAAAAAAAAACTCATTTGGGGCGGTTAAATGGCTTTCGCTGGGTAAACCATACGAGTTATATCAAATTAATGTAGGTCTAGAAATACCTACAAAATCAGCAATAACATATGTCTATGTTCTGAGGACCAGTGACTGATACATAAATGAATAAGCATTTTTGTCTTTAAAATAACCGGCGAGCGATCGTCTTTTACCGATTCACGCGTGTGCTCGAATGACGGCATTGTGTAGTCCACGCGAGCGGAGCCGCGGACATTGCTAGTTCTATAATATAATAAAACAACCAACTACTCAAGTACTAATAAACAAGAATGTTTGGCTCATAATAAAAAGACTATTACGAAAAACACAAAAATTATTATGGAGTGGACTTTGACAAATATTATTCGAAAATAAAAAATGTTTCCTCTTTTCATTTTAAAATTAGTTTTAATGCTTATACCTATTTATACTATTTTAAGAAGTTTTTTTTATATCACCTATAACACTATATAATAGGTAGCAATTCGTAAAAAAATCTGAGAAAATATTATACATAAATTGTGTATATTTGGATATAATATAAAAACGGAATTAATGTACAACAAATTAAACTTCCTGTCCTAGACAGCAAGCAGTCACGCATCAACCCACTTAACTTTTTATGTTGGCAGGTACCTTGAAGCCAAACGTTTCAATGTAAATTGTCGTGGGAGATACTGCAAACCGTTAACTAAACGGGGGATATTACGTTGTTACGAAACTAACAATTCCATATTAGTATGTACGTCTTGAAAAGACATTCGTAGTGTGCATAAACACTTTTTTTTCAGAGTAGTACGGCAAAGTTACGACGTTGTAATTAATGGTAAGCAGAGTTCAATCCAAAATCAACGATGACTACCGATAGATCGGCAGGCAATCGCCAGTCCTCGCTGTCATACCGACCTGCAAGCCTGTCTCTCTACAGCTGGTATAGTCTGGCTAAACGCGACAAACTAAAAGAGAGTCACTATGATAGGATTATCATCACATACATGGTGGTCGCGTACCACTCGAGTATAGATCATTACTGAATATTACCGACTAATCCCAGAAAGTGACATGCCTAAGTGTTCCACACTATGGCTGATGTTACACCCGGTGTATGGTGGTGTTCTGTGGGACACAATCCAATTAAATACCTATAGCTATTGTTTCAACCAAAATTCCCAACATTATAAAACATTTTGACAAATGAATTTTGAAATATAAATATATACCTTTTTCCCGTTACCGGTTGCTTTTACACTACCATATACGAAATCTATTTAAAAAACTAAAATATCAAATACTTACGTAAAACTATACCTAGTTATTAATTCATGCGACCAATTATTTTTATAATTAGTGAAAATATTCTACATCGTAACAACCCTTGACACTCCCGAGCGCGTAGAGTGCGAAAGAATTAATTACATATTAATTAAATATCTTATGTAATAAGACTTAAATAATCTGACATATATTTCTTGAATAAATATGTTTCTTTATCAAAAACAAGATTAGAGAGATTTTATAGAAAATAGATTAATATATGTGGCACACTGATATGTCGTTGATATTTTTAACTCTAACAAATTTTTTTACTCAATCTCTTTCAATGTTTCAAATTTAAACTATTATATTGCATATGGCTGCGTTTATAACAAGATGATCACCGTTAATTAATAAATCACGAGAAATGATTAAATTTATAAATAAACAAGTGCCTTCAGTTTATTCGTAATTCGTCACGAATTGTTTTGTATAATTTCAGTTAATTTTGCTATTTACATGTTTGAATATTAATTTTGCATACATTAACCTGGAACTTATTTATGAGAAAGTTGACTTTGGGGAAATTTCGAATTGCCGTTTTAAATGATATCATATACTTCTTTGTGAATATATATATATATATATATATATATATATATATATATATATATATATATATATATATATATATATATATATATATATATATTTGTTACTACATATCTGCTATAAATTAATGAGTTTGTTATATTTTAATATAGTAAACCCACAAACAATGTGCCTTAGGTATGGTTTAAAAAAATGTTATAGCTCAGTTACGATTCTTAAGGAACTCTTGTGAAAAAAATTCATGATTCTAGAGTAGTGTCATAAATACTGAAAGGCCGACAGAGACATTTGATATATAAATGGATAGACCATAGATAGTTCAAAACAGCAGAAAAATTAAAGAAACTTTTAACAGTAAAATCATGCTTATGTACACTATAACCTTGTTCATGATAAGAAGGCCTGCATGACATATCCACAAAACGTAAATTGCTACGTCGTGCAAATTACGACACAACCTAAAAACGTGCATTTTGACTATCACTTATCATTGAAAAAAAAAACTGATTAACATATTAAAAAATTTTGCACGACAAAATCTTAAATAACTTTATACAATAATAATTGTGATCTTTCGTATTTTTTTCTTACTACATGCAGCGTTACATTCTATATTAGTTAAAACTAGAGTAGACCAAAATAATAAAACCAAGGAATCGAAAATTAATTGTATTAATCTTGCGAATCGAAAATTAATCGAATTGATCGAACGCCGTTTTACATTTAATTTATTAGGTTCTTTTTTAATATCGAATAAATATATATATATACGTAATTCCTACATTTTTATTGCAACAACACGCAATGAAGAATATTGACTGGAAGAATTAATCTTGTTACTTGGCGTCAAACATCAATAATTTAAATGTTCCAGATTGGGATTTCAATTATTATTATAGTTTATTTTTTGATTAATTTACACAGTTCAATTAATTTAAAGCATAATTGTGTTATTAATTGTATTTATTTCTCTAGAATAAATGGAAATCTTAAAATCAACTTCCAATTTAAAATTATGCTACATTTCTAAAATAAACATTTGGCGTGTGTCATTCAAGCCTTTTTACGATGATCAAGTATAGACGTTCTCGGTTTCTTTTCACATTCAAATTTTTCTGTAGTTTTGCATAACTCCTTTCGCATAGAAAAATATAGAACTTTGTGAACGTCATTTTATAATTATAAACTATTTTCTTTAATAAGTACATATATTCATTTTAGTAATCGGGTCATCTGACTTACTAACCGAGGTACAGCTTTCCAACCGGGACGTATGGCCAAAGAGTACAGCGGCCCTATTCTAGACCCACTGATTTAGGCAAAGTGTTGACTGTTAGTCTGTGTAAGGAATTTTCTAAGTATACTATTAACACCATTAGCCATTACTGGGAAAGGCAGAAACGATGGTCGCCCCTTTTTTCTACCCTTTAGACCCATGAAACATTTTTGTGTATTTATTTCTTTCTCGTTTGCTTCTTACTCTCAAAATTTTTCAACTTGAACTGTAATTATAAGGAATCCCGGTCAATTATCCCGGTTTCTATTTTCACACGTATTCGAACAATTTCTTTTCTCATGCGTAACACATGAATCCACTTCCTTAATATTGATAATATGTCTATCATTGTTAAATGCTTAGTGAGATATCTATGGAACTGATATTGGCAAGTAATTAACAGAGACTCGCATGCGTCTACCTAGCTACCTACTTAATAATTTAACAACGGTGTTTCGCAGTCGACTATTGTCTAGATAATTCATACCTCGCGTACCGCTGACCAGTCCAGCACAGCGTGTTGATGCGTCACTGCGTCAGTGCCTCGGTGATACTCGGGCTGTGAAGAGTACGTAGTGCACGCCGAATACCTTTCATTTCTACATGATATTCAAAATTTATATTCTAAAACCCGCGTTTATTAACAATAGACCGTATATTAAAATAAATAAAGTGATGCTATTCAAAATAAATCGTCCTGTGAAACTTAGTTGAATTAAAAACTATTGTTATTATTTATTTGTAAAGCTGGAGCGGAACGGTGTTCACATGCATTACAGAAAGCGGCCGTACAGGTTTGAACCTTATTTTTATGTACGATTTAGTTTTGTTTAATAAGAGGATGAAACGAAAGTTGACAAATGTATTTTTTTATTATCTTCAACTTTTCATTAACAGATATTGTATGACGTTTCAAAAATTCAATTCTGGCAACTCAATATAATAAACAACGTGATATGAATGCAAGCAATGATTATGTCGAAACGCATTTTATCATTCATTTACATTAATTAAAATTGCTCAAACCAATAATATATTATATACAAAATTACTAAACATTTATTAATGTAATAAGTATAAACATTATGCAAGTGTACAATAGAAAAAGTTCATAATTTTAAAACTTATAAATAAAAAACTTAAACACGCTGTTCCTAAAAAATATAAATTGTCAATGAAATTTTAAAGGAAATCAATTAAGCTCAGCAATAAAATGTATTTTCATATCTCATATATTATTGAAAATTGTTAACAGTTCCGAAATGACATAAAAAAACACTATACCAGTCTTTATTGTCATAAAATAGTGACACTAGCGAACAATGTATGCATTTATTTTATTAATGTCCACTCTATATATGCTATGTAATAATACAATATAAATATATTATAATGTCCGTTGGGGTATGTTATGTTCTACGTCATAATGACACACGACATGCAATGTTTGTTGCCTGTCACAAACAATCCTGTCAAAAACTCAATAACGCAGATAAATAAATCATAATTCTTACAATGCCGACTAATAATTGATCCAGTTCATTTGTAGTTGTTTCACGTACGTATGTTTTTATCTTAATAATAGTAAGTACAAGATCCTTTGGAAAATTTGAACATAATATTTATTCATTAAGCTAAAAACAATGACAATAATAAATATTAGAGTTTTACAATAATACAGTAATATTAAGAAACATGCTTTTAACTGTGAATCACATGCGTATGTATATGTAAGAGAAATGTGTATGCATTGAAAAATGTGCTGTAGTACCTGTACTAGGCCTAGCCTGTATTACAGGCCTTAACGACTTCCTAAATGCTAGTAGATACAGATATACAGTTACATTCATTAAATCGTACAATTATATATTAATTATTGCATTGTAATAAATAAATCCTCTGTCTGAACATATGTTAACGACAGAAGCCTTTGTGTAACAACAATTTTTAATTTATATTTGTTTTTATTTGTTAGAGATAAAGAAAGCCACTGTATAAGAAAAGCCTGTGTATCGTTTACTAGTTACTCGATAAAATAATTAGCTATCAAAAAGATATATCGCTATACCAGTCATGGGACTAATAAAAATTCGGTTTATTAAAAAACAATAATGAGTCTATCTATATACCTATAAAAATGTGTATTTATTATTATACTAGTAGTACCCGCGGCTCCGCTCGCGTGGATTCCAGCTGCCCTCACTCCCACTCGCTACAAACGGTGTTCGGCCGCCGCTTATTTTAAAACCAAAAATGCTTATTGCGGGTGATCTTTAGGAGGCAGACATATACTATTGCTGACTTTTTTGTAGCTCTTTTTAAGATCTACAATTATGTATACATTAACTTCATATATCTTTTATGGTTTACTCATTGCCATTTAAGCGTCTTTTTTCGAATTGATTCACCATTATCGCCACTGCTTATTTCTTAATTTATGTAACAAAACATATCCTATAATCTGGTCAGATAACAGAAGTGAATTTAAAAAAAAAACATAAATATGATCTATTTATTCCGTTATTAATAAAATACTGTATACTTCATCGTAAAATCTATATATATTTATTATGGCCTCGAAATTTAGCTGATTTAAGTATATGGAGTAACAAAGCGATCATAAAATAATTTTGGTAAAGACAAATTTCGAATGACTAAATTTAAAAATGTTAACTGAAGGATCCAAATGAATTGTATAGTCACGGTATTCAGTAATTTTTTTTGTCTGTATATAAATGACCTAATACATAACTGATGTTAAGTGCCGATTTGGGCAAAAATTGTAGCACAATATGTCTAGAAAAGGGACAGGTCCTCAAGCATAATTTACAGAACAAACCGCATGGAACGTAGTACTTGGAACCTGATGGTTCAACAGGCCGGCATTAGAAAATGTGCTACCAACATGCTACAGCTGTATCATGCCGATATCTTCCTTCCCCGAAAGAACATAGTATTATTACCAACATTACACAAAACATTAAAAAATATTTATTGGACATATTAATCAGTAATACAGTCAAACCTGGGTAAGTGAGAACTGGATAAGTGAGAAAACTCTATATGTGAGAGTAATAGCCAGGACCCGTCATTTTAAGCTCCCAAAACCTCTATTAGCGAGAAACAGAAACCTTTGTAAGAGAGAGTCGTTTTTTCCTCATGGACATCTAAACCTCTATAAGCGACAATCGAGCTTTATTTATTTATATTATTTAGGAGGAACAAATGACAAAACAAATTACAAATTTAACATCTGCTATTTTATGACTCATTATTAACTTTCGTGGAACTTCCTACCCTTGTTTTTGTATTGTTTTCTCGTCAATATTGTACCTATTTTATTTCATGGAACTAAAGAACGTTGTTATTTTATCGCATTCTTTTCGAATGGACACGTGTGCCTGTGTACCGTCCTGTTTGTCGGACTTACTCAGTTTATCGTTAATCAATTGCGAAGGAAAGTTCTGTTCTGCATCATGTCAAAACGGAAAATTAAAGTACTGTCATTAAGTGATAAACTTAAAATAGTGAATGCGTTTGAATCCGGAAAATCGCGAAATGAAATTCAGAGGGACTTTAATTTACCAGAATCCACCTATTATAAAATTACGTACCTCTATAAGAGAGAAACGCTACCCATGTATTAGTTAGAAACTCGGGTTAGTGAGAAACCTCTATAAGCGAGAATGAGATTGTGCTCCCTTGAACTCTCGCTTATCCAGGTTTGACTGTATTCCCCGGCAGAAAAGTAGTTTCAGGATCCAGCTACTAAATACGCCTAAATTAACCGTAAAAATTAATATATTAATAATGGTGTAATCGCGGTGAAAACAAATTTGAGACCAAAAACCATTAAACATTAACCCAGATTAGTATACTTACATAAATTTAATGCATCCAAAATGTGAAATACATAACATCTTCGGCCACGGAAATTGTGCAACCAAGACTTATTTCCCGTAAATTACTCAGTTACGAAACTATAATACTAAAGACGTATTATGTCCACGACAGATGCTTACAAAGATAATCGTGATCATCATTTTATCACGGTATTACGACTATCAGCTACGTTTATTTCGCGTAATGATAACCCGATTTCTAAAGGATATAACTAAATTTATATATTTTGTTCTTATCATAAATTTTAATATTAGATTGGATCTGTAATTAACGATGTACAATAAAGATTAAATTAAATTAATAAAATCGATTTGATGCAAACGTATATTCTCCGTGTAGTTTTGAAGGTTCTGTTGCGAAAGTACCATCAAACTGCTGTATAGTTGCGTGTTTTAATAGTCCTAACGAATTATGTAGTTGGTAAATCGCACTTATACACCACGAGACATTTCAATTTTAGGTCTCAGAAGTAGCCACTTATCAAGCACCTATTGCATCTTGGCAAAATAATTGCACGGCACCTGACGGAAAGTATGGTATAGTCCAGAAACAACGGTGACTGCCGGTGACAAATTCCATCGGCAGTCGTCGTTATGCCTGCAGAAATACCTCTTTACGCCTCGTTTGAAGGATCTGATATTGTTGGAGGGAGGAAAGACGCTGGTCGGGGAGACAGTGGTTCCACATCTTGACATAAGAACATAAGAATTAGAAAACTTCTTCGTTAATGCCGAGACGGCGGCTACTGCGTAGCTGTGACTTCGAATACCAGCCTATGTGGTTCTGTAGTGAAAGTGAGATAATGGGATAAGTTTGAAGTTGATTTATAATCGGCCACAGACTAAAGCGGCCACATAATATTTATACTGTGGTTTAATTCTTCTGATACATAGTAAAATACTTTACCAATAGCATTGCGGAGGGTTGGTTGATGAGAATCTGGTTGCGTTTTCTTGTACAGTAACATTCCGGAGTATTTTTATTATTATTTATTTAATACTTCCTCGTAAATCAGTGACATGATTCTCGGTTTTAGTGCCAAATCTCACATCAATGAAGCATGAATCATGAAGCAATGATGGCTCAGTGGTAGCGTGTACGACTTCGCGTCGATTGACGTGAGTTCGAATCCCTGCAATGAGCCTGAGCTTTGGGTGAAAGAAAACATCGTGAGGAAACCATAGCATGGTGGTAAGGCTTTTTCTAATACCCGCCTGGCTAGCTACCACCCTCAAGTGGAAAATCTGTCACCAAGCACCAATAGGTGTGTTTCGGCAACTGCACTTGAGAGCCAGTCTTCCACTGGGTTTAACATGTTATCATCTGGGGCCACATCGTCACTTAACATCAGGTGAGATTGTGGTCACTACGCTAAAACCTGTAACCATAAAAAAAACATCCTCCTCTGATGATGCTGTCATGAATGTAAAAGTTAAGATGAGAAGATATGATCTTTCAAAACCATAATAATTCCCTTTAATAAATAATGTTTTAATTTTAAGGGTTTGTTAAAAATATAAATTAACCTTTGTATAGTTAAGCACTTACTTTATATAAATATCGTTATGTGTCTATAGAATATAAGCAGTAAGTACGTCTACATGATTTTTAGGCAAGTCCCGTAACATGGTAAGATTCCTTGCCTTTACCAATTATAGCACTAAGGTACCTGTATTTTTTTAATAAAATGCTATATAAAATATATGTATTCATGGTCAGTAGTCGCCAGTTGGATATTTCAGTTTTACCTATAATAATAATTATTGTTATAAACTTGAAAGAAAAAAAAACAGGTATAAAGCAGTGGTATATATAGATTGTATTATACAAAAATATTTGCTCTAGTACCATTATCCAAGGATAAAACAGAACCAAGCCCGGTAAAGCTGTAAAAGCCGCAAAGGCTCCAGGGCCCCTAAGGCTAACAGTATAGTCAGTTCGAAAAAAAAAAAAAAAAAAAAATAAAACAGAAGAATGTGTTGTATAAACCGAACGTCGCACCGCATTTGCTCATAACCTACTACAAACATATCCACAAACTTTACAACAATAACAAGCTTTGTGTAATAATTAAAGTCGTACGACAGCGTATTCTTCACTTTCTTACACAATTTCATGGTATCCGAGCACTCGGTATCTTATTTACTAGGTCCGGCGATTTCACTGACACTCCCCGCGGACGTCCTGCGCTTTTTCAAATGACATGGGTTTACTGAACCATGGTCACGCCACTATATCATTAATTCTAGATCACTGCGCACGGCTGTTGCTGGGAATTATTGTGATTTTTTATGAATTTTACCTGATTTCTAATTTACCATTTTATATAGTCTAAAACAAATTAAGCAAAAATGCCGAATTCTTTGGAAGGAGTACTTTAACGAAAGATCTTATCATCGACAATTGTTATTTAAAACATTTTTTTTTATAAAAGCTTTTCGTTTAAGCTTTAGACATTTACCAAAAAACTAATTTGCCGTCATGGTGGGTAAAGCCCAATCTCCCAATTGTACCGGTTGTGGTATTTTAGAGAATTAAAGAATTTACTCATTTCAGTTTAGATATATACTTACAAGGTAAAAACAAGCACCTATACCAAAGGTCTCAATTTGTATTACACTATCATGTATATTATTTATTTCTTAACAATTGCTCCAATTCAATATATAAAAAAAGTAACATGGTTCAATTAAAATTTACTACGAATATTATGCTTATAAACTGCATAGTCTAAACTGACGTCAGTATTAGTGTAAAACCTAGGCAACATCATGATTGAAGTAATTTATAAACGTAATTATTTCAAAATACCTAGATCCAATAAAACTATTGGTGCATACGCTCAGATATGAAAACGGTCGGCCCGAATTATGCAAGGTTGCCGTAACAGAAGGTCACATCGGACATTCTTTACTATTTATTGTGGCATAATATATCATAAAAACTAATAACGCAATAGCTTAATAGCATGCCCTAAGCTTTCTTTTTTATCCTTGAAAAGAAAAAATTGTATGCATAATATTATCAAAGTCTAAAGAACTATGGTCGATCAACGAACAAGTCTAGAGTCTAGACTCTAGATGAAAAAACTGTGAGTGATGTGCGAGGCGTAAGTGCCCAAGCACTCACTTGGGTCTCGAAATACCGGATTGACGCATTTTATTACTTTGAATATTTCGTTCGTTTTACTGGGAGCCCACTTGCATTTATTTACAAGAGTCTTTCTTAAAACCTTTTTATAAGAATTAATGAAACAAATGCATTTAAGATTTTGATCATATTTTAATTAAATACTATGATAAAAAAAGTATTACTATTTTTGTTTATAATAGAACGATTAAGCATAATTAATATTAAAAAGAACAATAAAGGAAATGTATTATCTTTTTAATGACTTAGTTATTTCATCCAAATTGTATCTAATATTAATAGGTCCTTAGATATGAAATTAGCGTTTTATATGGAAACAGTAAAACGAAAAAAAATATGAAATTATACAATTAATCAATCGAAGTATGTACCATTATTATCTATGTACTTTCGCCATTTTATAGGTAGTTCATAGATTCCATTGCTGAAAATATAGTCGCAGCGAGAATCAATAAAATCTTTGAAGGCGGTTCGCACAGTGTCATCAGAATTGAATTTTTTCCTTGCAAGAAATTATCCAAATTCTGAAAAAGTGGTAATCTGTTGGAGCAAGGTCCGGGAAGTATGGTGGGTGTCGGAGACATTCCAACCGCAGTTCCTGTAATTTAGCGACCGTTTGTCGTGAAGTATGGAGTCTAGCGTTGTTCTAAAGCAGCAGTAGACTAGAGAGCTTGACCAGTCTCGGTTGGCTAGTTTTTCCATAATGATTTGCAATTGTTGACAATACAGATCTGCCGTTATCGTCTGGCTAGATCTTAGCAAGCTGTAGTGTATGGCACCAGCACTGGTCCACCAAACACTCACCAGTACTTTTATCTGAGTCAACTTTCACTTGAGACAGGATTTAGTCTGTTCTTCTGGGATCAACCACTATGATGAGCGTTTCTGATTGTCGTAAAGGATCAATTTTTCGTCACAAGTAACAATAGGATTCAAAATTCCGTCGTTATTGTGACGGTTGAGTAATGTAAGGCGTGTTTGTTGGTGTGCTTCAGTCAATTCATGCGGTACCCATTTCTCGAGCATTTTCACTTTCCATTTTTTTTTAATTCTTCGTTATGAACTGGGGTCTCCGGCCGTCAACGGGGTTTGTTTTGTAGGACAACATTTTAAAAACGAAAACGTTGGAAGAAAAACGTACCGTGCTTTCTTTTACAGTAGCTTCCCCATACATATATTTAATCATTCGATCTGTTTCTGCAGCGCTGATGCCATGGTTGAACTCATATTAGTAAATAACGCTATATTTTAAGTATAAACTTTTGTAAAAAAGAACGATGTCAAAGAAAAATAATATGGTGCGAAAACAAATGAATCACTGAATTCGAACCACAAATACACAAGCCTAAATTTGAAATTGGAATTCCTAACCAAAAGCCATATTTGAGATCAAGGCGGCCAGTTCAACAAAACGCTAATTTTATATGCAAGGACCTAATATTAATACATTAACGGTTCTAACGATTTTTATTAAATTTTGTATTTAGATATATTTCTTTTGAAGTCACCGTGCAAAGCTCTGTCGTCCAAATATTGAGAAGTATTTAAAAATCGACAAAGAATCTTTCTAACTAAAATCACTATGAAACAATAAAACCGCCGATCTTCAGTAGAGCTACACGTAACGTTTACGTGGTAAAATATGTATGAAATAAAATGAACTAATTGCTTACGCTAGCGTTACTTACAATGTTATTTCTTTCTTATTTCCTTCTTTCTATTAGAGAAACGGCGGCCCGGTAGCAGACCGGACGTAGGGCAGCGCTAACGCAACAAATCTGATTATTAATCTTATTCGTAGTCATTTCGTGTGTAGTTAACTGTAGTTACTATGCGTCGGATATCTCGTCACCGGACTTGCATATTTTAACTACGATTAACAAGGCAGTTATGTCGGTGAAGTGAGGACAATTTAGGTATCTACTGTATTGTTATATTTTATATAAGATAGTGCCTGCGACTTAATACGTGTAAAAAATATTTTGGTGTTCCATGTGAACTTGTTGTCTTATCTAACTTAAAGGTATCTATATGTTTTTTAAATAGTTTTATCAATACTGGTTAGTTCCTATGGAAAATAATAATGATAATTAACCTTAGTTTTTAAACGATGCGCGTTCTAACACAAAAAGGTAACAAGTATTTCTGGGCCCATAATGTGATTAGTTAAACTATGGTTTATAAAATCGATTATAATTTTATATTTATATATGTAAAATATAATTAAAATTCACAATCTATAAAATATCAAAACTAATAAGTAAGTTAAGAAGTAAATAAAGATTGTCAATAAACGATTGATGTAAATAAGTTCAAACGAGAAAAATAGAACAACGCTAATTTCCAGATAATTAATACAATCAAAGTAATTAATCAGTTAGAATTAACAGATTAAAGTGTTAAAAATAGGATATATTTATGCGTAAGAAAAATAACTTTTGAATAAATGTATGTATTTTGTATATTTATACAGAGGCGTTTTCGTTAAGTTAGTTGGAAATTTAAACATACATTTTATAAATGGATGTTAAATATAACTATTGCCAAATTATTTTTTTCACTAATTATGTAAAATATTGAAGCAAACTAAGTTATTTCTTAGCTTCCAATACTTATATAATATAGTTATTGCGTCCGATTATTATTACATTTATCTTAATTATTTCTTTACTAATAACTCATCAAAATCGAAAATTACATTATTAGATTCAGAACACGGTCAATCAAAAACAGTACTATTATTATTAATACTGTTTTGTATTTTTTTATAGAGACGCTTACCTATTAGGTACTGGTATAAAATATCAATAACTGGGCGACTGAGATTTGCTCGAAGTTTGAAAACTACCATCTACACAAACTTAGAAAACAAACATCATCTAAATACAAAATTTCATACATATAGCATAATATGTATACACATATATACAAGAACTCTATGTAAAATAAATATAATTTACTAATCATATAATTTACTATTACTCTATACTATACTTAAGTAACTTTTGCGAACGCAACGGTACTTACTGTTCGCCTAGTGAAATTTCTAAATACTCACTACATAGACAACTACAGCTTTTTTTAACCTTCCCATATTTTGTATCATATTTCAAATTAACATTTTTATAATAGTTTAATGAAAGTGTGATAATTTAATTTATTTAATTTCTTTCTTTAATGTATAGTCTTCTTGTTGAATTATAAAATAATGATAGAAGATGGAGCAACGCGATCTAAATAAAAAAATCTTTTCGTTTCATGGATAATAAAATTATTCCTAAAATTTACATATTTATAATAAGATCTAACTTTGTACTTAAATTTCTATTTACCATTGCATTATGTATTACTTAGTTATTATTATTATTTGAATTTTTATATATTAAAACAGTGAAAACCACAACTAATGTATAATTTATATTTGTTTCAGCTCTGGGAAGCGGCAACTTGGTTCCAATGTTTTAGCAAGGTAATGCATATTTATTTATTAAATATGTAAAATTTATAAGTTTTTTTAGTACATATAGTATATGTAGTAGAAATTAATCTCAGAATATATCCAGATTCTTATCTATAGATTAAACTGACTGAATAAACTAAATGTTTTGTATCTGCTAAAAAATTCTATTAAAGTGCCATCTATGATTATTTCTTGTAACTGTAATAAAAGATGGCGTTAGCGTATTTGCTACATGTAACAAAAGATGTCGTCACTGAAAACAGCAATTTTAAAATTTAAAAGATACCTGTGAATTGTAACATTCATAATGAATGTAATTGTTCCAGCCAATTGTACCGATCCTCATCATTCAACTCGTCGGGCTGCGGGTCAGGCGGCGAGCCGGCTGATGACATGTACTCTGATGTGTCCCTTGAAGATGTACAAGATGTACAAGGTCTTCATTATAAGGTAAGTTCAATTAGAAGCATGAACTCATAATGTACATGATAGATAATACATTGAAAACGTACACCTACATTAAAAAATATAATAATATTCAGTACGTTTTTTTATGTGAAAAAGTTACAGTAGTTTTAATTTTCAAGTAAAATATAAGGAACTGCAAATGCTAATCTTCATTGTAGCCTGATAGTATCTCGTATTCCACTATCGTAATATGGAATAGATTCTGTTACTAATAAATGCCGAAAACCTATCGTAGTGGTTAACTTAGTATTTCACGTTGTGGTATCCTATTCATCCTCTGACTTACTTTTATCTTAATACTTGTATATTCTATGGACCTAATTATATAATTCTTATATTTTATGTACAATAATTTTAACGGAGTGACAGTTACGTGTGACTTCGTCCGCTTGAAATTGCTTCTGTTATCTCTCCAGAATTAATAAATATTGGGAAGAATAATAATTATTTATTCTTCATTCTTACACTTATTTTTCCCCCAATATATTCAAAGTATAGACATGAACTATTTACGGTACGTACTGCGTTATTAATTTTATAAATTCATGATCATAATCAATGAGTGATTTTTCGTCAATACTTTAAATTTATCGGTTGTTAATATACTGTAATTATTGTTTACTTCTGAGTATAGAAAATAATTATATGACAAATATACAACAAATAATTGTGATTACCTACAATAGGCGTGTACAGAATAAATATTTGACATTCATGTTGACATCTATGTTACATTTAATATTAGTAACAGGTATTATGTATATGTATTAGTATTATTAATATAATTGGTATTAATTTGGTATTAGTGTATTATCTATATTTACTTATTATAGTCTGGTTGGCCAATACGGCCTACTGCCGTTTCTCATTCTGACAAACCTTCGTTTCATTGTGGTTGCAGTTTTCTTTAAATAGTATACACGGTATTTACTATAATTGATTTTTTACCAAACCATAAAATAAAACTGAACTAATGTCAAATTCCTTTTTTGTTGCGCTTGAAAAAAGGGTATTTTATTACAATTACACAGATTTGAGAAAAAGGCAGATGGCGCCTTACAACAAAAGTGGGACATGGGTTTAGCTGTGTGTCCTTGGCAACCAGATAACGACACATACGACCGTGTGAATAAAGTTGCCAAGGTAGTTAACATAAGTTTTAGTGTTTGTAACCACTTCAATAGTATAGTAGTTAATCCATCATCCGTCATCAAAAAACTGATTTTGTTTCTTTAAAGGAAAGACCCCAAGGACCTTTACATTCCAATTTTCAACTAAACTTGTTTTCTTTTTCTTATCAATGAATATTTCTTGGTTCTCTTTATTTATTTACTTTTGTTTTAATTACCATACCCATGCCTAATGCTTCCGATGATACAAGCATTTGAAATATTTGGCGACCATACTGGATTTTATATTTTTGACTAGTACACTAAAATTTTCCAGGGTTCTCTATAATTCTTACTTTGGAACAATAACGCTATCTCTTTCAGTGTTTGTAGGTCGTTGTCAAACAGATATAGTATTAAGTGACAAATATTACTCTACCTTTAGTTTCATGATAGAGGTTGTAAATAAAATGATCTTGCAACGCTTAATATTCATATATTTTACTATAACTTTCAGGAAAATATTTCATTTAACCTAGCAATACTGATGCAGTTTTGTAATCAGTAACAAATAACACGGTAAATAATATCAAAATAAGCTTTGTTTCCTATAAAACGATTTTCCCTCTTCCTTTTTTGTCTTCAGGAAGAACTTTTACTATGTAATTACACACAAGACGGCATATTTTCATATAATATTAAAACATACGGGTGCTGACATTGCATGACGTTTCCTTTCAAAATTGACACAATTGTATACTAATACTAAAATTGTTAGGGACATTTTCGTTTTCTATCAGGCTCCATCTGCCTTTTTCTCAAATCTTTGTACAATTATATAATCGTGGTGTGTGTAAAGGAAATGAGTAATTACGAGATAGTTGGAGATATTTATTTGTATGTTAAATCATTACAGGTCATCATACAAAATTATCAGATACTAACAAAGCAAACAATGAATCATTTACATCCATTCAAACTGACCACGTTACTACCACGATGGTAGGTACTAAGACATCACTTTTCTGGAAATATTTACTCAACTTCTTGGATAATCGTTCATTACATACCATTCGTCATTTGCTTGTCCTTTGTACATAAAAATTTGTAATAACACGTGTAATGTGTCAACTTCCTTACTCAAATTACGTGTCATTTGATATGATACTCAATCGATTACTCTATGGTAAAGATAATTATCATTAAGATTATTGAGATTATCAAAGTTAGGCAAAAAACGGAGAAGTTCTTAAAATTTCTTTAAAAAATATCATGTGTTTTGTTAAACTTATACATCCCCAATTTAGTGTATAATATTTAATGAAACTTTTAGAAATTCGCTTCTAATAGTCGTTCTTTCGTGTTATTTAAGGGCGTCCTACATAAAGGATGTTATGTATATAATGTACTGCCCTTGCTTCCCACTCACTACAGTCGCCCGCCAGTTATTTTAAATATAATAATGCTTATTGTGGGTGATCCTTAGAAGATAGACATCTTCTAAGATCACTGACTTCACTGTAGGTCTTTTTAAGATCTACAATTATTATGTATGCAGTACATTAATTTAATATATTATTACTTATGGTTTACTCAGCGTAAGTCATTTAAGCGCCCCAAAAGCGTCTTTTTTCCGATTCGATTCATCATTATCGGCACTGTTATTTCGTATGTTACTTTATCTAACAAAATATGTCCTATAACCTGGCCAGATAACATAAAACAAAAAACTCTTCAGGTATAAGGAATTCTCTATGATTTCGTGGAATAGATGGCTTTATTGCTGCTATTAGTCACTTCACATTTGTTGTACATACTACATAAAGATTAGACTGGGTTGGGAATAATCCTTTCCGTAGGAAATTTAAATAATTATTATTCCAGATACACGTTTCACACGTCCTTATTAAATGAAATGACATAAGCAGGTCATTTAATTCGTGGCTAGAATTGATAATACTCAATGTTTAAATCATTTTAAATTGACGTGACTTGCATAACCAATTAGATTATATTACTTCCAAAATATGAAAAATTAACAGGATTGAAGATAACTACTTATTAGTGTCATAAAGTTAATTTTGTAAGTATCTGTAGAGAGAGATACGATCGTAGAAATATAGTCATTGCTTATAATCCACTGTATCCGTCGTTGTGTTCACTAAAGTATTCATTAAATCTGACAAATATTGCAACTCATCGCGTAACGGTGACATATAGCAAGTATATGCATGCGTAAGTATCTACGAGTATGTATTGTAGTCAGTATATAATGTACACTGTATAGTTATCTGTATATTGTTTTTGATAAAGTAAACGTTAAGGTGCCTAGTCAGGCACTCTTGTGTAAGTAGTCACTTACATATAAACTCTAAACAGTTGTGTAGTTTTAGAAGTCCTAATTCTAAAATGTTGCAGATTGCCACAAGGAATCTTTTTAAATTGTTCTACACTTGTGTATTCTTATTTAGTTTGTAAATAAGACTGGTACTTTCATATTTTACATAGTTAAAACCTTCCCATAAGTATAGGTTACCCCTGTAAAATAATAATAAAAATCTGTTGTTTAGTTTCTAAGAAAATCACGCACATACAAACAACGAACCAGAGAATCTTCCTTTTTTTGAAATAGGATAAATCAATTTTACTTATAATTGCCAAACTAGTGATTTTATAATGTTTATATGACATATTATTTCTAGTCATACAGGTCAATCATCTAATATAGATACACTTTGAAGAGGTTAGATATCTTGTTTTCGAAAAAATAAACGTAACTTTTCATTTATTTCGATTAAAGGCCAGAGGGCACCGTCGCGCCCTTATGACTGAATGCATACAGAATGGAAGCTACTTACGACGAAAAAATAAACATCTATATGTTTCTGAAAAAAACCTGAAAGTGTACGCATTTTTTAAGTGCGTTTACGCACTACGCATTACGGTTTTTTTGTATTACACACGATAAACTATATCATGCCGTCTTATTCTACAATAAAACTAACCGCAAATAAGCAGTAAAAGTTAATTTATAATGAAAGTTCACAAGTTACTGTGGTCATCAGACAGAAATATTTTGATTGGAACGGATATTTCGTATCCTGAATTATCATGTTTCATAGAAACCAAAGATTTTTAAGAACGTAATAAGTTTCCCGTTATGCCTAATTATGTTAGGGTACAAATGTGATGATATTATTTTTGTGTATGACTATTATCAATTAGTATATATTTCTAATAATATATCAGGGACAGCAAAGTGTAGGTAAAATAGTTGATGGACCCACATACAGAGCCCTTAAAATAGCTTTAAAACTTCGCTAAATGAAGTGACTCCGTTATTCGCAACAATTTTGTACAACATCACAATTAAGTACCTGATAGTATAGCGAGTTATAATAATGCCATAAACATATCTATAAAAACATAAATCATTACATTAGATAAAGGATTAATCAACTTTATGCAGGCAGATTTTCGTATATAATATTTCATTGATTACAATTTCGTTCGATAACGTTGAAATCGCTTATAAAACTAATTATCTGTATTTAGTCATAGTAATTGTTGAAGGGCAATAAGTCGATTTTAATTATATAGTTTAATTTGTTAACTAAATTAGTTAAGTAAATGATATTAATTATAAACCGCGAAGAAAACATAATAAAGAGACTTGAAACATTTATTAAATTTTCTCTTAACATCAGCGTGTAAAATAGGACCAAGGGAAAATTTAGAATAAAGTATAGACCTCCTCAACAATGACTTTTGCTTAGTAGGAAAACATTTACAGACTGGTGCTTTTATTAATTATTAATATCGGGGCGACCGCACTTTTTTCGTTGGCTCATAAAAAAGCCACCTATCTAGGAAAACTTGAATAGTAAAATATTATCTTAATAAAAAATTACACCTAAATCGCTCTTATCACATACCTAATAGTATTAAATTATTATAAACGATATATTCTTTAAATAGAAACATGACATCTGGGTATAAATATACAGCAGAACAGTCGACTAGCCTGCTACTAGATTCGTGTAAAATACATCTTACAATATTATGTAGTCTTTGCAATAGCAACGTATAATACAATAATTGTAAACCTTCGTATACTAATCAAATATGATAACGAAAAGTTTTTTAAAATCGGTTTTAAACCCAATGAATCCGGGGCAGATACATGTATGAAGAACAATATTCAGGCAGTCAAAGCCGCCGGCAGAAGGCGATGTATTCCAAGCGGTGAGCAAGTAAACTACATTAATAAATGACGCATTGATCCAGAAATTACTCGTTGATCAGTATCATTAGAAAATAACGATCCAGTCCACAGAAGCGGAGCATTTTATATGATTACCCGTGTTTAATTTATTCAATAAACTCTCCACGGCGCTGCTTCCAAAGCGTTCGTGTAGCCCTATCGTTGTTCCATTTCCCGTCCTTGCTTACAGCATGCCAGATAACTTGACGATCATATTTACTGCTCCGCTTCTCAAAATTGTAGCCTATACTAAAAATAAACCATAAAATTTCAGATATTTCTTCATGAACCTGGCTATGAAATACAAAAAAATATTCGATTCTGACTTTAACACACTCAACCGACTTATTGACTTCTGACTTTAACAACTCTTTAGCTTTATTAAATTATATAGTATAGATAAATAAAAAATAAAGTAATTCTTCTATTACATACACCCTCATAGTCAGTTACCAATATTTGCGTTATCCAGTAAGATCTATTTTTGGAACGGCGTATAAATTATCACTTATCACTGATGTTATCACTGAATATCTCAAATTTACTATACGAAGGTTCAAAAACACATTATTGTCGGCATGTGACGATGCACAGCATCTGTGAAATGGCGTTGTATACTTCCGGTTGTTTTCCACCAATCACAGCGCTTTCATCTGAAAACCTTGTTGCTCTGCAGCGCCATCTACTGAGTTAAAGTCACAGGCGACCGGTGGGGGCATTTAATCAGTCATAGCAGTCTCTTACCAGGAGCTCAGAAATGGCTACTGTGCGTCGGCAATGCTTAATAATACAAATTTTATTTTTATGTCAAATTTTCACCATTATCGGCATGTGACGATGCATAGCATCTGTGAGAGACGTATCTATAACTGCTGGTGATGCTATGTGAAATGGATGTAATAAGTATTATTAAGTTGTAATCACACCGAAAAATGACACTAGACAACGAAACTAGTAAAAAAAATCTAAACTTACTTCGATGATTCAGAATTCATAGTTTTAATACAGTACCTAACTATATTTTTTAATATAGTAAATATTATAGGATTTATAGGTAATTAATTTTATACTCAAATTTATTAAGCAATCACAATTTCATTCAAAATAATAATAAAAAATATTCAATCTTCTATTTAGAGGTATTATTAATTTATTATTTTTATGTTGCAAAAATAGTTTTATCTACACATCAAGCAAGGTCGCAATGGCAGGTAGCCAACTACCGAAATAAACAAGCGTAATGTTTGTAAACTGTAACACATGACATACATACATCATGTAGTGTGATAATGAGCTCATTTTTTAACTTTTTGTTTTACTATTTATTTATGATAATTCAAGTACACATGATTTATACTCACAAAACACTTGATACACTATTATGACATCGAATTCAAATGTTGTATTCTGCCTCTGCTATATGTAATTTTTATGACTTTTATATACTATACATGTATTCGGCAACAAATATGATTCCATTTAAAAAACTATTGTATTAACATCGCTTCACTTTAAGTTTTGTTAGTAATGGCCTCTTCAGTTCCCGTGGGAACCCTATGATTAAAGTTACAAACAATCAACCATCTGCCTTTCTCAAATCTTTTACAAACCGAGTGTCTAGAAAAAGCTAAAACGCACATCCGATACTTTTCTATTATTATTAACCTGTGCCCGCGGCTGCTATTATTTATTAAGATATCGTTGTTTTTATAAGGACTAAATATCTAAGGAGTAAAACATTTTTTTTATCAAAATCTATCCAGTAGCTTTTGCGTGATGCGAGCGCAACGGCAAACCTAAATCATTTTATTTATATAGATTTACAAAATATACTGTTTTTTTAATTCTTTATAGATTTATCGTTTTGGTCAGAATTTCACCTGATGTTATGTGACTACGTGGCCCAAGACGGTGGTAACGCGTTAATGGGAGAGGACTGGCTCTCAATTACAGCTGCCAGAGCACAGCTGACATAGCTGGCGATAGATTTACAACAACTTGAGGGTTGTAGCTATAAAGTAGAGGTTTTCGTTCACCGAAAGCTCAGGTTCATTGCAGATACTCGAACTCACGTCGATCCATGCGGTGTCCGTACTGGCTACCACTGAGCGATTATCATCATCATAATACGTTTTAAAATATCCTTGACGCTTCATGTATACTAATTCATAAAGTTTGGCATAACTAAAGAATACCATAAAGTTTCTATTATCATAAAGATAATTTCATTGTCTATGATCCCTGTTCAATGACCCTATTAAAGATATGCCTTGAATAAACCAAAGGACGGGTTTAAACTTTAAACAATGAGCTTAGCCGTGCCGGTTCATTTGACAGTCACATATTATAGTATGACAGTACGGACGCCGGAAACAGTCCCTGTACTGCGCATATACCGTTTCCGGTCAGATGCATGCTCGTCCCATACGATAATTATTATTAATACTAAATGAAAATTTAACTATGAGGTTTTTTTCATATAAATAAACTTACGAACATTAATAATCTTCTATACATATTATAAAACTATACGTCTCTCTGTCTGTCTGATTTACATGTTTTAATTCATAGCTATTTTATCTGGCCATGTTATAGGATATACTTTGTAAAATAAAGTAACACAAAATAAGCAGTGACGATAATGGTGAATCAATTCGGAAAATAGACGCATTTGGGGAGCTTAAATGGCTACTCAATTACTCAGTAAACCATACGAAATATATCAAATTAATCTTTTACATAATTGTAGATTTTAAAAACCTCTACAAAATTGTCAGCGATAGCATATATCTTTCTAAGGATCCCCCACAATAAGCATTTTTGTATTTCGTCTTTTGAATGGGGGGCAGCAGGATTCGCGCGTGCGCTTGACCGACGACATTCTGAACTCCACGCGAGCGAGGCCGCGGGCACAGCTCATTTCTTATAATTAAACCTTAATATTGGTAAAACTAAAGGTACCTTCAACAACTAAAAGAGTCTATATATCGGTAAATGCCTAAAATAATTTCAATCTTTTTATATGAAGAATACAAACAAAGAATATTTCTTATGAAAATAAATGCTGCTTTAAATTAAATGATCCTACTAAATTATTATTTTTTCGTTTTAAATATAGCTGCTTCCTAAATTAGTACTTCGTGCAACGTTTTTAATTTAATATTTCTGGCATGAGTAAATTGCACTTTGTTCATTTTTTTTCTAGCGTTTATTTTTCATACCAAGAAATATATTGTAGTAGATATATCTAAAGGTTTTATATGTTTTGTACAAATTATGTATACTTTATCCATATAATAAAACTCATTTTCAGGTTTACCGAAGTTTTTTTTATTTTATTAACGTTATACGCATTACGTATACTTTTAGGAATGTTTTATTTGTATCTTTATATATTTGTTTTCAAGCCAAAGTTTGAATGCTTCAAAATGTAATACAAAATTTAAATTTATTCTTATAATTATACAATAACCCTTATGATACGTTCAACATCTATACACTGTCAAGTTTATTGTATTATATAATAAAAACAAATTGTCAGTATTCTTAGAACTTTCTAATCCACCTATATCTCAAGCTGCTTTCCTACTGCAACCAGAAAGGGCACACAAAGGGACCGCAAGTGGGCGAATTTATCAAAACTGTAAACCCACTAATCACATAAGTTGTCGTAATCTATACTTTATTGTGTGGCAATAGACTTCAAAGCTCTGTGAAAGATACGACGGCTCCGTTTGTTTATGGACAGGTAACTGGAGAAACTGCATACATACCTTCGGAATTTGCATAATACAACAACGTATCTTTAGATAGCATTATTCACGGATTCGTAGAGAAGTAAAAGGATCAACTATTTGTAGAGGCACAGAATACAGTAAAGTCTAGCTATTTAAAAACTTGTATATTATACTTTACGATTCATACATTAAAGATTGTTTCTAAAATCTATGTCTACTAATATAATAATAATAAAGCCCATGAGATTGTTTTTTGTTTGTTTCAACGGAGTAGTCTCTAAAACTACCCATCAGATTTGAAAACATATTTTTACATCATGTTTATTGAGGAAAGTCATAGGCTATATAATATCACGCTACGACCTTAAGGAGCCGAGCAGTAACCATGAACGTCAATCAATCTTGCAAACTGTAGGAAGGACAGGAAGTAAGAACAACGATAGGCTATATATGCACATATGGGTGCGTTGCTGATGCAGTGGAGATTTGGTCGATTAATTTATAATAACAGGAGTGAAACCGAGAGGCACAGCTAGTCTAGTCGTTATCATAATGGTACAGAATAATTAATACAGATTTATATTTTTACTAATAAAATATATAAATTAATTTAGAGATGCTCTAAGGAAACCTATAATATGGTTGATTCATACAAAGCATTATGTTTTAGAATTAATATGATGCATATGAAGTATTTACGAACCGAATCTATTTGAAATCGAAATGTAAACAATAGACAAAACTCGCGTGATGTGGGTGGGTGGCTGCCGGAGTGGGTGGTTTTCTAAACTGTGTCAAGGATGGCAGGAACATTGCTGAATATTTAGTAATTACTGTATAATGATATTATCGCGACCGCGTATGTTGTCTAGCAGGAATAGCGAAAACGTCTGACCAACATCAGAATTACTAAGGATTCCTTTTCACTTTGGTGTTTAAATTTGTTATTGGGTTAATGAAGGCTTAACAATTTTAAGTCGTGTTTAAAATTCTTATGGATATAATTAAAGCTTAACAATTTTAACTCTTTCGTAGCTGCTGGCAATCTCTCTTAGATTCGAAGTACATAAAATTACTAATTTCTAGCGCAAGATATTCATTTTGTAAAAATTTTTAAATATACACAAATGGACCGGTTAATATCAATTGGAAATATTAAAAGCTAAATACAATTATTATCATAAATCGAATAACCTCATTGATGAATTATAAATTAGAATAACATTACTATTGTTAGTGGCGCGTTGCGTAAGTCTCTGCTAGATTACTCTATTATATAGTTAGGCGATCTATCAAATTTTATCTCTTTTATCTGCGCGAGAGTCGTGTGTCAGTAAAAAAATATTATCTAACGTGCGTACTTGTTTATTACTTGTCTCACATTACTAGTGCAAATGAATAAAAACTTGAAAAGTAATGTGAAACGGAAAGTGGTGTTAACGAACGCGTGCGAAATTGAGCACATTGTGTGCAGATGCTGTGGTTTAAATATGGGATATAACACTATCACGTAACTGATAGTTTAGTTACTTACAAAATTAATCATTAAGATAAATTAACGGGAAATATCCGTCTATCAGAAGTCGCATTATAATTTATCTTATTAACTTTTTTTTTGTTTAAATGTCCCAAAAATCATAATGATAATAGTATGCCGCTTGTCAATAAGTATAAAATTAATATCTTGGATATGGTAGCAAAATATTCTAAATTGCATTCTGGCAGAACCGATATCGGATGTTTCCACATGCAAGTTCATTTAAGTACTCTTTTAATAACTCTTTTCTCCGAAATCATTATTAAATCTTATTTATGCTCAATCTACTTTAAGCGTCTTGCTTGTAAGTAGGAATATTTATTACACCACGCCACTTTTATCTATTTCTAGTTCCGGACTTGGTCATACCAATCCCATCTCAAAAATCAAACCTGTATTTGACGACAATATTATGTCTGTTCTTAATTGCATTGTTTGTATTTAGTAGTCCATAGACTTATATTTACTTTATTACATTCGTTATTGATAATGTTATCTTTCTATAGTTCGTGTCATATAAAACTCATGGAACTTTTAAATAATTCTCGTTACAATCGCAAGGACTCCGGTTTACAATATCTACTTGTTACTCCTCTTTACTTATCAATGTTAACCTTCATTCGTTTCCTTTATTATTATTCATTTACACTGTAATTTGACGCAACTGTACATGTTTTCACTCTTACATTTTTGAACGATAAAATAATTTATTTTCTCTGATGTAACTTTCTTTCTTCATATACTTTTATTATTCGACTATTATCAGCTATAGCTATATATATAACTCTGCAAACGTAGTTCTGCCTTTTCCAGAAGTCAATAAGACGATCACAGCGCTACCCAACGCATGCAAGGATAGCTTTAAAACCTCAATTAATAAGTAAACACTTCCCAACTTTCATGGCGACTCTCCTATAATAATGGTCTGCGGGACGCGGGAGGGGAACATGGCCGACCAATAAACTAGTCTATTGCCGACCTTCGGCAGCAATAGATGTTTGGCCTGGCGGTTGTCGCGTTTTTATTTTTGTGACTGCTACACATGAGATTATTTTACCAAGATTGAATTACCGACGTTGCGTTTAAAAAAAGAAACAGCCAATCAGAAGTAATGCTTTGATGTGTTCCGAGTAAACTATATATTCAATATATATTACTAAATACGAATAACTTTAACCGCGTGTATATCTTACGCGTACAATTTTTGTTCAATATAGGACTGTTTTTTTTTTCACCAATTTAATAAAGACAACAGTATAATGTATGTTAATTATTATTTTTTCATTAGATATCTGTCACTGTTGGAATAACATGCATAATATATTGATCTTAAGATATAGGGTATCATCTCATGTATATCCGTGCACAACCGCCGTCCCGCGTCCCGCAAACCATCGAGAGGGTCGCGCTTACATTATGTACGTATGTTTGGAAATGGAACGTATGTTTGAATTGGAAACATGTAGTAAATTTTGTCTATATTATGCATCGGCAATAGAATAAGACAGTTATCTCAAAATTAGTTGTGTTTAAATTTGTATGTATAATAAATTTAGAAGTTAACGTGTCTAAAGTGTCAATAACTGACTTTTATTTCTCTCTACGATAGTTTGTTAGATTTATGTATGTCCCGACTCATTATCTTTAGTTGGCAGTAATAGTTTATTTGACATATATTTCATCAATGTATTTGAAATCTTATATTAATTTCAAAATATATATGCTTAGAGTCTGTTTAAGATCAGTTAAGATTCTTATTACCTAGATCTCCTTCGTCTATCTCTTATTAGTTCTTTTTGATCATATTTTTAGTGTTAAGATGATGAAGATGTTGCGAATTTTGTTAACCTGTTTCTAATAAAAATACAAACTATAAACGAAATTGCATTTCAGAACAACATTTCCACATGAAAATTTCCGTAAATTTTTGCAATTGATCTAAATATAACTCGGGACTGGGGGTAACGTTCGCCATCTGGGGCATAAATAAGTATTATAGGAAAGCAATTGGTATAGTTTTTAGGGCGCAAAGATCTCCGTACGTCACACGTGCAAACCAGATCTAGAACAGATATAAATTCACTATTAGTCTAGTAATTATAACTTGGGATGTGAAGATGTATATGTAGTCTGTGAAGTTTTATGTCGACGAATGTATCATTTAACCAGCAGCTGTATTTGAGATATTAGGATAAGAAAAGATAAAGAGTGATTAAATTTCCATTTTATTAAATGACAAACTTTTCGCTCGCGTAAACTATAAAGATTTGTACACAATAAAATATAGTCTATAACGTAACCGATGTAGATTTCACTGATGTGAAAGAATTTTTAGAATCGGATCTTAGTAGTTCTAGAGATTACCTCCTTGTTTCACAAACATATTCACCCACTTTACTTCTTTATAATAGTAGTATAGATAATAGTCGCATTTAGTTCTGAGAAGTTGAAAGCAGCGTTAGAAGCCGACCATAATAAACATATGTATTCATCTGAACGCATGGTCATTAAAGAAAAACTGAATAATTATTAAGTAGAAACGCAATAAAATTATCATTTACATTTGTAGATAAAATGCTTAATGCTAGGATTTTTTTAGTATATCTTGTAAATTTAAATTGTGTTTTACCGGTTTTTTATATCATTTCAACTAGTTGGGCTCGCGGCTCCGCTCGCGTGTGTTACAGAATGCTGTCGGTCGAGCGCACATGCGAATTTTAGTGCCCCAAAAATGCTCATCGTGGGTGATCCTTAGGAGATAAACATATGCTATCACTGACTTTTTTTTAGGTTTTTTCAAGATCTACAATTATGTAGTAGATTAATTTGATATATCTCGTATGGTTTACTCAGCGTAAGCCATTTAAGCGCCCCAAAGGCGTTTTTTTTTCGAATTGATTCACCATTATTTTCACGGCTAATTTCGTATGTTACTTTATCTAAAAAAATATCATATAAGCTGTCCCGATAATATAGCTATGAATTATAAAAAGAACCATGTAAATCGGATAAGTGGTTTTCTCGTGAAAATAACATAAACGGACAGACAGACAGAGTGACGTTGAGTTTTGTAATATGTATAGATAACACTAATTATAATAAGTTTTGTTGAATTAACATTAATGTAATATTCATTTTTTAATAATATCAAAAATTAATTGATTTATATTTTCTAGATAAAACATAATAAAAGTAGTATTGAATTTCATTTTACGAGCATTGATTACACTTGTCATCGTCAGTAACCTCATTGGAACCTTGAACCTGAATGAGGTCGTATTGCATTGTTTTTGAGAGAGATCCACGCGGAAAAATTATGTAAGTGGGCTCACAATTATTTTGTCATTTGCACCGACCAAGGTGATTGTTTATGAATACGTAATATTTGTTATCTTAATTTAGATAAATGAGTGTGCAAAAAATAATGAGTTGTGGAAGGAAGCCTTACTATTATTATCTTAGATGCCAATTAAAAAAATATAGTTACATATATATTACTTTATGAAATAAAATAAAAATGACAGAAAGTCCTTAGTATTCACATTATATCCTCTTTATTACTCAAGCCCGGTAAAGCTGTAAAAGCCGTAAAGGCTCCAGGGCCCCTCAGGCTAACAGTGTAGTCAGTTCGAAAAAAAAAAAAAAAAATCTTTATTACTTGAAAATCTTAAACCGGTATAGGGCGTTGGACAACTGTTAGCAGTACATTTATGCGGAGCTTAGTAATCCCACTACTGCACCCCACTCTGTCAAATGCTTCCCTCCTGTGTGAATAACGGGGAATATAAAAGAAATATTCGGTTTGCGTGTCTAGCGTCTATAGGACTGACTTGAAAATACCGCTAGAATAAGTAAGCACTACAAGGATATTTAAAAAAAACATCGAATATTATAAGACGAACAATCATAGGTCGTTTACACAATTATCTAAACGATGTTAGTGTCGTAGTTTAAAATTTTTTTAGTCACTTCATTTTAAGTGAATATTGTTAATTGCTTACTGAACTATGATGATCAAATAAAATATATAAAGTGTTTTGACGTATTTTAAAACCAATAAATACATAACCAGAGACATTTTATAAGTATCTTTAAATATTAAATACAAAACTACAAATATTGGCTCAAAATTGGGACTAAAGAGTATTTTTTTCAGTTTTCCTTTTAATCCAATACTGATTGCTTTATTATTTATCAGAAAAGCTTTATAGTGTGCAGCACTGAGCACATACTTGTAAATAAAATTGCATAAACATAATTGCATACATTAACATGTGTAAACTTGTATATATGATCTGAATATTAGGAATTTTTAACAATTTCTTTTACCAGTCCAACAATAATATTTGTTAACTAATTTTGTAGTTTGTTACGGTTATAAAAAACAAATTGAATGTATGAGATCTCATTGTTCTCTCAATTGTTTCGTTGTATAATAGCACCGTAGGCTCTCTTGGTTATGTTAGAGTTACTCTGAGAACTCTAGAGATAATAAAACAGAAGTATAACCTAATTTAGTTCAAGATTCCTACGTAATCATCATCACATTCAGCGAAATGAGTTACACTGCCACACAAAGTCTACGAAACTAACACTGAAATAAAGTATAGCACCACCAAGTCCGTCACGTTTATCTTTATTATCATCACCAATTTTTAGCATACTCTATAGAAGTTAAAACAGTAGGTCTGACCAAAGATTATTCCGGCCAAATTTAAAATTCATTTTGTTTTCAGTGCTACTAAAATCTTTGGTATTGGCTTTATACATGAATATTCTCAATTAATATTTATCAAAGTCAAAAATCATCATCAACAACATTATCTGAAATAATTTTAAATGTGTCCTAAATAAACGAATTAACTAAATTGATCGTTTTAAATTATTCTTATACTCTGGTATTACTTGTACCTAGTACTTACGGACCGCCGCATATACTCAAAGTAATCTTTGATGATAGAGGTCATTGAATTCATGTTTAAATTGCTACCATATCCATATGGCATTAACATCCGGCGAAGCTGGTCAAAGGGTTATTTTATAAACAAGACAGCATCAATCTAATAATGCCTTTCTTTATAAACAATCAAGTTTCACGCTACTGATTCTACGTGTAATATTTGTAAGATCGTTACAGTTATAGATATATTTACATTACTGCACAGTTTAAATTATAACTTCACAGTTTCTGTAAACCGTTAAATAGAATTTGTAATATTATGCAATTCACACCTTATTGTGTGAATTTCACCATATCGGATAAAAACATTCATTTAAATTTGTATAACTTTTGATTATACAATTCGATTTACTTATAGATTTTTTTAACTATAATATTATTCAACTTCAGCTATTTAATTGTATAATTTTATAGTTATAAATTATACTAACTATCCTACTATATTCACAAATATAACTGAAGTAGGTTTTCGATCGTTTGTATAATTTTTTAATGCATAATTTACATTATATACATTCAAGTAATGATAGTGGCTTTATCTAGATGCAGTTCGGGTGCACCTAGCTGACTGCAGGTGCGTGAATCGGTTAAAACTTGTCTTCTACGCACTTTATGGCATTCTAGTTTTATATTATTTATAGTCATAATTTTTCTTTCAATACTCTTTCATTCAAATTCTTGTTTACTCTTTATGAGATCGCTTCCACTATTTACTGTCTGCCATCTGCTACTATCAGAACTAATCATAGTACTCTTTCATCCGTTAAATTAAGAGATGTAGTCAGACCGGGGGAGCTTATGAAAGGGGTTATTGCCTTTGAACTAACCATCAGCCGGCTGTGCATATGTGCAGGGAGCGAATAAAGTTTATTTGTATGGCGCAGTGGCTTCGGCCGGCTGATAATCATGACTATGCCGTGTCAATGGGTGGGGCGCGCCGACCGACCGCTCGCCGCACTGGTTAGTGCTCTGCGCGATACTCTACTGATGTCACGTAACTGTACCGACTCTAAAAACATTTAGTATCGACTCGATAACATTTCGGGTGATGATTACGCTGTTAAATTCAAAACGAAATCAGTTATCGCTCCTTCACATTTATTACTCTTTCGCAAAGGATGTCAAAGACACCATTGAAAATTTTTAATCGACTTCGTAGAAGTCATTTTTTGCCCGATATTTTAATTCTTGTGTACGACGATAGCTAAAGTACTTTTGTAAAAAACAGTTTCGAATTAATTCTCATGAGTGTTGAAAGCTGAAGTGTTGAAAAATGTGACATACACACTAAGTTGGTGAAAACAGTCGGTGATATTACGTGAATTGTGGTTTCATGGTGGTGTCAATATTATTGAGAATTGCAATAACTGTCGCCTAAACAATTGTGCCATCGGGACATCTAGATTTATCTTTTACTATTTTAAATGTAATTGTATGCGAAAGTTATATTAATAAGGTTTAGTTAATGTGTTTTAAAGATTCTGTGAAGTGTAATGTTGGAGTAAAACCAAGATAACGAAAACGTTTATTGACCGGAATTTAAATGTTTAAATCGGGCCTATTTAGCCGATCGAAAGGCACAATGGGTGAGCCTGTTGAAGTGGAGGACAGTTTGGAGCTCGAGTATGATATGTGGGACGGACAATTTGATTTCGTGGGGCCTCAAGAGTCTCCGCCGGACGTTCGGGGTCGGATAACCTCAGACGCCAGCCTCACCGAGGACCTATTTACCGGGGGACCTCTAACCCCTCATCTCAGCAACGGTTTAAATGGTGGGAAGAAGACTGCCGCTCATCAGTGGTGCGATAATTTGTCTGACCAAGTGAGATTCGTTTCTTTAATATTTATAGTAACATTCATATTACGACACAAACTTTAAATACTTAAAATTACAATTTAAGATCATCGCTGCATTTCTGACAAAAACACGGTGTATCGTCATGCCTTGTAACTTTTAGATAGAAACAAATTTAACTTCGTGGGAAACAAGTTGCATATGCACATTTTTTATTCGGTACATATGGACAGACAAAGGCATCTATATATTATTCTATGTGGAGTTCTTCTGGTTACGTGTATTTAGTTGGCATGACAAATTCGTATAAGTAAGGTAATTTTGTTACCTTTGCGAATACTTTAGAGCAGAGCTGCCCAAACTCAGGCCAGATAGTCGCCCCCCCAATGTCAGTGGTCAGCTACAGCCACGCGATGGGTTCCTGCTTTATCATTTTTCTGATCACTCTTAAACTTTGTTTATTGTTTATATCTTTTTATAGTTGAATTTATCAAAACTGTAAGCACTAGGTAGCCACCAGCTGACATGGAAACGAAGTTATAGCCCACTTTCAAAAAGAATGGACAGAATTGCCTTAGGGTAACTTCTACGTCATAATAGCGCACACATACGCATTTGCGCAGTATTATTCATATTTTTGTGAATAATAAGGAATTAATATCGTTCAATATTATATGTACGAAATGAAACCTACTTACATCATAGAATAACGTCAAAGAGATATAGGGAGAATTATTGTTTCCAATAATTTTCCTTAATACTTGACTCATATATGCATTACTCACTATTGTTAAATTAATTAAAATATGTATATATTGACTTATACATTTAGTAAATTGTTCGAAATCAAATTATGTGTTATTAATATTATGATAATTGTTTCTTTCTTAGTTCCTCTATACTTCTATAAGTTATTTCTATTTACATAGTAATAGTTTTTGCCTGAGACTTCATTCCTGTTGTCTTCAAAATGAAACGACTCGTGCTCCACCTATTGTAAACTGTATGTACTTATATAGAACGTGGGTCGTGCGCGTAACAACTGACCTAACTTTCATCGAAATAGGATGAGTACTTTAGGAATACATCGATTTTAAAATTAATAAAATCAATAAAAATAATGTAACAAAGAATAAAAGCACCATAAGTACATTTACAGATTATAGAAGATTTATTGAAATCAATGACAAGAACTAATGAATCCAAAATGCAAGAAAGAAAATAAGCCCAGTAACTTATCTCTCTTTGTAATAGAACTTTAACATCTCTTAGGAAATACTCTCATTTTATTAGACTCGTGTTACAAGTGTATCGAAATACGGTTATTGCTAAATTAAATTTCATTATCGAACTGTAGGAAGGTTTAATATTTAATTGAACGGCGTCTTAAAACTACATTGATTCTTTTTGTAGAAGCTGCATTCAAAGAGATTGATTAACACTTCAGTGATGGACAAAAACACGGCTCTGATAGTAGTTGCGTATATACTCGTATATACGTTGAATAGAAAACTGGTGTCGTCTTTTTTTTACAATGGAATCGAAGAGCAGACGCCATTTCTCGACCCGCTCGTGCCATCGCGGCCTTTAATTCGTTCAATGTTGTCACGCGATACTTATCATGCATCATTTTCATCGATCAAACTATGTATTCACGTAACTGCTACATAACATAACTGAAACATTATTATATAACTGTCAGCCCTTTCTCCGATCGGATTAATAAGTAAACCCCTGAGAATATTAATAAAATACATCATAGTATTGTTTAGGTACCTATATATTTAATACTTATTATTATATAGATGTAAGTTAATTTGTTTGCAGGAGGTAATCACTGCAAAAACTGATACGATACAATTATTATTTTTCACTAATTAAAAACTGTATCTATTAGCCCTGAGTGATATAGGCTGTATTTTACTCTTATTAAACTTAATAATATTATAATTATCGCTTACGAAGTCGCAGGCAGTTGCTAGTAATATATAATGTTTTAATATTCCAAATTGTTCGTAGAATATAAAAAACATTGATTCATAATTATTGTAATTCGTAATTCGAATGTTAATTGCACCCTCGTTTGAGCGTCGAGGGAGCTTTGATATACGAGTACTACTCGTTATCGATCGACACCAAAATTAATATGTATTTAACGTTTAGTTTTAGGGATGTGAGTATAGGGGATGCAAATTCTTGGCCTGTTAAATAGAATATTAGTATTACTTTTTATAATGAGCCAGAGGTTCTTGATACTTTTTTGAGAAAATAAATATGTTTTGAAAACTAGAAGATAATGGACTGTTATTATCAAAAAACTAAATTGAATAACATTTACTTTACATTTGCGCTACAAGTAAATATCAGTAGGTTCTTTACCTTTGGAAACTGAGTACAAAATAACCGATAAGAGTCTTTCAGCTCGTTTATCAAGATACATACGAGCATATATGGTGTTGCAATTTATACTAACTTTTTATAGAAATGTTAATATCTAATCTTTGATTTAAAATATTATCTACTAAAAAAGGTCTTCCTTTATTATTAAACAATTTTAAAAGCAAAATTTAACAATAACATCCAAAATACTTCTTTCTGTTGTCCATTCCATTATATTAAAAATTTGACAGCATGATATTTGAAATTGTTGTACTCGCGTAGATGAATTTTTCATGGAACTTTTAATTTATTTGAGACTTTAGCATGTCATAAAAAATTTGTCGCGGCGGCTTTAATTAGCTGCCCATAATTAATCAATACTTTTACTATATTGAAAGTGAATCTATTAAAACTCATACGTGTGCATTCTGTTGAACAAAAGCCAGTTAATTTTTTAACTTCATGAACTGTTTTCATTTTTAACCACTGAACTAGAATTTCTTTAATACTATCGTAATATTTTATAACAATTTCCAATATAATACGTAAAGTACATTTTTATTTATTTAAAGGGGATTTAAATATGTATAAATTTGTTTTTTGATCAATTTAAACCATTCAAATATTATCGAAGCACTATTAGAAGACAAATTCAACATTAATATACACAGTTTCTCTTTTTAGAATAATGAAACACTAAGGCTATTTAGTATTGAACAATTTTCCACAAAGTGGAGAATAGAACGGCCTCTCATGAAGCCCCAGGTTGCAGCTTACGGTTCAATTTATATTTACTTTGTACTTTAATGGGAATAAAAAGAAACGGTAAGGAAAGAAATTAATATTATAAAATTTTATAGTAAACTAGCTGTGCCCGCGGCTCCGCTCGCGTGGACTACTATAAAAAGATTTTTTATTTTATGCACGGAACTATTTTTCTAAAATAAAAGTAGCCTAAGTTATTCCTTGTTTCATCAGCTATCTGCCAGTGAAAATCTCGTCAAAATCGGTCCAACCGTTTCGGAGATTACCCTGAACAAGCAGACGGAAAGAAAAATAAATTGGGGTTTTAGTTATAGGTATCATGTATCATATGCATTTAGTAAAAACCTTTTATTTTGTCATTACAAACAGACACTTGAATTTTATTATATGTATAGATTAAAGGTTTTTGTGACAGTCATTGATAAATATTGCTTCTATATTTATGTCCTAGGATACAATGCAGCAATTTTTTGAGCCGTTATAAAAAAAAAGTTTACTTACATTTTTTTTCTGCAAATAAAACATTGCTATGAAGTGTTATAATAAACGTTTCCTCGCACCGTATCAGTATATTAGAGAACATTGTAACAATTAAAACGGCTCGCAGGCCACACATTGTTGACAATTTTAGGCTCCCGACTTATCCATTAGCATCGTTAGTTACGATACTATTTTCAATTAAAATAGAATATTAGCATTACTAAAATGAAGTACTGTAATTATTCGTACGATCATTAATGCACACCTTGTTTTATAGATCTTAATTAGATTATTATTTTGGTATGGGCACGTGAGGAGGGCAAAATGTCGTGAGCAGGGTTTTAGGTATGAATGTCGATGGCTATAAGAGTAGGGGAAGACCAAAGAAACGATGGATGAACACTGTGAATGATTAGAAAGGGAGTGACTACCGAGATGTCGACTAATAGAGAAGTATGGAAAAAGAAGACATGTCTCGCCTACCCCAAATAAATTGGGATAAGGGCAGGAGAATGATGAATTATGTTATTAAAATAGGTTGTCTCTTTAAACACAACATAGTATATACTACTTATTACATTTATGTAAAATCAATAAGGTTTTCTACTAAAGCGAGTAAACACAAGATCGCCACTAAACAGGTAACATTCCAAACTATAGATGTGCAATATACGAGTATATACTTAGCCGACCACTTTAACATTTTAAAAGGTATAAACTGTATAAGCCTTGTAGTCCGTTTCAAAGGAGTGTCTACAAAATTCTACCTAAAATTATCTGGAACATAGGTATTTATAATTCTATTGTTAAAAAGTCAATATGTACATAGAATTTAGACTTACATGTTTAACATAGAGCGCGGTCAACGTGGTGATCACATGGAATAAAAATATTTCGGATTGGAATCACGATTTTTTTGACTTTAAAGCATTTTACTGTCAGTTAAGTAACTCCTTCCCTGTATAAACTCAGCTTATTCATTCAATAAATCTACTTGCAAGGTTGGAGATTCTTAAAATCAAAGGCTATATTAATATAACTGGCTATATTTAGGTCAAACTGGCGTGCAAAAATCTCGGTATACTGAACAAAGAGACGTGGTACTTCACACCGTGGTAAAGACTGCTTTTGTATAAATCGCAAATACGGCCTCATATGGAGTACCACTCTCACCTCTGAGCGGAAACAAGCGATACAAGCTTGGGCCATTTGACGCGGCTCAAAGACGTGCTGTGAGAATTATTGACGACCCCAAACTCACTAGCGGTATCGAACCTTTAAATCTAAGCTTCGTCTCCTGTGTGTTTTCCACTATAGTACCGGTCAACGTTGACAAGGAGTTCATCCTCACACCCTGGAGCTTGAATGGTCGCGGACAGTCCGGTTTCAGAGGAGTTTCCTTCCGCGAATGCTGCAAATATGGAATGAACTTCCAACTGAGGTTTTTGCATTGGACTACAATATGGGTTTTTTCAAGAGGAGAGTCACAGGTTTTAAAGGTTTAAAAGGTTATACGCGCATGTGATGCTCCTGGTATTGCAAAGGTCCATAGGCTGCAGTGATCTCTTACCATCAGGCGGACCGCACGCTTGTTAGCCAACGTCGTGGTATTAAAAAACCCTTTGTTTTTTAACCTTCATTAAAATAGGTATCTTTATGAAGTCGCACGGAACTGACTGAGAAAAATGTAGTATTACTCCATTTGTGTACAATAGTAATTATACGTTTTAATTATTTACCACAGTATTGCAATGAATTGACCAAGTGTATCGAGTTTAATTGAACACAGGTGTCCTGCAGTTTTCCTTCCTACTTTTTTAAACATCCTATCATCCCATAAACATGATTCGAATAATATAGAAAAGTAAAATATTATGTAGTTTATTATCTTATTTTAATCGTTTTTTTTTTTGAGCTTTAACATATTATTATTCAATTTAAAATCAATGAGAAGTATTTCTTCTCCTAAGTTAATTCTCCTTCCATCTGTATATATATGAAAATGTATGTTTGTATGAATGCTCCTTATGGAATGCAAAACAACTAAAGCGATTTTGATGACATTTGCAGACAATTCTCATATTAACCCAGCGGGTGATCCTATAATTTAAAATGTGTTAGTATTATTTAATTTGTTATTCCCAGGATAGACAACTCTTAAATATTTTTTGTTTTCTTTTTCGTTTACTAGATACTGGTTTTTCTTTCTATTGCATTATCGTTAAGATGAATCAGTATCAAGGCATTATGACAAATTGATGAAATAACTATTAAGATTTATTTCCAATTCATTTACTTAATGGATCTCAGCCAGTGTGTGATTTACCGTTTGTAAACTATTCTGTGACGTAAACAGATGTAACGTTTATTTCCTTTTTATTGCACAATTGTTTAGTTTACAATTCTTAACCGAAATACTATAACTAACTACTACTACTAACAAACAAAACTAAAACCAGAAGAGTTTACGTTTCTTTTTATCTTTTCGATCAGAATCGGGCAGTATTTTTTTTATCGTTATAGGTTTGGGGTAGTGGCCACAATCGTACCTGATGTTAAGTGACGATGTGGCCCAAGATGATAACACGCTATACCTAGTGAAAGACTGGCTCTCAAGTGCAGCTGCCGGATCACACCTATTGGTGCTTGGCGTGGTAGGTAACTTGGTAATTTGAGGGTGGTAGCTAGCCAGGCGGACATTTGAAAAAGCCCTACCACCATGCTTCATCGAAAGCTCAGGCTCATTACAGGGATTCGAACTCACGTCAATCGACGCGAAATCGTTCACGCTACCACTAAGACATCATAGCTTATTTGGTATAATAATATTTATTTAAATGAGCGATAGTAGAAAAAAATGTTCACATATCCCAATCTGAAGAAGGTCAATAAAAGTAATTCATTAATCTTTGATTGCTAAAGCTCTTGTGTTCTAATGGATTACAAATACTAGAGGCATGTTTACCATCAGTGCCTAGCTTCGGAGCGGTTTGATTTCGTGATCAGTTAATGCATACTCAGTAACATATATTAATATAATAGTATTTTCTACCTCGCCCTTCGTTATCCATGTCAAGTAGATACCTTGTGGTATTTATGATAATTATGTTCCGACTAACTGAACAGATATTTAGTTAAGAAACGTTAGCAGATTGTCAGATGTCATTGACACCGGAAGTAATTTTATAGGAAATGCTGTTCTATTCACTCATATGTAAGCAGATGGTTTCATCTCGACTGACCCACTGTCATACATACATTTAACGGCTTTGCGGTTCTCTGTTACAAGTTATAATAGTATGTATATTATAGATCGTTTAATACTGCGATTATAACATATGCAATAAAACTATTCATTTTCTAATTTTGTACTAGCTCTGCCCCATAGTTTCATCTGTGTTACGAGTAAGTTTATTCGACCAATTCTCTACCGCGCCGCAAACGCACGCGGGCCGTGTAACCTATCATTGTTCTCACTTTTTTTTAATACTAACCAGGTAAAATGACTGTACATCATCTGATGGTAAGTACGGTACACTCCACAAACAACGACGACCGTAAGTGACACAAATTTCATCGGCAGTCGTCGTCATGCCGGCCTACTGAAATGCGTCGTTTGAAGGACCCTATATCACAGGAAGGTGGGAACACAATTGCAGGACATGCCCCTAACCATCTCGAAGAGTATTGAGATTTTGGGTGTCAACGTCTCCAGCGACGTCCAATTCCGTAGCCACTTGGGAGACAAGGTCAAGCTGGCATCTAAAAAACTCGGTGTGCTGAAAAGTGCACAGCGGCACTTCTCTCTGGGGCAAAGACTGCAATTGTACAAAGCGCAAGTTCGACCCCATATGGAGTACTGCTGTCACCTCTGTGCAGGAGCACCTAGATATCAGCTTGGGCCATTTTACTCGGTGCAAAGACGAGCTGTGAGAATCGTTGACAATCCCAAACTCACGAACGGTACCAAACCCTGGTAGGAGAGACCTTGCCTACTTGTGCGTATTCTACCGTTTATATAATGAGTTCATCCTCACGCTTTGGGAACCTAAATGGTCGCAGACAGTCTGGTTCCAGTGGAATTTCCTTCCACAAACGCTCCGGATGTGGAATGAGCTCCCGCTGAGGTTTTCTCAGGGAAGTACAGTATGGGGTTTTTCAAAAAGAGAGTAACTAGATTTTTAAAGGATCGGCAACGTGCGTGTGATGCTTCTGGTGTTGTAAGCGTCCATAGGCTGCGGTGACCGCTTACGATCAGTTATAAAAAAAATTGTCATGGTTATCGCTCCGTTCCTTGAGGTCGTAGCGTGAATAGCCTATAACCTTTCTTAATAAATAGACTATAAATTATAAAACAATTTTTCAAATCTGACTGGTAGCACCAGAGATTCAGACAAACAAACAAAAAATATTACCTTGAGATTTATTATAATAGTATAGATGTGAACTGAATCTGCAGTTGCTTCATGAGCATAGTCAGGATTTTAGCCAGATGGGGGCAGGCAAAGAAAATTCCAAAAACAACAACGACTGTCGGCGACAGATTCCATCGACAGTAATAGCCGTCCTGCCGGCCTGCTGAAATGCCTTTTCACACATCGTTTGAGGGGCCCAAAATCATAGGAAGGAGCGAAAACGTTAAGGACTGTTACATTTCCGCACGGATACTACACGATTACCAACACCTTGCATGGAACAGTTGCCCGTACCTTGCTACGTCCATGTGTTGCGATATCGTATCTCTAAATAGCTATTCCTTTAGCTGCTGAGTGAACAATGAATTACACCTGGTAATCAATCGAAGCTAAAAATGAGTAGATGAATATTTATAATACATAGGTAGGTAAAACA
This sequence comes from Saturnia pavonia, assembly GCA_947532125.1. Classification (NCBI taxonomy): domain Eukaryota; kingdom Metazoa; phylum Arthropoda; class Insecta; order Lepidoptera; family Saturniidae; genus Saturnia; species Saturnia pavonia. Next base: position 5,405,445 of record OX383907.1, on the reverse strand, counting down.
CAAAAAATCAATACATACTTCATTACGGATAAAGAAATATTGATACATAGAATAGTGGGTACTATTCAAAGTCCACCCCCATTCCATCGCGACGATTCACTACTTGCATACAATACGTTATATTTTAAGTGGGACAATTAGCAATTATGCATGATGCGCATTGACCCATGTACTTATTAGATACTGGAATTTGGTTCACTTTATACGCAGTTATTCGACGAACTAAGTGTTCAAATCTTACGGTCTTTATATTATATAGAAAAAAATATATAAAAAAGAGCCCATCAACTGTTTTTGTTCAATCGAGTTTCAAATGTTCGTATGAAAATTCAAAAAGTGGGCTAGCTTTTCCAATAAGTTACATAATATTTACTGAATAAATATTGTAAAACTTAAGTATGAGATTTTGTAAAAATATATCGAGTTTTACTTGAATTTTATTCGAGCTGTCCGATAGACGCAATGTACTTTCGTCCATCCGATAATCACCAAGGTCCAAGTAAAACATATACTTTTTTACAAAAAGTATACTTATTACAAATTACTGAGATTATTGAACTTATTATATTTATTGGGCTTATTAATTGTTGGACTTAACATTAAAAAATGAACGGCTCATATATTGAACAATGAAAATGATTTAGCCGAATATAATATATTTTTTATTTAATGCCTTTATCATCTTATCTTCATACCATATTGAAAAGAATTAGAATTAAAACAGTAAATATGCAAAAAATATGAAAGCATAAATAGACATTATTTTATATTTTGTGACAAAGTAAACTGAATTTAAATTAAATCAAACTTAAGTAAATAGCATGTTAGGCAACAATATAACAACTCTCAACAACTAAACAAGTACAAAAGCGAGTCCTTACAAGTTTAACCGATTGTAGAAAGTGTTGAGTGAAACTTAAGATATATAAACAAACTTCTATGTCTATACACCTAAGCAGAAACAATGTGTTACCCTGAACCACTGTCTACATCTAAACTCATCATAACGAAGTTATCTTACGATATCATAATAGTATACTTGTTAAAACTGACTACACAAAACATTCTTACAGATATCTTTGATTTGCGGTTCCTTTATCTTAATTTTTCTACTCTCTTACATAAAAGGACTGTGGAAAGGACATACCAAATTCGTTTTTGGTATTTATAACATCTGTCAATGATATAAATAATATTTTATATACTAATAATAACAATAGATATTTTTTGACAGGGTCATAACAGTTTGCAGTGTATGGTTATAGGTTTTTCTGGGCCTGGATGGCAGGACATAACAACTGTCTCCCTGGATCGCGACCATCATACACCAGGTGTAACATCCGTCCCAGTGACCCTCTTTTGGTTTGTAGCATTTTGGGATCAGCCAGTGTATATCCAGCTGTCGAGAGGTTACACATCAGTGATGGACTGTCGATTTCTAGGTGTGCTACTGCACACTACTGCAAAGTTACTTGTACTTTGCAATGCTACTATGAAAAAAATGGAGCGATGTTTAGTCACTAATAAAGATCAGTAGAGACTAAACGCGTTGCTTATTGCACTCCCACAGACTTCATTGCAATACTTAACCATTTAACTACAGAAGGAAACGTAGGCCACCAATTTATATGATTCACATTATGTCTACTATTTGTCTGTGTATATTTTTATACACTACATAAATAGCAAGGGATGTAGCGAGACAATTTTGTCCAATAAGAATACATCGCCTGAAGTAACAAACTATGGAAAGTTGCAAGACGACTCGACTGAACCAAGAAAATGTACACTCGAGGAAGTCACGAGCGCTCACTTACTGTGTATAAAATTTAAGTGCTTATTGATTGCACTTAACGATTATAATCATGTTTTACTTATCGGTGACTGAAATAAATAACGATATGAATCTTTCTAATAATCGATATCAGTATTTTATTTCACAGTACAACATTAGTGTTAGCAATAATATTTAATAACTACAAGTATAAAATCAATTCTCAGTTGTTAACAAAATATTGAGCACGCATACCCAATTTTTTTGGATATATTGCATGCCAACCACCAGACAGCCTTGAAATATTAATAACGATTGGTAAATTTAAGGGTAGAAGATCCTGATGGAGGTAGCCTTCTAGATGGAATAATTAATTATTATTAACCATTTCCAATCATAATACGGAGCAATGCGCGGCGCAGAAGACTGCGCGATCTCGTAAGCTATCTTGTCTATAACAATAACTTTAATTGAACATCACGGTACAATCCTCAACACAGAGGGATCTAGTGTATTGATGGGTTTACTAGTTTCAGATAGTCTAAAATGTTTGTAATAAACCTTATCTAGACTAATCGATATATAGATATCGATTCTTCTATATTAATAATCTGATGAAATAAAGTTTGTGAATATGTTGCAACGAGGTATACATAATGTTTGTTTACTTTTGCCTGCCTGCCTGCCTGCACCTAAACAAAATGCTGTCTACATTCTTGTTAGTGTTCCATTTTTGAAGAAATAGTGTTAGGCTATATTCAAATAACCTAAGCACAATACCGATTTATCGAACAATAAGTTTAGGGACCAAGTTTTACTGTCTAAAACTGTCTAGAGCCTAAATTGAGTAAAGTACTTTTCATTTCATTTTGATTAAATGTTATAATTACTATATGTTTGTCTGCAAAATAATAATCAATATATTATAAAAAATAGGTACTAGTATTTGTTTAATAAAATGTTTAGTAGTCAAGCATACATTGGTATGCTTATAATACATTGGTAATATTGACATAAATAATGAAGGATGATCTCAGACATTGGACATTCGGATAAACAGTACCGATAACTATTCATACATTTCTGTTCATACGTCGGGACTTAATTTGTTATGAGGTTATCATAACAGTTAACCTCAGTGGTATGTTATTTAAATACGAGATTTTATACATTACCAGCAACCACCTACAGCTAAGCACGTTTAATTACAATATTGTAACATTTAATAACATTAAAATTTAATGCCCATATCCAATGATATTATAACTAGCTGTGCTCGCGGCTCCGCCCGCGTTGATTACAGAATGCCGTCGGTATTCACGCGCATATCGTGCTGCCTCCGCAGAAAAGACAAAAATGCTTATTGTTGGTGATCCTTAGAAAATAGATATATGCTATCGCTGACTTTTTTGTAGATATTTTTAAGATCTGCAATAATGTAGAACATTAATTTAATATGTCTCGTATGGTTTAGTCAGCTTAAGCTATAAAAGCGCCCCAAGTGCGTTTTTTTTTCTAAATTGATTCATCATTATTGTGTTATTGCTTATTTCGTACGTTACTTTACATTACAAAATATATCGTATAACCTGACCAGATAACATAGCTATGAACTAAAATAAAACACATGTAAATCGAACAACTGGTTTTCGCGTGAAAATAACATAAATATCTATCTTGTAAGGGTAATCCACATTAAGCATTTTTGTCTTCCGTCTTTTGAGCATAGCTAGTTATATAAATCACAAATGATCATTTTGATATATTTTAGATCAAAACGTAATTACTATATACTATATAGTAGTTAGTGGTCATGTAACCAGAAGACTATTAAGTATGAACGTGGACGGATATAGGTGTAGAGGGAAATATATAGGGATATAGGTGTAAATGGATGAATCGTGTGAGGAATGATACGTGTGTTAAAGAGGTCAATACTGAGATGACAGCTGATAGAGAACAAGAATTACACGAACACTACAATTTTTCTATTAATCCATCTCACCTATAATAGCCAATTCAGATTTCATATGTATTTCTGTCTTCTTTATTCTTCATATGTAGGTTTAATTGCAATTAATCTTATAATTAGAGTTTATAAATTATATTCATAGATTTCATTTACACCATAGTCCGTTCGATATATTATTAAGAACTGTTGTTGAACGTGTACCTATCAACAACAGTAGTGAAATAAAATGTTTTCGCTTTCACTTATATTCGTTCCGACCCGTACTTAATTAGTTATTACGTGTAAGTACTGTCAAGTTATTATTGCTCCATAGAATGTAGAACATAGAACAATTATACTTTAAATTCTGTTAGAAGATTATCTTTTAAGTTTATAATTTACAAGCAATATCCCAAGTATATAAAAAAACGATGGACTTCTACTACCAGTACCTAAATGCAATTTAATAATATAATTAGTTGCATTCCATTTTGTTCAGATAAATTTCGTTTACCGAGATTATAAGTTCCTACGGTTCATTGCCATCGATTTTAAGACATTTGCTGTACTATGTTTATACAATTATGTAATATTAACGAATGACAATTTAATTCAACGTTTTAAATTGTAATTGACGGTGCGGCTAATAGTTTCTTATAATTTGCATTAAAGTATGTTTTTACATAGTTTGATTGTTTATTAACTTAAACAAAAACCTCAGTATATATTTAAACATCAATATTATCTTAACGCTAGAAGTTATTATTCAATCTAAAACAAATAACTATATACATCTACATTGATATTTTATAATAGGAGCTTAAATATGAAATTGCCGTTTTATATAGAAATAAACTTTTTTTAAGTATATTTTTAATTAGTCGTAGATTGCCCATGCACTCTTGCCATTTTAATCGAAGTTCACTGATGCTTCTTATATAGAAATCCTGGAGACGGGAATGGATGAATTCTTTTAACCGCTTCATCGGATTTGAAATTCTTCCTTGTAACAAACAATCTAAATTCGGAAAAAAAGAAAATTAGTTGGAAAAGAGACTGTTTAGTATTGTGGGTGACTTCTAGTCATAACTGTTGTGCGAGCGTTGCCGTAAAGAACGAGTGGACTAGAACAAGTAACAAGTATTGGTTGTTTGACAGCGAGCTTGTCTATCATCATTAAAATTTGCAATTCTTCACAGTACACCTCTTCAGTAATTGGTGTGCGAGGTCTCGGGATGTTACAATGATGGCCCACTGAGCCGATTAATGAAAACCAAATTTAATGAACTTGTTCTACCTAACAGTTCAATAATTCATTTATTTTTTGAAGTTTAATTTTACAAAATAAAACAGTACTTACACTTTTTTATAGCCTGTTAATTAAATCCGTCTGCTTTGAGCTGTAAAACGAAACCGCGAGTATTTTGAATTTATAGAATGCCTTACACGAACTGATACCATAGCTTAGAGGACTATATCTCTTAATGTGCTTTCAACAAAAATTTGCACGTTTTCACGGCTTTTTTACTTCTTTATTTACGCATATATTCGTTGTTAGGTATACAATTTCATACCTCGTTATCGTTTAGTGCTTATTTATCCTAAATTGCTTAATAATGACATGAGTTACAGTGTATACAGCTTGTTTAGTTTTTATCGCTTTTTTTTACTATTTTCGAGTGGTAACTTATTACTTCGAATATATTTTGCACATCTTGTCGTGTACAATACAATAGTTATAAAACTATTCTATTACATTATTGTTTTTAATTTACTCGCTAAATCTCAATCAAGAATTCTACAGTCAAGAAGTCTTCTAGCCCGGTTGAATGAAAGTTTTTGTTCTTATAAAAAAATCTATTTAGATATGTAGTCGATACTAAACATCTAGGTGTATCTTCTCAAATCTTAACATAATTTATAGGTTTAGTGCCTATTATCTATAGATTTAATATTAAATTGATGCTATTATCAGAAGCTGTGAAGGTATTAATTATGTAGTATTGTAAAGGATTAGGTATGCTGCATATTGTTATGTTTTGCTTAATTTTTATTCAAGTATCAACATAACGAAATAAAATTCCCTCATTCAAAAATGCTCATACATGTGTGTCATATTATATGCTTATCCATATTATAACATTGTTCAAAAACTCGAATTTAAAATAGCCGCATACACGTAATACACTCTCACGCAGAAAGTGAATCATTTTTTTGGCAAACATACAATTTGATTCATTCAAAACGCGGTATAACTATTTTTAATATAAGTAATCTATACCAATATAAATAAACCTCGAAGAGATTTTTTTAAATTGAATACTCTAAACTCTAAACCTACCAGATTTAAAAAAAAACTGCATATTATACCCCATTTATTGAGTAAGGTTATAGACTATATAAATTTACGGTACGACTCAGCAGTAATCATGAACGTCAAGCAATCTGGTAAACTGTATGCAAGAGCGGGAATTGGTTCAGCCAGCGTTTGCAATGTAAGCGCAAAAAATGTGTTTATTTACGAAATCACTTAGAAACCTCTAAATTTACCAGTGCTTCTCTACAATATTATGTATGTATTATACATATAAACCTTCCTCTTGAATCACTCTATCTACTACAAAAAACCGCTTCAAAATCCGTTACGTAGTTTTAAAGATTTAAGCATACATAGGGACGGACAGATTATAGCGACTTTGTCTTATACTATGTAATGATACATACGTTGCTATTAAATATGAAGAAGATAATGTTATTTAAGTAATATTAAAATATTATTTCAATTGCTCCTCAGGTTCAACTTCTGCAGCAGCAAATGACGTCACTGGCGGATACACAAAGCACCGCGGACGAGCGATACGCGAGGGCGAAAGCTGATAACGCGGTGCTCCAAGCCCGAGTACACATGCTCGACGAACAGATTCGAGAGGTACATAATCATGTTATTGTAAATTCAGAAGATACTAGTACGAGTTACTCTATATTAATAAATCTGTAGTTGCATCTATACATATATTTTTTCCGTCTGCCTGTCTGTTTGTATGTCCGAATTTAACTCAAAAACGGCTTGACGTTTTTACTAAACTTTGCACAATAAGAATTGTCATTAATATGAACACAAATAAATTTACGAGAAGAAAATAATTTCTGCGTAATTGATAAACGTGTGCGGAATCTCTGGGCACCGCTGTTTACACTATAACGGTTAATAACGATAAAATATAGCCTTATAGCACTCAGTGATAATATAGCTTCTTTTTGGTGAATTCTCAGAATCGGATCAGTTGTACTGGAAATTACTGGCGGTTTTAAACAACCAGTCCTACATAAAAAGTCACAATTTTTACCCTCTTACAATTTTCCTGGGCACACTTGTTCTTCATACGACAGTTCATGTTATTGATTAAACATAATTTCATTAGAAACGTAGTTTTAACAAATAATATATTGTTTCGTACCAAATTGGAATGACAAGGAAGACTTTATCATTTGCTTTAAAGAAAAAGAGATAGTTAAAAAATTACGATTTTCATGTATTTCAAAAAATCACGGTTTTTGCTGTAAATAAAACGTGCCAAAATTATGCTAAGCTCTTCAACATTTTGAACTCTCAATTTTGACAATAATCTTTGAAGTACTTGTTTATAATGTTAAGAGAGGTAGGGCACAGAGAAATTTCATTGGAGATTTCTCTCTACTTGGGGCAGTCCGACTAGTGGAATACTACCTGCCTACAGAAAATCATAGCCAAAAAATTTTGTGTTGTCTTCCTGCGACGAGTAGGGTTTTCAAAGGTCATTGGATAAGGGGTTCAAGGTCGGCAACGCCCTAATGATACCTTTGGTATTCCAAGCGTCCATAGGCTACGGTAGCCGTTTACCATCAGGCGGGGAATGACGTTCGCCACCTTAGTTGTATTAAAAAAATAATTAAAAACTATAATGGCTAATTTGTATTATATAAAAAAAACAACCGTAATTAGCTGACCAGTGCGAATTTTTCCTAGAATTCAAACAATCTAACAGCTGTCATGTTAATTAAACAGATTGTTAATAGATGGCGCCTCTTACATGTTACATATTGATGCCATGCCTAATAAAAACTAGTTCTTTTTTATAAAATATGTTTTAGCAAAACCAAAAATTTTAAAGCAATACTGAGGAACAATGACGGTTGGATCATTCTTTTTGATTAATATGTAAGGGAAGTACGACGTTGCCACAAAAAAACGCCTTTTTAGAAATAATAGAAACAAACTTCTAAAACTGCATACATGAGATAATTATTTTTGTTTACAAATCGTTTACCAACAGATCGAATGTCGCTGTGAGGAAAGCGTAGCTGAAGAGAAACGGCGGAGTCGGGAGGCAATATCTCGTATAGAACGCGACAAAGACACGCAGCTTGCTGCCATCACCGATAGACTCACCGCCGCAGAGGCAGAAGCCTCAGACCTCAAGCAAGAAGTGAGTATAGCCTTCATAGCTTTCATTCAAGAAGAACAAGACATTATTTTTTAATCGTTTGATCACAATGTCACCTCATGTTAACTGCCTTTGCGGGCCAAGATTTTCAACATGAATGAGGTAACTAGCCAGACGGCTATTAGAGAATGACTTGCTATAATGATATCATATAATTTCATCACAACGTTTACCTACATCGTATTTTACAATGAGCCTGAGCTTTCGATGTAGGAAAACGTCGTGATAAAACCATGGCATAGACTTAACGCTTTTCCTAGTGTCCGCCTGGCTAACTACCACGCAAGTTAAAAATCTGTCGCAAAGCATTAATAGGTATTTCCGGTAGCTGTACTTGAGAGCCAGTCATCCCTCTGGGCGTATTATCATCACGGGCTACATCGACACTTAATATGAGAGTGAGCATAAGCTAAACTAATAAAGAATAAAAAAGGATTAAAAGAGTGTTTGTTGCGTTTTCCAGTCGGGTATTTTCTTTTTTCTTAATAATTTGATTGTTCTTGTTGCTAAACCACGTTATGTTATTGACGCAGGTTGGAAGACTTCGTGGCGTAGCTGAAACGTTACGAGCAAACGCAGAGGCAGCGGCCCGAGCCCACCGTGAAGCACAGGAGCAAGTGAGCGAACTCTCAGCACAACTGAACGCGGCGCGGGAAGCCGAGCGCCGCGAGAGGGACGCGGCGGCGGCGGCGACCGCCTTGCTCGCCGCTACTAAACTCGAACTACAAAGACTGCAAGAGGCTCCGCCCCCGCCGCCCGATCCGCGTCTCGATGAGTTGAGAAAGGAGCTCATTTTACTCAGGACGCAGAATAAATGTAAGTTTCATATCTACATTATAAAGCTTAAGATAGTAAGTTTTGTTGTTCGAACGCGCTAATCTTTGGGAAATTTCGGATTCGAAAAAGTAGTTTTGTATATGATAGCCAAATTCACGAGGAATAGTATAGGCTATATAACTTCACGCTACGACCTTAAGGGGTAGAGCAGTAACTATGGACGTCAAGCAATCTGGCGAACTGTAGGCAAGTACGGAAAGTGGTATCATGTACTTTCGTATTTTGGGAGCTATTAAAATGGGAATAGAGTGTTATAGCCTTCAAACTAAAGAACTACATTTTGAACAACAAATATATAAACGTAGTTTAGGATGCTCAAACTAGAAACTAGAATGGAGCGACGTCTTGCGAAATACTGCTGGGAGTGAATAAATGCCGAAAGCCAGGGATTAAGTTCAATGGCCAGTTTTAGAAGAGGCATATGTCCATATGTATTGGACTTTTTTTAACACGCTTATATTAGCTTCTCTTGTAACTAACTAACAAACAAATCTTAGAAGTAAATTTTAACCTACTTCTAATTGTCATATATAAACTTTGTATGTATATGTAGTTCGGATGAGAACACTATAATTTGAGGCTGATCTGATGATGGAGTCAGGAAGTGGATAGTGGAACACTTCAGTGGCTACTAGTAAACCCCTCGAATTTGGGCTCATATGATTTGTTTTGACAAGTCCAATAGATTTATTGGGCTTGGTAACGAGATGTTACTAAAAAGTTTTATAATTATTAGTGCGTAATTAAAGCGTGTTTTTAGTTTTTTTAACTATTTAAACTTTTTAAATATAACTAATGTGGCAAACAAGCTTACGGCCCGCCTGATGGTATGCGGTTATCGTGGTCTATAAACACTGATGACGCCAGAGGTATTACTACCGGGCTGTTGACCTTCCCCGGTACCGCAGGAACACAACATAATGTTATTTGGCTGCGATCTTCTACTGGATGGTGGACTGCCCTAAGTAGATAGAAATCTCCAAGATTACCTCTCTTACGGACAGATTAAGAATGACAAAGCTAACTGATCTTATTACGAAAGCTAAGTATTAGGTATAGTAAATTATATTTCTGTATATTATATATTTGTTGTAGCTTTATCAGAGGCACAAGAAGAACTTCAAGCGCAAATTTTGACCCGTGGCGTCGAAGAAGGTCGCAGTTTACTAGACGGCGTCAGTGGACCTCTAGTCGCGACCAATTCGCTCGCACACGAACTCTCACAAATGAGTGATGACGAGGTAATCATAGAAAACATTACTCAGAATCCTTATTGAAATTTCTTTTTAAATAATTTTATTAACGCTATTATTTTGAATATTATTTTTATTTGTATTAGTTGTTTACAGGCGTCACGCTTTCAATATTTTTAAGTTTTTGATAGACAATTTATTCCATCTCCCATTGCTTTCTGGTGCTTCGAATTACTCATTTGCAAACCCTTATCGTTATATATACATTTTTGCAGCTCGATGATATCCAAACACAAACTGATCACAGCATAGAGTTGGAAAAGGTACGATATTTTTACTGTGCATGTTTGTACCTGTGTTCCTTGTTTTAAATTTTGTACATACATATATATGTATATAACTTTACAATTAATGCATGTTTAAATTGAATTTCTGTATGACTGTACAACTGTACCTTTTTCATACTTTATAATACCTATCTTTTGATCACTTAACAATAATCCATTTAAATGCATTTTCTAAAATTTCATAAACCTCACAACGAATTTCTTGTAATTTTTTGCACATGAATATTTGATAATGAGCCGAAAAAAGGTGAAATGCCAATTGATATCATTTTATTTCAGTTGCAGAAAGCTTTAAAAGAACAACAGGATGTCAACGTGCAACTGAGAAATTACATCGATGGCATTTTGTTGTCCATCGTGGAAAATTATCCGCAACTCCTTGAAGTCAAATATCAGAAACAACCAGAAGAAAATAAATCATAACAGTTGCCATCAAATATAATATATGTTATTTTATTAATTTTTATATAATTCTTATATATAGACCCAAAAAAATACAATAAACAAAATATAATAGTTAGGAGAATAATAATTATATTTTTATCTAAATTGTCTTTATTATTAATAATTGAATGAAATAATTATTACTGTGATAAACGAGGTAATGGAAATTATTGTGCTTCATTGTTCTTATAAAAATGTCTTCTAATGATAAATAATTATTTAGTAATGTTGAATTAATGAAAATTCTAAACTCTATTTATAAGCAAGATATAGATCTATTGTATGTTATCCTTTAAGCAAATTGAATTGTAAATATTGTGAATAGAGACAGCATAAGCCATAAGTAATATAGTAGAATAAAACACTGTTTGTTAGTTATCTCAAAGATGTCGTCCCCCAGGATCCCCCGAGCCCGATCCCCCGGGGAATCCTCGTGAACTCATTAGTTCATCAGGATCCCCTTTAAAAAAGTAAGTAAAACAATATCACACTGGGTATTTTCAACGAATTATTATTTATTGCTGAGTATATCTTTTTTTTGTTTATGATCACAGTTCAGACCTAACCTAACCAATTTTATCGTTGCATCGGTAAAATGAAAATGTCTCACTCAAATTTCAAAGGGGCACGTTGATAAAGTCATTTAATTAACAAAAAAGTTGCATAAGCCAGTTCGAATAAGGTTCCTTCTATACATCAAAATGTACTTGTTTTTAATAAGTATAAATCGGACTCAGTGTGCTAACATCTATTATACTTATATTTTATAAGGGGATCCTGATGAACTAATGAGTTCACGAGGATCCCCCGGGGGATCGGGCTGGGGGATCCCGGTGAACAACCGCATCTCAAAGGCTTTTAATAATTCTAACAGAGTTAATATTAATATTGTAATTTATTTTGATATTTTTATTTAGATCTGTGAAGTATGTACGAATTAGACAAGGCCAGGCCGTCCACTATGATATTACCTTGAGACACCAGCAATGTACACTACGCTAACTTGAAATAAGGGTAATTTCGGTTTTTAATGCATAATTTTTAGTGTACAAGAAATCTTATTCAAATTGCATCTATACAGATAAATAAAATTGAAGTGTCTGTTTGTAATTCCTTTTAACTAAATGCATGTGCAATAATATACAGTACTTATGAAGAAAAAAAACACTGTTTGTTCCGGGTATTCTCCGAAATGGTTAAACCGATTTTGACAGGACTCACTGGCAGATAACTAATTATGTAAGGAGTAACTAAGACTTTTAGTTAAATAATTAAGGTTTCGCACAAATAAAACAATAAGTTTGTTTAACCGGCGGGCGACCGTCACCACAATACCGATGGGATTCTGTAGGCCACGCGAGCGAAGCCGCGGGCACAGCTAGTCATAACATAAATCATTACATTTGGCTAAGTGCCTGTGGCGTTGAAACGTCTTTTTACGAGTTAATAGCGCAATGTTTTTTGCTGGAGTCTCGCTACTTATATTTCAAGTACAACTGGGTGACTTTGGTACGTTAGTTACGTTCATTGGGATTACTTAATACGTAAGTAGCTGCAAAATACTAACTTTAATATATTTAAATAAATAAACCCAGTATAGCAAAGCCATTCGTATTCGTGTATTCAGTTTAATTTTGTAATATTATGTTTTAACTACATACTTTAGTATTTAAAACGATTAAATTTTAAGAGAGAATGTGTACCTATATTTTTCCAATGAGATAAAAAATATTATAAAATTAAGTTAGCGTATACTATGTAGGCATTTGTGTACATTTTGATAACATGAGAATAATAATGAAAGATGTCCTGTAATATAGTCATCAGTATGGAATTAAATGAAATCTAATACACAATTTTTATCTTTTATTTCTTAGAACTACAAATTATAACTATTTTATAAATTCATTGTTCACTGTCTACGCGTTCAGAATGTTCGATATCACCTCTACTATGGTCTATATTACTTAGCACTTTCTGGACGTCTAAACGCAACATCATAAACTTAGGGTCCCTGTAATCCTGAAAAATGAAAACCTTTAAACTTCTAGAGTTCATTAAAAAACATTCCTGATAAAGAGAATACTCGATACCAACTTTAAAAGATTCCGGATTGATTTGTAGATTATTCATCATATTTGGTACAAGCTCGTCTTCCTTTTTCGTAAATCTGCGATGATCATACTCGTTAACGTCACCAATACCGACACTATGCCTCAGACTAAAATTCCTCCCCATTAAATGTGCCATGTCTTGTTCGATTGCATTCATAGCAGAACTCACTGGAATATTGTTCACATCCCTTGTCACCGGCGTCGTAAATGAATCTGGTATTGTTAAATCAGTCTCAAAATTGTAAGGCATATTCGAAGTTGATTTACATAAAGAACATTGCTGTCTACTCTCTATTTGTTTTCTCTCGTTATGAAGAGCTAATCTTTCTCTTGACAAAACCACTTTCTCCCTTGCAATCTGTTTCTCTCTAGAATTCAAAGAAACGATGTGCTCTTGTATTCGACGTACCCCTTCTTCATACTTTCTTTGTAGGAATTCCGCTTCAGAATACTTCTTGTCTGCTTGCTCCTGCTTGTCCACTGCTGATTTTGTTAGTAAATCTAAACTTCGACTCCTATAAACAATTGAAAATACAAATTATAATGCACTAGCTGTGCCCCGCGGTTTCATCCGCGTATAGTTTAAGAGAAATCGCTGATTTATGATACTTAAGTATAGACAATATTTTTATCAGGCGGCCAGGGTTATGCGTCACAACTCGCACGGCTCGTTCACGCCACTACACCTGTAGTTATAGTCCCGAGCTGAACGTTGAATTATTTTAAATTTTCACCCAAATTATATGTCCAAATAACATGCTATAAAGGGCAAAGTTTATCGTCATAAAATTGTCTTGATTATGAGATAACTTTCGTTCTTAAGGATTAATATGCCATGCCTAATAATAATGCTCATAAATCACTTTTCAATAAAAACAAACCACAAAATACCTTAATGTGTCTTATAAGACGTATCGCGGATTTTATTTAAATATACTAAAGAGCAATATTTTTGTAGAACATTGTATTTACGTATCACTAATCATTACGCAAGCGCACGCGGATAAAGCGGTTCGGGTGCGATGTTTCTTCCGTATTACTTAACAAAAATCAATTTTTAAGGCTAGCTGAGAAGTGTAGCCTAATTCTAGATAGCCTATATACTATTATTTCACGTAAATCTGGCTATCATACACAAAAATATTTTTTTGAATCCCACTGGTAGTTCCAGAGATTAATATGTTGCATGTTGATTAGCATGCAAAAAAAAGTCTTCCGCTTTATTATATTAGTATAGATTAGGTATTTTTAAAAATGAAAGAAATTAAGGATTAGGTACCTACTTTGCTAAAATTCTTTGTTCTCCCATGTCCATTTGCTGTTTTTCGACGTTTAATTTTAATCTTTCTTCATTCGCTTGTTCCAGCTGCGCCTGTAGTTCGGCTTTCATTTTCTAAACGCAAACAACTGTTATAAGAAATGTATATAATAAAAATAAACATAATTCTAAAATAAGTTACCTCGAGTTCCTGTTTTAAAGTTAGTACTGTTGCCTTTTCCTTTGCTACTGCAGCATTTTCTTTCAACGTCCGATTCCTTTCTTCGTTTATTTTGTCATTTTTATCTTGATATTCTTTTTGTATATCTTCTTTTAACATCTAGAATATAAATAGAATAAAAATTACATGAAATTTATCGTCTATTCAATTTAATTTTATGTAATAATAATGGCTTTGACTATAATTATAACCTTTATTTCCTCTTCTTGTTTCTTCAAAGTATTTTTAACGAACTCGGTTTCTTTATTAAAAGTAGCTTTTTCGAATTCAAACTCCATCCTTTTCTGTTTCAAAGAAGCTGTTTCTTCTTCAATCATCTGTTTATATAAAATAATTATTAATGTACATCGATTTTATACTATCTATAAATATTGTGTTATGAAGAGGTAATCTTTGGACGTACTGATTAGATTTCCAAAATACTTTCACTAATAGGACGCTGCAGTATCCCCGAGTGATATAGATTTTTTTTATTACTAAAATTTATATTTTATGAAAGATCACAGCCAAATAACTATGTGTCGTGTTCCTGCGGTGAGTAGGGTTTCCAGAGCTCCTTGGGGTAAGGGGGTTCAAGGTCGGCAACGCGCTAGTGATACCTATGGTATTACAAGCGTCCATAGGCTACGGTAACCGCTTTCCATCAGGCGCGCCGTATGCTTGTTTGCCACCTGTGCATTATAAAAATAAAAACACGAATGAAATCATTTATAAATGATTTAACATACTAGCTGTGCCCGCGGCTCCGCTCGCATGGACTACAGAATGCTGTCGGTAGAGAGCACGCGCGAATCGTGTTGCACCCGTTCAAAAGACGGAAAACAAAAGTACCTATTGTAGGTGATCCTTCGAAGATATATATATGCTATTGCAGCCTATTTGCGCGGTCTATTTAAGATCTACAATTATGTATAACATTAATTTGATATATCTCGTAAGATTTACTTTGGGTAAGCCGTTTAAGCGCTCCAAATGCGTCTTTTTCCTGAATTGGTTCACCATTATCGTCACTGCTTATTTCGTATGTCACTTTATCTTACAAAATATATCCTATAACCTGGCCAGATAACATAACTGTGAATTAAAACAAAAAAATACGTGTAAAGCGGATAAGTGCGTTTCGCGGGAAAATAACATAAACGGGCATTATAATATGTATAGAGGATAGATTTACGGATGTCATTTGTTTTAATCTTGTTTCAAGCATTTTGATTAATTCCCTGTTTTCTGTTTTCTCTATATCAAAATTGTCTCGCTCCTTTTTTAGTTGTTGTGTCATATCTGAAAAGAATTAATTACGTAGGTATTTATTTTAAATAAATAAACGAATACATACATATCATATATAAACTACAAAAATACCTTTGATCTGTGCTTCCCTTATTTCTAAGTTTTTTGCTACATCATCCTGATTATCCTTAACCAATGCTTGGACTTTATCAACGAGGGTTTGGCACTGGGATTTATTCTCTTTCACATCCATTACTAGTTCGTGTAAATCTTTCGAAAATCCTGCTGCATCCTGAATAAGGATTTGTTCTTGTTTTACTGTGTTTCTGTGGAGTTCGTTATTAACATATTATAATGGTCGAAAAATCTCAGTTTGATTTTTGGTTTTTCGGCCCATCAAAATAATGTTATTTTTATTAAAAAATTCAAATACACCCGCCTTGTTTTCTATAGTTATGTGAATATAATACATTTAAAAATTATAGGAAGCAATATATTTCATATAAATGAAATAAATTATAAAACAATTTTTGAAGTGAAACTTCTTATGCGACTTCCGACGCGTTAAACGTTTAACGCACATTATCGATCTCACCTCTTTGTGTGAGCCAGAGCGAGAAAATATATTATCGGTCTCTCCTCTTTGTGTGAGCCAGAGCGAGAGAGCAATATATTATCGGTCTCTCCTCTTTGTGTGAGCCAGAGCGAGAGAGCAAATGTCGGTGTATATCTATATTGCACACTGTTTAAATAAAATATAAAATATCTTTTAAAATGAAGTTTCACTTCTATCGTTTGTGGAACGCACACACACCTATTTTCTATTAACTAAAACCTACTTGATGTTTTCCATCAATGTTGCGTGGTGTTCTTGCAAAACTTTAATATTCTCCAAGTGTTGTTGCCTCAACATTTCGTTTTCAGACTTGTGTCTCTCGGTGAGCGAGTCCAGGTTTTCTATTGTCATTTTTTTGTAAAGCTGATGGTGTTCTTCCAACCAATTTATTTTCTCAGTGTAAAACCTAACTAATTTCTCACTTTCTTCTTTCATCCTTTCTTCTGATTGGTTTATTGATACTTCCAGAAAGGCTAGTTGTCTTCTGTAAATCAAGATGATAATTTGCATAATCGATACCAGTTTTTCCTATTAAAATCAATATTATTATTGAGCTAGCCGCTACAATTATGTAGAATAGCCTGTTTATAAGCAAATTATTATGCATTTCTTTAAGCTTCATAAGCCAATAACACTTGAATTGCAGAAAATGTACAAATCTAACCCAAAAGTCAACAGAACAGAACAGAAGAATCGCCAGAACTACAAATTTATTTACATAGATGATTAAACAAATATATTTAAAAAACGCAAATACCTGTATGATGTTTCCATCAGATCAATCTCTTTATCATGGTTCTCTTGAAGTGACTGCACAAGTTGTAGCAGCTGTTTCCTTTCTCTGCTATACGGAGATTCCTTCTGTTCGGCTGCTGGATTATTAAATTCTTCCGTCATGTTATTAATAATGTCCGTGACTCCATCTTCTGTACTTAGTAACGCCTAAAAGTGATTTTCCTAATAATTCCGGTGTCGTTTAAGCGAAGCCTAATCACCACTACTCGTGGGTTAATGCCGTTTTAAAACTTCGAGAAATCTATTAATCATGTATTTTCTTTATTATTATCCGATGGTATTTAGTGGCAATTAAATTTATATAAGTAAATACGCGCGACTGATATTACTAAATTTAATATCTATACTGGTTAGTATACTGTCGTCCAAATAAGTACAACATCATTAATATTATTACATATATACAAAATATGACTTACTTTTCATGATATGGAGGAATTACATACGAAATAAAAAAAAAAACGTATAGTGGGTTTCTCCCGCCCGGGGCGCAGGCAAATTTTCAGGTTTCGAAATACTATACAATTCAAAAGACTATAAGACAATATACAGAAACCTTAAAGAACTTTTAGGTAAGAACAATTATCATTATTGTGTATTGTACAGATTATGAAATAGTTCAAATATTTATAAGAAATATTATTATTTATTGTGAAAAATTTCCGCTCCCTAATGCCGCCCCCACTACGCTACGCTTGAACGAAAGTATAAGGAGTTTTTGTTATAACTGATGAAACATTTAAACCATTTAAATAAAACATGTTACACATTCTGATTTCTGCCAGTTTATCGACGAACTGTTTTGCAACAAAGCAAACAGTGCTTACTTTTAGTTACGTATATAATGGTAGATAGTTTGTTTTTAACGTTTTTTTTTTTTTGCAGTTTATTTATTTGGTGTTCAATAAGGCAAATAGGTCTACCTATACTACGTGCAAGTGTGGACGGCTTGTGGGCTTGACACACTCTTTGGCACCACTCACGCCGTTAAACTTATAAACTTCTCACCTTTATTCTCTGATTGATCCGTTCCTGATGAGCAGCTATGATGGCTTGCATCTGATATCTGTTCTCCATTTGATTTTTTAACATAGCGTCCAGTTGAGCATGATGAGCCAAAGCGGCCTCACGTTGTACACGTTGACTTTCTTTCTGACGCACTAAGTGTAATATTAAAGAAAATTTGTTTAAAATTATATAACGCTACGTAATAAATACGACAAATTGAAGCAATAATTTTCTATATCTTTTTAATAAATTGATGTGACTAATACTCAGTGTGCACATTTTTTTGTGATCTGTTCCAGTTTAAATTTCTTTGTTGTTGTATCACATAATACTATGTGCATAATAAATAATTATAAGCTATAGTGACTGACGATGGCTACAGCGCGCTTACACATCGCTCTGTAGGACGTAAGTTCATATTCCACGATGAGCCGGTGCATTCTATAAATTAAAACATCTTTATGTCGCATGGTGGTTGAGTATTTCTTAATGTTACCTCTTTCAAATCAAAAATTAGTTCCCAAAAACCTGATAGTGTATCAGGTTTACCACCACTGTACATAAAAACTACGCTATTCGTCCTTTAGTTAACTTGGTAGTATCGTCGACCACACGGCTACATAATATTAAATCACATTCTACTCGGGATAATCAAGATGGCAGTAAGTTAAAAAAACGATATCGAGAAAATAGCGCTTAAAATTAAAATATTATATTTTGTTTCTGTGAAAAATGTATACACTCAATTTTCATGAAAGGAAAACAATACGTTTATTGAATTGAAATTAGAGTTTAACGATTTTACGTAAAAAAGGCGAAAATCTCACATACTGCCATACTACAGTCTCGATTACCACGGCAGCGGCAGTAATGTGGTCCAGCATTACTCTAAGTAGCCTATACAATATACATGATATTAAAAAATGCACGAATAATACAAATACGATAAGCACTAACATTGCATAGCTGCTAACTTTTCATCTTGTGCTTTTAATTGCATGGCTACCATCAATTGCGCCTCTTGTTGCTGAAAATACATTGCAGCTCCTTCTGTAGTTATATCTGAACTGGATTCTTGCATTACAATTGAATTTGGCATGGTAACAATTTTTTTAGGTAATTCATCTTCCACGTTTTTCACAGGTTCTGAGTCTTTTTGAGTTTCATTTTGAGCTTTGTTATCTTCCTTTAGTTCATCTTTTTTTAATTGTTCCTGCTCCACAGGTTTCTTGTCGCTTCGTTTTTCCTTTTCTTTTTTAGAATCGCCCGCTAGCCATGAAGGCATTGCAGTGTTATCTTCATGGCCATCTACTTTGTCTTGGAATAAACCTAACCAATCTTCATTAGATTTCTTCTTTGAAGGAGCTATATCTTCTTTCCGGGTATTCTGCTTTTGAGGAACTTTTTTATTTGCTATGGTTTTGGAAGTTTCATTTTCTAAAAAAGAATCTAAATCAAAGTCATTAGTAGCTGCAGTGACAGGTTTCGCTTGATTGGAAACTGGTTTCTTTGGTGGACCTCCTAAAATATCATCTAATAGTAATTGTGAACTTTTACTTTTTTCTAAAATTTTGTCCGTTTCCTTCTTAGGTTCATGCAAATATTTAAATTTATCTGTACTTGTAGTACCTTTAGCATTTATTGGAGATTTGATTGCATCAGTTGGTTGAAATTTAAATGAATCTTTCTCAACTAGTCGCTTTGCTGGCCTAGGTGACGTAGGATTAAATTTTATTTCGTCAAAATTTTTTTTGTCTAAATCTAATATAGAACTTTTTTTTGTTTCTATTACTTTGGATTTATTTTGCTTATCATCTTCCAAATTAAAAAGGGTATTCTTTTTCTCCGCGTTAGACAGGACACTTTTATTTTTGGAGATCTTCTTTTTTCCTAAAATATCATCATCAAAAAAACTGTCATCACTGCCATCACTTAGGATTCCAGCTAAAGGATCCTCGAAGCTCATTGTTAGTATTTACAATATTTTGTTATTTAAATACTTTATTTGAATGTGATATTTAGACACCTATAAGTTTAGGAACAGGATGCCATGGAAACGGAATAGACAATACTATTTTTCTATAGTTTTCGCTTTCTTCGTGGTAGAAAATGGCAAAGGTATCTATACCATAAAGCTAAGTTAGATGTTGTTTTTATAATCAATGCTCAAGTTAAAATGCGGAACCCATGTCTAATTTCTGTTTTTTTTTTAAATAAAGTACAAAGCAATGTCTGTACTTTTTTTAACATAGCCATAGCCATGTCTTAATTTTTCTTTGTTTATAGTATAAATCAGTATCCAAAATATATATTTTTTTTAAACCGTAGTCTTTTTCATGTTTTCCTCTATTTGTATATTATGAAAGCCATTTCCTTCCTGGAGCCATTCAGGGATGTTAGATGCACCAGGTTCCTGGTACAAGTACCAGATTTCAAGGCCTTGTGCTATGTGTCAGCTGGTAAGTAATAATACCAACTTTCAATATCGATCAAACCCTCAAATGTTTTGTTAACCGAGAATCTTAAAAAAGGTCATCGGACGGAGTGAAAGATAGAATAAGGTTTCGGACATCTATTAATTTTGTGCACCAATGAGCTAAAACAAAGTCTTCCAGGGGCTGAAGACGAAACAAGGCCCTTGTATTTGCTATTTATTTGAGGGTACCAGGTGTTTTTTTTTTAATACCAACTTTTAGTGGCCACTGTTCTAGGATTACTGCGCTGCTATCCTGGAGCCATTAGAGGCTTTGACTGCTTCACGGGAGTTGGGGGGCGAGTGTGGAAGGCACTCAGCCGCGAAAACGAGGCCACAAGCTCAAAAGTGCCAAAGTGACCGAACATCAGCTTGGGCTGTTGCCGTACATGCAAATAAGACGCGATCTGGCTAATGCCTTATCCGTAGAAAATTTTAGCTAACTAACTATACATTTATAAGTACATTTTATAGGTTTAGCGTTGTGGCCACAATCTCATCTGATCTCAAGTGACAATTTAGCCTAAGATGGTAACATGCTAAGCCTAATGGGAGCCTGGATTTCAAGTGTAGCCGTCGGAACACTCCTATTGGTGCTTGGCAACAAATTTTCAACTAAAGGATGGTCCCCAAGGAACATGCTCTTGTTTAATTAAAATGGATTGTGTGCGCCGCACCACAGTTCGTTTAACATTTATTTAAACATGATACATATAATCGGTGGTAATGTCTTTACTGGGTATAAAGAGAGAGTTTTTCATTGTAACATTCAATCAAATCTGAATAGTGGTGGCAATCTATTAGGGCAAGAATGTTCGGTGGTGACCCGTAAAGTAGTATTTCCATAGAAGGAGAAACTAATTTGGTTATAATAGCCCATAATATAATGATTTTATTTAAATTTAGTTTTCATATTATTTATAAGGTTTATTAAAAAGATATCATCAATGATAAAATATTATGAAATAATAAAGATAATTTTCTTAATAATGAATTTTATTAAAAATATAAACAATAATATTTTAGACTGTATTTATATCTAAATCTATATTAATTATGTATGCATTCCATATTATTTATTAGTTTTGGAAATCTGGACTACTAATGTCAGTCAAGGCTGCATGGTCGAAATATCTTTGCCAATTTATTTAAAAATAGGAAGAAGTCACAGTGGTCACAGTAAAAAATCTTTGCGTCAAATCTTTCGGCTATATTCTATTATTATTTTTTAAACATTAGAATTGTATTTATTATTTACCTTATCTCAAATTTTACATAAAATATGGAATATAAAGGTAAGTAATGTTAAATATTTCTTGCAACTAATCTTGGTACTTGAAGAAGTCTATTCTTTTGTCCTAAAAATTGCAAACTCACCGTATAATTTTATTTACCAGCGTCAGAGAAAGGAGATACTACAGAAAACTGCGATCCAAATTTATTATCTAATGGTACAAGTAAAACAGTAGATAAACCAAGTGTCGACGGTGAAAAATCGCACATACAAGCCCCCACAGAGAGTGCAGCTTGTACTTCAGAATCCACTGAGGATTCTGAAGTATGTGATATTCCTGAACAGATCGAATTTACTGTAGTTTTTAATAAAGTTAAACATGACATTACATTTGCCTATGATGCTACAGTTTTGGAATTAAAAGCCCATTTAGAGCGAATATGTGGGGTACAGCAGTCCGCCCAGAAGCTAATCGTCAAAGGCATGGCACGGGATAATATGACTTTAAGAATGACTGGTCTAGTTAAAGGTGGTAAAGTGATGCTAGTTGGATCTAAAATGGATGATATTTTAGCAGTGAAGAGTGCTCCAAAGGTATGTTAAATGAATAAGTTTTAGACTACAACGCAGTATTTACATAACTAACCCATTAAATTGGTTTCAAGCAAAAAGTGATTCCCTTACATTTTTGTATTTTCACATTGTTTTTCTTTTAATCTTTATGGGTTTTAGCCATAATCTCTCCTGGTGTTATTGACGGTATGGCCGAAGATGGTAACACAATTAACCTAGAACTGGCTCCCAAAAGCTGCTGATGGAGTACACCTATAGGTGCTCTATGGCAGATTTTCAACTTGAAGGTGTTAGCTACCCATGCAACAATTAGAATTGCTTTATCACCATGCAAAATGGATCTTAGCTACAAAATCAATCAGTTTTTAATGTTGATTACCTTTGATAAAGTTTACCACAACAAAACCATAAACTAACTATATATTATAGAAGTAGACCTTTTATTGGAATGAAATAGCCACATCTAACAATGTGTTAAAGGAATCTAAAAATAATAAATTAAGTAACTAATTTATTATGTATCTTTTTATCAGCTAAGCAACTTTCATTTAATTTTCTCTTGGATTATTATAGTTACCAGATAAGGCTGAATTGTAGAATACATCCACAGATGCCAGTTTATTTTAAAAATATTCTACCTTTCAGGAAGTATTAGAAGAGAAAGCAGCTAGCCAAACAAGTAAAGAACCTCTTTGCATGCAAAAAATTCACAGGAAAGTTCTTGATAAAGGCATCCCACCTGATGTAATGCCAGGAATTAAAGGTGTTAAGGTATGTTATCTCTTTATTGTATTTAATAGAAAAATAGACAACATATTATAATAAGAATGTAGTTTTTTTCTCTTTTAAATCCCATATCTATATAAATAAAATGATTGATGATTGCCATTGTGCATGCATTATGCAAAAACTACTGGATAGATTTTGATCATTTTTGTTTGTTTTACTCCTTGCATTCTTGATCCTTATAAAAAAAATCATGACATCTTCATAAACAATAGTTCTGTATTCCACTCGAGCAGAGCCGCGGTCCCAGCTAATTAATAAAGAATTTTAATCTCCATCAGTTACGTGTTCAGCTCTAGAAATATACTGTTCAATAAAAATTTCTAAATATTATCAAAATTAATAGCAAAAAATGGGTGCATTTAAAATATTAGATAAGCACAGAACAGTTCACTAAAACGGTTTGATTTAGCATAGTACATTATAATCATAATATCACACAGTAATAAAGTGTGGTAGAACCTTGCAAAATTTATGAGAAGCTCAAGTTTCACCATCATAACCTATTTCTGCATAAAAAAGAAACACTCAAACTACTGTGTTCCAGTGTGAAGATTGTAGTTAACAATATATACTGGCACATTAGGGATTCCATCTTATTTCTCAGAAAGAGTAAGCTATTATTAACTGGTCTCCATTAACACTGAGGTCCCCTTTGATGTTAGACAAATTAATTTTCAGACCTAACATTACACAGACTGCATTACAGTTTGCTACACTAAAAAATATCACACAACATGGTCAAGAAGTCATGCTCATATCTTTGCCATACTCTGAAGCTCTGGATCAATCTCCCACCCAGTGTGCTCCTTTCTTCTTAAAACATGAAGTCCTTTAAACAATGTAAGGAGACATTTGAGCAGGCCTACTTAACCGTGACAACTTGGGCTGGATTGTAGATCCTTCCGTGATCGCTAATATATTTGGATTACACTATGCATACCAGTAGGTACAGTGCCATCAATTTGCCATACTACAATAAATATATGTATGTATTATTTTTGTATGGCACATTGACTGTACTGTCCGTGATGGTAAGCACAGTACAATCCAAATACAATGGCAACCACCGAGATATCAAAATCCATCAGTCCATACCCATATTTATGACATGGAATACAGAATCTATTTGATATTATGTTGTATTTCCTCCACCTATTGATGTTACTGACATTCTAATATAATTGATGTCACCTACTTATGGTTAGAAGATAAAAATTCTATATAATACTTATTGAACCTTGAGCTTCTGTCAGGTTTTCCTAAAGTTTGTATCATTAAAGGTTTACTCATATATCATGTTATCAAAAATCAATGTAACATGTGAAAATGTCAGTGTTTTGAGATCAATATTAAGTTCTCTAAAATAATTATTTAATGAACCACAATTAATTTCAGGAACCACTTCCACCAGTACCTTTGAGTGGTATGTTAAATAAACATGGAGGCAAAGTAAGGCTTACCTTCAAACCCGAGCAAGACCAACTTTGGCTTGGTACAAAAGAACGCACTGAAAAACTTGCCATGACATCCATTAAAAGTTAGTATTAAGTATTCACTAGTAAGTATGTATTGTGAAAAATATATGTGTATACCTAACATTGTCTTGATCATTTGTTACAGGCATCACATCAGAACCAATTAAAGATCATGAAGAATATCATATCATGGTGAGCCATACACAATTTATTAAACTATATAAATATTTTCACAGGAACATACTTTGATTAAATCATATTTTATTTAACAGGGACTACAACTAGGACCAACGGAAGCTTCTAGATATTGGATATACTGGGTACCAGCCCAGTACATTGAAGCTATAAAAGATGCAGTTCTGGGCGTCTGGCAGTTCTTCTAAATTAATTATTAATCTTTCTGTCCAATCAATGTATGATGTACCTTCCCTTCTAATGGGTAGTTGCAATACAAAGTTCATGTAATATGGTATCCATGTCAAAGGTGCATTATAAAAAGTACCATTTCCTTTGTGATAATTATTGTATGCCATGTCAATTAAAATTGTCCATTCTAATATTGGCATCTATCTGGTCATATGAAAATATTATTATTTATTGTTATAGCGAGTTTGCATTACTTATGTTTGGGTTCAGTGAGCTGTACATGCATTGCTTATTTTGTTACACAATGAGCTTATTGTCCCACAAGTTTTTTAAAATTGATCTCTATGTGAATTTACAATCAGTCACTTGAGTGAAGGGTTGACCAAAATCATTTTCAGCTAAATTTACATAATGTAACATTGGTGTTTAGTGCATGAGTAGTTTTTAAATATGTATATTTTATAGCAAATGGTGTTGTGTCAATCCTTCACTTTAAAATTTTGGTCATAGATTTAGAAGAAATACAATGTTTTCAATATTTTATTTTGTGTTTCATTACATCTTATAATAAGTATTATATTGTAAAAAAAATATTAACAACACATTTCACACCATTTATCCTAATGAAAAACAAATATAATAATAAAAAATAAATAAAGTAGTTACACTACACACAAATGGCACATAATATTGTATAAATGTCAAAATATATTGTATAAATAAATCAGTAAAATATTTGGCATCTAGATATGTAATACTGTTAAGGCATGATATTAAATTTATCCATATTCTGATTGAACTGTGAGGGAAAATTGCCCTTTTGGTATCCTTGTGGCATGATACCATACCCGCGTATCAAGTAACACTGAAAAAGAGTAATAAACTTATAAGTAGATTGAAGAAAACAATATCATCTAAATATGACTTTTTAGAACTTTTTTAAACAAATTTTTCTATTTTTAAATTAATACTACACAAAATCTCCAGACTAAATTATTATTGACACAAATGAAAAACTGAAGGTTCACATTTTTATTGATGATTCTTACTATAAGTTTTATTGAGACAATGTAAGAAAAAGTTTCTATACTGTTCTTACTGCTAAACCATGAATTATTAATATGATATTAAAACTGACCAATATCACCTGGTTCCACATAATATTCAAATTTATAGCAAATATGTTCACACTCTGGTACAGGCGCTATAGACCATGTCTTGTTTCCCTTTACTTGGCCCTGCCACATCAGTCTTGGTATGTAATCCAACTGCAATCAATAAACAGATTTAAATGCTTAATTAAGGGCCACAGACAGAGTATTTCAGGTAATCACACACTGCCCCATAAATTTCTTCATAATATTTAAAGTCCTTTTTTAGAGTTCCGAATTCAAAAGGAACCCTCATAATTTTGCTATGCCCGTCTGTCTGTCGCGGCTTAGCTCAGAGATTCTTAGTACTAGAAAGCTGTAATCTATTAATCATGCCGACAAAGTGGTAAAATAAAATCTTGAAAAATAAATCATTTAGGGTACCTTCCCTACACCTAAAGTGTGAATGTTTTTTTTATCATCTATCCCATGTGTGGGTTGTGATGGATAGGTCGTTTAAAGATATTGAGGGTTTGTGAGGGATCTGTTTGAAATATAAAAGCTTTAAAGTGCTAATTTTTGTTAGACTCAAGTCTCTCTCTTCTGCCAGCTAAATGGTTCTATTTGGATATGTGAAAAAATTCATGGTAGTACTACATATAATGAAGTTGAAAAAAAAAACTATCAGAGGTAAGTAGTAGGCTTTATAAGAGTAATAGTCAATCAACTTATAAAATGTATTTGGAAAAGCAATTTTGTACAAATTACATTGAAAATTACTTAAAGTCCCCTCTCTAAACAATGATTCATGTTACACAGGGCCAGGCTCCGGCCAGGACACAGTCAAACATTTATAGTATATTTTTTTATGAAGTAATTCATGCTATACAGAGCCGGGGCCGGGCCGGTTTCCTACCACCGTGCCTGGCGGGGCACTGATCCGGTTGGTGTAGCATGAATTATTTCATAGAAAAGTATACTACAGATGTTTGACTGTTTCCAGGCCAGGGCACGGCTGACTCGGGCCAAGTCTAACATGAATGATCCTTAAATATAGATATTGTGATGAGCAACTACGGAACCCTACACTGCCCATGGCCTGACACACACTTGGCAAATTTTTCATATTTTTAAAATACATCACAGAACTAAAATCATGTGTTAGTTCAAGAATTATTATTAAATATTGAATTCATATATTTACATGCATAACAGCTCCCATTTCATATCCAAAAAAAATGTTCTCAGTTGCTGGAAACTCTGCATCTTCTGGCAAGAATTCTGGTATTTTGTAGTATTTACGCACTTTTGTTAAAATTTCAGGATGACAATTCCCCCTAAGGAGTAAAATTTTCACCATAAATTATTTAGTAAAATATTGTCTATTTTTATGATGTATATGCTTGTGCTTGAGATTAGAAAAAAAGACAAGCAAAATATAAAAGGTTCACTGAGATTTCCATACTTTATAAACAAATTACAAAATATGGATGTTGATATAAACTTCAAAACCATTATACCATTACCATGAGGTGGCTTTTATACATCTCGGGTCTCTATGATAGGCACTGCTATGGTTGAGTAATTGACTACTGGAAAGAGCAGAACATCTGCAAGTCCAACTAGTATCATATAATATTATTGTTATATTAGCAAACATAAATCAATTATATGAGATAATATACAATCTGTACTCTCCTTTATCATAATCATTTAAAAGGCTACCCACAAACTACCAAGTCCGGAGAAGCTATCAAAGTCTAATGGCTCCAGGGCCGTTAAGGCTAACAGTATAGTCAAAAAATAAACCACATACTATTCTGTGAGCATAATTTCAATTGCGAAAGTTGCCAGTGAGGCACTGTGCCTTATTTTTTGCAACAAGCCCACTGGATTAGGCAACTAGCAGTTTATTATTTGGTAAGTACAATTCAAAATTAAAATGGATGAATACAACATACATATTTTTAAAAACCATATCAAATAATATCACTTAGGGTTGATTTTTCAATAGTCTTAGTGTTGATTTTTCAATAGTCATTTGAGGAATAATTTTCATGTTTTGATGGATAATGTATGGAAACCTGCCAAATTTAAAAATGATTCCTGAAATAAAGTTATCTGTTGATTAAATAATTGGCCATTATATATTTAAATAATTATCTAAGTTTACTAACCATCCAACATACCAAGGACTTTCACCAGGTTCATTATAAACTCTAGAATCTGGCATGTTAAATACTTCCTTCAAGCTGAACAGATCAGTTTTGAAGTTTAGAAATTGACAACCTTCATCTAAACTTTCATAGCTGCCTGTTGTCTGTTCATACAGTCTTTTGAACATCTTAAAACTAAATTCTTTGGTTGCTCTCCAGTGGCTTATAGCATTTTTAATTACTATTGGATGTGAAGTGTATGCATATTTCTGAAAAAATAAGATATACATACAATACTTGCATTGTTAAATATATTTATAACTTTGTAATTTTTATTACTTTAAAATCCTCTCTGCCGACATTACGCAGTATAATAGGTTTTGTGATGTTCTCGCAATAGCTACAATTAGCGAGAGGTCGCGTTGCTTCCCACACTACAAAGCTGCTAGGTAACAAACATCTTTCACTTAGAATGCTATTTATCACACCTACGCCTATAACCGATACTATAAAACATATGAAAACTATAACGATCAGGGTTTGCTTTGTTCCCTTTGTGTTTATTTCATGATTATATCTAAAAATCAAACTGTATTGTTTTAATAAATTCTTTTCAATGCCTTTTCCAAGGGCATTCTTCTGAATGCTTCGTAATTTTCTTATAATTGTTTTTCTATTGTTAATCAGCCTTTGCATCGTTTAGTCACGAAATTGTAATACATATTTGTAAAATATACAAAACTGAGTATTTTATATTACTATGCGCGAACTTTTAAAATACAAAACATCTACATTTTATCAATATATATTTCATTGATTTGGGTTCACCTTCACTTTCAAACAACGCAAAATGCAATCATTTGAAAAATACAGAACAGAATAGTAAAGTAATACTCATTCTGTATCTGTAATAATAGGGAGGCTTGATGATATTCATCGATATTATCGAAACTCGATGTCAAGCGTGAAATATCGATATTTTGACTTCAACATAAAGTTCAAAAGAAAACATTGTACATACATCGACGTTATGAAATATATGAACAGAATTTTATAATATTAAAATTGAATTAAATATGAGCTTTGGAGAAATAACACAAAAACACAAATATATATATATATATATATATATATGTATATGTATAGCTTTTTATAATATAAAATTCTGTTACACACAGTAACATTATTTGTCAACAATAGAAGGAGCATCAAAAAACAAAAAAAGCTTATCCATCTGGGAGCTGAGAGTTCACACTGTATACTTTATTTTCTTGCTTTTTACCACCTATTAAAATAAAATTACAGGATATTTGTTATTTATTATTGTAATGAATATTTATTATATAGAAGATCATTATATCTTTGTATGTAATATGTTTAGATTTTTGAAACCCAAAATGTATGAAATTAAGATAGTACTGCTGTAACTAGAGAACATGAAGTGACACGCCGTGATGTTGATAAGGTACAGGACTGTGCCTGTACTATATATAATAGGGCAGTGGCAGATTTGCAGTCTTGGCCGCCCTAGGCCGTGTAGCACCACCCCCTTCTCAGCTAATTATTTAATAAAACATTTCAAATTTGATGGTTTAAAGTACAGCTTTACGACTTCAATATTGTAATTCAAACTAGATTTTATCCATGTCTGGAGTCTTAATATAAACTTCATATTATGCTTTAGTGTACTGTTATTTATTGCCATCATATGTTTGCATTTGGTAGTATATTTTTGCCAAGATTAGCCGCCCCTAATATCTGGCCGCCCGCGCCCTAGGCCTGGGCCTAATTGGCCTTAAGGGAAATCCGCCACTGAATAGGGTATTTGACTGTTTTTGAAAACCCCTCTAAAATGATCAACAATTTTATAAACAAAAAATTATACTTCTTTACTAGAGATTGCAGAAAAAGACTGTGTGAAAATCAAAACTTTTTTATATTTGATTGATATTTTAGGTTTGATTAAGCTGATCTTACATAACAAATCATGAATAATGTGAGGTAATTAAATATTCAACTAATCATAAAGCGTTTGTTATCATATGTCACAATATAATAAATATTTATTTTATTTCTTTTTTATAAAACAACAATTCTATATTTTTGACTGTTTTATTAAGAAATAATTAAAAATATATATAATCATCTAGAATTCCACCGATAAAGTTCATATTTTTAATTTATCAACGATAAATATGTTATACATAAACCACTCGATTTTTAATTTAACTCGGTGAAAATTTACAGAGCCCTAGCTTAAATAATACGCTAAAGAAACATAACATTAAAATTTTATAGTTTACTAATTAATTAATAGTTACTTAACAAACAGTCGTTACCATCGGTTTTTTAAACAATCACGTTTTGATTAAATCCTTTTGGTTATTAGTCTAGGATTAGATTAACACTAGTATCACAGAAAATAAAATATTATTGCCAGCACTACAAATTATTGTAGTTCCGAAAGTATTGATTTCTAGCTGTAGTCGTCGAAAATGAAAACTTAAATTACATTTTTGCTTATTTATTTCTATTATAAAAAATAATTAATTATATTTATACCAATTGATGCGTTCATAACAATAATTATTCATAATTTAGGAGTAATTTATATATGGTATCCCTATAACCTGACGCTGTCATGTCAACGAACTGATGAACTTGGCGGTTTCACTAACAATTTAGATAAAAAAAAAACTCTAAAAATGCCTCCCAAAAAGCGCGATAAAGATAGTGAAACGAACAAAAACTCTAAAATAGATCATTTACAAGCTGACCATGAGCTATTCTTACAAGCTTTTGAGAGTAAGTTAGTGAATTCTTGTAGCTATAAAAGTGAGCGTTCCATAATAATTTAATTATTACACATTGAAATATGTTTTTCAGAGCCGACTCAGATATATAGATTTCTTAGAACCCGGAATATGTTATCGGTAGGTAACATGCCACTTGTGACTAAAACTCTCGTTTACTAATATTTAATTTACCATCTAATGATTATTTGCAGCCAATATTCCTAAATAGAACACTTTCATATATGAAGCGAAGAATGTCTCGAAGTAATAAAACCCGCGTGGGTTTCAAAGTTGATTCGCTACTAGAAAAGATCTCATTGAAGAAGAGTACTGAACTCCAGCCAAACAGTCTTGGAGGTTACATGACACTTACATTTCTTGGTTTTTACGATAAGAGCTTAGAGGACCCTAGGGAGTATCAAGTGAAAGTGGAAACATTGTTGTTAAAGATTTGCCATAAAAAGAGAAAGGAGAGTTCTTCTGCTATAGTTGAAGTATCTGTAAGTACTTTTCATTCATAACAAACATGATTAATATCTCATTTTACTACACCTTTTAAATAACAAAAAAATGATTTTTGAAACTTTGTTACAAACTGTAATTTACTGGTCAAAGGTATATTTTACACCTAACATTTTACTTAAGTAGGTGTTAGAAACGTAATTTTTCATTTAAGAATATTACTTGATTTTTCATTTTTTACAAACTGTAATTTATTTGTCAAAGGTCTTTAACATGTTACTAGATTTGGTTATAAATATAATTTTTTAATGAAGAATATTACTTCTTTTAATATCATGAAATGATTGTGTCTATGATTTTATAACACAAAAATACTTAATTATTTATAAGTAACTAAGGGCCTACCAAATTTCATGTATATCACTTATAAACAAATGGGACCACTTTAAAAAGGTAATTTTCAATGTATCCTATTCTAGTAGATGCCCCTATGTCAAAAGAGAGTGAACAATCCTCATATTTCTGTCTTCAATAATTACCACATCACATTGACCTTATCAGTCAGTTCTAGGGGTTTCAATATATAATAGATAAGCAATAGTATTTAAAGTTAATCCAATAATAATACCAGCTTGTAAGAGTCCCACTGCTGGGTAAAAAGGCAAGGGCTTAATCACCACACCAGCCTACAAAATTTTGATGATTCCATAAGCCAAGAAATCCATAATTCTATATTTTACCCACATTAGGTGATTACTACCATAATAGTTATCAAGCATCCCTGTTTCCTCACATAACTACATATGTAAATGTATGGGAATTCCAAAACTACCATTGGTGCATAATGGGATTTGACGCCCATACATACATTGAATCAATATTCCACCAGTCTAAACTGCTCTATCACTACGACTTATCTATTATTATGAATGTAAAATTATGTATAATAAACTCTTTTACTGTCATATGTTTAATGAATAATATAGACTTTGCTTATGTTATTAAAAATACATTACAAATTATCATTATTCCAGGTTGGCAGTTGCTCAGTACCACTGAATCCCTCAACATCTGAGCCACCAGCGATGGCCTCAGCTGTAAGCATATCTAGTGATACATTTAGTCCATCACAAGGACCAAACGTGAAGTCATACATGCTCATGCTAAGAGTCACTGTTTCAAGACCCTCAGGGTCTGGCACATCTACTAGTGCTTCTAGTTCTACAGAAATTACTAATGGTGATTGTGAAGGTATTTCATTTGCATGTTTATTTTTCATAATTTAATGTATTTCAAAATATTTGTATTAAACTTTAGATGTTTGTGATTTATACATGATTTTTATTTTTTTTATGTAAGCTATTATCAGTTTTATTTTTGTATGTAAATAAGTCAAAAAATTAAGACAGTGCTTAATAAACAACACATTTTAAACTTAAACTTGCTTTTCTGTTACTCATTCTTGTATGTAATGTTTTATGTTTGTAATTATGACATAATCTGCTTAATTTAGTTTGTCACTGAGTGTGAGAACTATTTGTTGATATACTTTTCATATGAAAGTTGTTTATTTATACTAGCTGTGCCCAACGCTCCGCTCGCGTGGACGACAGAAGAATGAAAAAAGTGCTTATAAAAGTCATAGTATAAGTAAAATTTTTGAGGTTTGCAATTGTGCGCGCATTACGTAAAACTACTAGATAGATTTTGATTTTTTTTTGTTCTCCTAATATACATGGCCCTTATATAAAAAAAATATCTTCATTCAATAGATAGTTATTAAAGTTTTAAGAAATTACAATTTTTTTAAGCACATATGTTCATCAATTTACAAAAAATATATTGTTAGTATAATAAACACCACAGACGAAGTTATGTGTATCAGCAAGTTAATTATACTATGATCGGTATTTTAGTTTATACTGAATTATAGTTATAATATTTGATAATTAGGAGTGAGCTACCAGTTCAGTAAACAAACTATATTTTTATAGTCATCATAATAAGTAAATGTTATAGTCTCAAACAATATTTAGATCAATATTATTCTTCTATAATATCATTAAAAGGGGTGTGGGAATAGCATTACAATCTAATTGAATAAATTACTATTTGATTAGAATAATTCGAACCTTCAAAGTAATTTACGATTCAAATATCCAATTCAAATACTGAATTTTCGGTTCCAATAATCATTATGTATATAAAAAATATATTGGAAAAACTCATAAATTATTTAAAGGTGGAATAAAGTATTTTATATTCGATAACTTACGAATAATTCGAAATTTTCCAAATTATTCAAGGAATACAAGTTCACACACCCCTCATCATTAATAATTCAATTGTTTCTAGAACCAGTAACGAAACGTATCAAATCTACGTCAGACCATATCCCTGATAGTAAATGGACCAAACTATATGGCAGTGAACTGATAGTATATGATAAGCACAATCGCTGCCTTCTGACTAATGGAGAGTATGACTTGGTGTTGCATGACGCCACACCCGGAGGCCGGAGCGCTACTATCGCGCGCTCACCACACAAAGCACTAATGGCACAATGGGAGACCATACCTAATGTTAGTTTTATTATAACTAAGTATTGTCTGATCACTATAAACCGTCTAAGTAAAATCATAGATTTCATATCTTTGTCTACAGAAAGACTTAAACCAGGTACACACGCTTACCTAACCTCGACAAGTATCATGAAATTCAAAGATTTGGCTTGGCTTGCCGCCGATCCGAGCTACTCAGTTTTTAACATATAAATCAAAGGAAGCTTGCGCTAAATACTTGTAATTCATCCACACGTTAGTGCGTAGTTAGTATAGATTTCTCGAAATAAATAATTGACAAATAAACGAAAAAAAAAACCGGGTACGATTTCTATGAAGTTTTAACATCTACCAATTTCTTTGTCGAGTGTTTTCATTTCCTTTCTTTTGAAGATTATGGTAAGTGACAAATGTGTGGACCCAGCTTTATATGAAGTTATATTTGGTTTGGTTTTCTTTAAGATTTCACAAGAGGGTTTCAAGCTCAAATGGCAAATTATGTACACCACTGTATATGATTTTTGAATTATTTTTATTCTATATTTTTTATTTTAGTGACAAGTCGCTATACGACCCTAAATTATTACAATATCAAGCCGTGTGCTGTCAACCCTAAAGTTTTTAAATTTGAATCATTATGAAAATAATAAAAAATTGGTATAAAATCCCGATTTTTGATGGTTTAAAACAGTTTCTTTTATAGACTTTTATATTTTTAGGAAAGTGAACTGCAAACAGAGTCAAATCCTTTTGACATATTCAAAGTCAGACCTTTGTTGAAACTGAAACTAAGTTGGAGTCAAGAACCCACAAACGGCCTGGTGAACAGGCCAAAGCTATATCAGCAGACAAGTGAGAACGGTTTGAAAAAGGAACCGAACGTTAACAAGGATCGTACCTCCCATCAAAAACCTAGCAATGATATTAAAAATGGTAAGTTTGTACTGACACATACCTCTTGATGTACTTCTAAACAAACATGTACATAATATACTAGGTGTTTTTTATATATTTTATCATATTCTACTGTATAATATATATTGTTATGTACACTGGCTGTGCCCCATGTTTTCATCCGTGTTAAATTTCTTCAAGCGACTCGGCCCGTGCTACTGCCAACGCACTCGTTAAGCGTATCGTTTTTATTACCTTCGATAGTTATCTATAGCTTACCAGATTACTTGACGTTACTACGAAAATACGCTTGACTACGAAAATATCTAATATAATTATATCTTTATAATATATTTAAGATATTTTTACATGCGAAAATATGTTTGAATGTTTATCCTTCAATCATGTTTAAATGGCTGGACGAATTCTAATAAAATTTGGCATACAATACAATTATATCGTGGAATAGGACATACAATCTATAGTTATATATTAGGTGTACAAATAAGTTTTAGGACACTTAGATTTTGTATCATAACAGCTATTCTAAATTAATTTAAAGGTCCCGCTCACTTATCATAGATGGCGCTTGATATGTAGTATCGAAACCTAAAGGAGTCATAAACATAACCTATAAATTCTGTAAATTAATCATGCAGACCGATAAGCTATTTATTAGACACTGCATTCGCTATGAATTCCATCAAGGAAAAAGTGTTAGGAAAGCGTGTGAATCGATATGTTCTGTTCTTGGAGACAACATTATATCTAAAAGTACATGTGAGTATTGGTATAAGCGATTCAAAGAAGGTGATTTCGACGTTAGTGACCGTGAACGCACCGGGCCTCCTGTAAAGGTGGACGATCAGGAACTGCAAGCGTTGCTGAATGAAAACTCTTGTCAGACGGAGAAACAACTTTCGGAACAGCTTGGAGTAACTCAACAAACTGTTTCTTATCGTTTAAAAGCAATGGGTAAGATTCGAAAAGGAACAAAGTGGGTACCACACTTTCTAACTCAAGAAAATAAAAACAGCCGTCTTAACATTTGTGTGAGTCTTTACAACAAGCAACATAGAAAGTCTTTCTTGTGGAAAATTGTGACTGGCGATGAAAAGTGGATTTATTTTGATAATCCGAAACGCAAATATCATTGGGTTGACCCCGGCGAGCCGACAACATCCACGCCAAAGCGCAATGTTCATTGTAATAAAGTCATGCTGTGCATATGGTGGGATATGAAAGGCGTACTGTATTATGAACTTCTCAAACCTGGTCAAACAGTTACTGCCGATCGCTATTGTCATCAATTGATGCAAGTGAATCAAGAAATTGAGAAGAAACGTCCATTTTCTGGTAAAGGAAAACGTCCAGTAAAACTGCTCCATGACAACGCGCGGCCTCATGTGGGTAAACCGGTCAAGGATACGTTACTAGCGCTTGGATGGGAACCTGTACCACACCCGGCGTATTCACCAGACTTAGCCCCATCCGATTATCATTTATTCCGGAAAATGCAGAACGATTTGTCTGACGTGCGATTCAAAACATTTGAAGAAGTGGAAAAATGGGTCGCTAAATTTCTCACCTCACAAGACGAAAGTTTCTTTGCGAAAGGCATCCGCGAATTGCCTGAGAGATGGCTGAAGGTCATTCAATGCGATGGAGATTACTTCGATGAATAACTGTGTTTTACTTCTTTTTTAATAAATCTTGAATTTTTTGAAAACTGTCCTAAAACTTATTTGTACACCTAATAATAAAGCTGAAGAGCTTTTTGTTTATTTGTTTAAACGCCCTACTCTCTGGAACTACTAGTCGGATTCGAAAAGCCAGATTCATATAGGCTATCTAGCATTAGACTACATCTCTCACCTAACCTTAAATATTCATTTTTGTTAAGTAAGTCGGAAGAAAAAGCTATCTTAAGCTGCTTTATCCGCGTGCGCTGGTGTAATGGGTAGTGATACGTAAATATATTATTCTACAAAAATATTGTTCCTTAGTATATCTAAAATAAAATTACAATACCGTATTATACCTATTTCTTATATAAAAACCAAATCAATTTTGAAAATTAAAAAGTGATTTATGTGCATTATTATTAGGCATGGTATATTATTACTCCTTACGTACGAAAGTTACTTCATAATCAAGACAATTTTATGAAGATAAACTTTGCCCTTTATAGCATGTTATTTGGACGCATAGTTTGGGAGATAATAGAAAATTAAAATAATTCAACAGTCGGCTCGAGTCTATGACTATAGGTGTAGTGGCGCAAACGAGCTGTGTGAGTTGTGACGCATAACCCTGGCCGACTTTTAAAAATATTGTCTATACGGAAGTATTATAAATCACCAATCAGTAACTTATTTTAAATTATACGCACAGCTAGTACTTTTATAAATTATTACTAAATTTTAATTTACGCCCATGAATCGGGCCGGCAACAGCGTGTAAATGAATATAAAAACCACAGGAGAAAAGTCAAAACCGGATAGTAGCGATGGGGAATCCAAACGACAACAGATAATATATCAGTTCCTGTACAACAACAACTCGCGGCAGCAGACGGAGGCCTGCGACGACCTGCACTGTCCGTGGTGCTCGCTCGACTGCGGGACTCTCTACTCTCTGCTCAAACATCTCAAACTGTGTCACTCGAGGTTCAACTTCACTTATTTTGTAAGTATTTACGTTCTAATATCTCTACATATGTTTTTTGTGGTAACACCATATCACCCTTAATTCTTTATGCAGATTAATGATTCAAACATCTTTTAAAACGCATGTTTCCTGTTATCGACGAAGAATAGACAGTTTAAAATTAATGATCTCTTAACAATCTTTTTAACCAACATGAAAGCTGTTCGATTGATTACATTCTATAATGTGCTGTTAACTTTTATTATTCTACACAGAGCTCATAAAATTTTACTTACATTCAAACAATTCAGAACTTAGTGTTACACAAAACAATAATTACGTATATCGTCAAAGCGCAGACACTCGCGACTGTCGTCGACAGAGTTTATCCGAGATCTCCATACATACGCGTTTATGTGTGCGTTTTAAGTAACTCTCAATAGATATTATTTTATAAAAGTTATCTCTGAAATGAGTCTGAGCTACCGGTGAAGGAAAACATCGTGATGAAGCCATAGCATGGTTGTAGCATATCTTCTATTGCCCGTCTGGCAACCAAGCACCTATAAGTATGTTCCAACAGCTACACTTGAGAACCAGTTCTCCCACTATAGGCTTAGCGTGTTACCAACTTGGGCCACATCATCATTTAACACCAGATGAGATTGTGGCTAAAGGTTAAATCCTATAGAGTAATAAAAAAAACGGTTGACAGCCAATACCTGGAGGTGCGCGTATCGATGTATCGATCAACGAGTTGTACGACGGGTCGTACACGGGCTCCCCGCACGATCTAATCGCGTCGCAGGGTACGCGGGGCGGCGGGG
Source organism: Saturnia pavonia (assembly GCA_947532125.1). Classification (NCBI taxonomy): domain Eukaryota; kingdom Metazoa; phylum Arthropoda; class Insecta; order Lepidoptera; family Saturniidae; genus Saturnia; species Saturnia pavonia. The sequence continues at coordinate 5,366,808 of OX383907.1, read as the reverse complement.
CGGGGGGCACGGGCCCCGGTGTGGGCTCGGGACCGGGGGGGCCGGTCCCCCGGTCGGGGCCGGCTCGGCGCACGTCCCTGACGCACGTGGTGGTGTGCCGGGCCCGCGCTCGCCGCCGCGCGCCCGCGCACAGTCTCGCCGAGTTCCTCGAGCTGGATGATGCGGAAATCCTCGACGCTCAGCGACCTTACCTCACAGGACATAACAGGTAATAATATTCTATCTCTGTAATTATATATAATACTTGTTTTTCGGTCAGCACAGTACAAACCAAAAACAAACAAAATTTTCATGTTTTACCACCCAGCAAAACCTATAACTCTTATAAATAAAATATTTTACCTAAAAAAAAGATTACTTTGTGTACATATGAAATATATATTTTTTTACTTTAATTACATATTGTTATTTTAATAATTACTACTACTCTGTTAGATGGAATAATTACGAAAAAAAAATAAGATTCTAGTTCTTTTTGTAATAAAATTATAAGATAGAGTAGAACAATGAAGACAAAAGTATTACAAATCGACCTAGTCGGGTACAGAACCCTAGCCCCGCCTGGTTCGAAACGCGACATGTTGAGACGTGCCATTCATGGCGAGTATAATTTTATTCTGATAGTGTTTTTTATGAAGGTAGAAATAATAATCCAAAAGTTCACGGTCCTACGATATATAAGATACACGCTTGAAATACCCTTCGTAGTGACTCACTTTGGCAGATCGTTTGAAGATCTATCACAGTATAACCAATACAACGAAAGTGAATGATATCCAGGTCTATTGTCTACCTTTGTCGTTGAAATTATAGTCCAATGAGATGTATTGATGCTGATTTGATAAAATTTTCAAGCATGTGTAGGATAGGGCTCTATAGGAAACATTTAAAGTAAAGATGTTTAAGAACGGATTAGGTTGTCAAATTAATATAGATATAAATACTCTAGCCTATATTTTTTTATCTTAGTGTATTAAATCAAAATTTTCTGTAAGACTAAGTTAATCCATGTTATTTTTAGACTTTATCATCACACCATTACTTGTCTTCCCGTTTACCCCAACGAATTGGACATCGATTCAGAAAGTGAAACTGATCCACTATGGCTCCAACAGAAAACAATGATGATGATCGACGAGTTCACAGATGTAAACGAGGGCGAGAAAGAACTCATGAAGATGTGGAACCTCCACGTGATGAAGCACAATTACGTAGGCGACTGCCAAATACCTCTCGCTTGCCAGATGTTCCTTCAGATGCGAGGGAAGGAGCTGCTTGAGAAAAACCTGTATAGAAATTTTATATTACACATGTGTTCGTTACACGACTTCGGATTGATAAGTCCGGTCGCTCTTTATCAGACTTTACAAATGCTCAACCAAATGCTGGCGGACAACGCCGAGGCCAAAGAAAAAATGCGCGAGTCCCTAAAAGCGCAGCGCGAACACTGGAACGTCATTGGGAAATATCAGCAGCCGGTTATCATAGAGCCCAAGGCCCAAGCGGCCACCGCTAAACTGAACAGCGTCGAGGCCTCACCGTCCGTGAGGCGAAAAACATCGAACCTTCAAAACGCAAACAGAATGGCCAGCACTGGCCCAAATTTCAACAAATCATCGAGTCCGGGCCCGAGCCATGCGGATTCTAAAAGAAAAATGTCATCTAGCGGTATACAGAGCCGTAAACGTTCCTCGATATCGGAAAGGAAGAGTTCTGTATAGCGAATACTCAGACGGCGATTAGTATGGACTCGGTTCCAGGCTCGAGGCTCCTAATGTATTTATTAACCAGAGTGTTCAACTATACATTTCTGTTGTAGCAAATGTCCAATATATCATCAGTCCTACATCACCACCATATCAAACTGTTATGAATTCTTAAATCTCGTCTTATGATTAGGTAATGATTCCGTTGTTCTGACCGTTGCATTTTAGTTGGTAAGTAAATTGTCCATGAAATGGATGACAACTATTAAGTTACTAAATTATAATATTTTTTACTTTGCCTTTACTCTGATCTAAGATCTCGGATGCATTTTGTTCGTTGCATCATGAACGTTTACTGCCGCGATTATGCGTTACTGTGATTATTCACTACATTTAGTAAGTAAAATTTATTATACTTATTTTAGACAAGCATTTTCCCTAGTAGGTAGAAAAAGAAGAAAGAGTGGATTAGTATTTTTTATCATAACAACCCAGTCACTTCGAATTAATTCATTGATATATTTATAATACACACAGATTCCGAGTATATTTGATATTTGAATCGTGTAGAAAATCTTTATTCACCATTCTTTGATGTGTACATCAACTCTATACTGCTAACTTTAATAGGTTACTGTGCACATTTTAATATGTAAACGTCGTTTTATAGCAGGGTTTCTCATACTTTATGACGACTGCTAACCTCCTTTTAAAAAATTAGTTGTCTAAAATTTTGTAATGAAATAAAAGGTACTATATAAAATAATGAGTATTGTTTTTTGTCGTAAATAGAGTCGATTTTAGGAGCAATTTTTAATCCTAATTTGGATTGAGCATTTTCCAATTTTAGTGTTTCCTTTTTATCATAACCAAGTAAGAAACCGTATTTTTACCTATACAAGTTGTAGAGAACGGCAAAAAATAAAATTATCACTTTGCCTAAGAGGTCTAAATATTTTCCTCTCTTGTTGACCAAATAAATAATCTTTTAAAGACATCTCTTTAAAATCAACTTGAAGAGCGGACATTCTCCGTTAAATGTTCAAAACAGCATTCATGCTTTCGGTTGTGACAGCAAATTGGTTTTAAATTCATTCCTCAGCATTACCGATATCTGGAATGAATATTTTGAGTTCTTCAGAGAGCTGAAAAAAATGAAGCTTTTATTTCGGTTTCCACTGATAAGGTGTCTCACCATTAATTGTCGACGGGGACGAACCGCCACATTGTAAATCTTGTCGCGTACCCTCTATGATCAGCTAGCGAGCACCCAATATTTTGACCCGCCACGACCGCCCTCCTCTGCGGCAACTCAAGCCTAGGTCCGATCCATCGGCATGGAGCCCTTGAGTCAAGCAGCCGCTCGCGCGATACAGTGACTCTACATTTACTAGCTTTCACAGACACACATGACACTGCATCATACACACATGCATAACACATAGGTTCTGTAAGGGACCTTTTTTCCTAGTTAGATGAAAATTTTCAGACCACTAAATACGTGTTCCTTTCCAGGGGGAAAAAACATGTGTATATGTATAGTTAGTTTAGATCGAATTATAGGGAATTACCCAGATCGCAACTTATTTGCATACGCCCAACAGTCCGAGCCGAAGTTCGGCCACTTTGGTACCCTCGGATGTTATTGTTACAAAGCTTTCGTGGCTGAGTGCCCTAAGCGCTCGCCCCCAAGCCCGGTAAATCTGTAAAAGCCGTAAAGGCTCCAGGGCCCCTAAGGCTCACAGAATAGTCAGTTAAGAAAATTTTAGCTTTAATTTCGGTGTTACAGTATTATAAGGCATACGCCATCAAGAATCTTGCAGGCGCGAGCAGGCACTCAGCCAACGTAATTTAAATCTTGTCGCTAACCCCTGCAGTCAAGTTCCTTACTTTGAGAAACCCTGCCCTATAGTAATAATTTAAACACCCACCTTCATTACACTACATGTATTAATTGTTTTGACTGAATATTTATTATAGAAATTAAATAGATTGCAAAAAAATTAGTAGAAGAAAATAACTTTACGATATGAATCAGTAAATATTGCAGTATGGGAAATATTTTTTTATACCAAATCAGTAATTAATGAATGAACTGAAAATGCGCTGATTCGGGGTATTCGAGTATTATGTACGTTAGCAGAATTTCGTTTTGGTTAACGCCACATATGAAATGTGGAAAAATAATTATATTTTAAAATGTGCGCGCACTTTATAAGAAAAAGTCTATACTATGAAGTTGCTTGCTAAAACTCTTGTTTTAATGTAGTGAAGGTAGTCACTTCGATATTGTGTGACACATAACATGGAGTGTGACTATTCAAAGAAGTAGAACTTTTAACGCTTATACATTTTGTATTGTTTTATTTGAAACATTATACATAACTTTTGAGTCCACTGGTGCTCCCTAGGAGAGACAAAATACTAGTTTATATAGACAATATTTATGATAATTTATTACAAGCCTGCTATGCGATACTTGAACACCCTTAAATGACCAAACGATTTGGTCAGAATTATGTATCTTAGTTTAATTATTTAAATATAGATAAATACATTTCAGGTTATTACAATTAATGTAGAGCGGGGGTGCTTAAACTTTTATTGACAGCGATCTACCAAGTGATCGGCTGCGAATCTACTATACGATAAAAAAACACAATGTTTATGAAATGCATTTAACTTTTCAATTAAATCAATTCAAAGTGAATGTACGAACTCACTAGCTAATCACAATTTTTCTCTGGATTGTTGATACATGACGTTTCATATTCTTAGCGTATTTTTCATAGAACGGCACATAATTACTGCGATTCGTTTGTTAATCGACTGCGATATTTAAACTTAATTATTTTTATTTCTGGAAACACTGACTAGTACTAATAAGTAAATCCGAATATTACTGAAGAAATATTTTCTTTCAAACGCGGGTATTTCTCTTTAGTTATAAAGTACAAAAATTAGGGTAAAAACAAAAAAGCCTGACTGTTCTATGTGCGATCGTAGCCGCAAGAATTTCATGGTAAAGTACTTTCCGAGAATTTTCACGATTCACTCGGAAAACTCACGATAGACTTTTTGAGCACACTTTATGGAGAGTATGAACATGGAATGTTTTTTTTTCTATTTCAAGTTTTTATAAAGACTGCAGGGTGATACGATGCCTTAACTCAATCTCGTCTCAATTAGTTATTTCGATGTGGTCCTTTAGTAAATAATACAAAGTTGTGGTGTGTCGCCGCAATTTTACCATAGTACAATCATGGACAACATCAATAGAGTATGGTAAAATCTATGTGGAGAATTGTTAAATGTATCATCGTTTTCGGGTAACTTGCCTAGTGATACTGCTATCTAGGGTATTTTAAATGATAACATTTTTTTTAAATATATATTTATCAATTCTCTCATTATTCATAATTCAGTAACGCCAAGACATTACTCTAGTAACAAATAATTGTATTTACTACATATTTATAAATATACGTATTACTGATACATTTATGTTATTGATTGCATTTTATTGTTTTTCCATTTTGCAGTGCTAATACTTAATAATATGTTTTTTTTATTGTTCCAATTTTTTATTATGTTCATTAAACAGTACTTATATTGAGATAAAATATAATAATTATTTATAATATTAGTTTATTTTAACTATTATCCCATATCTGACAGATTCAGTTATATACTGAAAGTATTCGTAGAAGCTACCCAGTGAACACATGACCTATATTTGACATTGTCCAGACATCATAGGTGTAACATTTATGTAAATATGACACATATAATGCGGGTGTGATGTAAAATCAAGGTCGCTTGTTCACAGCGTATACACTAACTTTGCTAATACAGGTTTATTGCTTATTTTATAAAGATGAACATAACTTACAAAGTGTTAATACTGTATTATTTTTCTATTAAAATTTCTTCCTTCCGTCTCACCGTCTATATCCATATTTCTCTAAAGCCCGCTTTTACAAATAACACTAAAGCACAGACCTACGCTACGCTACTACAGGGTAAATTTGACATTTGGTAGTAATGTCGAACATACTATTATAGTTATCTTTTTTATATACTATAGCTTGACCGTCGTAAGCGCGACCCTTCTAATGGTCTGCGGGACGCGGGAGGGGAACAAGATCGACCAATAAGCTAGTCTGTTGCCGGACGCCGGCAACAATAGATGTTTGACGTATGGGAAGTTTTATTTTTATGACTGCTACCAAGCTTTATTTTACCAAGATGGAATCACGGACGCTGCTTTTAATAAAACTATATAGTCAATCTAAAGAAATGTTTTAGTCTTTATTGATCTTAAGATATAGGGTATCATCTCAATACGGTGTATATCTGTGCACACCCGCCGCTCCGCGTCTCTAAGCTCAGAAAGGTCGCGCTTACTGCGGTTGCCTTATAGTCCTTAAGGCAGGCACTAAAACCTACCACATTGCACAACATTTGAAACTTTAGGGATGACTATTAAAGCAACTTGTAATTCATTAAAGCAAGTATCTGGGCCACTGGGTTTCCGAGGTCTTAAAAGATACCTGGACATTGAGTGTGAGCGCAGGGCGTTGGCTGTTCGCGGTAATATGTTGGCTCACATATTTGCCAAATACTCCACTTACAGCGTACTTTCAATCGTTCTATACAGCGCTTCAGGATTATTCGCAGAGGCGGGAATTGATGGCTTTCACGTCATCATGCGTACCTTATCGCGGGATAGGAGCTATATGGGAAAAAAATTTCGACCGACACTAAAAAGAGACAAACACAAATACCTATCTATTGTAATAAGCCTGCGAAAGAATTAAAGCAAGTCCTGATTTTCATGACTGTGATTGTTGTTGATTTAGCCTAGCGGTGTGACGGCCAGACTCGTACGCACTGTTGTATGCACAGTAAGAATGGTTATTATAGTTCTAGTTCCGCTGATGAGCGATATATATATCTCTCTCTTATATTATAATCTTACTATTTATATTTCAAGTATTTATTATTAAATACAATTTTATTTCTTGTAACTGTAAACTTGGAAATTAATAATAAGATATTTATTTTCATAACTTTGTAAACAAAAACTTATTTATTTATTAAATACAATTTTATAACCATTCGTTCATTGTACTTGTTATTTAATAATAAATAATATATAGCAAAAAATAACTTCGTCCCTACCGGGTGTCTCATGACATCTCACGAGTATTTATCCTTAAACAGAACGTTTCAATTCAATACACAATAAAATTCACCCGGAAACGCTAATTCTGTCTTTCTTTTTATGAAATTATTTGCTACATTTAAGGAGCATTGCTTTGTTTGATTTTTTTAACGTAGCGTCAGCAATTCTATCTCTGTAAAATTATCTCATGTGTAGCAGTCAAAAAGACAAAATCAGGCAAGCCATCACGTCAAACGTCTATTGCTGCCCGCGGCCGGCAATATACTAACTCATAGGTCGATTTGTTCCCCTCCCGCGTCCCGCAAACATTAGGAAGGGTAGCGCTTATAGCGGTCCACCTATAGTTCGGAAAAATTATTGTACAACACTTGATGGTAAGTACGGTACAGTCCTCTTCATTTTTCTTCAAATCCCGCATTTATAAATTACGCTATAAAGGGTAAATTTGACATTAGGTAGTAATGTCGACCAAACTATTATTATATTTTTTATATTATAGTAGTTCGTAAAAATTACTGTACAGCACTTGATGGAAGTACGGTACAGTTGTCTTGCTTTTTTCTCCGAAGCCCGCGTTTACAAAATATGCTATAAAGCGTAAATTTTACATTTGGGAGTAATGTCGACCAAACTATTATAGTTATCTTTCTTATACTCGTATTCTAATTGGGTAAAATAACTGTACATTACTTGATGGCAATTAAGGTACAGTCCTTAAACAATGGCGCCTGTAATGACACAAATTTTGATCGGCAGTCGTTGATGTTATCTGCCGGCCTGCAGAATTACCTATTCAGGTTTTTGATGGATTACTGTTTTACAAATCTTATGTTCACCAATATGTGAACACAACTGTTTACAAGGACTAAAGACCAGTAGATTACTTATAAATGTAACTAAAAGCAGTAATTGTGACTTGAATATAAATGTTGGATACATCGTATTTTTATCCTATACAATTATTTGCTACATTAAATATTCCATATTTTTAATCGTTTAGGCAATTCATTGCAAGGGAATAAGCTGATGACAATTTTTATCTCACTTGATTTAAATTACCCTAATAATATATATTAAATCCTAGCTAGAGAACATTCATGTACCCAAATTAGAAACTTATTTTGAAGTTATAAGGTAACTAATCTATACTAATATTATACAGAGGATAGATTTATACGTATGTTTGTAACGAATTGGCTCAGAAAGTACTTGACCGATTTTAAAAATTATCACCATTTGAATGCTACATTATCACTGATTAATATAGGTTATTTTAATTGCAAGAACAAAATAAGGATCCCTACTAAAACAACAATAATGTTACCCAAGGTGTAAAAAAATGTCTATAAAATATCTTTCATCGCATGCGCTACGAAAACTATTGATGATAGAATAAAAAAAATGTTCCACTATATTAAAGAACATATCAATATCTACAAATGTCGCGATAGCTTGTGTCTAACTATTGTAGCTATGTCACTATAACTACTTTTTAACATTTTTAAATTTAATAGAAATTCCGACCAAAATCAGACCAAGTTATTTATACCTTTGCCTTAATCCTTACCTAAATAAATGATTTCTCAAGCAAGGCTGTTTAAATACCGGTAAATTACTTTTTAATTTATTAAAATAGGACATTCCATTCGGAAAGATATTACGAGTATAATAAAATTGAAATAAAATTAATTTGCCTCTACGCCGCGGCCGCCGTGACGCACCGGAGCGCCGCGCCGTGTACGTTTATGCCAAAATGTTTAAAAATAAATATCTACCCGTGCGAAGCCGGGACGGGCCGCTAGTGGATAGATAAACGTAGTAGTATACAAACAGTAGGTATGGAGTAGCGATGCAGCAGAAGCCCGGAATAATAACTTTTGATCGTTTTTAGCATTTTTATAGGTACTTTATGGGGTTAGAGTTTTACCACAAACTCACCAGATGTTTTGACAATGTGCCCTAAAAGCGTGACACACTAATCCTAGAGCGGGCTGTCCTGATAACACGTTATAATATAAAGGGAGGTTCTCAAGTACAGTTGTGGGAACAGATGGCCTATAGGGGCTTGGCAACAGATTTGCTGGAAGGTGGTAGCTAGGTGGACGATCACTAGTAAATGCCCTACCACCATGTTGTGGTTTCATCTCGATGTTTTCCTGCAACGATAGCTTGGGTTCATTGTAGGGATTCGAACCTACGTAGATCGACGCGATGTTCGAACACGCTATCGCTGACCCTAAAGTGATATTGACAGTTGTCATTGCCCATCAATTGTGGAATTACTTAAGTACCCGTATACAAAATTTCACAATTCAATTCAATTTCATAACAATATAAAAAAATAGTTTTCGGAGTGCTTTTTTACGGTTTCTAAAACTATTATTGAAAATCATTTGACAAATAACATAAGCGTCCCGTGTACAAAATTTTGGTAAGAATCGGTCAATCCGTTTTACGAGTTAAATCCAAACAACACAACATGTTGTTAGGACATACAAACAAAAAAAATATTACATGTGTTATCAGTGTCCCTCCAGTGTCTATGGGAAAATTAAAAAAAATGTACAGCAGAACTACTGATTTATTAATATAAATGTGAATATGAAAGTACATAACTATATGTTACCTTATCACGATTAAACATCTAAATCGATTCCCAGTAGTAAGGAGGTTTACAAGCATCAAGTTAAAATTCCACTAAATTAAAAATATTAAAATTAGAATTGTCAAGGTGATCGATAAAGTGAAAAATGGAAATCTATTTGACAAACCTCGTAAACTGAAATTCGTTGTATAAAATATGTCACACACGAAGACCACACACACAACGAATGATATAAGCAGGTCGGATGGGCAGGAGAATAACAAAAATGAGGATGAAGGTATTTGGTATACTTTATTAATGTATGCTGGTATCTAATTGAATTAATATTTCATAGTCACTTGTGTTTCTAGGTGAAACAGTGAATTATGAAACATCTGAAAACTGTACCTACGCCGGTATGTACACATTTTATCTTTTTTATAAAATAAATTAGAGCTTAATATCTCTCAGTTATAGAATATAACTTTTATCTGATCGAAAGTGATGACAACATTGATTGATCAATCCCATTATGTTGAGTAACTTGTCTTTTAAAAAACTATATAAAATATAATACTAGCTCGTGTACTGTTTAATGGTGTGGATACTTCTTTTACTTATAAATAATATCAGCCTGTAAGTGTCCCACTGCTGAGCGAAGGCCTTTTCCCAAGAGAAGGTATGGGTTTGTTTATTTATTTATTATTAATCACGCCAGCTCACGACTTATTACTATTTCTATTCTATTTCTTATTACTATTTCAAACACCGAGAAATCAACAGTTCTATATTTGTCCCACATACAGTGGTACTACAAGAACAGTTCTCAAGCGTTCATGTTTCCTCACGATGTTATCATTCACCGTCAGCCCCGAGGTTATGCTGCTTATTCTATCTATATTCCGTGTTTTTATTTTATTCCAGTTACAGTTTCAAAAAAGCCTTCAGTCTCAAGTGAAGACGGGGTCTCGTGTCATGCACAAAAATCATTTATCAGCATACACTCGACAGATCACCTCTGTCAACTAACTGATCAAGATAATTCTTCTAATCTTGACGAGTGCAATCTAGAAATTCTAAGTCGGAACGAAGTGTTCCCTTCGACTTCTGAAGAAAGTCTATCAAACGAAGATGATCCCCCAGTACGGAGAAAGAAAAATTTCAAAAAACCGGCATATCAAAAGTTACAACCAGAGACGGCTGGGAAGTCTTCCTATGTGCCGACAAATAGTAAATCGTCTACTGGTTCGCGACAAAAAGACCCGATTGAAGGACAGTCGGCAGTATATTCAGATTTTGATATACCAAAGAATACACTGTACGTTGTAGGCAGTAACCCTGGCGAGCCCAAAATGTCTTATCAAGATCCACCAAAGAAAATCTCTAAAACGGTAATTAATTTTGCATTCCTAGTTCTATTTAAGTTAATTGTTTAAATAGAATATTAGTAAGAGTATTAATCACCGAACCTTCGACACTGATGTGGATATATCAATCGGTTTAAAGTTGGCTCAGCAAGCAATGGAAAAAAATTGCCAAGTGCGTATCGGCCCACGCTCGGTGTAGGGTTCCGTAGTTGTCCATCGTAATATGCCGACTTAGATAGGAGCATAAGTAATTTTCAATGGAATTTGTACGAAGTTTCTTCTCCAAGTACATTTTATAAATTTGTGGACTATTACTCGTTATCACTCTCTTAAAGGGTGTTTACTGCCGAGTGTGTGTGGTTAGCGCTATGCTCGAGAGTAAGGGGTCATGGACGACGATGGTATCCTTCTGTGAGGACGTGATATCATAAAAGGAGACCACGGAGAGGGCTCGCGAGAAGGACCTTATGAGGGGCTCTCTCCGGCGTAGACGAACGGGCGGCAAAATCGGGGGGCCCGTCTTCCCGTTACGTGGGTTCGGCCGCCTTGGAGTCAGGGTTGTACCGAACTGTCGCTTTTTAATTCCGGGGCCCAGTTTTTAGCTGGGCCGGCCTCCAGGGCAACACAGTGGAATGCTTTTGCGATCCCATATCGCCCCTCTACGGTGACGGATGAAACAACGTGGAGTTTTAGTAAGAATCTCACATAACCACTCGCACCACCGAGTGAGTGTGTACCGAAATAGGGTTGCTCAACGTAAAAAAAAAAATTTCACGTAGTCGTGATAAAACAAATTTAGGAACCTCTGATCTAAGCGCTTACGCTAAAGCGGTAGAACTTTCACATCTGTCTAATAAAAAACCGTTAGTGTAGAAGAATTCTTGAGTGGAGTTCCCGTTCGGCAAACGTGGATGGCAAAAATATGACGGGCCTGAAAATCTCAGTACAGTGATGCGCTTTGGGAGGTATATCTTACTTTTCTTTGTTTTTGACATATTGCCATTGAATTGAAAACTAAGCATAGCTTGTATTATGATAACTAAACTGCATACCCACACATCAATGTGTAAAAAATTATTTAATAGTGACATTTACGATGTAAATGTGAAGTCAAATCAAGGTAGAGTATTCACTGGGAACTTACAATTATGTTCATCCCACAAAAGTCAGTCACAGGCGGGGATGGAACCTGCGATCTCTCGGCTCAATAATATGGCTTACTACACCTGCGCCACAAGGCCTATTAATGTCCAGGTTTTACGTGATATGGGCCCATGATAACGTCGACAACTGTATGTTTAATGTGTATTTTAAATACTAGTTTTGATTGATTAGAGATCTTTAACAGATGAAGAAGTTCCTGCGTAACATAGATAAACATAAAAACGAACTAAATAGTAAAAATAATGATAAAACTATCAGCAAGTTGACGACGATGCGAGGGATTCTAAAAGATGGCCGCTGTGGGCCGGAGTGTACTGGTGATTCTTCAGTGCAGGGAGCAGAAGGATATGATACAAGTAACACATAATTTATTATATTTAAGTTAATAATTATAAGCTTTCAATTGCCATATGCTGTGATTGAACAAGATCACAAATATAACACGACGGATCTTTGTTCAATTATTCTTTTCTTCTAAAGTAGTCGGTTAAGAGTTCCCTACCACCCTGCTTGTTTATTTTATATACACTGGCTGAACCCGAAATGCGATATTCCTGAGTGTACATAATATAAGCTTTGGAATAAAATTGTAATGTGCCCGTTTTCCAAAACCTACTTTCCAAACCCAAATGACCCTACATTTAAAATTTACAATTAAAATTCATATTGACTCGTTATTATTACCTACCTCCATTTCCACCTTATCATTTGTTTTGGATATCTGTTCCTACATAAGTTTTTATTAATCCAGCCGATGACGTGTCTCTGCCATTTCAAATGGACTTCGACCCAAGAACGCACTACTCCAAGCAAAATGCTGATAAAAATGTAACTTTCAACTCCCATGTACTTATAATACATTTCACGGGTGACCTCTGCGTAGGTCAGAGTGTCGAGACCCTAAGCAAAGAGAAAGATCAACAAGCGAGAAATTCTGAGCTGAGGAAAACATTCCTCACGAAATACAATGAATTCTGGCCAACCGAGAAATAGTTACCAATAAACGTAATATAGGTAATCGCAAAGTTATTTATTTAGAAAGATGTGCAGAATCAAGTGAATTTGCGGATACCGGAATGATATTATTATAAAGATTTTTAAAGTAGTAATTTTGTATTACGTTTAAATTATGAAGTTAAGTTTTGTCTAGCGTTTATTTATTCAAAACTAACGGTCGCATCGTATAATAATGTAATATTCATTGAAATAAAATACATAATATAGTACTACAAATTGTCTTTTATTGATAAACTAAGTTAAATACATCATTTGAGAGCTTTTGATGAAATTTTCCATAAAACTAAGTCTTTTACTCTATCGTAGGTGAAGTATTTTGGTATATTGAGGGGTAACTGCTCGATTGTCCAAGTGGAATGAACGTTTTCTGTCTTTATTTTGTCGAGTAATGTAAGGAATGTTTCGTAGCAAGGCGCCACCGAGTCCAAGTGTTCTATCGTAAACACATATCTTTTTTCCAGTACAATGTACAGTGATTTTGGTGGTTTTATATTTAATATTCTCTGCACCGTTGATAGGAAAGCTGCAGTCACATCGTCGTCGTAGATAACTGTAAACGATTATTATAAAGGCCAGGATTGTAAACTACTGTATTATTGCGCTATATTTTAATTGTATGAAAAATGTCTTTGTATTAATTCGTTAAGTTTTTTGTGTTTTGTTTTTCCACAATAAGGCAATCAATAAGAAGCTATCTGTAAAGATTGTATAAATTTGGTTCAACACTTTTAAAGATAAACTCAAAATAATAATATTTTTAGATTTAATTGGAAACATCAATCGATATACAATTTGATATTGATATGAGAATGAATGACGTCTAACTTAAGTATGTTGTCTGTGATAGCGCCGAAATAAGTTTAGGTAAAGTAATCTAGTTTTGATAAAATCGAATACCAACCATCTGCAGCAATAACTACATCAGTTTCTCTAATCGCATTTGTTAATTGTTGGCTCCACTGCGTACTTTTAAAGTCCAATGGCATTACTTCGAATTGTGACTTTATTAATTTAACATTGTACTTTATATTCAATTTTATAAGGTTCAATATTCCTCCTAGGTCGATATCTGAAAATAATTACAAAAAGATTTAATAAATTATGTTTAACGACTTTTCTGATTAGTTTTAATAGAGTTTTAGAAAATCGGAATCAAAATATTACGCGCCGTACGTTTGAATTTCTCACAGGAAAACATTGGCACTAATGTAGATGCCTAACTTGATCCCCGTACCTCGTTACTTGTTTTCGGCAGGGTACATACATTACAATCCAATGAACACGTGACCTTAATTTGACATCAATTTCATGTCATATTTATATAATTTGGTAAACATCTACAATACTATACACGGCAAACAACAATCACCTATTTTTGTAATACATACTCGTAATTAAAACATTTAAATTCTGTCTACTGACCATTGTTTTCTATATTTTATTTATACGATAACATTACGGAACCAATAATGAAAATGTACCGTTTTATCTTTTTCTTTCCGAAATGATTAACGCTGATAGCTTGAGGGGCCCTAACAACTTTATCGAGCTTTGTGACGAGCGCAGAAGACACTCAGCCGAAATGGCAATCAGCTCAAGGGTGCCTCTAACTATTCATTCAATTTAACTATCTATATATACATATTCAAAAATATGCGTAAACCTATTTATTTCAGTTTACGTGTCAATTATCTTCTAAATTTAATTACTTAAAAAAGAAAGAGTTCCTTATAGAAACTATGTTCTTACTTTGTAGGTGTACTGGTGTGAAGAGCAGTGTGGTTTATGTTAAACTAGTGAATGATACGGAGTCACTGTATCTCACAAACAGCGGGCTTGAGGGCTCCATACAGGAGGATCGGATTTAGACAGTTTTATGAATATTCCCATCCAAAAATCTCACCTGATCTTAAGTGACGATGTGGCCCAGATGGTAACACGCAAAGCCTTGTGGGAGATTTTCAACTTGAAGTTGGTAGCTAGCTAGGCGGGCTTTAGAAAAAGCCCTACCACCATTCTATGTTTTCGGACCGAAAGCTCAGGTTCATTGCAGGGATTCGAACCCACGTCAATCGACGCGATGTCCGTATATGCTAACACTGAGCCATCATTGAAACCACAGATGACAGATTTTCAAATGACCAAGTTACTATGTATATGTTTTGAGCGTTTTCTTATATATTTATCAAAATACATACAAATAAATTATGTTGATATACCTGTACATACAACTTTATTTGCAAACGTAGCAGCAACAAAACTAGTAAGTCCAGTGCCAGCACCAAGCTCCAAAATATTTTTTCCTTTAAGCTGTCCCTTCAAACCTAGATGAATGAGCAAATCTCCAAGAAGGAAGGCACCTCTCCAAACTTGAAGGCCGACTAGTGATATATTTGTTTTAGGACTGTGCTCTGGAAATTTCGTTACATTCGAAAACTATCGCGAGGAAAACGGAACGCCTTAAAAAATGTGCTCCTATTGTAGTTATCATATTGAAGTTGGAAAAATACAGAACGATAGATATATGGGTGTTTTAATTATCGCCAAAGTGGTATGGCGAGTGCCTCCTTTTCGGAAGGGACTTAAACGACCAGCTGTGAGACATTTAAAGGCTATATAGAATTTTTACCATAAAGATATACCATTCGGGCTAAGCAAGAATATATTAGTAACAAGTAGGAACTGTGTAGTCAATACGCATTAATTTGCACTCAAAGGACTGCTCATTACTAATGTTCAGAATAGTAAACGTCTATACTATACTATATGTCCGATACATCCGATCTATATCTAAACTACTATTATAAAAAGGAAATATTTGATTGTTTGTTTGCATTGAATAGGCTCTGAAACTGCTGGACCGATTTGAAAAATTCTTTCACCATTAGACTCTTACATTATACCTGTTGAACATAGGTGATAGAATATTTTCAAAAAAAATTAGGGATCCGTATGAAAACTCCGATAATGTAACCCAAAATGTGAAAAAAAATCTTTATATCCCGTACGCTGCGGAAATTATTGACAATAGAGCAAAGTGATGTAATACGAATTTATAGAGGACATAAAAATTTACAAAACTATTACAGTTATGTCACGATAACTACTTTTTTTTGTTAAAAATAAAATATTGATTAATAATGCCGGTTTAAACTATGCTTAAAAATAAAATAAATATATATATACAAAATAATAGTATAATAATAAAAAATACTAAATATTTCTCTCTATAATGTACTCCTTCTTAGTAACCCCCGACGCAAAAAGAAGGGAGTGTGTGTAAAAATTTATAATTTTTGAAATCTTTGTTAAAAACACGTGCGAAGCCGGGGCGGGCCGCTAGTTATGCTATATAACTTTTCAGTACAACTCCAACAACGATAAATGAGAACAACAATAGGTTTTTTTTTTTTCGAACTGACTATACTGTTAACCTTAGGGGCCCTGGAGCCTTTACGGCTTTTACAGCTTCACCGGGCTTGGTACAACGATAGGCTACTATTAGGCTACACGAGTGCGTTAAAAGCGGCGGCGCGGCGCAAAATCAGTCGAATACATTTAATATGGTTGAAACCGTTGGGCACAGCTATAGTATTCTATAATGTAGTCGTTATTAATTTAACGAAACTCTGTTGTAATTAACGTGTGTGCATACAAATATATTTTTCCAAATTCGTGTTTTGCCTTCCCTGACAGCGAAGAGAAATATAACAAGGAAACCGGGACTCGGAGAAATCAGAAATGTATCATAATCTATCAAATGGGAAAGTAGGTACATTATATCTATTGATTGGTTTTTGTTTGGAAGAGTAAAACATGTGGCCAACCTATTTAAGTGGGATAAGAAGGGTAAAATTGGCTTTTGAAATTGCTATTACCTACGTTGTGAGTTGGCGATACCGATTAAAGTCCACAATTCTCTCGCGTCGGGAAGACTCCTTTTATTTGACCAGTTGTAGAATTTGCAGGATATTACTACTACATACGTATATTCTGATTCTATGTGTATTCATTTAATTAAGCTATTATTTAAAAACCTGGAAATGTAATTTGTAGTAATGCCATATAGTGAATTATGGCGTTAAATATTATCTGTATAAAAATTAGAATTTATGAGTTAAGCCAAGTAGATGTGATCGAGTAATTAAGGTCGTTGATATATCGACTCCATGTCTGCAGGTTCGAGGCCCAGCATGTAGGTACGGATTTTTCGAAATTCGCGTAACTATATTAGCTAATTTAAAATGGTAATATTATCAGCTGGCAGTGAAGCTAAACATCGTGAGGAAACTTGAACGCTTAAGAAATGTTCTTGTCTCACTGTGTGTGACGTTTTGATTTTCTCGGCATTTGATATCGCGAATACGCCGTGGGCTGGCGTGTTGATTAAATTCATGCCTTCCCCTGGAAAGAACCTTAATCCAGAAGTGGGGCACTGGCTGGTACTATTATTATAACTAAACTCTACTGTTACTAACTGGATCTTTAACAGTTAAAAGGATTACATTATTGGTATAAAATTCGACAACTTACCAATTCTAATAACAAATTTGTTTGGTCTTTCAATGTCCAAATCTTCATCTTCATCAAAATTATTGGTTTTATCGTTATTAGGCATTAGAAAAGGAAATTCTGAAATTATATCTTAAAAACATATTTCATCATTAACAACAGAAAACAAAAATAGTATAGTTGCTATAAAGTAAAAATTATGTTTTAGTATTTTCATTGAGCCAAATAGTTGTGTGTTTGATTCGGACACACAGTTTGACAAATCTGTTTTTTAATAGGTGTAGGCTGTAGGCCTAATTTGTTTGGCCACAATTTCAACTGATGTTAAGTGACAATATGGCCCAATATGGTAACACTCAAAGAGTAAGAAGTATGGCTCTCAAGTGGAGCTGCCGAAAAACACCAATAAGTGCTTGGCAACAGATTTTTAACTTGAGGGTGGTAGCTAGCTAGGCTGGTATTAGATAATCCCCTACCACCATATTGTCTTACATAATACCTAAAAGTTTTCTCAATTTATCAGCTAAGTATATCAATATTACAGTAATTATAATTAAATTATCACTAAAAAAAATGTTTTTGAGACAGTACTTACTCCCTTCGATGCTTGGTGTTATTTTTGTTTTATAATCATATTCTTCATATATTTCTGATGTCACAGTAAACTCGGGCATCTGTATAGAATTACACAATTCTATATTTAACACTATTAAAATGTTATTACATTATAATGAACATAAAATTAATGTTTATAAATAGTTCAACATAATATGTTACAGTGATAAGAGGCAAACCATATTATGCTGTTTAGTAATTAATGTTAAATATTTAATTATTATTGTTTCATAATTTAAAAAAAGGGAATTCTAAAATAGGGGTGTTTTTTACTTATTTCTGAACATACCTTTTCAGTTGTGATCACAATTTTTACTAATTAATTTACAGGTTACACATGAAATTCTAACTAGCCCAAGACTGTTAATGAGGAAGGAATAGAGTTACAATAATTGGATTAGTTCCAATTTTAAAACATCTAAAATAAATGTGTAATAGCAAAGTCAGTTTGAGTGCCAGATATTTAATGTGATCCAATATAATTTATGTTCGACATTGATTCACATAATGTACATTAAATATAAATAATAATTTTAATGTTTTTAAAATTTACACATAACTTGAACTTTATCATGATTTTTTATTAATGTATTTATAACAAAAAGGGTGCTACATGCTTATTATTAATCTATAGTTTCACGTTTGTTTAAATTTCTTACATTTTATAAAAAATATATTATAAGTTAACATGTGAAAACATTAAAACAATCATTGAGAATTTATATCTTGATTTATTCTAGGTTGTTTACAATTGATAACCTAACTGTTATTGCCTGAATGATAAAACTTTGCACTTATTATTAAGACAAAAGTTAAGACTAAAAGCCTAAAAACTTCACTGTAAAGTCAATAAAAAGTATCTTTTAAAACTTCTATTTACACAGCACAGCTCCTCTATATCTGTCAATTTACATATTATGTACTGTCAAAAATAATAAAAAAAATAGTCTCAACTACAACTGTTTTTAAATCTCGGCTCGTAAATACGAATTCTGCCAGTGTCAAGTAATTTTATTTACAGCTGTATTTTTGACATTGACGTCTTATTTCGTGCATTATATACAAGAATTGAATAAACATGTCTTCTAAGTATTTTTTCATCCAATAAATCAAAGAATAATTTAAAGTATTTTCTTATTTTCATTTCATATTTCAATCAAGTGTTATTTCGATTTTTATTGTCTACTAACAAAATAACCCCTCTTTTTTTAATCTTGTAAACCTTGTTTAAAAAAAATACTGAACCAATCACAGCCAAACACACGTTCGACGCTGCCACGTCAAATGAGACATTAGTGAACGAAGTGGCATTATTCGGCATTTTGTTGAGTTTCGTCTTCTGAGAGATAGGTACTGCTGAATCAAGATGCGTGTGGCAATATTTGCGGCTATAACCCTTCTAGGGTTTGCTCTGGGAGACGAAATCCCAACTGAAGACAACGTACTTGTCCTTAGTAAATCCAATTTCGACAGTGTAGTATCAACGACTAACTACATTTTAGTAGAATTTTGTAAGTAATCAGCTATTTATTAATGTTTACTTTTAATTTTATTGCTTCTACCACAAAAGCACATTAGTCCTAATATAAAATAATTTGTAGAAGTTCTTTTTGTCCGTACCGGTAACCGATAAGTTTACCGGTCACGCCACTTTTACGTACTTTGCTGTTACATGTGCTATTTCCCTCCAGATGCGCCATGGTGTGGTCACTGCAAATCTCTCGCGCCAGAATACGCTAAGGCTGCCACTAAGTTGGCAGAGGAAGAATCCCCGATAAAATTGGCCAAGGTAGATGCTACTCAGGAGCAAGAACTTGCCGAAAGTTACGGCGTGAGAGGATACCCAACACTTAAATTTTTCAGAAACGGCAGCCCTGTTGATTATTCAGGTAATTAATATTGTTAAATACAATTTATTCATTTATAATCCTGCATATGAATTTACTGTACATTACTTATTTCTAGCTTAGCAACCATATTTATTTCATGAACATCAACCTGTTTCTTTAAACCGGTTTTTTAAAATTATATTATTGATTCATTTATCATGTTGTCATTTAAATAAAGAATTATTGAAACAAAATATAATTATTTTGAATATTTTACTAGTAAAATTAATATGTAAGTCTAATAAAAATCTTGATCTTAGGAATGGAAATATTCAAATTTTGTAACAAAATGTTCCGATAAGTATTGAAAATAAATTCACCTAAAAATTGCTTATGTTGTCTAGGTGGACGTCAAGCTGATGACATTGTTAACTGGTTGAAGAAGAAGACAGGACCTCCGGCTGTGGAGGTTACGTCAGCTGAACAGGCTAAAGAGCTTATCGCTGCTAACCCTGTTATTGTGTTTGGTTTCTTTGCTGACCAGAGCACAGAGAAGGCTAAGGCATTCCTTGGAGTTGCAAGTATTGTTGATGACCAAATCTTTGCTATTGTAGCTGATGAAAAAGTTGCATCAGAATTGGAAGCTCAGGAAGGAGATGTTGTGCTTTTCAAGAATGTAAGTTTCTTTTTTAAATCTCAACATATTACTTAATATTTTAATATATATTAGCCTCACATCATATAATAGTTTAAAACTTCTTATAATATGATACTTATATATATTAATAATTGAATTATTTCAAACATACTTTAAAATAATTATAACAAGCTTGATAATCTTTGAGTCTTTCAAGTTGATGACTTTTACTTCTCATAAGTTTTAATGTGGAACCTTAAATTGAGCATTAAATTGAGTTCAGTTGAGAGTTGAGTTCAATGTAGTTACTGTTTTTTTTTATATCTTCGTGATCATTTATCTTTTTAAAGAATTTAGTTTAGTAGTCTTAAAGAATTGATATCATCATATTCACATAATATACTTGTTTTGTTGAGATAATATACATATATTTGTCTTGTTCATAGATCATAGTTCATTGATAAAATATTATTTTATTTTCCTTATGTTAGTTAATTCATGATTCCTCAGTAAATTGTTAATATTATATATTTTTTTATAGTTAACATATTTGAGATAATAAAGTTTGTTGACCCATAAACAGGAGTGATAACAGAATTGCTAATTTGTTTCAACTAACTAAAGCGTGACACTATTTTACAATGAAGTGAAATATTTTATATATTATTCAATTGATATGGTTAATAAATACCATTTTAGGACATTTTAAAATTTGTGAAAGATCAGAATATTTTCATGTTTAACACATTAATAATAATAATAATATAATGATTACAATATAATAATAATACCAGCCTGTGTGTGCCCACTGCTGGGTGATGAGACTCCTTTCTAAGAGAAGGCACTGGCTTAATCACCTCGCCAGGCCATGCTGTACTGACAATTTCAAGTGATGAGAATTCAACAGTTTCATATTTGTCCCACATACACTGGTACTACAAAAACATTTCTCAAGTGTTCAGATTTCCTCACAATGTTTTTCTTCACTGTCATCCATAATGTTACCAATTTGTATTCGTATATGTATGCGATAATGAAAAATTTGTCAGTACATGCTCCAGCTCAAACCTGCACATTAATATCCTTACTTAAATATGAATTCATATTTTGGATAATATTCTTGTATAAAAATAAATGTTTCGTTACAAAAAGATGTACAATTATCTAAAAGTCATCAAGTCTACAATTGTATTATTTTCAATGTTTTTTAATAAGACAATGTGGAAGGATTTTTTTGCATTATTATTTTAAGAAAGTATTGACCTGGAATAAGTTAGGTATCATTTTTACTGATTTAATTGAAGTCTTTTTGAAAGATCGAGCGAAAACGGCGAAAAAAATATATGATGCTTACTATTGATAGTTTAAACCCGATTATCGATTGTTCGATAGTGCAACTGACTATTGATTATTAATGAACACTACTCGCATCTCTCTTGTTCTATTCTTTGTCAAAGCACGGCAAGCGGATCGAGCTCAGTCTTGATAGTGTAGACTAGATAGCTAGCGATCTTGTAGCGCCTCTACACACCACCGCCGCGTCTCTTGCGAGAGCCTCCACTAGGAGTGCTCGCGAGAGTGTATTAACGCCTTTAATATTTATACATAATATATTGCTCACACAAATTTTGTCCACAGTTTGAAGAGAACCGTGTCAAATATGATAGCGAATCATTCGACGAGGACTTATTCAAATCATGGGTGTTTATCCAAAGTATGCCCGTCATCGTTGAATTCTCTCACGAGACCGCCTCTAAGATCTTCGGTGGGCAAATCAAATACCACCTCCTCCTGTTCCTGTCCAAGGTGAGTTCATAAGCTTATAATTCCAGGTTAATATATATTACTATTATTATAATTTTATTAATTGCATAACACAGAACATCTCGGCAGAATAATTTTCATTACAACAATTAAAATTCTAAAACAATCGATTCTCAGCGAAATAAACCACGAAGAAATCTACATGTGTCATAATAAAGTGTATCTATAATGTGCACATAAATGGATTTTAGATATCCCGCTGTGAGACAACTCCCTTGCGGCTGTTCCGATAATATTACTTCATTATTTTCCATAACATTTATTTATCGTAATAATTTACGATATACTCATGTTTGTTATAAGTAAGTTATCTTGTTACTCATGAATTAAACTGAACAGTACATTTACAAAATAATACATTCGTGATAAGTATAAACAGAACTTAATCATTGGTTTTTATTTAAAATTAATCAGGATTGTATCGATCCATGGAAGTTGTTCAAAATATATAGGCTATCTAAAACACAAATAAGTATGATTTTGTGACGATGATGGATCAGTGATAGCACGTGCGGACACCCCATCGATGCGACGTGGGTTCGAATCCTTTGAACGTCGTGATAAAATTATAGCACTGTGTTAGGGCATTTTGTAACGCTCGCATGACTAGCTACCACCCTTAAATTTCAAATTTATCGCCAAATACCTATATGTGTTGCAGCAATCACGCTTTATAATAAACTTTTCTAGATTTAACTCGCATTGTCACTTAAAATCAGATAATATTTTAGTAAACAAGGCTAAGATGTCAATATGAGGTTAACAAAGGCAATGCATAAGTATAAAGCTTAGTCACGTTTCGATATTTAATTGTGCCTCATGGTATCACCCGTGTTAAATTTATTCGACGTTGACGTTCATGATTACTGCTCCGTTCCTAAGAGCCGTAGGGTGAAGTTATATAGCCTTATAACTTTCGATAATAAATATGTTATAAAAAATAGTTTTAATCCGTCCGGGATGATGACGCGATAAAAAAATAACTTTGGCTCGCAATTCGGCATATATGCCGAACGAAAACCCGTTAAATTCAGACTGATAGTTCCAGAGATTACCGTGTTCATACAAAAAAAAAAATGTGTTTATCTTTATAATATTATATATCTAATAATCTAAAAACATTAACTTTTAAAAGGAGATTGTAAGTGATCTGTTTGTTACCGAGTGAATACGCTATTGCAAACGTGTTTGTCTTCTCGTCTATTCCATTGTAAGATAGATAAAGCCTACATACGACCGATTGTAACGGTATACATAAACTTGTTCATCACCTAGTAACTCCCAAACGAATACTTGACGTTGTCAATTTTTTTAAATCCTGCATCGTGATTCTCGAAAGTATTCGAGATTGCACTTTCACAAACCACGTGTATATATAGTGAAATTGATGATCATCGGATAAAAATGACCTTTGATGTGATGAACTTTCACCGAGGTCGTTTGAAGTCAGTCATGCGTGGTGTCCATGAGTACGCGGTCTTGCGGGATCGAATTTTATTTTTTAAGAGTGGATTACATATTATTTGAACTAGTAGACATCAGTACGTTTATTTTCGTATCATCAGTTTATTTTCGTAATTACTTATAGGCCTAGCGTTTCGATCACATTATCAACTGAAGATAATTAAGGATGTAGCTAAAGATGATAACAAGCTAGGCCTAGAGATTTCCTGGCTCTCAAGTATAGCTACCGGAACACATGTGCTTGAGGGTAGCTAGCAAGGCGGCTATTAGAAAATGCTATATAGTTTTATCACGAAGTTTTCATTCGTCATTATATTCAACATCGTCTTAATAAAATACAGCATAAACATTAAAAAATATGGAACACACAGCCCGGCCTGGCTATCACTCTCATATTGAAAATTTGTCGCCAAGCACCTGAAGATGTTTTCAGGCAGCTGCACTTGAGAACAGTTCCCATTTCTAGGTTTAGCGTGTTTCCATCGTCACTTACGGCCGTTTTCAATAAGATGTCTGAGATAATGGATAGATCGCAATCCCCGATTAGTACATATAGAATATCATCTGTCCATAGTTTGCGTTTCAAGAATAGTTTCGTTTGAAACTTATATTGAAACGTAGGTAAGTTTGATTTGTATGAGCGTTCCTATCTGTAGCAGGCTACCTATCCATTCTACCTATGACAAATAGAAACGTTGGATAGGAAATACTATCCATCGATAAGTTATTAAAATGAAAGTAATGGCAAAAGGATAGATTTGTCTATCTTTAGTAACTAAAACAAATAGATCTACAGGTTTTTGAAAACGATCGTAAAACTATACTTATAAAGAGATAGTTTTGTAGGAGGTAATCTCTTGAACTACTTTACCAATTCTGAAAATTATTACACTGATAGAAAGCTACGTTCTCCCTGATTGAAATAGGCTATATCCTATTATAATTAACGCGAACGATATCGCGGGTGGTTGCTAATAAATAATTCAATAATTGTGTTTCAATAGATTTTGTTAGAGGCATTATCAAAGTAATGTTATAGTTAGCAAATACAATACATTAACGGTTGTTACGGACAAGGTTATCGACCGGAAAAGTTCAATAACCTATGCTAATAAGAAAATCTAACGTCGCCTCCGTTAATACGCTACACGTCTTACTGTTGCGTACAAAATATACATATATTATGTATTATGCTTTTTTATACATATATACAAAAAATACAAAATAAATTAATAAATATTTAAATTGTAGAAGTCAAGGAACTTCTGAACGTTTCTTTTTATCATTATCAAATACTTAATACAATATTGAATGCAATATTTTCTTAACTATGTATTTTATATATTCTACCTAAAGTGACACAGAATAATCCATTCAAAATCGGGAGAAGAGAGATCGAAGTGTATGTTGTAAATTAAGTTTTGAATTTAGTCATGAAAATTTGTTTTGAGTTCTTAATGGCAAATAAATAAATACGTATTTGAAAAATTATGGGTGAAAATAGCAATTTTATCGAGGGCATGGTTACTAATACAAGTTAATGTTAAATAAAATCCATTGATTTAATTTATCGAACAGTAATGTTGTCGCAGAATAATTCAAAAGTCCCGTAAATTATTATTATTAACGTTTTGCCTCCAGAAAAACGACGCATTTGAAAAGTACGTTGAAGATCTGAAACCTGTTGCCAAGAACTACCGCGACAAGCTCATGACCGTCGCCATTGACGCTGATGAGGACGAACACCAGAGGTAACCATGATTTCTTATCTCCTATCTTACGTCATTGTCTTCTATAAATATGTTATAACCTAGAAATATATCAAATTTAGATTATACTGAAGACATGAAAACCAAATCTATAATAATTTATTGTAAATCGGTTTTCATTCAACAAATCTCAGATATATCGTTATCTGTAATATATTTTCATAATTGTTTAACAGAATCCTTGAGTTCTTCGGCATGAAGAAGGATGAAGTGCCCGCTGCAAGACTGATCGCTCTCGAGCAGGACATGGCCAAATACAAGCCAACTAGCAACGAGCTCTCCGCCAACACTGTCGAGGTAATCCACCAACTTTGATACTTTCTTTTCTAGAAGCTCGAACATCAATGATTATCTAAAGATACAGCTGATTAGGTACCCTAGAAAAGCTGGGTACGAATACCCCCTTCACCCTGCATACAGCCTTTGATCTAGCGGAGCAAAGGGCTTTTATGTATTTAAAAACCTTTTTTCACTAAAGTGCCACGCAATTAGAGCGCTTCGTATTATCGACTGTTCATTTGATTTTGAAACGTCTCCCAAGTAGATTTTTGAATGCGTACATAGTGCTTATATATCTGCCAGGGGAAATCCCGTCGCATCTTGAAACCTCAAATGCCACAAGGAAGGGGGCGCCAATGTCAGGTTATTTTCCGGTTCGGAAAATTAGTAGACCCGAGGCTTTTTTTTTTTTTCGAACTGATTATACTGTTAGCCATAAGGGCTCAGGAGCCTCGAACGGCTTTTACAGCTTCACCCGGGCTTGGGGGCGAGCGCTTAAGGTACTCAGCCACGAAAGTAGACCCGAGGCTGCCCGCATGTCACTTATATACTTTATATTTAAAAATAGCGTTGTGTGTTTTTGTTTTTATTAATATTTTACTACAGACATAAGTCCTTAATGAGTTTGTTATGGGTTTTTCTCAGTAGCGGTAAAACAATATTTGGCATGAATAATTTGTAACTATTCATAAAAGAAATTAATTAATCTATTACACAATGGTTAGTTTTACAATGCATGCACCGCTTATAGTTAAATACCATGAAAAATTGTATATTATGAAAATATTACGTTTAAAGTTACATACTTTATGAGAATTGAAGTGGTAAAGTAGGTTTATGATTTAGTCATGGATTATACGGCAATCAGTACTTAACGCTCACTAGAATTAGCTATGGTTGTAAGTACTGTTGTATTGTGTTTGTAAAATTATGAAGCAATTAACAGTTTTAAGTGTACATTCAATAGGTATGTTTATAAGAGAAGGAAAATTTTAAGAAATTTAACTTTTAACATATTTTCAATACTGAGTTTTTTTTGTTGCTTTTTCAAGGAAACATAATTGATTAGTATAGTTTAAAATAAATAACAAATTGTTATACTTATTTTTATAGTATCACAGGAAAGTAATTGCACTGTATAATGTACCTGATGGTAAGTACAATACGGTCCAAAATCAAATAATAATCACTGTGACTGGTTTGTTACCATTGTGCATGGTTGTCGAGATTCAGTCGAACACACTTGTCATGCCCTACCACCCAGCAATACAATTATTATAGTATATTAGGCAAACATATTATTTATATATTTGTTAATCAGGAATTCGTGCAATCATTCTTCGCTGGAACTCTGAAACAGCACTTGTTGAGCGAGGACCTGCCCAGCGATTGGGCCGCCAAACCCGTAAAGACCCTGGTCGCTACCAACTTCGATGAAGTAGTCTTCGACTCCAACAAGAAAGTCCTTGTCGAATTCTACGCTCCATGGTAAGTCTCCAAATTTCAGTTGTATTTTTACAAGTGTCCTATTTTCAGTTGTACTTTCAATAAGAGTGTAATTTTCAATTGTATTTTAATAAACTTTACCGATATCTTTATCACTTTGTGTTTAGGTATTAAGTAGGTACACATTGTGCAAATTTTTCTATAACTGGTACTTTTGTGGATGGGACGGTTAGTTAAGACATCTAAAGCATATGCTGTTTACTAAGCATATCCATAAGTAACCTGTTAAAAATAACGTCAATTGCAAACGCTGATTTGGTCGAAGAAGAGAGGTAGGGCACAAAAAAATTCTTTGGTGATTACCAGGGATGTTATGGATACCCGTATCCGTAACAGAAACTATCGGCTATCTGAAAAAAAAAAATCCGTAACCGTATCCGATATAAATGTTTCGGATAATTTCGGATAGGGCTAAGTCAAATGAGCCATTGTCAAAAACCAACACAATCAATGTTTCGAACGACAATTTTAACAATTTTGTTAACAGGTTTTTTAAATATTGTTAAATTCTTTAAAAAAATTAAGATCCACAACCGAAATTATCCGGAACAACCGGATATCTGAAATAATTTCATATCCGTATCCGATTAAATACTCTTAAGATATCCATGTCCATATTTGAAACCTCATATCCGTAACGTGATTACTCTCTACTTGGGGAAGTCTGACTAGTGAATTATCTCAACCTTACAAAAGATAGCAGCCAAATAACCTTGTGCTATGTTTCTACGGTGAGTATAGGCTTAAGATCGGCAACTCGCTAGCGACACCTATGGTATTACAAGCGTCCATAGGATACGGTAGCCGCTTACTGTCAGGCGGGTCGTACCCTTGTTTGCCACTGGAGTTGTTTCAAAAACATAATAAGGAAATATACTTATCTATACATATTTTCTAATAAGCGGTAATGTAATTTTATGGTTTTGTCTAGAAGAAATATAACTATTTGAGAGATCTGTCTAGTTATAAAAAAATAACAGAGTACAATTTCTTACTCGGTTCCTTCTAAAAACCAGTTAAATAACAAAGTTTAATTTTGTGATTTGTCATACAATACAAGTAATATGTTTAACTATTTGTAGAATAAAACAATAAATTTAATTAATGTGAATAAATTATTTACACACATGAATAATGAAAGTGTTTTTCAAATTATTTATTCTGTTAAATCAAATATTTGATTACATTCACAGACATCTTTAATCATAAAAACATACTTAGGTAACCGAGCTGTTGCGTGTCTCTAGGTCGAGTTCAAGTCTCTAATACGTATAATATTAAATCCCGTGTAGTTTACACGCCGTCTAATAAGAAGCACAATTGCGGCATTACGTCGCTTACTTCTTGTCTGTAATTTGTACAAGTGTCTGTTCGATCGTTAAGTTCTTATTCAATATTCACTGAACAATTAACACATTCATATCAAACTCCATTGTTTGTTTTGGTTCAGTGGTTTGGAAATATCGCCCTCTTTCATAATTCTGAATAAATCTCTGAGCTGTGTTTTGGTATATTTTCGGCATAAGGTTTTATGACTAAAATTATCTGCAGGGTTCATATAGCCAAGAGACTCGATTGTATTCATTATTATTTTCTGCTTTAAAAATTATCTGCATAGGTTTAGAAGTTCATTTGGACATTAGAGACTTGGTTGTGATCATTATTCTTTTCGACTTAGGGTTTTCTGCCTTAAAAATTATCTGCATATGTTAAGGGTTCATTTGACCTAGATACTGGTTGTCGTCATTGTTCTTTTCTGCTTAGGGTGATTTTCCTTAACAATTATCCGCACGTGGGTTCATGTGACCACAAACAGAATGGCGTTGAGTTTTATTTTATAATATGTTCATATATAGTCTAGTTTATTACACAAATATAGAAATAGTGAAGTAATGGGGACTCAGTGGTAGTGTGTACCGACACCGCGTCAATCGACGCGAATCTCAGCAATAAGCTTATGCTTAGACTTTTGGTTGTGATCATATTTTTTTTCTGCATAGGGTTTTTAATGCCTCAACATTTATCTGCATAGGTTTAGAGATGTTCATGTGGTTTAAAACCTTTCAGTAATGATCATTAATTTATTTCTGCATAATTTTCTGTCTTAAAAATTATCTAAACATTTAAGGGTTCATGTGGTTTAGAGACTTTTGGATGTGATCATTGTTCTTATTTGCTTAAGGTTTTGTGTCTTAAAATTTATTGTGATTATTGTTCTACAGTTACACGTTTTTGTTTATTTTAAGTTTTGATTTTCATTATTTAGTAAAAAGCAGTGTAAAACAATTCCGAATCGACAGTTTCTAAAGCTGATAACTGTTTTAATGGGTGTCGACTTCCGATAGGAGACGAGAAAACGCTGAGAGATAACAATGACATATGAAATGTAGTAAAACAAATTAATTATAATAATAACATAGTCTAAACTAATAACTTAGTTATTTTTGTAGGTATATTTACATAATTTTTATTTTTCTATATTTATATAAAAAATAGTTTCTTTTAAGGAACCGACTTGGTTATTGATCACAAATAGACACGATTATTATAAGACTATACATAAGAATGGTACTTTAATAAATATTTATCTAATGGCAACTACCCGCTACTTCTTTCGCATTAATTACAATATAAACTTAATTTAAATATAATCGTATAGATCTCTGGGATAAAGTAGCGTCCTATTAAGAACTTTTCAGAGTCGGATCTGAAATCTTATATTATAATCTGATCTTATAATCTTTAATGTAAAGTTATTCGAAAACTTTACTGTTATATTAATATAGAAAAAACCCAAACGAAATCCCAGTAGAAGAATCATTAAAAACGGTCGTTAGTTATAAAAAATATCATAACATAGTAGGGAAACAGAGAAACTTGCTTTTTTAAGTCGGATAATAATAGGTCTTTACCTATCAAATTGCCGTTCTGCAGTACTGGCCATTTCAAATCAAAATAGTTTTTGTTTGGTTAAGAATTCTACTTTCAAATTAATTTTATTTTAAAAACATGGAATTGTTTTTCCAAAAGTAGTCTTTTGTTTATTGATTAGTGTTACATTTTCATCGCATTTAAATCTTTTTTATCATCATGGATACGTTAAAAATTCGAGTAATTATGGAGTATGAGTACCGTCGTGGCAGTAACGCGGCACAATCGGGACGCAACATCAACGACGTTTACGGAGCTAATACTACAAACCAACGCACCACCTGTTATTGGTTTGCTCGCTTCCGTTCTGGGAATTTCGACCTGAAAAATGAACCTCGCGGTCGTCCGAATACTTTGGTCGACAATGACGAATTAAAGGCGATTGTGGAAGCTGATGATACACAATCTACGGCTGAATTAGCAGCAGCTTTCGACGTTATCGGCAAAAAAATATTGGTCCATTTGCGTCAAATTGGCAAGGTAAAAAAGCTTGACAAATGGGTGCCCCACGAACTCAATGATCGCCAGCGCGAAGTACGCGTCGAGACGTGCCTTGCACTGCTCAACAGACACACAAATGAAGGAATTTTGAACCGCATTGTTACCTGCGATGAAAAATGGATTCTGTTTGATAACCGCAAGCGCTCAGCAAGTTGGTTGGATCCTGGTTCAGCACCTAAACAATGCCCTAAACGAAAACTTACCCCTAGAAAAGTGATGGTCACTGTTTGGTGGTCTAGCGCCGGTGTGATTCATCACAGCTTCTTAACAAACGGGGTGAGCATTACTGCATATGTGTACTGTGAAGAACTGAACACAATGATGGAGAAGCTGGCACATCTCCAACCAGCATTGGTCAATCGCTCGTCTCCGCTGCTCCTGCACGACAACGCGCGACCTCATACTGCACAACAGACGGTCTCCAAGTTGCAACAACTGGGGTTGGAAGTTCTCCGTCATCCGCCTTACTCACCAGACCTTGCGCCTACAGACTACTTTTTCCCGAATTTGGATAACTCCTTTGCGGGAAAAAAATTCAATACCCGAGAAGCAGTACAAAATGCCTTTGAAGAATTTGTTGCCTGCCGTCCAGCTGATTTCTTTAAGAAAGGCATCAATAAACTGCCACTGCTCTTGCAAAGATGCATTGATTGCATGGGTGATTACTTCGATTAATACAAATAAAAAATACATGAAAAAACATCGTTTAAATTTTTTCATACAAAACGGCAATTTCATAGGTAAAGACCTAATATTACCAGTCAAGTATATTTTGCCATTTAACTGGGAGATTATGAATTAACCAATAAAATTAACATTTAAAAATAATTTAATCACTTGCTACTGAGAAACATGTAATTAAACTTTCAACATCAACTTTACAAAACAATTAAAAAAAAGATGATCATGATCTCGATTGAGTTTCTTGTCGGTTCTTCTCTGGGATGTTTCCAAGCCGCCAGTAGTGTATTGACATTCATAAGTGCTTTAGGGCCTAAATTGAATAAATTATTTGTCATTTTGAGTTACACCAGCGCTCGACTGGCGTTAGCTAGAATCTACAATGTATTATGAAAATTTCCATGTAGTAATTCAATAAAAAAACATTTATTATAAATGATTTAAGAGAATTTATTTCAAATGAATAAGGCTATGTAAATTGGTTTGCTACTGAAATACGTTAAAAACTATTTTTTTCAATGTAGTACTAGCTGTGGCCGTGGTTCCTCTCGCGTGGACTATTAAAAAAGCTTGTTTATTTTTTTTGCGGAACCCTTATAATTTTTCTAAAATAAAAGTCTAAGCCTAAATTATGCCTTATAACATTAGCTATCTGCCAGTCAAAGTCGGACCAACTGTTTCGGAGACAGACAGATACAATATAGACACAAACAGACAGATAGACAAACATTTTAAAAATGAGTGTTTTGGTTATAGGTACCGTGTATACTTTCATTTGCGCTTAGTAAAAACTGTTATTAATGACATTCACGTTTCAATTTTATTATATGTATAGATTTATAAAAGAAAATACACAACAATTTTGATAAGATCGTTTATTCATTGTGAATTCAGTATTTAGTATCACACGCAAAACAATACTTACATATACTAGCAAAGCGCGAACACTCGCGACTGTCGTTCGACTGACTTGATCCGAGATCCTCGTACGTGTACACGTGTGTGTGTGTGTGTGGGAATGCGTTATCGTTCTTTGTATGGAGCTGGCTTTCTGTACCTACATGTGCTTTTTTACAATTTCTGCAATGGATATCATTGTAATGAACAGGTGCGGTCACTGCAAACAGCTGGTTCCCATCTACGACAAACTGGGCGAGCACTTCGAGAAGGACGACGATGTCGTCATCGCCAAGATCGACGCGACGGCCAACGAGTTGGAGCACACAAAGATCACATCGTTCCCAACCATCAAACTGTACACTAAGGACAATCAGGTACGCGCAATATTATTATTACCTATCTAATACTATTAAATGAGCAATAATTCCTGTTCATAGCAGTTGGTTACTCGTAAAAATGGCTCTAATGATTTGGATAAAACTTTATATTTAGATAATGTTTCTTTGATAGAAGTTCGCTCGTCAAGTAAAGTTCGCTCGTCCAGATATTTTTTAATCCTTTTAATTTGTTTAAGTGTTTTTACCTACATCCTATAAACTAGAAGAAAATTCAACCTGTTAATACTCAAGTTTCTAGGTTGTACGTTACTTAGTAGGAAAATAAAAATTGTATTTAAAATACAAATAAAGACAACATTGTTTGTTTTTACTGGATGCGAGAAGTACAGGATCGGTCATTGTTGCCCACCCTATGTCTATGTAATGGTGACAATTTTACTGTGATAAGTTTCTAGTATTCATTAATTCGTAAATAAGCTCTGTATTTATCGTTGTTCATTATATATTAAACCTAATGAAGGAACTTTCTCTTAAGTGGATCTACCGGAATACGCCTATAGGTGCTCGGCCATAGATTTTGCAACTTGAGGGTGAAAACCAGTTGGGCATTAGAAAATGCCCTACCACTGTGCTATAGTTTTATCGCGATGTTTTCAATCACGAAGCTCAGGCTCATTGTAGGGATTCGAACTCACATCGATCCGGCGCTGTGTGTACGCGCCACCACTGAGGCATAATTGCTTCATCAATTTTATACATTTGACATTTTAGTTGAAATGCAAGACATTTTAATGTACAAATTAGTAGAGTGAGAAGTGTATACGAGGTTGTTGATTGTTCAGGTTCGCGACTACAACGGCGAGCGCACGCTGCCCGGCCTCACCAAGTTCGTGGAGACCGACGGCGAGGGAGCAGAGCCCGTGCCCACTGTGGTCAGTACATCTACAAACAATTCACTCTCTTTGATCTCTTACTCTTTCTTTCTTTTTCTCTCTTTGATTGTTCACTTACGATTGAGTTTCTCTTGAAAGATAATTTGTATTCCAATATCAGTAAAGGAGACCCTTATAGTTTTTCCGTGTATGTCTGTCTGTCCGCGGCTTAGCTCAGAAATTCTTAGCAATGGAAAGCTGTAATTTGGTGTGGGTATACATATTAATCACGCCGACAAAGTAGAAAAATAAAATCTTGAAAGAAATTTTTTTAAGTTACTCTCCGTACACGTAATTAAATAGAGGATGAATATTTGTTTTCTCGCCTATCCTATGGTGTTGGGTGTTGTAGAATAGGTTGTTAAAATATTCAAGTGTTTCCGCCCCCCCCACCTTTGCCAGCTAAATGGTTGATTTTGCATATGAGAAAAAATCATGGTAGTAGTATATGTAAAAAGATATTAAAAGGAAACCTATCACAGCTATGTAGGCTTTACAAATTAACGAGTAATAGTCAGACAAAATGTAAAATGTACTCGGAGAAGTAATTTCTCCTACAAAGACCATTGAAATTTACTTAAAAGCCCCTCCTAAGACTGCATATTGCGACGTGCAACTACGAAACCTTCCACTGCGTGTGACCCGACAGCAACTTTGCAATTTTTAATTATTATTTCAGTATTAACGTTGCGATTATTACGTAAAAAATGCGAATCGAATCGACCACATTCATACTTTTAGTGAAACATCTTCATTATACTCTAAAACGGGCAATAGCGGATACAGCGGGGTCAATGAGTATAATTATCCCCCCTGACTTACGACTGCAGAACTTTATATTTGACTAATTCAGCCGGTCTTAAACAATTCTACACTGACTTCACATGATTTAATGGAATACAAACTAAAATCATATCAATTTTCTCTTTGTACAGATCGAATTTTCTAGAATATGAAATTAAAATTGCTTACCTTCTCAAGTAATTGTTGTATCGGCCCGTGTACAGAGGTGGTAATAACAAGAGTAACGTGTTAATATTGATTACAGAGCGAATACGAAGAGGAGGAGGACGCACCAACCAGGGACGAGTTATAAGCACTCGAGGGTCAAGGGTCAAGAGGGTCAATGCGCACTCTAATGAGACTTCCATAGTATATAGTACTCTATAGGATTATAATTATTTACTTTTATACTTAAATACATAAAAACTCCGTATTTCGTTCGCTAGACTGTTGTTGATTTGTTCTTTAATTCTTTTTTAGGTTGTAACTTTCGTTTCTATTCATATCACATGCACAAGCTGATTGATATTTCTGAATAATAATACTCGTGTTTGTTTCTCTTCGCGGTTCACGAGAAAACTCTCCACTGAAGATGGTCTCGTAGGAAAAGTCTAATGTTATTCATTAAATGCATAATTTATTACATTGACAGCGTGGAATTAGTTTGTGTTTAATTATATTTATAATTTCTGTATCATAATGGTAGTTTGTTTCACATTCCTAAGTACAAAGTTTAGTTACATCGAACAAGCGTTTTTTTTTATAGGAGAAATATTGGTGGTTTTTTTTTAAATAATTTTTATATAGTTCATCACAAGAAATGTATGTTGGATTGATCGTAATATTTTATTTTTGTAAAGGTTTTGTGAGTTTTTTTTTAAAATGTTAAGTCAATTGATATATTTGACTTCTGCCGTATTTGTTTAGTTATGAAAGTAATATTTTCATAGGAGTAAAATTTTTGAAATGTAATACATACTCGTATTTTACATTATTATTCTAATATACATTATATGTAAATATATATATAAAAAAGGGAATTTGCCATTCTGTTTTATGTATCTATTGTGGATACAGAAATTGATAAATAAACGAAATAAAAATTTATTTTGTTGTTTTTGTTTTTATGTTTCCCTTGCTATTTTTGAACCTTCGATGGAATATACTATATATATTTTATGTAGAATGACTGTATCTCCGCTGACTTTATATGTTTTGGTTTCTTTGGCAGAATACCTTATGTCTGGGCAAATTTTCTTTTAAAATTCTATATATCGTTGGTGATACTGCGAAATGTTCTACGTCTTAAAGACTCGACCTATACGAGTATCGTATGACCTCAATTTTATTCATTGCAAAATATTATATTTCCACATTCAGGATATGCAACACCGCGATATGCACTTCACACACCTCGCGAATCGTTGAAAATTTTTTCTCTCCTGTAAAATCAGTTCATAGTGACATAAAATAATACATAACACATTTGTTCATTTTTTAAATAACTTTAAATAACATTTTAAAAATAAAATAATAATTACATCTTTTGGGCTTAATAAGAAATGTTTTTTCCATGTCAATTAGTTAAGTTCTAGAATCATGGTTTTTAAAGATTTAGTATAGATAAACCCGATCGAGCTTCCGGCTCCTTCACGAAGGCTGTGATGTTCCGAACTGTCAGTAATATGATGACTAAATTGTTTTTTTTTTTTTTGTAAAATTGCGTCCTTTTTGCAATCTAGTTTGAGTAAAATTACAAAACAATGTATGCTAATCTAAAATTATAATACTATTAATTTTCCTACGCATGTGAAGAAACCTACAAAAAAACCCTACACAAATTGTAATTTTAGGAAACCGTTAATATCACTGTACTTATTACGTAATAATATAAAACAAATACCACAGAAAAAAGTTTTGTATTATTACTATACCAGATTCAAATTTTTGCTTAATGTTTTGCCTATCACTTTCCAAAACCTTTTTTGTAAAACTACCATTGAAATTTTAGACAGTGTAAGTTGTGTAAGTTTCTTGGAGGCAAAATTTAATGAAGTTTTCATTTTTATTTTGTCTTCATTTGGCATTAAAGACAATTCGTAGCAGAAACAAAATAAAAGAAAGAAAACCCTACGTTGAAATAAAACTAGAAATGTAGTATAATATACGATAATTGTTTTATTATTAAATACAACGATTACAACATATAAACTTTTAAATAATAAACATCAAGCTTGTTCTTTTAAAATTATCACATTAACACCAGGAGAACGTTTAATTAAAACAAACATGGAATGGTTTCTTAGTATATCGCTAATATTCACAAAATGTTATTACAGTGATTTGAGAGGTCACTTATATTAAGCAGTTATTTAAAGCAAATATACAAAGAAAAATAATCAAATCCATTTTTAATATTGGTGTAATCTAGCGAATACGCGAATGGAACAATATTTATTAGTAAAGATATATTTTCGGATGTATATATTACCCCGTGAACATATGACCTATATTTGACATCATTCACATATCATATGTGTAAAATTTAAGTAAATATGACGCATGATGTATATGTGATGTCAAACTTATGAAATGTTTACTAGGGTATTTTAAATGTCATTTTAATCTACAGTCATAATAAGATATAGGCAAATGCTAATAATAAAGAAATTCTATAATCTTAAAATTTATGATAACTTATCAAGTTATAATAAGAAAAAACATAAAAATCAAAAAACCTACATACATCATATCCAAATAATTCAATATAGTACATTTCATGATTTATAATAATGTAAATCTAATTTTGAACAAAATAAATAGAATATTTATATAAAACAATACTTATCACAATCACAGGATCCTCATGACGATCATTTTCGAATACTATATACGTTATAATTTTTGGGTGAAATATGCGCGGTTTTAGAAAAATGACGTGTTTTTTAATTGGAACAGTTTTGAGTCGATTTCATATTATTAAGTTATAATTAAAAAAAAAAAAAGATTCCAAATAATTAACGATTTCGAAAACGACCTTTTGTCATAAATAATGTAGTATTTAAACGACTCGAAGTAATTATCGTGTTTGTAATAAATATTGTGAAATAAATGACTCGGATAATATCTACTGAGAAATAGTTTCGGTTTGTCACAGTCGCCAATAAAGCGTGGCCTTTCATTAAATGCTCCCATGGTATCTGTATCATCATGATTTTTATATATTAAACGAATCTATTTATAATATTAATAACTT
This sequence comes from Saturnia pavonia, assembly GCA_947532125.1. Classification (NCBI taxonomy): domain Eukaryota; kingdom Metazoa; phylum Arthropoda; class Insecta; order Lepidoptera; family Saturniidae; genus Saturnia; species Saturnia pavonia. Next base: position 5,329,025 of record OX383907.1, on the reverse strand, counting down.
AATATAATCATGTATCAGCAAATAAGCGGTTGATAATTTGTATGATAATTTAGATAAAATAAAAACCATACATATTGGTTTTGAGGCAGTTTAATATTTAAATTACAACAGACTATAATAGAGAAATAGTTGATAAGTTTGTTATGGATTACAAATTAAATATATAAAAAAAAGATAAGTGCAAATTTTGTGTTTCCATAACTATCTCTACAATTGTAACAAAGATGCATTAATAAGACTCATAATTCAAAGCTTAAATTATATTTTTATAAGTGTAATAATTTTGTAAATTATACGTCATATATCATTTTGTTCAAAAGTTAACTCATCATTTATTTTTAATGATTGACCCAAGTAATCATTACTGGTACATTTTATAACTCGTATATTGAATATTCTTATAATAAATTTAAAAACGATAAGTCAGTTTAGAATAAATCTAAAGAAGCCAACACCGAACGTCGTTCCGTAGCCGTAAAATGCCTATTAATCTCAAAACAAAAAAAGTAAACGTAATTATAACATCGATAATTTTTACCGAATTAAATACTTTGAAATATCCATAATTCACTGTCTGTAACCAGACTTTGCGTAGCATTAGTAATATAATATTGCGCAAGGCATAAAAAATCGTGTTCGACCATTATCGGTCGGTACTAAACGACGCGACGCGACGATTCAACGCGACCAGCACTATTCAGGATCGAGTATAAATATCGATAGTGCATTTCCGACATTCAATCGTAACCGTCGTAACAACTATTACGTAACCTACGTCACGTAATTAATGATTTCAATGCATAAAGCAATTCCTTACTTCAATACGCAAAGTAATTAATTACTTCAATACGTAACGTAATTAATTACTTCAATACGTAAAGTAATTAATCACTTGAATACGCAAAGTGATTAATTGTTTCAATGCGTAATGTAATTAATTAAATTAATACGTAAAGTAATTAATTACTTCAATATGCAACGTAATTAATTACTTCAAAACACAAAGTAAATAATTATTTCAATACGTAAAATAACTAATTGTTTCAATACGCAAAGTAATTAATTACTTCAATACGTAAAGTAATTAATCACTTGAATACGCAAAGTGATTAATTAATACAATACACAAGCTCTTTTCTGTAATCAATCGAAACATATATAACCGCGTAAATATTAATAACCGAATAATTTAAATGATAAACATAATTCGATGCGTGAAATAACAACAAACGTGTAATGGCGTTATAGGGGCTTTGCTAACGCAGTGCTAAGCACATCAGAGCGCAAACATCGCGTCCTGGTCTTCCTTTTTGATCTGCCTGTGTCTGGGGGTCTGCTGGGGGGTCTGACCTCCGTTATCGTTGACACTGGGAAGATTGTCCGCTGCGGCCGCTCGCTCGGCTAGGAACTTATCGAAGTCGCTACTGGTGACACTCTCCTGGGTTCCGTGCGCTTCAGAAGCGGCCTGGTAATTATTGTTACGTCACGTGAATAAGCAACGACAGTGGGACAGGTTCACTCATGTGGACTACTATGCATGCGGGTGAGAGTAAACAATTCACAATGAACCAACATACGAGTTCACACTTAGAAGTTATTGTCGGGATCTTGGCCTGTCATGTGATAGTTTTCCTTTTAATTCATATTTTGTTATATATTTAGCCTTATATTAAGTAATATTGGTGGCATTATGCGCCATATAGCTTGGTTAATGTGCAAAATTGACGTGGATTGTAAATAATAAATAGAAACATGCATTTTAAGTTGCAACAAAAACTATTTGGACAGTTTTAACAATGCAGGAACCACCTTCCTGTTAGTAATGTTTAAAGATTAGTAAAATAGTACGAAGTTAGGCTTAAAGGGCGTGCATTCAGCGGCCTTAACAAATAAAAAATAACAATTACACTTATTTACCACAAAAGTTTATGTGCACGACTATGATACATATCAGGGCATTTCAAACTTGTAAAATCAACAATAAATGTAAGTATGTATTTGGTCGTTAAGTTATTTTTTTTATATTTATTACGTTATATACTTCAAATGAATATACTGTGCTGAATATAAAAAATAAAAAAAATTAAATGAAAAACGAAAACACACCTTTTCTTGAGCTAACCAGGCGGCTATTTCATCGATCTCTCTTTCATCTATTCCCGTGGGCTGTCAAAAGTGAATAAGAAAAAAAAAACAAAAAATTAAAATATACACAGGAATCTAATTCTACAAAAAGTTATCCGAAAAATAAAACTTATTTCTTATAGAAGAAAAAAAAAACCGTAATAAACCAAAGAGGATTTACTACTAAAAAAGTTTGGTAAATTAGAATAAGTATTGATTACCAATGGCTGGCCCTGCGTGACGCGCTGGTTGGCGGCCGAGGCCAAGCCGGACGAGCTCTGTTCCTCTACATTGTCCGCGTAACTACTTCCACTGAAATACAATCATTACAGCTACCAAACAAAACGTTTCCGATTATATTTAACTTGTATGTGCTATACTCAAAGAATTAAGTTAGATCTTATTATTTCTGAACAGTGTATTTCTTGATCATTCTTGGAATTCATACATTGAATTCCTACCACAAATTATGACATATAAAATGATGAGGGTGAATTTTTACACACCCTAACAAAAAACCTAGACTATAAAGTTACTTATAAAACTCTTGTTTTATTGTCGTGAAAATAGTCACTCTCGAAGTTATTTTTTAAAATGCTGTATCAGTTTCATTTAGAAGTAAATTGCAAATATTAAAAATAAATACACTTTTCTTACTTTTTTCACGTCAAAACGTCTATTCGCTGGTTGAGTACAGTGATAGCCGCTCAAAACGAAATACCGTCAGATTTCAATCGCTAATAACTAGACTAATAATGACCTATGAACGGTTGAGGTCACAATGGATAGACTATGTCTGTACGTGATTGTAGTGCAGCGTTTGTTTTACCCGTAACGCCATCGGAATAGTGTAAGCGCCTGCGCGTGATTGTTGTCAATTAGCGTTGTGTACAATTATAAATTTGTCTAGCGTGAGAACGCGTTTAGTTAGGGCATTGATACTGGTGTCATTGTAAAGATTTTGAGAAACACTACTTGGGCTCAAAGTGAAACAACAATGTAATGTAAAAATCGGTATTAAATTAAATATGCCATCTCATATGAGTCGTAAATATGTGCGTAATTATAGAAAACACAAATCAGAGGAAAGCTCACAACTAAAGGAATTGAAAAAACTAAATATTCTAATGCCGAGCAAATGTAGGAGCTAATGTAGCATCGAAAAGAAAATGAAAACGACGTTAACACGGAAAATCTACGGCGCGGACCTTGACTACGCCTTTCGGTATCTTTTCAATCCATTATTTAATTACAATAAATAAATTTCGTGTAAATTAATAATCATTTTAACCATGTCGAAGGGGTAACTTTTTCTTTATTGAGTAAAAAACGCTTGCATTTGATAACAACCAGAACTGTTGTTAAATGGTAACTTGGGAACACGCTGAGCCTGAACTGCTATAACATACCTAATATCAGATACTCATACCATATGTATAGATGAGCACAGGAAAATGCAAAATATTTGTATATTTTGTCTAGCATTCCCAATACTTTTACTCGATCAAAGTCCTTTAACCATGTGAGGTGATGAGGTTAAAACTTAGAATTGACGTTAGTACTGGTTTGTATATTATTTCTTCAGGATTGTATTTACTCCTAGAAAAATTGCTGAGAGGTAGCCTTTCATAGTTACATACAGGGATTTAAAAAATCCGAAAAGTGTTTTTTTTTTTAATATATCATGAATTTCTGGAAACTATTCCATAAATTTTAGAAGCTTCGAGAATATTTCATTTTTAATCTATAATACAGCAGTCAACAAGATATTAGAAATCACAGGCACAGTTACTACACCTTGACATAATGACATATCACTTGGTGATAAAGATAAGAAATAGATATAACGGATAAGATGAACTCACCCAGTTTTATTATTTTCATAGGAAACGTTGCGTGACTGCGCGAACATATCGAACTCGTCCTTAGAACTACTCGGAGACTTGTCCGTCTGTGTGTCCGTCACGCCTGTAACCAACAAATGTACCAACATTTCACAACGGGCTGCCTGTCATCTTCAAACATCTCATTTCACTTGATAATCATATCTTCATCCTCTTATATTTTATTAGTAAGATCTGAACTTTCACTCAATGACACAAAAATATATAAATTGATCAGTATTGTCTGCTAAATAAAAATTTTCATTGAAATCTTCTATTCAATATTACTAAAATATTTACTCACTTAATTTACCAACATCAGGCAAATCGTCACTGAGATCGATCAAGGCATCTTCTTCAGTCTTCTTTGCTGAAAAATGTTTTTGGAGTTATAATTTTAAACATAATAATACAATTATCCATTTAATTAGTGATGTAAACTCACGTGAAACAGGAGCATTGGAGGTCGGGACACCCATCGCCGCACCGAGGATTGCCGAAGGAGTGGCGCCTCCCGTCACGGCATTCCTAGAAAAAGCCCTCCTTATCCATATCAACATCATCAGCTTTTAAAAGTCCACTGAGAACATAGGTCTCTCTCAAGTTTTTAAGTTATATAGAATTTACACGATTTAACAATTTACGTCCTATTGATACGTCATGTAACCTTTCTCACGATGAACATAATATAATAGGTTTGCAGGCCGGCATGAAAGCGGTGACCGATCTCTCAGTGGCAGCCGTTTTTTTGGATTGTATTACGCTTCAGACACGTGGCCGTGCTACTACAAAAATATCTCCATAGCATGGTGGTAGGCCGGCTGGGTAGCTACCATCTTTATGTCGAAATTCTCTCACCAAACACCTACAGGTTATCATGTGGTTACATGCTAAGTCTATACAGTCTTGTAAATAATCTCTATATATTATTTACTAGCTGTGCCCCACGGTTTCATCAGCGCTCAATTTTTTGATAGTTACTGCTCCGCTCCTTAAGGTCGTAACGTGAAATTATATAACCTATATTATTGTTCATGAATCTCGCTATCATATATAAAGATAATTTATCAGATCCCACTGGTAGTTTCAGTGATTGGTGCGTTTAAACAAACCAACAAAAGTAATTGATAACCTTTTATAAAAAGAGTATTTTCATTAGGAATGCCATATGTCGATGAAATTCATAATGAAAAAATACTCACCTAACACGTTTTGTTTTTTTTTTCCAACTGACTATACTGTTATCCATAAGGTCCCTGACGTCCTGGGTCTCAAACGGCTTTTACAGCTTGACCCTGGCTGGGGGGTGAGCAAGTTCCGAGGTTGCCAGAGTGGCCGAACCTCGCCTTGGGCTGTTACGGCGTTTGCAAATAAGTTGCGATTCGACTAATTCCCTATAAACTAACTATACCTCATGTATCTCTTTCGGAGTAGGGAAGGAACATGTGTATATGTATTTAATGATCTGCCAATTTTTCTATACACTAACTAGCCAATAAAAGAAAAAAGGTCCTTTACAGAACCTACGTCATGTACATGTAGATAGCGCTCAGATTATGTAGTTGGCGGTATTTATTAAACATATTGTTACGGTTTGAACAAGAAGAAAATAGAAAAGAGTCATCTTTCTCGAAATTTCAAGGAGCGTCCGTAAAGATCGTGAATTTATCATAGTGCAGTCGTGTGACGTATAGTCTTAGGTTCAACGACACACACATAGAAAGTCTTTTCGCTAAAACTGTCAGCAAACAATGGGCTATAAATTAAACGTTCTCCTCGTTTTATAAAGCGATGACGTAAGTTGTTTACAAAGATGTTAAGAGTTCCGGGACCTTCCAGAGATTTCGGGATCGAGTCATTTAGATATATAAGGGAGCTGAGTTGCGAGACGCGGGGGTTATAAATTCGAAAGCGAAGCGACAAGAAGCGAAATAAGAAAGAAACAAACAGTTTTATTGTGTAAGTACATACAGGCTTATTTTGTGAGAATATTTTGTGGACGATTTATGCGTTTGTTGTTTTTTTTCTTATTTGTATTCTTTGAGTACGAATAAATTACTTTTGGGTGTCACTCGACATCTTATTACCCACGGAGGTAACAATATGTTTAATTTTTTTGGCTGTTTGATTTGTTGTGTTCTATTGATTTTAGCTTTTGGCCACTATTTCACCTGACGTTAACGATGACGATGTGGCCTGAGACAGTAACACACTTAGTCAAGGGACTGGCTTTGAAGTGGGGCTGTCGGAACACACCTATACGTACTTGGCGAACGTTTTTCAACTTGAGGGTGCTAGCTAGCGATGTGAGAATTGGGAAATACCCTACCACCATGCTATGGTTTTCCTTCACCGAACGCTTAGGGGCTGATTGCAGGGATGCGTGGTGACGTGACAGGGTACCTGTTGTTGAGGAAGCGCGTGTGCCGGAGCAGCAGGTTGTTGAGGCGGTCGTTGGCGTGCAGCAGGTCGGCGGTGAGCGGGGAGCCGCCCGCGACGCGCGCCACCAGCTCGGCGACGCGGCTCTGCATGGCGCGCAGCGTGTCCGCCAGCTCCTGTACAACGTTCCAATCCGGAAACACCTCAATGAAACTGCTATTCTCTTGTTCTCATTTGAAACTTCTTTCGAGTGCTTAAGGGAATTAACAACTTTACAATTATAAGCAAAGTAAGTGACACATTGTTCTGTAAATGATATGATATAGAGAACGTACATTCCTACAGCTACTATAATTATCTTTTATCACGAACCCTTTTTCACAGGAATCTCTGTGTACGTAAAGAGGAATAGCGATAAGCACTTGGACCCACTTGAATATTGTTATGCATAGCACTTGAAATGTATTTGTTATAAAAATATTGATCTGTGTTTTTTTGCGTAAAGACCCCTTACATTTTCAACCACTCAAATTGATATCTGTACCCATAACTGAAACCCATTACTATCAAGACGTCCATCTCTAGATCCGAAATCTCATATCGATAACGTCGCTGTTTTGCTTTGCAATTCGCAGAAAGAAGAAGAGACTGAAAAAAAATTGGTATAAAATGAAAGACGCACGCACGAAATCTAGCAAAATAAGACGAAAAAAGTTTTAGAAAAAGATAAGGATGCGTTATTGAATGAAAGTAAAATAAAGTGAAAATAGATTGCAATGGGACGGACTTACATTGAGCAGTTCGATGTCGGTGTCGTGGTGCGCGGCGGGCGGCTGCGCGGTCAGCTCGTGCAGCATGTCGTTCATCACGGCCATGTTCCCCTCCACCACGCCGAGGTCCGCGCGCAGCTTGTTCGCCTGGCTCTCCGACAGGGTCACTTGCACCTGACAAATAACATTTATTTTTTCTACGATCCTGTTCGTGCGCAATAGAGTAATTAGAGAACCTTTCTGAATATAAGCTACGATAGAAATTTGCGTTGTGTTGAGTTTTTGGCGAAAACTTAATCTCTGCCATGTAATTGTTTTTATTAACATATGATAATCTATTAGGGCTTCCAAACAACTACACAAAATGTTATAGTTGTATGTATGTTTGTCCACGCATTTCTCCGAAACTTTTAATCAGATTTTATTGCTCACATGTATTTCAACTAGGGGAACAATAAAAGTTTCATCAAAATCGGTTCAGTAGTTTTCAAGATATGGACTAATTTGTGACGTCAGACGTGTAAGTTTGACGCCAGGCCATTGATACGAGCTACAAATCTGGTGCCAGAGGGAAAACATCTCAAAACCTTGGTCAAATTCTATTTCTGGTGAGAAAAATCATTGAACTTTAAAGATTAGAAAATGATTCGATCCAATGTGTGGGAATAACAGTGTTCATAAACGACACGCGTGTTTCAATAATACAAAGCGTTTGCAATCCCCCTTTGTAAATTAGTATTGACAAAATGCTGCTTAAAATTAACTGTAGTAAATCTAAATTGAGCAGAACGATCAAAGATAAACTACTAGAACTCATAGTTATATAACTAGAAGAACGTTAAGTATAAAGATGAACGGATATTGGCGTAGAGGAGAAGACCTAAAAAGGTATGGATGGATTGTGTGAGGAATGATGCATGTAAAAAATATGATTATCGTTATAATAGTTGATAGAAAAGAGTTGGAAAACACGTTGTGGCGATCAGATGGCATAAAAGTAAGAAGAATATCAAAAATAACAAACCTTAGATGTGTGTATATGATAATAAAATAAACTTACAGTATTCGGTTCTGGAGTCGGTCGACTGGGTGAGTTCTGAGGTATCGACGTTCTTTGAGGTGAGCCCACTATGGAATCACCTCCGTCTAGCACGCTCTAGAAATAAATACGTTCAATTATATTCTCTAAAATCATATTAACGTGAAGAGATATTTATGTAGGCATGACAGCGGCGACCGCCGACGGATTTCAATCTCTCGGTGGTCGCCGTTGTATTTGGATTGTACTTTGCTTACCATCAGGGACAGTACAGTCAAAGTGCCAAGCTATTATAAAAAATATATTTATTAGCCAATATAGTTCACGTAACTAATCGTGAACATGAAGCTTTACAACTAAGTAAGAGCTAGTGCGTTCACGTCATGATATATTATTACGCACGGGCTTTTGTAGAAACGCAAGTGTTTTTAGATTCAAATTAAAGCAACCAATTGGATTATACTGAGCCAAGATCGTTTTCACACAATATTACCTCGCGTAATTAATAATGCTAAAATACCATTGACTCCTACCTGCTAGACTGTAGCCAGGACTTTATTCGAGGATGGGGGGAGTGGGCAGACCGACAAGGGTAAACTAATATTATGCAAAACTCGCTGCAGCGCTGCCTTCTCTAGACCTATTTGAAGCGCCATTGACGATATATTCAAGTTGTCATTAAAATAGAGTGTTACAAATAATGCTGGAGTATTTTCGTTGCGTGCGAGTCATGTTAGCTCACCCACACTCTCCTGAGGGGTAGGGAGCAGCTGCCTCCTTGAACGTACCTGGCTACGCCCAAGGCTTCTAGTTGTTCTGAGTTTATGATTAGCACAGCAGGTTGTTTCCAAAAATGAGATCATATACGAATTAATAATTACCACTGCTACTGAAATATTATTTTATATATATAAAAATTAAAAGACATTTAGTAGTTAACTACATTCACAGTTAAGCCTAGAGGAACTCTCAAGTGCAGCTGCCAGACATCTAAGGATGCTTAGCGAATGATTGTGAACTTGAGGGTGGTAGCTAGACAGGTGGGCATTAGAAAATACCCTATCACCATGCTATGGTTGAGCAACGATATTTTCTGTCACAGAAAACTCATGCTCATTGTAGAATTTGACACCAGATCAAGTCGAACACTTTTAAACAGCAAACGTCTATATTACGGTTAATAGAATAATTAGTAACGTACCCGTTGTGGAGTAAAAATAGGAGCCATTGCGTCTAGATCGGTCATCGGGAATTCAACGCCTTTAGTACGTAGTTCGTTGTACACTTGAACAACGCCCTAGAAAATAACAAGGAAATTGAAAATTTAAGAAGTACCACCAGTAGACCACAAGTAACCTATTTATTGAGACCATTCCAATGAGCCCAAACACGATATTTTTGCTGTAAGTTGGTGAAGATTTAGACATACTGCAGATTCCAAATGGTGCAGCATTATCAGCTTAATATTATCATGTTCTGCTAACAGAATACCAAATTTCGACTTGATCAAACCTGCGAAAGATGCGAAAACCCATTTATCAACTAGAAAAGAGCTGATAATTGTAAAATTGCTCAACAGATTTTCGTGAATAATAAATAAGAATACTTATTCAAGTCGACTCTCAAACAAAAAAAAATAGATCAAATTAGGAAGCTTTGGAAGCTGCCCTTTGGCATCGTAGCCACAGACAGACACACCCGTTAAACTTATAACATTCGTCTTTTTGCATCGAGAGTTAGTAAAATATTAATTGTATATGAAATAATCTTAATTGTTCATTTCGACGGTGGAAAGGCTAACGTATAAATTTTATCATATGCTCGCTAGTCAGTTAGCTCCTCCACCATCGATATGCACTACACTGTCTACATTTAAAAGAAAACCAATATTGTTATACGAATTATAATCTGATACATAATTTTATGTCCGTGTCAGCCCTATAGTGACAAAGGTAGCAAAGGCTACATTATCCGCGCATACAGAAAAAAACGTTAGCATGTAAAATTTTGTAACAAAGAAAGCAAAGAGCACATCACTAAATCGGTTAGTGCCACCCATCGACGACAAACGGTTGCTACGACGATGCGGTTTTAACATTTCTTTTCAACGCTGCGACACCATTAATTATTAAATTATATTACAAGTATAGTTGCAAGACTTAAAATGAAGCCTTTCCTCGTCCAAGATTATTATTTCGTTATTTTTATACATTAAAGCGTGTAATTGAGTTAAGAAATATAGAAAAATGATAATAACTTCATCTACGTACATGAACATTGAATGGAATTTCCTTAAAGATATAGTTATAACTTGACTTCCACGGTTGACATTAATGCCAATTTAACGCACATTTTGTGTGACGTTGAGAGTCAAAGTTTTATATCTCTAAATTTGCTCACATTATGTCAAGAAAAGTTTGTTATTTAAATTTATTTTCATAAAAAACATTGGGTCGCGTGGTAACAGTTGCTACAGGCCCCAAAATTGTATAATCCACCTTCGGATAAGTTTTAAAGGTCAATGCCAATTTCACGCCAGAATCGCTAAACTTGATGCGAACGGACGATTTCATAATTTAGCGAAAGGTAGGTTACTTATCTAAGTCAAGGATTATTGAGATAATATAGTAAATCATGCTTACATGAATCACCATCAGTTGATTCTGATAAGCCGTAATTCGAGCACGTGAATAAAATCTATACTATTACTATGATTATGACGTGTATATAACCAAAATACTAATATTGTAAAATTGAAGAGACTTTTTTGTTTGTTTGATCGCGTTAATCTCTGGTACTACTACTGAGATTTGAAAAAATATTTGTTACATTGGTTTTATCTAACATTGTTGCGATTTTTTTTATAGGGTATAATCAAATTCTGTAACATAAAGCTTGCTAGAGCCAGCGCTGATGATTTGTGTATTTTGATTTTTTAGTTTATTATCAACTAGCTGTGCCCGCGGCTCCACTCGCGTGGACTACTAAACATTGTGAGGAACACTTATTATCTTTCTAAAATAAAACTAGCCTAAGTTATTACTTATAACACCAACTATCTGCCAGTGAAAGCCTCGTCAAAATCGGTCCAACCGTTTCGGATATTACCCGAAACAAAAAGACAGACAGACAAATATTTTATAATTTGATTTTTAGTTATAGACAGCGTGTATACTTGCATATATGCATTTAGTAAAAATATGTTGTTTTAACATTACAGACACTTCAATTTTATTATATGTATAGATGTTATTTATTATCAATTTTGGGGTAATGGGAGTCCCCATTAATTAGAAAATGAAACCAACAAAGCAAAAAATCTGTAAGAAAGGCAAATGATTTTTTTTGTGTTTGCGTGGGTCTCTGGATGGTTTAGATTCACAATTGGACCCGGTAGATGGCGCTGTGGTAGAGTTCTATATTTTTTTATTTTTAGACAAGAGAGGTAGGGCACAGAGAAATTTCTTTCTACTTGGGGCAGCCCGACTGGTGGAATACCTCCACCCTACAGAAGATCGCAGTCAAATGACCTAGTGTTGTGTTTCTGCGGTGAGTAGGGTTTCCAGAGCTCCTTGGGGTAGGGGAGTTCAAGGTCGGCAACGCGCTTGTGATACCTATGGTATTGCAGGCGTTCATAGGCTACGGTAGCTGCTTACGATCAACGCACATATGTCCAAACATAACTTTGCCCGCATGCAAAGAGTCCAAAATCGGTTTCTCCGTCGCCTGCTTGACCCTCCAGCCTTCGTTAGGAACATGGACCTGCACAGGGACATGAGGCTTCCCTCGATAGAAGCCTATGTGAAATATCTCACCAGGAGATACTTCGATAGCGCTTCGAATCATCCCAACCCGCTCGTAAAATCCACCGCGAACTACGTCCCAGACAACTCGATCCCCGTTGCCAAACGTTATAAACGCCGTCCGCGAAATCTCTTTGTCGATCCCGATGACGACATCGAGAAAGCTAACAATTTCTACGCGTCCGCTCCCGCAACATATGCGTGCTCGCGCCCACGCCCGCGAAACCACCGTTCCCTCCGCAGGGGACGTACGGTTAACTTCGCTCCCGCACACCCGCCACGACCACTCTCCTCTGCGGCAACTCAAGCCTAGGTCCGATCCATCGGTATGGAGCCCTTGAGACAAGCAGCCGCTCGCGCGATACAGTGACTCTACATTCACTAGCTTTCACAGCCATACATGACACTGCATTATACACACATGCACAACACACATAGGTACATAGGTTCTGTAAGGGACCTTTTTTGCCTAGTTAAATTAGACAAAAAAATTCAGACCACTAAATACACATACACATGTTCCTTCCCTCCTCCCAGGGGGCAGAAACATGTATATATGTAAAGTTAGTTTAGATCGAATGATAGGGATTTAGTCAGATCGCGACTTAATTGCATACGCGCAACAGTCCAAGCCGAGGTTCGGCCACTTTGGCACCCTCGGATGTTGTTGCTTAGCTTTCGTGGCTGAGTGCCCTAAGCGCTCGCCCCCAAGCCCGGTAAAGCTGTAAAAGCCGTAAAGGCTCCAGGGCCCCTCAGGCAGTATAGTCAGTTCGAAAAAAAAAAAAAAAACTTACGATCAGGCGGGTCGTATGCCTGTTTGCCACCTTTGTAGTATATAAAAAAACACAAATGTAATTTTACTAATAAAATAATAATGTAAGTAACATTACCTGCAAATCAGGCTGGCTCTGGAATGCGTCAGCCCAACACTGGATGAGACTTAATACTTTCTCTTGCACCACTGTAGGAGGATCATTCTTGGGACCAATCAATTTCACCTATAAAATAACAATATTATGCTTGTTTAGAAATACTCAAAACAAATATCGTATCGAGTGATAATTTCTGATGCAAAATATTGACTATGAATGTGGAAAACCGGATAAAAACTTGGGTTTTATAAAAACTATATCAACCTAAGTCAGTATAATTGAATTTAATACTGAGCTATAAGGTTCAGTAGGTAATTAAACAATATTTACATATAATTAAGAATTATTTTGTTACACTAATTTATTTTTTAAATAAACAGGAACTATGTTTGAAGATATTTATTACAAATGTTTAAAGAATTTCTATTATGCATATTTGTCATCATTAGATTTAGGTGTAAAGTTTGGCAAATGCACGTTTTGAGGCACGTTATTCGGCGTTTTTTTTAAATTTAACACTTAAATAACTTACGTCATAAAGAAAACTAATAATGCTTAGATTTTATTTACGTAAACTTTAGACCTGTGAAAGAATCGTTCTCATCAAAATAAATTATTTCGTCGTCATAAGAATTAAGTTAATTTTAAATACAATTTAACATAAAGGTCCTACTATAAGTTACCGATTCCTAAAATAGTGAAAAACAACACAATCAAAACCAGTTTAATTATTCAAGTTATCCTATTAGGTTCTATTTACATAAACTACAAATAACATGACATTTTAAATATTATATGTTTACTTTACATTAAAACACAATAACTTTTCAATCTGGACAGGAGTTTGTTAACTCTGTTATTATATCTGTGAAAACGTCGTTATAAAGCTATATTATTAGAAGTAATATAAGTTTATTGAAATAACTAAGGATAACACATTACTTATGTAGAAATTTTTCTATGCTAATAGTTTTTTTTACTGTTAGCCATAAGGGTTCTGGAGCCTCAGACGGCTTTTACAGGTTCATCCGGGCTTAGGGCAAGCGCTTAAGGAACTCAGCCACGAAAGCAATGCAACAAGCTCAAAGATTGCCAAAGTGGCCGAGCCTCGGCTTGGACTGTTGCCGTAGTTGCTAATAAGTAGCGAACTAGCATGTGGAGAAAGTTGTTTGTTTTGTGGGCCAGATTATCCATATAAATTAATGATGACTCAGTGGTAGCGTGTAGGACTTCACGTCGATTGACATGAGTTGGAATCCCTGCAATGAGCCTGAGCTTTCGGTGAAGGAAAACATCGTGAGGAAACCATAGCATGGTGGTAGGGCTTTTTCTAATGCCCGCCTGACTAGCTACCACCTTCAACTTGAAAATCTGTCTGCAAGCAGCAATTAGGTGTGTTCCGGCAACTGCACTTGAGAGTCAGTCTTCCACTAGGTTTAGCGTGTTAACATCGTCACTTAACATCAGGTGAGATTGTGGCCACTACGCCAAATCTATACCGATAAAAAAAAATAACAGAAGTAACAAACGCTATGGGTAGGGTTGCCGACCGGACGTCCCGTTTCAATGCTTTTACGGCCCGTTCACACATAACATCCGTCACTGGCGGTTCCTTATTAATAACGATTCACTAACGACTTATATATATTCACATTTATTAACGGAATAGTGATTTAAAACAGAGTAACCTGGATATTTATTGTTCAATAAGACGGACGTGAATACTCTAATATTATATTGGTGTTATCGTCTTTCTTATTAAAAGAAAACGAGAAGACATTGGGTACATCCAATTTTAATACAAAGAACTGCTTTTGAAGCCTTTCAAGCACTAATGAGAGTGTTACGACAAGACTAATCCAAATTTCTCACATATTTTCGAATGTTCATAGGTACTTTCGATAATGTTCTAAAATTGAATAAGGATTTGAGAAAAAACAAATGCTAGTAGAAATAAATAAAGCGTGCGGGGCGAGCTTATCCTCAACATGTACAAAACGAAATACGAATCGAAAAAAAAACGATCCGTCAAAACGAATAATCTTTCAGATGATTCATCACGAGGAAAAAAATACAATAGTCACAAATCACGATTCATTGGTGTGTAAATGAGACCTTAGAGCATGCATCCCAACGACGCCAATTGTCCCGCTTTATATTACATACGGTTAAACTTTCGGGCAGAAGTAGAACTCAACAGACGTTGAAAATGACGAGGGAAGTAAACGAGTGAAGAATGTATACATCGCCATCCATACTTTGGCAGGTAGATCCCGCTTTTTTTAACCATGCCCCGCAATATGATTAAGAATGTCCTGCAAATACACGCAATAAATTCGGCAAAATTCGCCACGCATCAAGTGCAGAAAACGTTTAGCTTGTAAAATTTTGTACAAAACCTAGGGCCTTCTGGTAACATTTGCTATATGCCCCACATAGGCTTTATGCGAGGCCAGCTAAAAATCAGATTCTATGTTATTTTATTCAATCATAATATTAATATAAAACATACGTTATTTATAATCAGTTAATCACTCAGTATCATAAAATTTGATGTTTCATGTTTCAGGACAAAGACAATGTCTATGTCTAAAAAGATAAAGTTTATTAACATTGCTCTATCAGTTTATCAGATAAAACTACTGTTCAATGATATTGCATCTAATTTCATAACAACAATGTCTTTTTATTAAATGTAAGTGTACAAACGTAGAGTGAGCGGCGCGGGGAGCGGATGAGGGTACGGGACGCGCGTAAAACGCATATTCGTACCCATGAACATATTACACTTGTTGTATTATCATGTCTAACATTTTGGAAACAAGTTCTTAAATGGGAGATGTTTACAACATCCGCTCCCCACAGCGCACCCACTGTGTTTGTTAACTAATACTATAAAGTCTTGTTCTTGGTAAGATACGACAATTCTGCCTGCTTGCATCGCGACTGCCATAGCCTGCCATAGTGAACCGCTTAAGCGGGATCAGCCGTTTTACATCCAATAACCAAGCGGGATGGTAAGCTTCCATACCAGACTGAGTTGTGTATGCAAATTCTCTTTTAGATTGTCGCATTTCGAGTTCAGCCAGTGTATATCCAGCTGTTGAAAGGTTTGCAGGCTGGCTTACCATTAGGCACTGCGCTATCACTTGACATCCACATGTTCAGTCTGAGCATGTACCAAGAAATCTTTAGGTAATTTCTTCACATTTACTCATTTTAATTATTAACACTATGCAGAATGGTGGTATAATATTTTTTGATTGTATTATAAATTATTATATCTATTAGCGGAGCAACCGTGGCTCCGCACCCATTTTATTATGCAGTAGTTATTTTCAGTCCGTAATAATTTTATTACTCATATTATTGATAATTCATATAGACTATCAATTGAGAAATAACATATACTTCTGTTGTACAAAACAACAGGGAATTAAAAAACAGACTTAAGACCAGACAATGGCAACGGTTACCATGGCAACACGTACCAGAGCAACAGTTACAAGTTACAGACAAAATAATAATAATATATATGTATAGATTAAATAAAATAAAAAAAACAGCTACAGACTACTATCAGACTACCTATTCAACCATACAACACAAATCTCATCCCTTAATTTAATTGAAGAATTAAAAAAAGCTGGATTTTATCATTGAACTTTATATGGGGTTCATGCGTTTTTAATAATTATATATATATATATATATATATAGATATTAACATGACAATGAAGTAAAGTTTTGCAATATTTTTGTAGGACACAATCTCTGAAACCATTGATCTGATTCTGAAATTTATTTTATTACTACATTATACCTGAATGACATAGGTAACCTACACACATGTTTTATTGTAATTAACACATATAAAGTCACAGGCAATCGCTAGTATTCAATATTTTTAATAATTGAGTAATACAAATAATCAACAAACATAGCTTGAGTTTTGCGATTTACATTACCACTCTGGTTTATTTTTTATATTTATTTTTTATAAACTGTAAACATTAGTAATTATGGAAATATGTATATTGTAAATAAGGTTCTGGGAGTATCTATAATCATCAACCTTTTATTATGATATCAGATATCAGGTTTTTAAAGGATTAGTTTATGTAGTTCAACATCTATATTTGCCTATTTTGCATGACTATGATAGAACTATAAACTTTGGTGTCTATATGAAGTAATTAAAAAAAAAATTACACTCCTTAAGACTTATTGTCAAAACAAAAAACACCTAATGGACACAAGTTATAGTTAACAATGAAGAGGAGAAATATGGTAAAAAGGTTCTAGATTTCTCTGACTTCTCTATTAGAGATTTACAATATGTCATCAAATGAAAGAAATTGGTTGAATTCAGGTATTTATGCCTAAGAGTACAATACAGAAGAGATTTATTAGAAAATTCTCAATAATAATATATTTATTACTCATTTAACCACTCTTATTTGTTTTTAACTAATATATAGTTTGTAAAGTATTTATAAATTGAAGATAAGATCCTACCATTAAGTGTAAAAGTTATTAGAATACATTCTTAATAAATATAACTAATTTGAGTTGGTAAACAACTGCAAGGCAGATGGACCTTTAGAAGATATAGATATCTTTATAGTCTGTTGATAGTATGAGTGTGGTAATTTCTAGGTGAGAGCAATGCAAGATCCGGGGAGTAGAGTGAGGAAGAAGACGCCTCTACTCTGCAATAGGTAAATGTATACTGAATGGGGAATTTAAGTTAGATTTGATATACAAATAATTAGTATTTAAATCTTGATAATATTCATAAATAAATTTATGCATGTGTAAAATAATACCTGAGCAGTATCAAACCACAATAAATAAGTTTACATAAACAGTGCATTAAAAATATTTACTCACCAATTCAGATATAAATTCTTTATGACAGGCGAGCACATGGAAGGACTTTGAACAGTTCTTGACGCACGTTTCAAGCACAGTAAGGGTGTACATTACAACAGTGTAGTTTTTGCCAGCACTCATAGTCAGTCTTTTTCTTATAGCTTTGATGGCGTCTTTCGGACCGTCTGCGGTACTGTTTATGATATCACATATTTCCATATTAAGGGCCCAGTTCTCCGAAGGTAACGATCCATCTGTAGCCTGTTCTGTAAATGAGATGACAACAAATCGCTAATCAAGCAGGTCATAACAATTAACACCTGTTTAGTAATAAATGATACGTATTACGTGAGAAATAATTCTAACAGCACAATTTAAAGCAAAGTTTTATTATATAACTAAATATTAAACAAGGGAAAGCAAAGTGGAATTATACATTTCAAATGCGCAACAATAAAGAAAAAATATCGAAGAAACAAAATGAACTTACTTCTAATTATGTATCTGTGTTTAATTCTAATTCACTTACCAATTTTCTGACCCACCGGCGTAGAAAAAGGATTCCCTACACCAAAGAAGGACATTTTTAGAAAATATTAAAGAATGTAATATTTATTAAAACTGTATCTCAGTTTTCACTTGTCACCGACAACAAAAGTGTTGCTAGGCATAAGAGGTATATTACACTGGTCCAGGTATTAATACCCGATGGGAGCTTAACACTACGCGCACAGGGTTCAGACTAAAATACCTGATACATACCTTAAAGGTATTACGTTATCCATACGGGCCGGATGCGTACGCCTATAGTTCGCAATACTCACGTACCTGCACCCGCACCTTGATGCCGGGTATTGATATTTGCAGTATTTTTCATGAGTCCGACTCCAAATGGTACGAAGTGAGTAGCGCATAGTTTAGATTAGAAACCATTCTATTCGTTGAGACAAATTTGATACAGGTGCGTATGAATTTAAGAAACATAATTGCATAACAAAGTTATAGCATAATAATTATTTTGTCATACAGTTTTTTCATGATAACGTGTTATTTATGATTATAAGGATAGAAAATATTATAGAGTGTTATATTTTAAAATTTAGGCTGCGTTTTGTGTGCGTCGACAATGTTTTGATTTTTATAATATCAGTTATGATTTTTAATTGATTACGTTAACTACTGACCTTCACTTTTTGGCGCGTTTACCTTACCTTACATAGTTAAGCATGGTAAAGTAGGAAGAAGAGATTTCACTTCAATAAATTATCTCAAAATATACATTATATTAAAACGAATTACGATTTCATTAAATTGTATAGGCATGCATAAAGAATAGATGAAGATTACCTAGAGAGACCATATCCACCTATAAACAATACTTAGAGGTATTGCGATACCTGGTATTTGTAAGAGGTATTTGGCAATACCCTCACCTTGAGTACCGTGTATTGATATTTGAACGTATGTCTCATGCCTAGTGCTGCCATTTGTCAATAATCGGTGTTGCCAATAGTTAACTGGCTCTCCACCAGATTCAACTTCTTAAAGAAAACAACAGAACTATCAAAAAGCAGCGCTACTGTCATAATCCCTAAAATTTTCCACTAAACAAACTTTTTGGCTATAACGAAAGAATATGATGGGTATATGGACAAAACAGTTACCTTTACCTTTACATACTGTGTAACGATATCTTAAATTTCTACATAAATAATCAGTAAACCGACAAGTCAACAGCATTAAAGTCAAAGACTAGCATAGTTTCTTAGGGGCTAAATTGAATAAAGTATTTTTTGATTTTGATTAACCAACTGCTATTCTATATTGAATAATCTTCAGATGAATCATTTTTGTCGGCACCGTCATCATCGCTTACGGAGCGGTATGCATGACATCAAGGCAGACGATCCATCCCACTTGCCAAGTATATGCAGGGATTACTCGTGAAATACTTTTGAATAGGAATAGGGAAAATGCGTGTAGTTAACATATTTTTAATTGGAAAATTTACTACTGTAGAATTACACCAATAAGGTCTTTTTTTATTTATTCACTTTTTGATTATAGATTTTCATTAATAAAAAATGTTAAAAGTGCGAGGGAAATTTAAAATCGCAAATCGCAAAGCTTTTGGTCAAATCGAATCGTGACGTCCAAGTACGCGTACAATTTGACATAAAAGCGAAGATACAAGGTATTTTTATTGTTTTGTGCTTGTATTTAAGTTGTATTGTTATTTATTAGTCTAATTATTAGTAAAATATTGTATTCTTAGAATGCGTATTGGGTATCATTGGTAGAGTATGTTTGGTCAGATGAGCCTATCATAAGTGACTACCAAATAATTCGGCTAAATACAACTGTAATATAAGACAATATTTTCTTTTTTTATGGTAGCATGACAAAGTGACGGCACTGTTCCTGATGGTATATACAGTACAATTCAAAAACAATGGCGACCATTGAGATCTATGGTGATCTATCGATAATCGACGTTGTCATGCCGGCTTGTAAGCAGCTTCTTAGCAGCTGGATATACATTGGCTGATCCCGAAATGTGACATACCAAAAGACATACACTGTAACGAATTTATCAGCATGTGTATTCTGGTCGCGATCCAGTCATGTACAGGCACCCTACTAACCCGCTTGATTACTGGATATACGAGAGTTTATCCCGGAACTCGACACGCCTAAGCATGTCAATATAGCGGGTGTTACACCTGGTATGTAGTGGTTGCGATTCAGTCGTACAGTTGTCTTGACCGACCCATCAAAAAAGCTTTCTCCCCTTAGTAAGGTTCAACAGGATACTTTTATATGAAATTTGAAATAAACCTGTTAAAATATTTTATTGTGCATGTCTGAAAGTCTGTAAGAATCTTCTCCATTATGTTCTTTATTTCAGAGTCTATAAAATATAAAAATATGTTCTTCTTCTTCTTCTTCTTAATTATGGCTCGGCACCATTCGTGCATTGGGCCAGTGTCAAGTATTTTATATGTTGTTAACAAAGCGAGGGAAACGTATAAAGCGAATTAAAATAATTATACCGTACCGGGAATTAAACAAAACCAAATCAGAATAATTTCATATCTCGTGAATATATTTTCAAGTGTTATGACGAATTCAGAATCCTAACAAGATGGCGGCTCCCTTGTTAAACTTTCGAGGGAGTTTTTGTGACATATCAGAATAAATGTCCTATGTTATTATTTTCAATCCACTTCACTTGTATACAATAACCAAGCTTTATTATGCAAAATGCCACCTATTTTTCACAATATAGGGTCCAAAAACACAAATTTATGAATAAAAAACCAAAACCTCTACATGACAGTCTGAGATCCCGCCAAAAACTCAAAATATATATGTTACACTATTTTTAGTCCTTATGCAACCGGCTAGCATTTGTAAAGTCGAAATTGCATTGAAAAAACAAAAAACTCTTCGCCTTTATTGTATTAGTATAGATTTGTAGCGTTATTATAATATTTTAATTGAATTTGTCTTGCTATGATTATTGTTTATATATAAATCAACAAAAATTATAAAGTTTAGTTGTTTTATGTGAATAAAACTGCTAACAGAAGCATTAAATAAAATAAAGAACACTTCTATGTGCAGATACCACATTGTTGGTTATACCGTTTGATTTAACTTTAGAACAGGCTATACAAAATTAATTTGATCTGAAAAATATATTTTCTATTCAAACTTTATCATCCCTATTCACACCCTTAGGGATGATTACATTTTGAAAAAAAAAGCCCACACACATGTTTCATAAATCGTGTTTTATGTGTTTTAATGCATAAATACCAAGGATCCAATCAATTTATTCATGAAAATATTATTTCATATTTGTTTTGTTACGCCCTATCTCTTTTAGTTGTTTAAGTAGAAATGTAAGGTTTTAGTGCAATGTCGAATCTTTGTTTTTTTAATAATTAGTTTAATATTAGCATACGTCGCAAGCCACTATGTCAGTTCGACTGCAGGATCAGAACTCGAAACCTATCCTGTTGCGGCGGGGAGTCAGACAAGGAGATGTTATCTCTCTTAAACTGTTCACCGCTGCACTGGAAGATGTTTTCAAGGTTCTGGACTGGGAAGGACTAGGCATCAACATAAACGGCGAGTACATCACCCACCTTCGGTTTGCTGACGACATAGTAGTCTTGGCTGAGACCATGGAGGATCTCCGTGCGATGCTCGATGACCTTCGTAAAGCCTCTGAACGAGTTGGTCTTAGAATGAACATGGACAAGATGAAGATTATGTCAAACGTCCATGTAGCGCCAACTCCCATGAAGATCAGAGACTATACGCTTGAAATGGTTGAAGATTATGTTTACCTGGGACACACAATCCAGTTAGGTAGATCCAATTTCGAGAAAGAGATCAATCGTCGAATCCAACTCGGCTGAGCAGCGTTCGGGAAGCTACGTAACATATCCTCGTCCAAGATACCGCAGTGTCTCAAGACGAAAGTCTTTGACCAGTGTGTGTTGCCAGTGATTACATATGGTGCTGAGATGTGGTTGCTAACTATGGGCCTCATAGGAAAACTCAAAGTCACTCAAAGGGCAATGGGGGCTATGCTCGGATTTTCTCTGCGTGATCGATTCAGAAATAAGGAGATCCGCAGGAGAACCAAAGTCACCGACATAGCCCGAAGAATAGCTACACTTAAGTGGCTGTGGGCTGGCCACGTAGCTCGTAGAACAGATGGCCGATGTGGTTAAAGAGTACTCGAGTGGCGGCCACGTACCGGAACACGCAGCGTGGGCAGACCCGCCACAAGGTGGTCCGACGACATGGACACCCTACTTCAAATAACCAATCGCAGCTAATTAGACAAGGACACAATCCCTACTAAGAGCATTTCGCTAGGCTTGTTTTTCCGTTTAGTATGATGGCTTATGAAAGTAGCTTGACAAAAATTTGGAAGTGTACAGATTGTACTGTGTTCTATAAAATAAAAAAGGTGTGTGTGCGATTCACACACGATAGAAGTGAAACTTCATTTTAAAAGACATTTTCTATTTTATTTAAACAGTGTGCAATATACATACACACCGACATTTACTCTCTCGCTCTGGCTCACACAAAGAGGAGAGACCGCTAATGTGTTAAACGTTTAACGTTTAACGCTTGGAAGTAGCATAAGAAGTTTCACTTCAATAATCAAAGTCAAAAATATTTTATTCAAATTAGGCACTTATGAATGTCCGTACATTACTATCTAATATACTAATATCTTTACTCCTAACACACTAGCACGTGGAACAGGTTGTACACTTGTACCTACAGTGCGTTATTTTTTCCCATGGAGTAAAAAGAAAATAGTGATGTCACCAATTCGAACTAATCGTAAAACTGTACTAAACATTATTGGTAGGTATTGTGAAGTTTTTCTAAAAAACTTTGAACCTGCAAAGGTGAAGGTCCAATAAGGCAGCAAAATCAAGTCTCTCGTGAGCCAACCGCAGCATTCTTTTTTCTTTTGTATTTTGTTCGCGATATTTTTATTTTATAGTCTCCTGAATTATTTAATGATAATAGTAAATTATTGGTTATTTTGAATAACATAAAATATTGCGATAAATAAATAAAAACCCTCAGTTCACTATTTAAAATCTTACGATTCAAATAATTGTACCGTAAAATATACGGTAGCTCAACACTACAAATAGATGTGCCAACATTATTTTCAAGATTAACATTATTGCATCTCTAGTACGTCTGTGCATTATTGATTGTCAATGGCCCGAGGAGGCGGCACGCTCATCTACTACAAGCGTTCCCTCTATTGCATGCCAATAGACCCTCCCGCACTTACCAATATGGAAGTGTCCGTCTGTAGAATAGGCATGACTGGCCATCCGTCAATCACGCTTGTCTCTGCATATCTCTCCCCGAGTAAAAGACTCCTTCAGTCCGATCTGGAGGCGCTACTTTCACTCGGTCAATCCGTCATAATAGCAGGCGACCTCAATAGCGGTCACACCCATTTCAACAACTCGCGTAACACCCCTAACGGGGTTATACTCGACCTACTATGCGATGTGCTCGGCTTTGATGTCATAGCACCGCTAGAGCCCACGCACTTTCAAGATAATTGTCAACCGACAGTACTTGACATAGCCCTCCTCAAAGGTGTCTCACTTCGGTTACGACTTATAGAAGTCGTACACGAACTAGACTCCGATCACCGCCCGGTTATCTTACAACTCGGGCAACCGTTCGACCCCAGTCCGCCAAAAGTCAAAGTAGTTGACTACGCGATCTTAAATCGCTACCTATCCGATAACGCGACCCCGTCCAGCCTAGCTAGGATCCCCGACGTATTAGAGTCAACAGCAGACGCCGACTTAGCAATCGATTCCCTGGTCGACTACCTCCAAACCGGCGTAAGGGAGGCCTCGAGAGAGGTGCAAGCGGCGAACGAACGCCGTTTTATACTCCCCCCCGGCTTACGAGCGTTAATCACGGAAAAGAACGCTGCGACACGTGCACACGATTCTTATCCGACGAGGGATAACACCCGTAGGTTACGGCGACTTCAGAGAGAGGTTAGAACTCGCATCAGCGAGTACAGAGGTCACCGGTGGGATAACCTCTTAGAGGGTCTCAAGCCGTCCCATCTGGCTTACTGGAACCTCGCCCGCTCTCTGAAGTTAGAAGCTACCGCCCTGATGCCGCCCCTCGAAAGAGGCCCCGATCTCCCACCCGCGTTCGATAGCGACGATAAGGCAGAATGCCTTGCCGCAAGCTTGGAGAGCCAGTGCTCCCCAAACTGCGACAACGTAGACACTGCCCACATCGAAACTATCGAGACCGCCGTTCAGGAACTAACGTCGATTACCCCCGCGGAGACGTTAACCCCGGTCACGCATGACGAGATTTGTACTGTTATTAAAGGCCTTAAGCCTAGAAAGTCCCCCGGCCCCGACGGTATCAGGAATGAAGTACTTAAACTTCTTCCCGATCACCTCATAGCTCTTTTGGTCTGCATCTTCAATGTAGCCATAGCCCACTGCTATTTTCCAGCCGTCTGGAAAAAAGCTATAGTTATAGGTATTCACAAGCCCGGCAAAAAAGCTTCGCTTCCCGATAGCTATCGCCCGATCAGCCTTTTAAACACACTAGGAAAACTTTACGAGCGGCTCCTTCTGAACCGTCTCAAAACCGTTATAGATATTAAAAACCTATACCCTCCCGAACAGTTCGGTTTTCGCGCCCGACACTCGTGTACACATCAAGTGCACCGCCTCACGGAGCACATCACGAGCAACTTTGCCAAAAGTAGTATCGCCCCCGCCCGTACGCTTGCGGTCTTTTTCGACGTAGCTAAGGCCTTCGATAAGGTCTGGCATGCCGGACTAGTCCACAAGCTACATAAACTAGAAATCCCGGATAGGTTAGTTCACCTAGTTCATGATTTTCTACGCGACCGCACCTTTCACTACCGAGTGGAAGGAGTACTATCTACCGCCCACCCTATACGCTCAGGAGTCCCGCAAGGTTCCATTCTGGCGCCTTGCCTTTTCAATCTGTACGTCAGCGACCTCCCGAAGCCCCCCGGGGTCGAGGTAGGGCTCTACGCTGACGACACAGTCATATACGCGTCAAACAGACACAGAAAAAACTCGCCTGCGCAGTCCAACGTGCCGTAACCACTCTCGGGGAGTGGTTTCGAACGTGGCGAATAGCTATTAATCCGGTAAAGAGCGCCGCGATTATGTTCGAACCGCATACATGTAAACTACCACGCACGGTAGGACCCCTCTCATTATTCGGTAGGAATATCCCTTGGGCCACCAAGACTAAATATCTAGGTGTCACCCTCGACTCGAAGCTTAACTTCAACGCACACGTTACTATAGTCCGGAATAGGGCCGTCTGGATCCTTTCCCGCTTGCGACCCTTGCTCAGTTCGGTAAGCAAAATGTCCTTAAGACATAAGCTTACACTATACAAGATGTGCGTCCGTCCGATCTTGACATATAGCTGCGCAGCGTTCGCACATATGTCCAAACATAACTTTGTCCGCATGCAAAGAGTCCAAAATCGGTTTCTCCGTCGCCTGCTTGACCCTCCAGCCTTCGTTAGGAACATGGACCTCCACAGGGACATGAGGCTTCCCTCGATAGAAGCCTATGTGAAATATCTCACCAGGAGATACTTCGATAGCGCTTCGAATCACCCCAACCCACTCGTAAAATCCACCGTGAACTACGTCCCAGACAACTCGATCCCCGTTGCCAAACGTTATAAACGCCGTCCGCGAAATCTCCTTGTCGATCCCGACGACGACATCGAGAAAGCTAATAATTACTACGCGTTCGCTCCCGCAACATATGCGTGCTCGCGCCCACGCCCGCGAAACCACCGTTCCCTCCGCAGGGGACGTACGGTTAACTTCGCTCCCGCACACCCGCCACGACCGCCGTCCTCTGCGGCAACTCAAGCCTAGGTCCGATCCATCGGCATGGAGCCCTTGAGACAAGCAGCCGCTCGCGCGATACAAGTGACTCTACAATCACTAGCTTTCACAGCCATACATGACACTGCATTATACATACATGCACAACACACATAGGTACATAGGTTCTGTAAGGGACCTTTTTTTTTCTTTTTTTGCCTAGTTAGAGTAGACAAAAATTTCAGACCACTAAATACACATACACATGTTCCTTCCCTCCTCCCAGGGGGCAGAAACATGTATATATGTATAGTTAGTTTAGATCGAATTACGGATAGGGAATTAGTCAGATCGCGACTTAATTGCATACGCGCAACAGTCCGAGCCGAGGTCCGGCCACTTTGGCGCCCTCGGATGTTGTTGCTTAGCTTTCGTGGCTGAGTGCCCTAAGTGCTCGCCCCCAAGCCCGGTAAAGCTGTAAAAGCCGTAAAGGCTCCAGGGCCCCTCAGGCTAACAGTGTAGTCAGTTCGAAAAAAAAAAAAAAAAAAAAAAAAAAAAAAAAAAGATTGTCAATGGAATACAAACGTAAAAGCTTTTTTCGATTACAGATAACAGTTCCAAACTGTTTATTGTAAATATCTGTTATTTTAACCTGATCTGATAAATACTCACTCCTAATTTACTCTAGATAGAGCTGTCTTACCTCCGTCGTCTCTACCACTGAGGGTCTCTACTTATGTGGTAGTAGATACTACTACTAAAATAAAGCATCTGGCCTCTGAATACAGATACAGATTGTAGGTCTGATTAATTTTTATATTTGTCTATAGGTCTGATTTCTTAAAAAGTAAAAGATTATTTTAAATTAAAAATATTCTATCGTGTTTTCATATTACAGTCATATTAATATCCTATGTATTGTTATACGGACCTTTTTTTTATCTAACTATATAAATAAAATGATTAAATTTTGCCGTTATGCGCGCAACCATAGAATCGGGTAGGTATTTGAAAAAAAGGTTTTTTAGTGTATTTTAAAGCTTTATCATAATTATATCAATAGTTAATTACAAAAACTTTTTTTTTAAATTGTTTATTAATAATTTAAAATTCATAATGGTTAGGACAAGACTACGAACACGCCACGATTGGAAGCCAGGCTTGTGATGTCATAATGTTAAAATAATTTCATAAGAGTCAAAACACTGTATCAGCTTTGTGCTACAAAGAGTAGAAATTAACATTGTGACGTCACAGGCGCTCGGGTTTGTTTGGGAACGATAGCGCGCTTTCGCTACTGCATTGAAAAAATATTTTTCATTTGATATAACTGTTTAATTATAGCGAAAAAAAATCTAAAAATAGTTGTATTGTAAAACTTATAATACGATAATTATAATATCATTATAAACGAAACTATATATGATATGTATATATATTATCTTTCCATTCATTATAAAAAATATATATTTCAAAAACCCAATTAAGCGAAATGACTCTATGCCCGCAACACGCAAAAACTATTAGATACTTGAATAGATTTTGATCAATATTTTGCATTACTCCTTAGATACTCGGCCCTAATAAAAAAAAACACGATATCTTCATAAACAATAATTTTCTAGTTCACACGAGCGAAGTTGCGGACACAGCTAGTTGATTTGTAACATTATTTCACTATGTATGGATCATAGATTAATAGTTGGTTTCCGCAGACTTAAAGCGCTGCGGAAAGTAATCATTAATTAATCTATGGTATTATGTTAATTTTATAATCCACTCAGTTGCTAAGCAACGAAACCATATTTGATAAATAATTGAAAATAAGCTTGTTTAGATATACGTGATACGTTCCACATTTCTTAATTTTATTATAATGATGACGGAGAAGAAGTCTCTAAACAGTTTTATTATACACCCCGATATTGAACCAGGAGTTATAGATAATGCTATGATTATACGATGCATTTTAGAATATGGTACGAATTAATTAACTAATGGGTATATCTACTTATAATAGGAAGGTTCATAATATACATACATAATTGAATATTACGTTTCTGTATCATACTTGTACGTTATGCATTTTGTTTAGGTATTTTATGTGTTACATGCTAAAATACCTTTTATTAATATTGACAGATCAAAGTTTTTACTGAGAAAGTAGGTAGGTGTAAATCGTGGGCGTAGCCAGGTACAACCAGGGGCAATTGCCCTCCCTCCGCCCCCTGGCAAGGTATCCAACAACTCAACATGTAAGCGTTATAAGTTGGAGTCACGTGGAGTGCTCCCGAAAGTAAGAGTTAATAATTTTATAAAGCTAATATAAAAAACATTAGTTCTTGCTTGCCTGTCCTCCTGGCTAATCTTGGCTACGCCCATGAGGTAAATTGTTTACTTTTAATCTTAAAATGCCTACTATTATATTGAATTCAGGACCAACTGAGGAAGCAGGCAGATTATTCGCAGAAGAAGGGGTTCATCTAGATGAAGCGACAGTACTCAGGCTTGAATTCCAGAATATACTCAGAATCGATCATCTTTGGATGTTGAATTCACTTCGTAAATTAACATTAGCACATAACTTAATCGAGAAAATCGAAAATTTAGACCGCCTCGTCGGTTTGAACGAATTGGATCTGTCGTTTAATAAAATTGAAAAAATCGAGAACCTGGAGAGTCTTGTTAATTTGGAGATTCTGACATTATTCCATAATAAAATAAGAAAGCTGGAGAACATGGAGGCGCTCCAGATGTTACTTGTGTTTAGTATCGGCGATAATTTAATTGAAGATTATAAAGAAGTAAGTTTTAACTAGTAGATATTTATTAATTGTTATTTAGTAGTTTAACAATATCGTCAACCCAACAACTTGGTGGATGTTCGACGTCACGTTTAGCCATACGTGGCCATCAATTCGTCAAAGCTTTAATCCACCTGCCGTCGCTCTGCCCGGCAACATGTTCTGCTCAATTCAGTATCAGATTTGTAATAGTCTTACCAACGTCGGGGACCTTTGCGCGACGTTGGATCCCGATGTTTACGTCTACTATACTGAGTATTATAAATCTTCAAACAGTAACTTATTTTAAATTATACGCGGGTGAAACCGCAGGGCACAGCTAGTTTCAAAATATGTGTGAGACTTACGAAACCTCGGACGTCTTACAGGCGCAGATCTAGATGATTCATAGATTGAAGTTTCTAGAAGATTCATCATTCAATAGGTACATTAAAAAAATCTACGATAATTGAAAATTATATTTACTTTTATGTCATGACCCCTATGACCATTGGATCCGCGCCTGGCATTTTAGTAACATTTCCTATAGGATTAATCTGTCTGTGTGGTAATAATTATTTAATGTATAGTAATAAATATTTTATGTGTGGTAATTATTTTGTTATCAGATGTCTTACTTGCGTAAATTCCGTAAACTACGTTCAGTTAGTTTCAAAGGGAATCCATGTTGCGACGATCCAATGGCGTATCAGTTCCTTAAGTCAGCTCTTACAAGAGTAACATACCTCGACTATAAATCCGTAACTGAAGAAGAAAGGGAGGGAGGCCGAGCTATATTCAGGTATTTGACCATTTTCAAATATATAAATTTTCAACTTTTTAAAAATTAAGATGATTTGCCTATTTAGGCACTATAATTGTGTACATTTGGTTTTGGTTCATCATTAAATGGGGAAAAACCCGTTTTTAAGATTTCCATTCAAAGTAGTTTTCTAAATCCACCATCAGTAATACGAGGGCACGCGACAGCCTAAATCTGGCAGATTAGGTATATCCTCTAGATCAGGGATGCACAGACTTATTGGAATTAGGGGCCACTCGGACAGATTAAGAGCGAAATACGGGCCACTACAAATAAAAGCATTTGAATAAAAGTTTAAAAATAATTTACTGAAATTACAATTTTTTAATCGAAGTATAGCATTGCATTGAGTTAATAACTTTGCAGAGCGTACACAGAACAAACCTATGGTCTCAACAACATATTCAGAATTATTGGCATTGCTTTTATTTGTCGCTGTTTCTTTTAATTCGTTGGCTGCGGCCCACTGTCGATGTCTGTGCACCACTGCTCTAGATCGAAGGGCCTCGAAACAGTGTGTGTGAGCTTGTCTTCAAAACAATGAAACTGCATTATTTTATGCAAAAGATATGATGTGAGGTTTTCTAATTCTGAAACAATAATTACCTACATATGTATAGAAATATATAAGAATTATTATTTTTTATTCGTTTTTATGTAATTTTGCAATGTGATTCATGTCGAAGATATTAGATTAATTTCATAGTTTAAACTAATCAAAATAGTTTTCTTATGTTCATTTTATAGAGTTATACAATGATATGATAATGTGATTGTTCCATATTCGGTTTAATTATCCTTAGTAAATGTAAATTGTTTAAAAAAAAATGCTATATTATATTCCAGAGGCCTTTTACGCAAGTTAGATGAAGAGGATGAAAAATCAGAAAAAGAGAGATTAGCCAAAGAAGACTACGAAGCAAAGGTTGAGTTCTACGCACTCTCATTCGTGGAATATTTAAGCGGTCCAGAACTGCTAGATTCTATGTTCGAGAAAGATCCAGATGGATCGCTGTTGCTTCAAATTGGGGGAGAACTGCTTGGTTTTTATGAACAGTAAATATTATATTTTTATATTACTAATATAAAACTATTGTTTATATAAATCTATATTAATATTATAAAACTAGAAATTCTTTTTGGTTTGTTTGTTTGTTTGAACGCGTTAATCTCCGAAACTACCATTCAGATTTGAATAATTCTTTGCTTTTTATAGCATATAATATATTTATTAAGGTTAAAGGTTTATAATATTGCGCGTTTCATTGAGTCTAAATCAAAAAAGTTTGTAAGAAACTACCGGGTGTCCTTTTCAAGGTTAGGCGGTATTTCATACCAGACCAGCTCCTTAGTCTATACTTTCCGCAAGTACGGTCGTGTGTGGAATACTGCTGTCATCTGGGATGGATCAACGAAATACCAGCCGGCCGCTCTTGACTCAATCAATTGTCGTGCTCAACATCTTATTGGCAGTGGAACACTGACGGAGGCGAAAATGCTCAGTCTGGGGCATTGTTGTACAGTAGTTTGGAGAGTGTGCGCATGAATTACTCGATTTAATTCCGCCATCACCGTTCCACCACAAGACAACTAGACGTCGTGAGGATTTCACCCGTATGTAATGGACATTCCCCTGATTCGCACGAAGCGCTTCGTTTCGTAATTTATAATGAGAACGATTATGGAGTGGAATTTACTCCTGACGTCTGTGTTCCCTTTAACATATAACTTGGGAGTTTAAGGGAAGAGTGTATCTTACATGTTACTCATCTTTACTTGTGAGATGAGATTGAGATCAAGGGCGTGCCTGTTAAAAAACTTCACGCTAGTAACCATGAACGTCAAGCTATCTGGAAAGCTGTGGGCACGTACGGGAAGTGAGAATAGGCTTCATCTTTGATTATATACACATCTAATCAACGTCAATGTACCCGTTGGCGGCGGTGTGGTGAAGATTTGATCGAATAAAGTTAGGACAATCGTGGGGCACAGCTAGTCGGTAATATTTGTGAACGGTAACACTTATCTGTAATCAGAGGGAGACTCTCAGTGACTATAAAAGCGCAGATAGCAACTCGTTAGCGAGAACTGGCTGCGCTCAACTTTCCAACCGAGCCTGGATCGAGCCCAAGTTTAAACTCCTTTGACATTTATCACAATACTTTCTACATCTCTTATCGCTTACTTTATCCCTAGTATCATTGTAGATTATTATTGTAAAACTGGGGATTTGACTATAATTTTGCACAACGTACTTATGCTATAAATAGATGTTTAATATTTACCGATTATGTTTGAACCAAGTACATTGTTTAACTTTAGCATTTCGGTACATTTTAATAATTCATAAATTTTAGGTATAAAGAGCAATACGTAGAAACTATGGCTGGACTTGTAGAGTTTGCACAAGATGCTTATAACGCTAGACAACACGAGATAAAATTATTCAAAGACCTAGTTAATAGTGCTCTAGATGAAAGTGTTGATAAGAGTAAAAGGTAACTATTAAACATTTCTTAATGTACGAAGTAACGGTAAAAAAATATAATTGATCAGGCATCAATTATCATAATTTATTTGTTCAAAGTCTCTGTCATACTTCATGGTCATAAAATATATCTTACATATACAGATAATGAAAGTTTTTTCAAGTTTCCCGAGTAGGCTATCATGACGATGAAAATTCGCCTCTCGAGAGTCACGATTTTTCTTAGATTATAAAATTCATACTTCATTACTATTCAATGTAGGCCTGTTGTAAGCTTTTTCCGATATACTTGATACTAATACTAGAAAAATCAAACTATGTGAAATAAAGTATATGCACGTACTTTATTTTATTCACCTAAAGTATTTCTTTATAGAAGCACGTCAAAGTGACGGCACTATGCCTGATGGTAAGCAGAGTACCAAAACAACAGCGGCATCTGAAAGATTGGCAATGGCGGACCTCTTAGCAGCTGGATATATAATGGCTGAGCTTGACGCGACATACGAAAGTCAATATGACGGGTCTATCATCACCATGGGCATAGTCCAATGAGCCTGAGCTTCAGTAAAGGAAAGCATTGTGATGAAGCCATAGCATGGTGGTAGGGCTTTTTCTAATGTCCGCCTGGCTAGCTACCACCCTCAAGTTGAAAATCTGTCGCCAAGTACCTATAGGTGTGTTCCGGCATCTGCACTTGAGAGCGAGTTCTCCCACTAGGCTTAGCGTGTTCCCGTCTTGAGCTACATCGTCACTTAAGATCAGATGAGGTTGTGGCCACTACGCTAAACCTATAACGATAAATAAAAGCGGACACAACTGTAGTGGAACCCCCTTTGCCCCAAACTAAAAACCTTAGTCAGTAGGGACTGGCTGATACCTAGTCACAGCGCCAACGTTTATATGTGTTTGGTGAATTTGTTTATAAATAAAATTTATTTATGTGTAGAGTAGTAGACGAATTCGAAAAAAAGAAGAAACCATTAGTGGAACAAATGAATGAATTAATTAATAAATTCACTACGAAGCAAGCAACAATAGATACGCTGGAGTCAACTATAGTGGACGTGGGTGAGGCTTTCAACGAAGCTCTGTACCACCTCTGGAAGGACTTGATGACCATCGAGATACAATTGTACGAGCAATGCGAGGTAACACTAGAAAAAATATATGTGTGGACAGTGTACTTATGTACGCCTGTAAAAAGTTAAATACTTTTTTGGCGTAATAAAACAAAAACAACTCTAGAAATTTAATTCCGCGTACCAACATGATGAAGTTAGCCATGGATGATAATAACGTGAACTCAGATTCAGAGATCAGATTGTGGCGAAACGCTAAATGTATAAAGGATTAAAAAAGAATAACTAGGGTCTAGTGAGGGCAAACCGGAATGTCTGTCCAGGCGGTCGTTAAAAGAGGTGCCAAATTTGTTAGAAGTCTCAAATCCTAGAAGATAGGATAGCCATTGTCAAGTTTATACACTAGCGAAACTAGTGTAAAATCGTAGGCTTGGAGCAGCTACTAATTAATCTGGTGTTCGAAAAGCTTAAAGTTCTTAAACCCATAGAAGAAACTTTATTATAAGAAGTTTTATGCATTTTGGAGTAAATAACTTCTAAAGATTTCACAGTGGAAACATAGGTGGAACTAACACTGGAATTAGAACTAGAATTACTTCAGAAATATATTCTGTAATATAAAGACGTGATTACACAAAATATATCTTTTTTTGGCGAAGCACTATAAAAATAAATGATACAATATTCATCTCACCTAGGAATCTCGGGTACAGTTCTCGGTGAATATGACGGAGATGGTGACTAAGCTCTTAGAAGTGTCACGTAATGCTTTCGGAGCGTGGCGTGAGCACGAGGGTGTGTGGTCGATGCGCCAGTTTGAAACCCTGTCTAAATTGCTCGGGAATAAAATTATGCTGGGTGACGCGCCCCCTGAATTGTTTGAGGTGAGCCTATAGCCTCGTGTTGTTGTTATTTTTACGGTTTCGTACCTCAAAATAAAATAAAAACGCTTATAGGATCACTTTGTTGTCCGTCTGTCTGGCTGACGTCCGTGTGTCAAGACACTTTTTCCCAAAAATGACTGTAGATATAAAGTTGAAATTAATATCAAACACTAAGGCACTGCGTAATTAAAATAACACTCACGAACCGAAATTTGGCATTACGGGAGGTCTTTTAACAAAAGCTTAGGAATAAGGAAATTTTTCGCCTGTAAAATTAGAATGTAAAAAAATTGTATCGCCTTTTTTTCTCTAAAGGACTTGAGGTATATAATTGAAATTAATACCAAATACTTAGATATATGACCTCAAACTCCTATAAAAATCAAGTTTCTAGATTAACACTATAAGATAAAGCCATTCATAATAAAAGTTTAAAAGTCGCACTCGGTGACCAATTACTAAAACATATAGGGTACTTCTCGCAGGCCTATAATCATAAACTTTGGCATGACGGGAGATATTTTAATAAAAGTTAAGGGAAAAATTAGTCAAGTGTGAAATGATAATGCACCAAAATTATATTATACTTAATATTTTTTTCTCAAAAAGGGTTTTATTTAACTATTAATATATATAATATGTACCATTCTATCAGATCATGATGGACCGAGATATGATGATGAACTTAGTCGCCCAATCATCTGATAATCACACGAGATTTATAGACGCTCGGGAGGATTTGCTTATGACCCGTGCCAACAACTGGCGGGATGATCTTATTCAAGGAACTAACGAGTAAGATATCTTTTAGCTTCAATCAATAGTAGCAATCTTTCACCACATGTAAGGGCAGAGATTATAAACTAAATTACCTAGGTCTTGAAATTCTCTAATCTACAGCTGATATCGTTGCTTCACTTCACTTCATATCAACTGAATAACGTGCCCGTTTTTTAAATAATTTTATTTAGAGACTTATCGCCAAGGATATGCAATCCCATCATAACTGAGACACACTACTTACCAACAAGAATTATTACCATATAAATAATATCATACCAAGTTCTCGGGAAAATTATAAGACTTTATTATTATAAGACTTTATTAACAAAGGTTGTAAAAAGACAACTTAAAAGAGCTGCACAACATTCTGGAAGCACCTGATGTCTGTTCCGCCAAAATGCTGTGATACACATATTCACATCCCAGACATTAATTTAATACATATTGAAAATATCCTATGTTATTAATTTTATGAGATATCCATGTTTTCTTGATGGACTCACATGCCCATTTCCGTTGCTTAACATTAAAAAAAGAAGACCCAAAGTAGTTTCTGCATAAAAAAAATAACCTGTAAACACACTGCACATGATGGATGACGCAAGATTTTTTTAAGTTCTTTTTGGAATTAAATCAAACAAATACCTACCAAATACCACGCAAGGCATTGTCGTAGGTATCTATATATACACTGAGAAATACTAATTATATTTATTTTATACGTTTATGATTTCCAGTAATGAAGTGAAACGCAACCGAGACAGAATTACAGAAATAAACTTCTTCATAGACAACCAACGCGAGGAATGGACTGACATGCAAATGGGTCTCACCGAAGTCGTCGATCCGGAAACAGTTGCGCTTTTAGGGGAAGATTTCTAGATGTTTTTATTTTAATAATCATCTGGCCTAATTTAAAGAAAATTAAAAGAAATCGTGTTTATTTTTTCGAAAAAATTTTACTGAGTGGAACCGCCAAGGAATACTAATGTCATTTAATTTAAAAGGTAAGGTGTTGTTAGTACACATTAAATTTGATTACTAGCGCTGCACAGATTTACTTCTCGAATGCAAATTGTTAACAAATTTTTCGATGTTGTCCTGTGTGGTAGGGTTGAGTATACTATTAAC
Source organism: Saturnia pavonia (assembly GCA_947532125.1). NCBI lineage: Eukaryota > Metazoa > Arthropoda > Insecta > Lepidoptera > Saturniidae > Saturnia > Saturnia pavonia. Next base: position 5,292,875 of record OX383907.1, on the reverse strand, counting down.
AAAAATTTTATTGTATTCTTCTTTATTTTCTCGTAAGTTGTTCAGGAGCGTCTTTCGCATATTTTGTTTGATAGCAGCTCGTGTCAGCGATGGTATCTTGTCAAATTTCCGTATGAATTGTTTACATTTTTCTATAGCATCACAATTGTCTACTGCTAATTCGTCCACCAGCCCAACCTGAAATAATATATCACATTTGTTTCAATTACTTTTATCACATTTTTTGACTCGATATTCTTGTCATACGGAGTCGATACCAAAATCGATTTTCGGTAATTTATAACTAATTTTGCAAAGCCTAATCATGCATCGCAAACTGAACATAAAGTATTGATTTATATTTAAAATTAAATAAGCTGAATTCCCGATATGTAATGAATAAATTAAAATAATATTGTTGTTATATTTTGAAGTCGATAGTATATATTACAGATACAAGTAAAATAAATCTCTGCTTATCATATTATATTGATCATAAAGCATATATCACATAGTATTTGAAACATATAGTTCGATTATTGTGCACAAGTGAGGTGAATTATAAATAATAACTAAAATCATGAATTTTAAGTTGTCACAAAAACATCCTGAACAGTTTTAATAAAAAAAAAACACGCAGTAACATATTCTGTCTGCGTGACATTGGCATAATTGTTTATTGTTTATAAACAAACGTTGCCATTTAATAAGAAGATACTAAAAAAAACAGTGAGAAAAAAAAAGTTAACCACTCGGGAGATTTCCACTATAGGTCAACGATATTTTTTACTCTAGCCAAGCCAAGAGCGCGACTTTTCACCCTCGGCCTCCGGGTGCCAACCATGTTAGCTACGTCACAGGCTAGTATAGGAAATCTGTTTGGTGATTCATGATAGGGGGTTGACACATTATCACTTATATTGTGATCAAAAGTTAATTGCAACAGTGTAACATATAGAGATACGATGTGAAACAAGCGTAAATTAATAAATAGAACCTTAAAAGCTTCTTCCGGAGTGTACTTAGTGGAAGCTGTTAGAGCAAGTATTGCCTGTTTCCTGCCTATAACTTCACACAATGCTTCCGAGATCCATTTTAAAGGCACGATACCCAATTCGCTGTCATTTAGGCCAATAGTTGATTTTCTATTCACCATTACGCGATAATCCATAAGCGTTGATAAAACACATCCACCTGCTGCAGTCGTACCCTGTTCAAAGTAAAAAATGGTAACATATAATTTTTATGCACATTTGCAATCTTAATCATTCTTTCACTTATAAGTCAGCAATACTGTAATAATGCCCAAGCCCGGTGAAGCTGTAAAAGCCGCAAAGGCTCGAGGGCCCCTAAGGCTAACAGTATATACTCAGTATACTCAGTCAAAAAATTAATAATGTTTCTTGTCATTATAGTCATTGAAATACAATCAAGCTTCTATACAAATTATAAAACTCAACGTCTCTCTGTCTGTGTGTTCGTTTACGTTTTTTGTTTCTTGCGAAAACCAGTAATCCGATTTACATAGTTTTTCCAGACATTTACATAGTTTCTGGCCAGGTTATAGGATAATTTTGTTACATAAAGTAAGTAAGTACTAAGTAGTGACGATAATGATGAATCAATTCGGGTGAAAGGCTCTTCTGGGGCGTTTAAATACCATACCCTGAGTAAACCATAAGAGATATATTAAATTAAAGTTGATCTTTAAAATACCTACAAAAAGTCAGCGATAGTATATGTCTATCTTCTGAGGATCACCCATAATAAGCATTTTTGAGGCAACAGAATTCGGGCGTGCGTTCGACTAGCGTTCGAATAGCATTGTGTAGTCCATGCGAGCGAGGCCACGGGGACAGCTAGTTTGTACATATAATAAAATTGAAGTATCAATTTGTAATGTCAAAATAACAGGTCTTTACTAGTATATATCATATAGTATATAAAAGTATACTATATGCTTATATACCTTTTAAAACGGCACGGTAATTTTTAAGAAAATTTTCTATCTGTCTGTTTGATCCGGGTAATCTCCGAAAAGGTTGGACCGATTTTGACGGGACTTTCACTGGCAGATAGCTAATGTTATAAGTAATAACTCAGAAATTATTAAGGAATAATTAGGATTCTGCACAAAAAGAAAACCTTTTTAGTAGTCGAACGGAGCCGCGGGCACAGCTAGTTATAGTATACACAATTCACTACTTATAATCATATACTATAAGCTAAGCTAATATAGCTATAAGCTATAAAGAGGTCGAGATATGCTGGAAGATTTGCCTCGCTCGGGTAGGCCATCAACGTCTTCAACTGAAGTTAATATTGCAATAGTGACTGGAAATCCTCATTCAAGTTTGAGAGAGATAGCCGCTGAACTTTCTGCGTCTCACGAGTCGATCCGTATCGTTTTAAATAATCACTTGGGGATGCAACATGTTGGCGCTCGGCTTGTCCCAAAAGACCTGAATTTTCATCAAAAACTCAATTGCATAAGAGTCGCTGAGGACATTCTAAATCGAGTTAATTCCGACCCAACATTCATGAAACGCATTGTTAGTGGTGACGAGACGTGGGTTTACGAGTTTGACATGCAAACTAGTGAACAAGCTTCGGAGTGGCGTCTTCCAACTGAACCGAAACCGAAAAAACCACGCCAAAGTCGATCAAAAGTCAAAGACATGTTAACTGTTTTCTTTCACGGTGTTGTACACTCGAAATTCTTACCGGAATGTCAAACAAATAAATAAAGTATATTATTAGAGCGTTATGCGGCGTTTAAGAGAGCAAATTCGACAAACAGGCCAGATTTGTGGACAGAAAATTCTTGGATTTTGCACCACGATATTGCACCTTCGCACAAGGCCATCATTGTGAACGAATTTTTGACCATAAACTCAACAAAATTATCGAGCAACCACCTTACTCATCAGATATGGCTCCAGCCGACTTCTATTTTTCCTAAACTCAAATTACAACTTCGTGGCACCCGTTCTAATTTAGCAGAAGACATAAAGGATAATTCGCGACGAGAACAAAACTGAATTTATGAAAAAGCGTTTAAACAATGATTTGATCATTGGATTATTAATTGGCGTAAGTGTATCGTTTGTGAAAGAGCATACTTTAAAGGCGATAAAATAAATTTGGATGAATAACTAACATATTGATCTTTTCCCGATACTTTTTTGACAGAGTAGTATCTCAATAGACATTTACTATTTGGTATTCTCCTATTTATTTACCATTCTATAGGAAAACCACTGACTCATTTGGTATTCTGCTCTACAATCGCGTCTCAATGATATTTCGATAGCAACTCGATAGTAGGTAAAATGGTACTCTCTTAAATATTTTACAGTTTTATCTATCTTACTTCTATGGTGATTAGACTATTGAGTAGCCATTGAACAACAACAGCTTTTCTAGTAAGATTCCTTACACAGTTCATAAAAATAATAGAAAAATTCATCATCAACGTCATCTAATCCATAAAATGTCGATCATTTGAAGTAATGACAATCTAGATGGCGACAGTCGAAATGGCCATAGTCGATATGGCTACAGTAGAGATGGTGACAGTCGAGACGGTGACAATCCAGGTGGTGACAGTCGAGATGGCTACAGTCGAAATAGCGATAGTCGAGATGGTGACAGTCGAAATGGCTACAGTCGAGATGGTGACAGTCAAGATGGCGACAGTCGAAATGGCGATAGTTTAGATGGTGACAGTCAAGATGGCGACAGTCGAAATGGCGATAGTCAAGATAGCTTCTGTCAAAATGGCAATAGTCAAGATGGCTACAGTCGAGATGGCGACAGTCGAGATGGTGACAGTCGAGACGGCGACAGTCGAAATGACGATAGTCAAGATGGCTACAGTCTAGACGGATCTAACAGAAAAAATAGCACTAACAGTATTGTCAACTAATTGTAGTATCGATTAGCAACATTAAATCCATGTTAGATATTGATAGGCAACATCAACGACATATAGATATTGCCATTTGCCATCCCACTGACACGCTATCACAACACTATAGAGATTCTATCGAGACAGTAATGAAATTTTAGCAGAATACCAAATTTGTTACAATTTCAATATAATATCAGTAGAATGTCGATATAATGACAATGATATATTCTTAAATGTGAAATAGCAGTCATGGGCCTCAGATTGCTTGGCGTTCATGAATCGTGCTTCGCTCTTTAGGATTGCAACGTGAACTTATATAACCTATAACATTACTGAATAAATAAGCTATGAAATTAAAAACAATTGTACAAATCCGACTGGTAGTTCCAGAGATTAGTGAATAAAAAGTGAATAAAAAAGGTTACATTTAAAAAATAATCTTACATTAATTGCGATCGTTGTAACGGCATCAAAACCATACCATTTGATCGATACCTCGTGAAAAACGTTAATAAAAGCAAGTAGTCGGTCCGGCGCAGGTTTAGTAAACTCGACGAGATCCATTCCAGCCGAAAAAACTTGAGGTAAATTCTATAAAAAATGAATGCTGTTAATAAAAGCAATTAAATTAAAACATAAAACGTTAATACTCGTATGAATAACAATGTCAAAGTTCATTTTATTCTCATCATTTATAAAACGTAAAAAAACGATTTCAAAATACTGCGACCACGATAAACAAACCTTAAAGTAAATATGTAAGTAAGTAAATATGTTTTTAAAGTGCTGGTTTACAAAGCATTTGACATTGAAAATATTAAACTTCAATTTAATCAATATGTAGATTTAATTTATCGAATACCTGTTAGTTATCCTATGTTATATACAGACTTTTAATATTTGATTTATTTGTTAATATGATTTACCTACTATTGATAATTAGAATTTATACTGAACCATACAGCAAACAAACTATCCTCGCCACTCGCACTCGTACAGAAGGCAGGAACATATTATATGTACAGCTAGATTAAATTTTACGGATAGGGAATTAGTCAGATCGCGACTTATTTGCATGTACGGCAACAGCCCAAGCCGTGGTTCGGCTACTTTGGTACTCTTGGAGCTTGTTGCCTCGCTTTCGTGGCTGAGTGCCTTCTACGCTCGCCCCTTAGCCCGGTGAAGCTGTCAAAGCCTCTAATGGCTCCATGGCCCTTAAGGCTAACAGTAATAACAGTATACTCAATTAGTACTGATAAATAGACATGTCGCTTGTGCTATATTTTGTTCGTTTAAATATGTGTCTGCGAGCGAAACCAGTCATTGGCGTCAAAAGTTAACGATTTTAATTCCGCGTTTCGACCTGGTTGAAACCTGAGTGCAGTACCAACCCTATAGTAGAGCGAAATGAGTAATCGCTGTAGGCGCTTGCTGGCAAGGGGTGCCATAATCCAAATGACAGTTTCAAGTGAATAATTAAATTCAATAAAAGTGTCGATTATGTATTGAAAAACATATTATTATTTATTATTAGCTAAACCCGGCCACGCTTCGCTGTGGCTCAGTCTGATATTAATTAGAAGGGAAGTAATAAAAGTATTTATATTGAACATAAATTCAACGAGAAAACACATCATTCAATTTAATATCTTACTTACTATATTTTTTGTTGAAATCTAAGGTATTTAAGATATTTTAATAAAAATTAGTGTAAATAGTATTTTGTGTAGTTAAAGAAATGTGATACATATAATCAGCCGCCTAACTCTATACGCGTTCGACTTCTGAATCGAATCGAATCAAATTCGTTTAGTGCCATTTGACACTCTTGAAATCAATACTAGCGCACGATTGTGTTGTGTCTCGAATCGGAACTAACTTCGATCCATTTTTGATCCAACATTTTATGTTAAAAATGTTAGAATAAAAAGAATCCAAGCTAAGATTTATAATACTTTACGGTGACTTGTGTGTGCTGTGATCGGATACAGATAAAGACGTTGATATGGTTCGATCGTAACTCGATCTTGATTTTCGATTCCGTTTAGTTCAAGGGTACAATTGTAGGATCGAGTTCGAATCAGAAACAAAATTAAATTCGAAGTTTCAAGGGTAAACCCCTGTTCTCAAATATGATTGTTTTTATTTAAACCTCGCAAAATGATTTCAATGTCCCGTTACCGTAGAAACTTTGGGATAAAACTATATATAAACACTTTTATATTATAGAAATACAACGTTGTGTTTTTAAGTAAATTCATTTACTTTGCGGGCACAAAATACGGAAGCTTAATTTTTATATATTATAGATAAATTATTTATTAACACAATTGGAAATAAAATAAATATGAAAGCGACTACCTGCCAATATAAGTGAAAAAATCTCGCTCTACCTTGATCTTAAAGGGCCGGTATTGTTTGTGTGGACTCTAAATCTGTATTAGTGTTCCGTGAAAGTGAGCCTAACACTCAAGTGTTAGTAGATACTATCCACGAAGTTGTAATCGCTTCACTTCCCACTTGCAAGACTTGAAAGATCATGACGATCCTTACATTAGAATTGTTCATAGGTGATAATATCTACTGAAGCACTATACGGGACATCAAAATGTATCTTGTAGTTTGGTGTAAAAACTACATTTTATTGTAACTAATATGATTAAAAGTTACTTACCGACGTTAAAATGACTCCCTTGACCCGGTCGTTTTCTAATTTATTTAATGAATTATTCATTTCTTGAAATAGCTCTAAATTTAAGGAGTTAACTGGTGGTCGTTGAATTCCCATGACAGCAATTCCATCACTGTGCATTGTGACGTCCAAAAAAGGCGCCGAATTTGTTGACATCACTTTTATTTTCGACATTAATTTATTTGCATCAATTCTAAATATTGGACGAAGACTAAACATATTTAATGTATGAAATTCGTGGTATGTATAGGATTTATTTCATATCTAAAAAGAGACACAAATTGGAATAAATTATATTATTATAAAAGTAAATATTTGAATTCACAATATTTTCACACGAGTAACTTGACTTACGTTATAAAACGAATTGATCATAATAAGTATATTTTTCATATTTATACACTGCGTATGCCAGCATAAATATAGGTACCCATATGTAAGTATGTATATACATTGGCATCTAGTGATATAATTTTATTAGATAATATTGACCAGATGAGAGTTGAATTTTGTACGCTATTGCAATTTCCAATATTAGGCTCAGAATAATCTATATCTATATGAATATTATAAAGTTCAAGATATTATTAGTTTGTTTCAACGCGCTAATCTCAGATTTTTATATTTTAGAATTCTTTTTGTATTTCATATTCATTTATTGAGGATGGTTATAAGCTACGACTTTAAAGAGTGGAACTGTAACTATGAACATCGAGCAATCTAGAAAGGCAAGTATGGGAAATTAGAACAACGATAGGCTATACGCATAGAGTAATAAAGTCCGCTAGCTGTATACTGTGTATTCATAATTCTATGGCTATATGGATGCGTAGGCGCCGCACCGCAACGCATTGCGGTGACGTGATGGAGGGTTAATTAAATAAATTTAACACTGGTGAAATTGAACTTTATAGCATGTTATTTGTACGAATAGTTTGGGAGATAATGTATAATTAAAATAAGTTGACACTTGGCTCGTGCCTATGACTATAGATAAAATAAAAATAAAAATAATTTATTCATAGGTACTCAAATAACACAGTTAATATTACTTCTTTGTTGGCAGACGTAGCTCCCTTTTACACAATTATTTATTAAGTGTTATATTTTATTTTTACACTATTCCTAAGCTAAGATTTATACGAAAGTGTAGCGATGAACGATGTAGTGGTGCGAACGAGCTGTGCGAGTTGTGACGTATAACCCTGACCGCCCGATAAACATATTATCTACTGAAGTATTATGAATCATGAATTCGCAATTTCTTTTAAATTATACGCGAGTGAAATCGTGGGCACAGCTAGTTTTTAATAAAGAATATACGAATTAGTAGATAAGTAAGTAAGTATAAGAAATATAATGTTTTTATTATGTGTATATGTGTGACTATATATTGTGTAATCTCAAAGTAAACGATTATTTTTTGAAATCCTAACCACCTCTATTTACCTATTAGGTACATTTGAATAACAACGCTCTTTAAATAATAATATACGATAACTATGATACAATATACACTCTTTTGCAAAAAAAAAAACTTGTGGTGTTTTTTTTTCTGCTTGAAAAAAATACAATACGAAAAAGGTTTTAATCATTTGGACATGTTACTGGTCGGTTATAAAGTAATCGTGGTGTTTAAAAAAGTACCTTTGAAATTAAATTTTTTTGCTGGTTTTTAAAGAAAACTTTTATTACTATCTACATTTTGTGGCGCGAATTCCCGAAAGTTAATATCGACTCTAAATAACTTTTATTGAATTATCTCGTTTCCTTAACATTTCAAAGTATTGTTATTGCGTTTTAGAGGCCTTGAATATTTATTATTAAATATTACAGTATGTACAGCTATGAGGGTTCATAGGATCCGGTTAAAAATAATTTTGTGCCCCGGATTCCTGTGCCCTTCCTCTGGTTATATATTAAATCATATATTATTATCAAATAGGTATAAAAATAGTTACATAGAAGAACATGTAAAAGGAGAAGTGTTTGTGTGTTTATATTGGTATGTGTGTGATGTGGGTGTGTATGTGATAATTCATAGAGTGCTTCTATATAAAATTAATATTAGTTAACAATATGGAGTAAAATTTCAGTATCTTAGTAGAGGGAATATGCCTTGATCTATGCAGGAATTAAAATAAATCAGCTAACGGTGAAGCAAGTGTATTACATGCTTTTATTAGGAATTTTGTAGGTATATTATCTCAACTCATAGCAGTCTTGTTTCAAGGACATAATGATTCTCTTGATCTCGTTTATGACTCTTGGAAAATTAACTAAATAATTGCGAGGAGAGTACCAGTTATTTGTAGAAGAACAAGCAAATGACCTATTGTTGTGGTTAATGTTTTCTGCAAGAGTGCGACCAATATTAGAGAAATATAAGTTAACCGATTCAAGAGATTCTTCAAATTTAGATTTACAAAGTAATAATTCTATCGGCACAACGTTTTTGTTACTGACGTTAAATTTTTTTTTCGGATTACCAGAATAAGATACTATTTTAGCTCGATCATAGTTAACCTTCATATTTGCAATAATGTTTTTACAAAAAGATTTATATCTTAAGTATGTAGTTCTCAATATTAAATCATTTGTGTCACTTAGATAGTCGCGACGTAGCTTATCTCTATTTCGCAAACATCGTATCATTCCTGTAGGGATCCATAGAGTAATTTGAAAATGGTAGAATAGTGTTACTAAAGCCAGCAAAATTATTGCGCAATTTGAGAAAGGTTGCAGTCAATGCTTCTTGGCACAGAGGCTAAAAGTGAGTTTTTCGTCAGTCCAAGAGACCTGGCAGCTCTATCAAGAAACCAGTTCCGTCAAGAGAAGGCCAAGTTCTGGAAGAAAACCATGTACCGACCTACTCGATGATCGTTTTCTGGTGAGTCAAGCATTGAGAAATTGCAAATCTTCGTATGTGGACCTCAAGAACAACCTCGAAAAAGTAAGTTAGTGCAAATTAGTCTATGGACGATGAAGAGGAGTCTTCTGGCGACCAATATACGCAGACATCGCCCGACCTGCGGCCCTAAATTACTCCGTGAGCACTGTTACCAGGCTTTTAGCATCGCTCAACATTGTGTGTCATTAATTCAAGAAGACTGAGATGGGGTCTTGTTCTCCGATGAAACCAGGATATCCCCCTACGGTGAAGGCCGAATTCGGCAAGTGCTACGAAGATGAGAAGAACGCATTGCAGAGGCATGTTTCGAAGAAATCACACCTTATGGTGGGGCTCTATTATGTTTTGGACAGGAATTAATTTGTTAAATTGTACGGAGTTAGTCTTCATCGAAAACAGCACACTGACTAGACACCGATACATAACGGAAGTTCTAATTCCTCATGCACAACCCGCATCAGCCGCTATTGGCGAAAACACAATTTTTATGGACGACAACGCTCGCGCCCACAGTTCTGGCGATGTGGAAGTGTATATGCGAGAGGTCGGAATTCGTCGTTTGGATTGGCCAACTCGAAGTCCCGACCTCAATCCTATAAAGCATGTATTGGAAGTTCTTAAGCGTCGAGTGAGATCAGTGGAGCCGGCTCTGCAGACCATCAGAGAGCAAAATAATGTGATTACCGCGGATTGGGAACGTATTCCGCAAGAAAGCATAAGGAATGTACTTACTAGCATGCCCAGACGAATGCCAGCTGTGATTTCAGCAAGAGGTGGTCACACTCCATACTAAACATTTATCTGCTTTTACATTATTAAGAAATAACAATAAAAAAAATCTTGTTTCATTTTTACTTAGCGAGCAGGTAAGGCACTAGCGCTTTGAACTTTAACATTATTTCTCGTTAATTTCATCGAAATGTCATGATAAAACTGACGAAAACTATTCCTTGCTTATTAATATACAAAATGTTGAGGATAAGAATACGTAAAATTATCAAAAAAACTATGGTAACGATAAAATTGGGTTCTTTGCTTAGGTGCACTTTTTTTTGCAAAAGGATCTATATATGATTATATTATATTCTTTACTAGCTGTGCCCTCGGCTCCGCTCACGTGGCACCACAGAATGCTGTTGGTAGAGTAGGTATACGCGCAAATTGTGCTGCCTCAAAAATGCTTATTGTGGGTGATTCTTAAAAGATAGACATATGCTAGCGCTGACTTTTGTATAAGTCTTTTTCAGATCTACAATTATGTAGAACGTTAATTTGATATATCTCGTATGATTTACTCAGCATAAGCCATTTTAATCGCCCAAAAGCATCTTTTTTGGAAATGTTTCACCATTATCGTCACTGTTTATTTCGTATGTTACTTTATAGAACAAAATATATTCTGGCCAGATAACATATCTATGAAATAAAGGAAAAACCATGTGAATCGGATTATTGGCTATCGCGTGAAAAGAACATAAACGGACAGACAGACAGAGAGACGTTGAGTTTTATAATATGTATATAATACCTACTAATTCGTAGATGTTTATTTATGACTTCGGCGGAAATAATATAGGGGAGAGTGGGGTGATTATGGACAGTGGGTAATTGCGGACAGTACCTTACCGGCTGAGGCTGTACTAGTACCTACTCCTTATGTCTTGCTACTATATTTGCAGGATAGTATTTAGCATCTTTATCTTATTTAGCATCTTTGGGACAGCAGTTGACTTGGGGTAATTAAAGTGTATAAGGATATATGATTATTTACAATTTTATCATGATTCAAATGCCGCATGTCAGGTCAAATCCTCAGGTGAGGGCTGGGCTATAAGGCAATACAATTATGATATTCACCATCAGTATTAATATGTATGAACCTTTCAATTCCTATATTTCCTAGACGTAGATTTTCTTACTCATATTATAAAAGTGTAGGGTAAAAGAGGGTAATGGGGGTCACTTAAGCGAGAACTCAAATAAAATTTTAATTAAAAAGAAAGTATTTATTGCAACATTCTTTAAACATAATTTACTTATTGAACTATCATAAGATATCAATTTCAGTCACTTTGGCAATCAACTTTGGAAATTATAAAAGTTAAAAAAAAAACAGATTTGACTCCCATTACACCAACGTAGGGGTAATGGTGATCACCCTGGGGGCAATCGGAGTCAAATAAAATCTAGCATACATCGCAAACGTAACCTTCAGCTGACTCCCATCCTGTGCACTCCGCGTGAGCCCACAGCCCACACGAGGTACACCTGTACCACATCTCATTGCATCTTCCGAATTCGTCGCATACTAGGCATCTGTTTCCAGCATCTTCTGCATCATCATCCTCATCGTCCTGGCATAAGTGGTCAGTGCCAACATCTGACACAGAAGTTTCGTTCTGTTCTTGTAATACTTGGCGCTTTGCCTTTTCAGGACCCTTCTTCTGTACTTTAGTCTTTTTTCCTTGTCCTTTGCCTTTCCAAGTCTTCTCTTTTCCTTTACCTCCCTTTTTATTCATTTTATTATTATCCTTTTCTAGCAGATTTTCTTTGATTGGCGTTGAAGTTAAAATTGTAGCGTGTTGCTTCTTTCGGCCCAGTCTTGTTTTAATAACAGATGCTTTCTCTGGCATTTTTATTAAATCATGCAATATAGTACTACATTGGTTTGGCGTTCCAGGAACTTGTGGTACAGCATCTGATTCAGAATCAAGTGGGACTTCTTAGTTAGACATCATAAGATCTGGTGAATCAATTTGTGTTGAACTGCTCGGAACTGGTGAGTGAACTTCTTTTGATGTGCTGGGAATCACCCAGGTAGCTGCGAGAGATTCATTGCAGTCTTGGATTACAACGATCTCAGATTGGAGAGTTTCTGCAGCGAGAAAATATTCTTCTGTGAATACTTCCGGATTTAGTGGAAATAATCCAGTTGATCTAAACCCCGATTCTCCTTTACTAATAGATGCAACATTATTATATGCTTTCCTCACCAAGGATGCTACGTCGTAAGGGGTTATCTTTTCTGCAAGATGGCTTTTTAAAAATAAGTCACATTCTTTTTTGTAGGCCATTTTGAGCGGACCAAAAAAAGAAACGTCAAGAGGCTGCATTCTGTGAGACGTGTGTGGTGGCAGAGACAACACATGAATGTGATTGGACTTGCAATATTCGTAGACGGAAAGAGAAATGTGACTAGCATGGTTGTCTAGTATTAAAAGAATGGGTTCATCTGTAGACGGTTTAGCGTGCTGTTTAAAATGCGCCAACCATTCAAGAAAGAGATGCTCGTTGATCCAGCCGTTGTCTGAGCATTTGTAAAGCGCTCCTGCTGGACCATCCTTCTCGAGTAGAGGAGTCATCCTTTTCCTAGGGAAGATAAACATAGGTGGAATGTACCCCCTAGCACTGCTCATAGCATACAACAAGGTGATGTTTTTCCTCTCTCCCAACTGGTTATATGCCACTATATATATGGTTATGCCACTCTCTTCTGTCCTTTTGCAGCCATAATTTTACCCGGAGTTTGGACCGTTGAAATACCGGTTTCATCGCAATTATAAATATTTTTTGCAACGAATCTGTGCTTTTCCATCAGCTGCCCAAGTAGCTCAAAGAACAGACTTCCCTCTGTTTTATTAAAGGCCTTGATTCTATTTATGCTGATCGCCTCCGGTTTTCTAATAGAAATGTTATTTCGAGTCATAAAAGCACGCAACCAATCGCGTCCAGCCATTTTTGAAGCTTAATTAAAATTGTGCTTCAAATTTAATTTTTCAGCATACTCGAATGCGACTTTTCTGATTTGATTAGCAGTGCAACCCTAGAAAATATTTGCCATATTCTTAACCAAGTTCGCTAGCTCGGCTTCTGCCTCAGGACTAAACACAGTGAATCTTCCTAGATGTGGTCCTAAGGTAGAACCTTTTTTTATCCTCTTCTGAAGACTTGAAAAAGGGATTCCCATTACTTTAGCAGCATTTCTTACAGAAGAACCGCCATCAATGAGCTGTATAGCTTTATCCAGGCTATCAGAAGACCAGGAAGCCTTTCCAGTTGTCCTAACTCGTACTTTCGGCATCTAGAAAGAAATAATAATAACGTAATTCAACATGCATAGTTGTGGGCAATTGTAGTCACTTGCGGGTAATGGGAGTCACCTGACTCTCATTTCCCACAACTACACTAATGAGTAAAAAATAAAAATAAAAAAAATCTTTAACACACTGATACAATCTGAACTGCACATCACAATTAGGAACGTCTAACTAAGTAAGTGTAAATGTCATAATCGCATACTGCAAGATATTCGGCACTTACCTTCTAATTTGCATTAACGTAAAATTACATCAATGGAGCACAAAAACAAAACACGGTCTTTTCTCAGTGCCGCATGGGTTGACTGGCGCGAGCCGTTTTTGGCTGCGCGGGGGCCCGGAGTGGGGGCTGAGGACGCTGTTTACGCGTCGGTGTCATGTAGGGTTTCGTGTTTGTGAGGGTGACTCCCATTGCCCGCTGACTCCCATTACCCTACTCTCCCCTATAAGGCCGACCTTCAATAACACTCGAGCGGCTGGGCAGATTCTAATGATGTTTGGAATATACATCGATTATGTCATGAAATAAAATCATCATCATTTCATTCGAAAGACGTCAACTATCTCTGAACATAGGCCTCTACCAGAAATGGCCACAACAACGGCGTATAATTTCGATTTTTCCATGGTCACAGAGACAGCGATATCATATAAAAATCGAACGGCGGGAAAACCAATGAATTTTTTTTTATAAGAAATGTCATAGCTATATTATAAAATTAATTTAAACTTGGAATTCTAAGTAGATTAGTAGAATGAACGATATCTAATCTTCACACTAGCCAGTATTAAAATTCGGCGATTTTATAGTTTAATAGGTAGATAAGGATCCTAATAGAATAGGTATTTTTTATAACCTAATAAACAATTTAATCTACTACTATACCATGCAGCAAAGCATGGTGGTAGGGTATTTTCTAATGTCCATCTGGCTAGCTACCACCCTGAAGTTAAAAATCTGTCACGAAGCACCAATGTGTGTTTCGGCAGCTGCACTTTAGAGCCTAGCGTGATCAATGGATTATCTTTGTGAATATTCAATACACCGTGGTAAAATAATACTTAAATGTGTCATTATTATGTAAATACCAAACATAATTAGGTACTTTATATTTACTATATAAAACCACTTTAATACAATTAATTAGTTTAATGTTTGTTTGATATTAACACAATTTAATAACTTTAATAATATTGGAAACACAAATACTGTACAATGTTAAAATGAGGTAGAACAAGAGACTTACATACAAATTTTAACAAACATACACAGTACTTGAGACTCTTAATATGTTATTAACTCATGCGATCGTGTATCACCGGCGGAGGTAACCGCGCCAAGCCCGGTGAAGCTGTAAAAGCCGCAAAGACTCCAGGGCCCAAAGGATAACAGTATAGATATCTCGAAAAAAAAATAGCGGTATCCGCGCTCAGTGAGTAACTTTATCGTCCCGGCCGGCGCGGCAGCGTCTTACCCTACCGTCCCCAGGAACTAGCTGCTCTGTAGTGTCCTGCACTTCTGCAACGTCTAAGCCCGGTGAAGCTATAAATGTTTGCTCAAGATTCGACGCCATTGGTAAAGTTCGATGTTACATTAGTAAAAAAATATTTTTAACGTATTCACGAAGACTTGGTTTAATCATATGTTTTCTATGTGTAGATGAATTAAATGATTTTAAGATATGCCCCACGGTTTCACCTGCGTTAAATTTCTATTATTCTTAGAATATAGCTTCATAGCTTAAAAGTAAAACCTAAAAATAAACTACATAGATATATACCGCAAAATTAATTTCATCAAAACGGTCTGGTAAAAGCTTAGATTAGCAAGTTGTAACATACAAACTTGCGGCTTTGTAATATTAGTGTAGGTAATAAATTTCAGTATATTTTATAATAAGAACAAAAACATTATGAACAAATTTACAATTATTATATTCGCTTTAATTTTCTATGAGAACCCCATAAACCCTAATTGAATAACAGATTAACTGATATAACTCGTATAACAAAGGAAATCAACAATATATTATGTAAGTACGTTTCACATGGAAGTTTGTATAATTTAAATATTTAGCTACTTAATATATTGTATGAGAACGGTCACAAAAGTCGGATACATAAATACGTGTAAACAATGTCTAATTTATTCACATTAATTTTTCAAACTTATAATAATTCATTTTAAAATTTTAACAAATACGTGAATTTCTTCTAATTAACCTTACTGTTATAAAGACTGTATTTGTTTTTTTTTTAATACCATGAAGGTGGCATAAATGCTTGTGGTTGGTCTGTTGGTATGCGGTCACCGCAGCCTATGGATGCTTTCAACACCACAAGCATCACACGCGCATTGCCGACCCTTTAAAAACCTATTTACACCCTTTTTGAAGAATCCCATACTGTAGTACCCTGGAAAAACCTCAGCAGGGAGCTCATTCCACATCCGGAGCGTTCGCGGTAGGATATTCCTATGAAACCGAACTGTCCGCGACCATTTAGATTCCAAAGTGTGAGGATGAACTCCCTGCCGATGACGAGGGATACGATAGTGGAAAGTAGCCGCTGGCATCATATGTATCAATTTCTCTGAACACAACTCATTAAATAAAGAGTAGAACACACACAAGGAGGCAAGGTCTCTCCTCAAACTTTAAGGTTCGATACCCGTTCGTGAGTTTGGGATTGTCAACAATTCTGACAGCTCGTCTTTGCGCCGAGTCAAATGGCCCAAGCTGGTATCTAGGTGCTCCTGCCCAGAGGTGACAGCAGTACTCCATATGGGGTCGAACTTGCGCTTTGTATAACTGCAGTCTTTGCCGCGGAGAGAAGTACCGCTTCGCTCCGCGCAGCACACCGAGCTTTTTGTACGCCAGCTTGATCTTGTCTTCCAAGTGGCTACGGAACTGGACATCACTGGAGATATCGATACCAGGATCCCAATTCTCTTCGAGATGGTGGGGGGCGTACTGCAATTGTGGGGCCACAGTAAATGCGTTTTTTTTTTAGCGGTGAATGCGTAAACGTATGTCTTAGTGGGGTTGAATCCGATTAAATTACCTCGACATCAGCCCGAGACTTCATCAGAATTTCAGTGACATATCTTTCTGCAGTTAAAGTCCCATTTTCTATCACTACTAGCTCATTGCGGCTGTCAGAAGAAATCCCAGCTCACATGTGAACAGAGCCTCCGCCGTATGGAATTTTTTCGTCTATACAGACTTGGTTATAGCGCTCTCCCGGTCTTCGGTACACTCTTTTGCTGTTTCTGTGGTGTCTTTCTAGTTTTGGGCCATTTGCAGGTCTTTAATGCCTTTAAATTTGCTTCAGTCAGACGCGGCCTTACTGTATCCGCACTCGATTGTTTCCTCCAGCTCGTAAATGATGATTCTTTACTTCAACAGCCGTAAGAAAGCGTTTTCTCAAAATTGTTGATACCATACAGAGATCCTCCCGCGCCGTCGTGCACCTTGTTCGGCCTGTTCCTGGTCTTTGAAGATTGGATCCAGTTTCATGGAAACGCTGGAGTACTCGTTGAACTGTAATAAGAGTTACAGGTCTCGCTGTATTTTGCTGACTGTGCCCATCTTCAATCATTGTCAAGATCCTGGTACATTGTTCAGGGGTTAACGACATGACTATTTTAAAATAATGAAATTTATATGGCAGAGACACCATATTTATAACTTTTTCATTGCAAAACTAAAACAAACGCGAAACATTTGATTTGAATTTTTAGATACTAAATTCAAAAACGACCATTATTTTATAGTTTCAGTTTTTTATTCAATTATCAAAAATTAATAAAAATGGTGTTATATATTATTTTATGTGGCATTAAATATTTTTTAATTTAGTCTTTTTTTCATAAAGCTAGGTCAGGTACTTTTGAAGACTTGATTGAAGATTTTCTAAACATACCGTTTTTCTTTGGGGTTCAGTGTAGTTTCTTTTTGATATTCGACAAACACCTTAATTTATAGTCCACATTTTACAAATATTTATAAGTGCGGTTGTTTATTTCAAGGCCACATTTCTATAGATAAGAGTCAACGATCTACATTCCTGTGTGGGAACTAGACAACAATGATATTTTCTTTCGGTAACCGCGTACAATTAACTTCGACTCGATAGCGATAATAGCCAAATTTTTTCTTTGCACGGAGTAGTGTTTGAGTAACTACAGACACCGCTACTAAGAAATAGATAATTCCGCAACGATACAATAACCTGCTATTGCAGCGATAAATAGTTACAATAACTGTCTACGTTGCGCAATGACCAAGCTTTATTTTTATACCAAACCTATAGTTTCACCTAAAGCTCAGGCTCATAGTACAGATTCGAACTCACGTCGATCGACACGCTGTCATTGAGCCATCATTTATATTGTAATGTAACGGAAAAAAGGGAGTTGTATGGATTTGTGGATGATTGGTTATCGCGCTGTTAAGTTTAGAGAGAGACGAGGCGAGGTGAAGGAGAGAGATGAGGCGAGGGAATAGTGGCGTATTATGCACTCAAAACTAATTACGCGCCATTCCTTTCGCCTCATCTTATCATGATCATGATGATTGAAATAAAAGTATAGTAGTTAGTTATTTGTAACTTGTGTTAATTTCTCATGATTCACAAACAATATATATTTTATATAAAACTCATTACACGATAACCTAAGATATTAATTTTATTTATAATAATTATACAATTATATTAATTCATTTTTTAGCTGCTTTTTGTTTCAAGTTCTGAATGTACATTTCTAATGATTGTTGTACTTTAGGGTTCTTCAGGAAGGCAAGGAACTCCTCTGTGTCTTGTTTACGATTATTATTCAACCAAGCGAGTGCAGATTCTCTAAACCTCTGTTTGGTTATCCCACGAGCCAGCGGTGGGATTCTTTCGAATTTATTTATGAACTTTTTACATTTTTCCACTGCATCCGCTTTATCGGCTGCTGTTTCATCTATTACCCCGGCCTGCGAATGTGAAATATTATGTTAATATTAACTGTGCACCGCGTATAATTTACAAGAAATCGCTGATTGATAATACTTTACGATAGACAATATTTTTATCGGGCGGCCAGGATTATGCGTCACAACTCGCACAGCTCGTTCGCGCCACTACACCTATAGTCATAGACCCGAGCCGAGTGTTGACTTATTTTACATTATCTCTCAAAATAATCGTCCAAATAACATGCTATAAAGGGCAAAGTTTATCTTCATAAAATTGTCTTGATGATGAAGTAACTTTCGTACGTAAGGATTAATATGCCATGCCTAATAACAATGCTCATAAATAACTATTCCATGTTTAATAAAACTTTGTCACAAAATACCTTATTGTGGCTTATATATAAGAGATAGGCATATAGTATCGCATACTTTACGTATCACTAACGCAGCGCGCGCGGATAAAGCAGTTAGGGTGCTATTTATACGCTACTTATTTAAATCAATATTTAAGGCTAGCTAAGTGGTGCCGCCTAACGCTAGATAGCCTATACTATTCCTCGTGAATCTGGCTATCATAAAAAAAGATGTGTGTGTGCGATTCACACACGATAGAAGTGAAACTTCATTTTAAAAGACATTTTCTATTTTATTTAAACAGTGTGCAATATACATACACACCGACATTTACTCTCTCGCTCTGGCTCACACAAAGAGGAGAGACCGATAATATATTGCTCTCTCGCTCTGGCTCACACAAAGATGAGAGACCGATAATATATTGCTCTCTCGCTCTGGCTCACACAAAGAGGAGAGACCGATGTGCGTTAAACGTTTAACGGTTGACGCTTGGAAGTCGCATAAGAAGTTTCCCTTCAAAAAAAAAAATTTTTCGAATTCGACTAGTAGTTTCAGAGATTAGCGTGTTTAAACAAACAAAAAAACTCTTCCGCTTTATTATATTAGTAAAGATAGACAGATAGAAGTATAGATTAGCTGTACCCCTCTCCATCGCGCCGCGAGTGCGTTGTTATTCTCACTTCCCGTACTTGCCTACAACTTGCCAGATTGCTTGACATTCATGGTTACTGCTTCGCTCCTTACGGTCCTTAGGGTCGATATTGCACCTAATTTTACTTGCATTACATTTATTTTAATTTGTCTTGCATTTAAATTGTGGCTGTAGTAGTTTCACACAACTTTGCAATGAGCTAATAAGTTTTGTGAAACAACAAACTATTAGAAGTTATTATTAACTTTATTTAGCTAATCACCTTCAGTGCCTCTTCAACAGAGAACATTTTGGCGGTGGTGAGGGCTATCTCGGCTTCTCTCTTTGAGATTGTGTTCACCATACTGTCCATAAACCAGCGAGGAGCTACAATACCTAGTGCTGTCTCGTTCAGCCCAATAGAATACTTCCCGTTAACCATCACTCGGTACTCGCACGAAAGGGACAATAAACATCCCCCAGCTGGTGCATGACCCTATAAAATACATAATTGAATCATCCATTCATCGTATTTTATGTCTACATAATTTTTGTACATATTCTTGTCCATGCTTCATTTTAAGAACCATTTGTTTATTAATATTCATATTAACTTCGTAAACTGCATAGGACGATAAAAACTTTATATTCACATACTATGTAAAATTAGTCTCTATATATTATTTACCATAGGTATTTTTGTGGCCACTCCATATCTTCCTTAATTCTTCATCAAAATTACTGATTCAAACTACATCTTGAAGCTTATGTACCGCGCTATAGAGGAGAAATAGTATAAAATAAAAATTTCCTTTAAACAAATGTTTTTTTTTTATTGAAAGTTATTTGGGAAGGCTATCAACAGATATTTATGCAACAGATATATCTGTTGTCTGTTTCCTATTTGAAATAGTATCCATAGTTATATATATATACATATATTTATTTAAATAGGTAACACATTGTCGACTTACGTTGATAGCGGCAGCAGTAGGATAGCTCGATCCAAATAACTTAAGCCATACATCTTGTAAAGTGGTCCAAAATGTTTCCGCTCGGTTTAAATCTGGTTTGTACATCTCCATTATATCCAGACCCGCGGAGAACACTGTAGGTGATGACTGAAAAATATATTAGTGTTTTTTTTTATATCAAAACTCATAGTAATTTCGATATAACATGCTAGTAACCACCAGCGACTTCGTACGCGTTAATTACAATATAAAACTTAATGAAACAGCCTATAACCATTAGCCTGAATGTAGTTTCCTATCATTGAAATAATTTTGAGAATCGGATCAGTAGTGTCAGAGATTTACCTTCTACGCACAACCATAACAATTATTCACACACTTTATCTCTTTATAATAATAGTGTATTAAACTTGATACTAGCAGAAGTGGCTTAATGTTAATTTAGTAATGAATAATTAGCGATTTATCGAAACACACACAGATATGTGTCAACCAAGTTCGGAAAAGGAAAGGGCGACAAACTTGCCAGTGTGTATATTTACATGAACCATTTCGAGCTACTTTTGATCTTTCCATAAATTAAAAGCTATTGGACCCTTGAAAGCACTTGAAATTGAAACATAGATATTTAATTGATGTTTTAGGCTTTAATTAAGCTGATCTTATATAACTAATCTATCTTTTTTTTTTATAATAGCTCGGCTTATTGGCTGTACTTTCCCTGATGGTAAGCACAGTACAATCCAAATACAACGGCGACTACCGAGAGATCGAAATCTATCGGCGGTCGCTGCTGTCATGCCGGCCTGCGTAAATATCTTTTCACGTTGCGCTTGAAGAACCCGATGTCATAAAAAGGATGTGGTCGTGATTGGCCGGGAGATGGTTCCACAGTTTCACTGTACGACAAAGATAAGACAAAGAACTTTTTAGTTCGTGCCGAGATGGAAATCTTCTATATAAATTAAATTATTTGAGATTTGCCGTTGTGCGCGAATGATGGAAAAATTACTGGATAGATTTTGATGTAATTTTTGTGTTTTACTACTTATTTTCTTGGTCATTATAAAAAACACGATATCTTCATTCAATAAAAGTTATTAAATTTTAAGAAATTAGGATTTTTATAAGCACTACGCGTTAAGCGAAGTGCATAAAATATATTGCTAATATAATTAACACCGCAGACAAAGTCGTGGGTATCAGCTAGGGTAACCACTAATTAACAAGAAAAGCACAGGGATCAACCGAATTCGCTTATTACGCAATAAAAATCTACTAGCACGCGACGTAATTAGAGATTAAACCTATCATTGAGCATTTGTGATTACATGTCAGAAGTTTAAAATTATTTTATTTCTTGTTTTACTAAATCATCATCATCATAGTAGTCCACTGCTGGACATAGGCCTCCCTTAATGAGCGCCATAGCGCCCTGTCTTCAGCTTGCCGCATCCAGCATCTGCTTGCAGTCTTTCGCAGATCGTCATCCCATCTGGCTGGAGGGCGTCCTACACTACGTTTGCCGAGTCGCGATCTCCACTCAAGAACCCGTTTACCCCAACGATTGTCGGTTCTTCGCAAGATATGGCCGGCCCACTGCCACTTCAGCTTGCTAATTCTTTGAGCTAAGTCGATAACTTGGTTCTCTCTCGGATGTATTCGTTACGAATCCTATCCTTCATAGAAACTCCGAGAATAGCTCTTTCCATAGTACGCATTGAACTGGTGGACGAGCCCTACCATTACTAAATAATAATGCAATAATTTTGACTGTTTTAATAAGACATAATTAAAAAAAATTATAATTATTTAGAATTACACTGACAAGGTTCATATTTTTAATACAGTCAAATACTGAATTATATCAAGCGAATATTGTCTTCCTTGCCCATTTTGTATCTGCTGGCAATAGTCGTCACATCGCAAAACACATAGCGAATAGCTCAAAATGAACAACCTTTGAGCACGCCCTCAAGACCGACACCGCATAGTTCGGTGTCGAGGTGTGCTGAGGCAATGAGTGTACGAGGCAGCCGGAGTCACGTTCATACCAGCGGAAACAAATTGACTCGTGAGCCTCGCTCGGGCCATGCTTAGGGCTTGTAAAGACGGCGCGGCGCCGCAGGCACACCGCGGACGCGCCGCCACCGATATAAGATATAAATTCAACTATATCCATTATTTAAGCAGAGTGGTAGGGTTCGCAACCACCATACACATAGTATAAATTAATTATCTCAGTGGTTTTCGTCTGGCTTGTGACGTTTCGGCATCACTCAGTGTATACTTAGTAATAAGTGAGGTATTAGGGGTCGGGACCACCATATACATAGTAATAATTATCTCACAGTGATTTTCGTCTGTTTGACGCATTTCGGGATCACTCAGTGTATACTTAGTAAAAAGTGAGGTATTAGGTGTCACGACCACCATATACATAGTAATAAACTCAACTTGTTCATTATGCCTACATGTATAATGTTCGTGGCTAGCAGTGTAATACTAAAAATGTATAGTGATATGGTAAATCGAGTGGCGGAAGCGCGGTGGCGGAGAGGCGGCGCGTAGCGGCCCTTTCTACACAAGCCCTTAGTCTATTTGAAGGTGGCAATATATAATAACTAGCTGTGCTTGCGGCTCCGCTCGCGTGGACTATTAAAAAAAAGGTTTTTATTTTTTGAGCGGAACCCTAATTATTTTGTAGCGTAAGTTATTCCTTATAACATCAGCTATCTGCCAGTGAAAGTCCCGTCAAAATCGGACCAACCGTTTCGGAGATTACACGGAACAAACAGACAGAAAGAGAAAAAAAATGGGGTTGTTGTTATAAGGTACCGTGTATACTTTCATATGCATTTAGTAAAAACCTGTTATTTTGACATTACAAACAGACACTTCAATTTTATTATATGTATAGATTTCGTATGAAATGTGTTTTTTTTTTGGGATTTTTAACCTTTTATCCCATAGTTTATTAATCCTTATAAGAAACAGGATTAATTGGTATGTAAAAAGTTTTTCTGTAAATTACACATTTTTTTGCTGACTTTACACTTTTCAAAAACTTTGAATGCAATTCAATATATCTCATAAAGTTAAGTACAATCTCCTAAGACAGTTATCTTGTAGCTACTAATATACTAATAATGGTTAAGGCACAAAAAATCCAGCATGTATTATAAATGTTACAATAATAACTTACAGAAGCCAAGATCATTCCTTTACACTTATTCTTTCCCACTTCATCCAGAGATTTACTCATGTCTTGCAGTAGCTCTAAGTTGAGACTATTGACAGGGGGCCGCTGCATCGTCAGTATAGCAATTCCTCCATTGTCAATTGACAAGTCGACTAATGGGCCAGCTTTACCAGACATAAGTCTACAGTTTGGTACTGACCACTTTATGCTGTTCACTAAGTAACGTAAAGGAAGCATTCTGCAAAATAATTGTTTTACTAGTTCAGGTTCAATTAAAAGTGTAAATCTTCATTTTGTACACCAGTATAAAGTGTAGTATTACAGGATCCATTTAATATATTTTTTATATAATATAATAAATATAAATAAATAAATATAATATAATATATTATTATATAACTGGCAGGTGGAAAACTTATAGAACTAGCAGAAAAATATTTTACCTTCATTTTCCTGCTTGGCATGGATATTAAAACATGAGTTGCTAAAGAGATTATTGAGGATCATAAATAAGTTAGAGAGTAGCGGAATTATTTTTACAGCAGTTAATAGAAATTTAGGGGCATATAATTCATGTGGTGTATTATATATATTTGGGTTTTGGTGGTGGAAAAAGTACCATGGAGTGTGAGAGAGCTATCTAACCAGCACCAAAGGCTGTTTCGGCAACGGAATGCAAGTTAATTTGTATGTTAACAAGGTGATGATTTAGTTTTGTGTGGTATCAACAACTTATAACCAAAACATTTTTTTTTAAAACAGACTGTTTTCTAAATAAATTCTTAGGTCTAAAAATATTCAAGAATCATCAAAGTTCTTTTGTACCTATCAATCATACAAAAGTTTATTTAATGCTACGTATGTAATTTATACGGCCATAAATATAATTGTGATAAGAGTTAATTAGTTTTAACTTGTAAAGAAGGGAAATAATTGAATTATAATATTCAAATTTATTAGCTACACGTTAAGATGTGTGTGTGGCGATTTCATTAAAATATTGAATTTATATATTAAGAGTTTCGAAAATACAAGTTTCATTACTCGAATATTGAAAAAACTGCTTTAAATATTGCAATTCATTTTTGAAATGTTTAAAACTTGAGATATATTTTATTAGCACAAAACAGCTACAAGTATCACTTACGTGTTTATAAACGTGGGATTATTCAAAGGTGTTATACCTAATAATACAAGCTTAAACAATTATATTATACAAAGTATTACTAATTTTCTAAAATTTGAACCTTGGACCAGAGCACAGAACTATGAAAATACTACGTATTAGACAGGAAACTACATACAACCAATAACAAGAGGGTACAATTGATTTTGACATTTAGTTTTTTTTAATTTTGCTAAATTAATTTTGGCCAAAAACCAAGAAAAGCATAATAGATTTTTATTAGGAGTGGCGACATAACGTATTCTAGTTACGAAAACTGTTATGCGCTACGTAATGTATAACTATTTATAAGAGAATAAAATAACTATATATTTCCAAAATCAATTGTACCTTCTTGTAGTTGGTTGTATGTAGTTTCCCGTCTGGTACGTAGTATCCTCTTAGTACTCAACGAGGCGTGATATGCAATTGAGTTATTATTATTGTTTTGTGGTATCTTTTCTCGCTGTAATGTATTATATGTTTTTGGTTGCATTTCCTACATAGGGAGCGTTCAAGTATTACGTAACGAATTTGGGGGGTGGGGGGGTCTTCTGAAACGTTACGGTGCGTTACAGGGTTAGGAGGGGGGTTTAGAACTACTAGTTACGTAACATAGTTTTAAGAGTAGCGTTGACTGTGATTGTGACTTTCAGGTAAAAATTGTCACTTGGTGGTGGTTACGTAACGTTTTACAAAAGAAAAATGTTACGGCGCGTTACATAGGGGGGAGGGGGGGTCAAAAATCTCCAAAAACTGCCTTATGTAATACTTGAACGCTCCCATAGACCGAACCTACAATTATCCACATAATGCCCGAAACGTAAACTACTAAATACGTAATTACACAGTCTTTTTGCGTACAATTTTGAATTTTGTTTCTATATCACTATCGAGAAACTGCTTACGAGATTACAGTAGATGATTTTAATGCACATTACACAAGTGTAAGAACGGAGTGAGTGTTACTGCGACTTTATTAGTAGTAGTTTCTATTATTAGTAGATATATTACAGTGAGATGAAGTCTTTTTGTAGTGATATTTTGAGGGTGTACATAGTTTCCTATTTGTAGGAGTATGTGTCTGCAGTCTGCACTTTGTCTGACATATCTGCCCTATTCTTCTATACATACATTTATAAATACTATAAAACTCAACGCCTCTCAAACTGTCCATCCGTTTATGTTCTTTTCACGCGAAAACAACTAGTCCGATTTACATGGATTTTCCTTTAATTCATAGATACGTTATGCATACATATAGTAACATACGAAATAAACAGTAACGATAATGGCGAATCAATTCGGAAAAAAGACACTTGAAATTGCTTACGCGGAGTAAACCATAAGAGACATATCAAATTTGTGTTCTATATAATTGTATTTCTTGAAAAGACCTACAAAAAAGTCAGCGATAACATATACCTATCTACCATCACCTTTAATAAGCATCTTTGAGACCGCACAATTCGCGTGAGCATTCCACCTACAGCATTATGTTGTAGTTCACGCGAGCGGAGCCGATCGTCGAGTTTTATCTCTCTTCGTTATTATGTTTTGAATGTACAGTACAATTGAATGTTTCCCACTCGAGTTCTGTAGTTTTATCTAGCTTTGAGATAATGATGTAGTTAATTAATGTGCCCCACGTTTCTGTGGATTCATTTAATATTTTTAAGGTGCGTAAATTCTTGTGGACACTGGCGATTAATTCTGTGATGAATATAGGTGACTCTTTAGTTATCGCGTTCATAATAAAAAGTGCTTTAACATGATTATGCACCAAAACTCGCGTATTGTTATATCGATTTAAAATTAATTCCCATGCAATAGGATAGTTATCCGAGGAAATTTGTATAGAATCTATCACCAGTCCTGCGCCGCCACCCTTAAGCGAAGACTTCAAGTAATGAAACTTTTGGATGTTATATATATCTTTGGAATTATGAACTAGTGATAAATATTTATCTCTGAATTCTAACCAGTGCTCATACGACCCATCAAAGGTAGGCCTAGAAATTTTCATTAATTTAATTGATTTCGACTGGTTGTTAACATGACACAAAGCATACCACTTACGTTAACCATTGCTTAAATTTATCTATACATCTAATAAAATTGTAGTGTCTGCTTGTAATATCAAAATAACAGCTTTTTACTAAACGCATATGAAAGTATACACAGAACAGAACGTATTTCGTAAAAACCCATTTTACGCATACGTGTAGCTTTATGCATGCCTATACATAGCGTGACTCAAAAAAAGTTTTTTTATTTTACTTCTCTCATGAGAATATAATAATAATAATATAATTAACGATTTAACAAATCTCTAAAAAAATCAATACAAAAATGTAGCTTTAAATTTAAAAGATAATACAAAACCGTTAAAAAATTAATTCTAGGAATAATGATTACAAAATTAATTCTAGTCATGTAATTAAGGTCTACGGTCGACATTATAGATATACTAAAATTTTGGTGTTGGTATTTCATTATATACATACCTACAACCATACATACCTTTAAGTTATGTATCAGGTATTTCAATTTGTACCTGGTTTGCATACTGGATAGCACATGTTGGTATTAAAATCTGTACCAGTATATACCCATCATTTATATTTTCTTTTAGCTACTGCAAGCAAGGGGTGTTCGCGTCTGGTCCGTTCGGATAGCGTAAAAAGGTATGTACCGGGTATTTCGGTCCGCACCCGTTCTGTGTACAGTGTAAGCTCATACCTGGTATTAAAACCGAGACCAGTATATACGACTCATGCTTATACTACACTAGACAATAACTGAAATAAGCGCCATGTCACAGCAAAATGGTACGCCCCAAGTGAGTCGCTAAACGCGCGCCACCCGTACCTTGCGCCTGTCTTTTAACGCAGGCGGCGCACTTTGACTCGGCGTTACGTCAGCCGGCTCAGCGAGTAAGAGAAATGAATGAGTTTACTGATCAGTGGGGCACTGTGCCGCGGCCGAAACGGTGTGTTTGCGTTTTGAAGTTTGAATTTTGAAGTTCTTGAGTGTACTGTGTTTCTTCGAAACGAAGATTTCAGTTTTGGAGTGTTCAATTAAAATTAAACATCAGTAAGGGTCAGAACGTTTACTTGGCAAAATTTGTACAGTTAGGTTCGTGTCAGAGCTATAAGTGTGATATTCATGTGAGTTACCCCTTTAGACAGCAGAAAGAACGTTCCACAGAGGAACACACAGTATTTATAGAGAATTACAATTATCTATTACTTTTAAACAAACAATTATTTCTGTACTAGATCATGTGATATAAAGGATATGTAGAAAAATAAATTACAATTAAAGATTCGTGCAATTGCAACACCACGAAAAATTCTACATAATGATGTTTTGAAAAGTGCTTTATGCGCCAATACATGTGGAATAAGTGAGTAGAAACATCCGGCGCAGTGAACTGAGTTGGTGCCATTGCGTGGCGTAGTGCAGTGTTACATATCACTACACTACACTAGTGTTGTGTGATTATTTCAAAAATATAAAAACGAATTGTTTGAATGATTATTTGTCGTTCAATTGTTTTTTTTTTTCATTCGAATGATATTCGCTATTCGAATGTTTTTTGCAGAAAATAAATTTTGAAAGAAAAGGACGAATGATACTAACGATATTAGGTTTATTTAGCAAGTGCGACACTGCTTTTATGCATGAGTTTCAGTAAAACTATCATGACGTAAAATTTTAGCATTCTTATTGGTCGACGATAATTTTCATGTATCTTTTGTCGGAGTAGATATTACAAAATAATATTGCTATTTGCTACTATGATTAATAATGTTTTCTTTTAACATGAACGTAGTTTTAAGTTGTGATTTGATGAATAATTTTCAAAAATTATTGTTTTATTTTATTTGTTATTGGTACCAGTTGTGCTAATAAAGTTTACTTTAATTGGCTATGGTAGCAGTGATGTTATAAAATTTTAAGCGATGTATGGTAGTGAGTAACTATAGAAAATTGTTGATTATAATAAATATTGTTAAATCAAGAATTTCCGTAAGTTTTAACGGATTCTTAACTGGAATTCAATGAATAGTTTTCAAATGTCATTGTTTTGTATTTATTTTTCATTGGTAGTAGGTGTGCCAATAATTATTTGACTTTTGTTTGTTAGGGTCGCAGTTGTGCCATATTTTTTTTATCTTTACTGATAACATTATGACTTGTTGATTACAATAAAATATTGTCAAACCAAGACGTTCACAAATTTATTTTAAAAAACTTTAATTTTATATAAATTTTAAAATATAATAATTATTAATTGCAATGAAAATATATTTGACAATTGATTGACAGCATATAAGAATTTTGGGTCAACTTTAGAATCGCTACCGTCGAGTTTACACTCCAAATTTTTTTACTGTTAGATCACCTTATAATTAGGCTTAATATAAAATTTCACACTCCGGACATTTATAGTTTATGAGAAAATCACTTTTAAAAATCGTATTTAAATTAGTAAATTTGACAATACAAATGTCACATCAAGCTATTTTCAATGTATAGACAAAAGAATTTGACAATACAAATGTCAGATCAAGCTATTTTCAAAGTATAGACAAAAGAATTTCATCCATAGAGCCTAATTATCTTAAAGTTTCTGAACATTTGTTTTGAACTTTTACAAAATGTTCGTATATTATTGCATATTATTATTAATATTTAATACATATTTTTATTAAAGTACAAGCCTTTACTTATATATATAATTTAATTTAAAATTTCGTATTTTTTTCTTTATTTCTTTTTTATTAGTTTTTGAACGATCAATATTTTGGTTAGGTTAGGTTTATACTGGGAACAAAACGCACGAGCCGAGCGAGCGAAGCGACCGGGCCGCGTTAGCGGCCGGCGAGTGCCAGAAAACAAATTACCTGTTGGGAATTCATATACAAGTCTCAATAGGTAACATAATTTTGCTTATTGAATGACATAACCTCAAAATTTTCAAATATGATTTCTCGTAAACTACTTGTTTCCGCACTCTTTCTTTCACAGTGGTCAATAAAGGACATAACCTTAAAATTTAAAAAAAATAATTTCTCGAAAAGTATTTGTGTCCGGATTATTTCCTTTATAGGGGGATTACCTCTCACCCTCCCCCCCTCCGCCACCCCTTCACATATTCAAATTCAGCGGTAGCGATTCTAAAGTCCAACCTTAGTAAGATTTGCATTTGAATAGCTGTTTTCTACAATCGAATAGTTCGAATGACTGCCCTTTCGAATGAATCATTCGCATTCGCCTATGTCACTACACTACACAGTAAATTGCTGTCAAATGTCAGTGCTGTTATTGTGACGAAATTAGGAAATTGTTGCCAAAAAGTGTAGACGAAAAGGGATAATAGAAATCAGTGGGCTTACTCCTCATTATGTAAATCATTCATTCTGTGATTAATTCTCGTTTCAGTAACAAAATGTCACTGGAACAAACAGCATGTGATGGTACGATAATTTTGAAATGTTTGTGGTGGTTATGTAGTAAACCTTTTATTATTTACGATTTATTTTAATCTTTGTTTAGTTTCTTTTCCTATACCATTTTTCTTTTCTTTATCATTATCTCATTAATTTAGTTTAAAAGTATTACGTGTTTGTACTGATATTATATTTTATTTTTTATCATTACTCTGTAGGTACGTTGTTACTATTACTGGGTTGGATTTAGAATCGTTTGCACGAATTGTGTATTAAAGTTGATAGAGATTAGGTTTCTTAGGTAGCTTATTTCAAGCTATTATAATCATTTGTAGTTCGCTACTACTCTTATTACAAGGTAATTCACTTATGTGACTATTAATCCAATTACTGTATAAATAATATATAAATTTTTGTCCAGCTACTTGTTTTTGTTTTTATTTTAAATTTATAACTAGATAAAAATTATAGTAATATATTTATTGAAATTTTTAAATTTTTTTGTTTGGTTAACGTTAAATACGACCAGCTTCAACACTTTGCGTCATTTTGAGTTTTGATTAAGATATTTTCATTTTCCTGTTGTGTTAATCAAATTTTTAACTGTAAATTTTTTAACTGTAAGCTGTTATCATATAGACTGCGAGAGCGAAGCTAGCGGGCCATGCCAGTGGCTGGCAAGTGCCAGAATCAAAACAATCTGAATATAATTCAAATACATGTCCTAGAAAGTCATAAACTCAAAAATAAAAGAAACAATTTCTTAAACTAATCATTACCACACTTTTTCCTTCACAGAGGAGTTACCTTTCACCCTGCCCCACCTTCCCTGTCATCTAAATTCAGTGGTAGCAATTCAATTTATTCTCAGTTTTTGCACTGTTTATAGGGAATATGGAGACTAGTGTAGTCTCTATAGCACTGATTTTGTGACTACAGCGCTTATATTTTTTTAAAGAAGAGTACAGTAATACCCCGGACTTACGCGGTAGGTGGGTCCGAGCGATTACCATGTTAGTCGAATTCGCGTAAGTCGGGGTTCAACTTTGTACATATAAAGTATGTTTAATCGGGGCCAGAGTTTAAAGAAAACAATAATTTAGAAGAAAAATGTTTAATAAAGTGTAGGATAATAAAACAATTTACATTGTTATGAATAAAGTAACCTAAACCGAAGTTATTTTGATGTCGAAGGCTTCATATATTCTAACAATGTTGCCTGACGAGTTAAGTTTTTCTTCTTCTCACGCAAAATTTCCTCTAGCATACCAGTAATTTTTTTATTCCCCTTTTTGTAATAAAAACGCGTTCTTCATTAGTATCTATATTTTCTAAAATTTGTAACCCCTTTTCAATTGAATTGAGTCCTTCTGTTAAGTTTGCAATTGTCATTTGATTTGCCGATTCAACTGGGTCTAGCGAATCAGTTTGTTCAATGTCTTGCTTATACTTACACATTTCTATAACCTCGCCAATTGTTAGCTCTTGAACAAACTGAGCACTTAGCAAACTGAACACTGAGAGGGCGGAGCGAGAGCCGATGCGCGCGGCAATCAAAATTAAAAACCGCGTATCTCCGAATTCGCGTAAAACGAGGTAGCGTAAGTCGGGGTATTACTGTACTAACAAACATAAGTAAATTATTTTTTGTTGGGCATTGTAATTAATTATTAAACAAAATGAATTTATTCAATGATTAAATAGATGACTGGATTAATAAATGTATATAATTATATACATTTATTATAAAAATGTATTAAAATAAAAATGTATTTTTCGTACAGTGACTTTCAGTTGACAGAGGGTTTCAACCCTCAATAATTTAAAAGTAATCGTTGACTGATTTCAGTATAGACAATATTTTTACCGGGCGACCAGGGTTATGCGTCACAACTCACAGGGCTTGTTCGTGCCAGTAAACCTATATATAGTCATAGCCAGAGCCGAGGGTTGAATTATTTTAATTTTACATTACTTTCCAATTCCTTATTAATAATAATAAACTATTTTATAGTTACTGTATTAATAGATTCAGCCGTAAATCACTATATAAATAAATTTTTGAGAAAATTTATAAAACTATCTAACTTCAACCACTTAAAAATGTTTGTTGCTAAAACAAATTTAGATTTTGTCTATTTAAGATCATACTAATATGTATGTCCGTTATATCAAACAAAACCCTGTTAAACACTTCTGAGACTGAACTGCTTTCTCTACGAAATTTAACAAAATAGGCCCAACCTCTTCCTATGATAATTCCAAAAAAGCTTATTGTGGGTGATCCTAAGAAGATAGACATATGCTATCATCGACTTTTTTGTAGGTCTTTTTAAGATCTATAATTATGTACTACATTAATTTGATACATTTCTTATGATTTACTCAGCGTAAGCCATTTAAGCACCCCAAATGCGCCTTTTTTCCGAATAGATTCACTATTATAAAAACTACTTATTTCTTACGTTATTGTATGTAACAGAATATATCCTGATCAGGAAACATAGCTATAAATTAAAATAAAAAACCATGTAAATTTTATAAGTGGTTTTCGCGTGTAAAGTACATAATCGGACAGACAGACAGAGAGACGTTGAGTTTTATAATATGTATAGATATACATAACTACTTATTGATGCTTTCTGAATACTTCAACATAGTAATCAATTAAACTTCTATATATTCTTTAATGAAATGATTAGTTTACTTTGTAAGGTTAATCAGATTTATTAGTTTTCATTACAGATTTAAAAGCTTTTGAGCGTCGCCTCACAGAGGTGATAGCATGTCTGCAACCTGCTACAATGAGGTGGAGGAGTTAGTACAATTTTAATTCTTTATATTGGTTTAATATTTACTGAAGATATTCATGGTTTTGACAATGTTAATAGAAATACTTTGTTTTGAACAATTATTTTATTTGTTTAATTCAAAGCTGCCTTGGGCTAATTGATACTTATAGCACCAAAATAGCCTTGTTTCCTATTTAATCTTGGAATTGATGTATGACAATATATATATATTTTTTAATTGTTATAGGTTTGGCGTAGTCGCTAAAATCTCAACTGATGTTATGTGACGATGTGGTCCAAGATGATAACACGCTAAACCTAGTGGAAGACTGGCTCTCAAGGGCAGCTGCCGGAACATCCCTTTTGGTGCTTGGCGATAGATTTTCATCTTGAGGGTAGTAGCTAGCCAGGTGGGTATTAGAGAAAGCACTACCACCATGCTATGGTTGTCTCACAATGTTTTCCTTCAGCGAAAGCTCAGGCTCATTGCAGGGATTCGAACTCACCTCTATCGACGCGAAGTCATACACGCTACCACTGAGCCATCATTGCTTCAAAATAAATGTTACAACTTTGACGATTTTAACACAGATTTGATTGTGTTTTTTAAATGGCATGTATGAATTATTGAAATTTAATGATGTCATGACATTCTTATTTTCTTATAAATTTCTTATTAAGTATTATTGTATAATTATTTTGTTAAAGCACTTTCATTATACAAATAATACTTTCTTAAATAAAACTTAAATAATGATATGAAAATATTGTTTGATTCCAGTACTGCTGACAGTGGTCTCTGTATGCACTGCTATAGCAGCATATCACTGGCTGATGGATCCGCTCACACCTGTCGTCTCTCTGACTCAGTCGTTATGGAACCACCCTTTCTTTGCTTTCACATCAATGTTTTTAGGTGACATAATTTTTTATTAATTTTCTTATAATTTTATTAAATCAGTAGCTCACTAACTACACAGTGATTTTTCTTATAAATAAATAGATTTATTAGCAATTTCAAAACAGTAAAGTATAGATGTAGACCTAAATTTAGTAATAGCATTTTCTATTTTTTATTCACTTGGGCCGATTACCTTTTTTATATAGGATGTCGAAGCTGTGAATTTTATTATATAAATAAATTAGAAGAATTTATAAACGATTTTAGGAAAACAATTGTTTACAGTGTTACTTTTCATGATGGGAGTGCACAGAAAGGTTGTCGCACCGAGCATCATAACAGCTCGAACACGATCCGTTCTTAACGACTTCAACATGTCCTGCGACGACACCGGCAAGCTGATACTTAAGCCGCGTCCTGCCAACAATTAGTAACGATTTTTTATATAATATCTTTTAAGTACGTTTTATTTAATAATAAAAAAATGTTCTTGTTATAATGCGTTTTCAATTACTCATATGAAACTGGAGATTTCTCTCTACTAAGAATTGCAGCTGCTGGAATCATAGACTTAGCATACGTATAGATCGGCAATAGGTTTTGAATAAGACGAGAGCAACAACGGAATACACTAGTGTGCGTATTATTTAGTTGATTTTCTTTGTTATACGAGTTACATCCAGTTACAGTACACGCACCCAGAATTAAATACGTCTACTAAACATTAAATTCACTTTAAAACCTTAATATAGCAAAAATTTAAAAAACTATACTATAAAAACTCAGGTGTGGGCATTTTCCTCAAAAAAGTCTCCGTTTTCTCCCCTACCCACTCTTCAGAACGTCTCATTAACAATGCGTGACAGCCTCAACATCCTAGGTGTAGTTATTCGCAGCGACCTCAACTCCAGGGATTACATCGGGAATGTCATCTCCACTACATCTCGGAGACTAGGAATCCTGAACAGGGAGCGACGGTTTTTCACGCCCGGTCAACTGTACCTTCTATATAAGGCACAAGTTCGGCCGTGTATGGAATGCTGTTCGCACTTCTGGGATGGATCCGCAAAGTACCTCCTCGATGCCCTGGACAGATTGCAGAGACGGGCTGTTCGCATTGTTAATGATGCAGACGTTACCCAATGCATCGAGCCGCTTCAGCTTCGCAGGAACATCGGCTCGCTAAGTGTGTTCTATCGTCTGTATCATGGTGAGTGTTCTGAAGAGCTGTTCAATCTAATTCCCTCCTCTCCTTTCCAAAACAGAACCACACGCACTGGGCTTCGGAATCACAGTTTTACGGTAACTTCCATCTGGGCACGAACTAAAAGTTCTCTATGTCTTATCTTTGTCGTATCGTGAAACTGTGGAACCATCTCCCGGCCAATGTGTTCCCTCCTTATGACATCGAGTCCTTCAAGTGTAACGTGAAGAGATATTTATGCAGGCCGGCATGACAGCGGCGACCGCCGCGCCGATGGATTTCGATCTCTTGGTGTCGCCGTTGTATTTTGATTGTACTGTGCTTACCACCATCACGGACAGTACAGTAAATGTGCCGAGCTATTACAAAAAAAAAGTAGATCAGATTTGTTTTGGTCACGATTTACGTAGGCCGATAACACATACAAAATTGTCTTATTTATCCCTATCTCGTTCTAATACAAGCGTATACTCTTTCTCTTTCAAGTTTCCTATCTTCCTAAAAGTAGTGAGAACGACATATTCCTTGGTAAGAAAATAAATAAATACTAGCAGGCATAGCTCAGATACATATTTGTAATATTAATAAAGAAAAATTCTCTTTTGTTTTTTTTTCTGAATGTAGTCATTTGTTTGCTTCGTGTCGGAACGTGTTCTCGAAAATGGAGAAAAACGAAGTGCGAGCCGTTATTAAATACCTCTGTTTAAAAAAGTTAACGACGCAAGAGATTTATTGCGATTTGGAGGCAACATTAGGAGAGTCTGCAAGGCGGGCTTCTCAATTTCGAGTAGGGAGAATGAGCACGGAAGACGAACATCGTTGCGGCCGTCCATCGACGTCAGTCACCAAAGAAAATGTTGCGAAAGTCGAGAAAATTGTATCGAGCGACCGAAGAGTTACCATCCGATACTTAATTCAAGAAACGGGCATTTCATATGGAATTATTCAATCCATATTGAAACAATCTTGAATATGAGAAAAGTCTCCGCAAGATGGGTGCCGAGAATGTTAACCGACAGTCAGAAACAAAATCGACTTGACATTTCCAAGATATTGTTGGACAAGTTTCAAGAAGACTGAAAACTTTTTGTCTCGTTTCGTAACAATGAGACAAAACAGCAATCTTGGAAGGGGCGCGGGCGTGCTTTTTCATCACGACAACGCACCCGCGCATACGTCGGCAGTTGCGATGGCTGCCATTCAGCAAGCTGACTTCGAATTGGTTGGCGGCGGTAGATCTGGCGGCTAGCGATTTTTATCTGTTCCTTAAATTGAAAAAATACTTAAGGGGAAACAGGTACAAAGACGATAACGAGGTGATAGATGCCGTGGAGAGCTTATTGCAGGACCAAGAAAAAACTTTTTTTGTGAAAGGGATTGAAGCCTTGGAAAAGCGCTGGACTCTGTGTGTAGAGAGACTCGGAAACTATGTAGAAAAATAAATTATTAAGTTATCAATAGTCATTATATTCTATCTCATTCTCACTACTTTTTGATCCCTCCTCGTACATATAGTTATAAAATCTATGGTTGCAACACGCACCATAGAAAATGTATATTAAACACATTGTTTGAACTGTACTTACAGTCAGATATAGCTGTACTATAGTAATTTTGCCGAGCTTGTATAAAAAAGTGTTTTTCTTCACGGAAAGCTCAGGATCATTGCATAATTAGAATGTTCGTTGTCCGAACACGCTACCACTGAGTGATAATCGCTCTAATCCGCCAAGTAGCAGTCCTCGCACACCTGTTTCCGTCCGAAGGTTGTGGTTGGCATGCGGCATGAGCCGCATTAAAACACGATATTTAGGAATAGCAATATACATCTATATAACAAATGTGTGTGGTAGCCAACTACCACCGACTAGCCTCAGGGTTAGGACATCACTCTCACATCATATGTGTAGTATTTTTTTTTATCGTTATAGGTTTGGCGTAGTGGCCATAATCTCACCTGATAAGTGACGATGTGGCCCAAGATAATAAAACGCTGAACATAATGGAAGACTAGCTCTCAAGTGCAGCTGCTGGAACACACCTATTGGTGCTTGGTGACAGATTTTCAACTTGAGGGTGGTAGCTAGCCAAGCGGGCATTAGAAAAAACCCTATAACCATACTAATTTTCCTCACGATGTTGTCCTTCATCCAAAGCTCAGGCTCATTTTAGGGATTTTATATCACTTTAACCGTCTTGAATCCTATGACGTCCGTAAAAAAAAATCCCAATTAAGTTTCTTACCAACTCTTCCGATGACTGGGATGTTTCCGCACCGATAGTAGTGTATTGATATCATAAGCACCTTAGGATCTAACTTAAATCTAAATCGTGCCTTAGGACCTTAATTGAATAAAATATTTTTAATTTTACTTCTAACATTGTAGCACATCAGTATAAAACGTACGTAGTAGGTACATTTTTACGAGTAATATTTCATCTTTGCCAGGCCGTGAAACTTTGGAACCGTCTCAGCCACTATGTTTCCTCCTCCTTACGACATCGGGACCTTCTAGCGCAGCGTGAAAATATATTTATGCATGCAAGCATGATAGCGAAAGTCGCTAAGGGATTGCCAATATCTCGGTCGTTGTCGTTGTTTTTTGGATTGAACTGTGCTTACACCATTACGGGACAGTACCGTCACTTTCCGATGTTACTACAAAAAAATGAAAAACGTATTAGCCGCTTCGATTTTATATGACCGCTAGACAAGACTAAACGAGCGGATTTTAAGGGTTAACTTGAGGAGACTGTATCAGTGTGTTATTACAATGAAACTACAATTTACAAGAGTCTATTAAAGTATATTTTATTACTTGTAACTTTGGTGTGTTTTATGTACAATAAATAAACGATAACTAAGAAAATATGTCTTATTTATACAAAAACTGTATTTAATGATTTAACAGATGTCTTGAATTTATAAAACACATGACGCAACATCACTTTAAAAATGCATTATTCCTTTTAACTTGTAATAATTTGCTAAATGTTAATCAATAAAAATTTAACAAATGTTTGTGCTATAGTAAAAATTATATTTTTATTCTTCACCTCATTAAATACTAGGACATTTACCATCGCATCTAATCTCAACAAACATTTTGCCAATATGTTGACGCTTTCTATACTTTACAACTCTAATAATTCATAAGCAATCCATTGATTTTTCTCTTTCAACGCATTACGATTCTATATAACACTACATATAATATCTTGTCAGTGTACAATACTAGGAATGATAAGAAAAATTTGATTAAATTTAATAATATTCATTTTTAAATATATAAAAATAGGTACCAATTAATTTCTGGGCAGTGACAATTTTTGAATTGATGATATTCAAATGTACTAATCACGTTTTCAATTCCTTACGGTATTTTTAGAACACATTACGCGGACTTTAGCAGTCGGCAGGATAGATACAATTTAGATATCATAGAATAACTATAATGAGACATAGTGCCTAACTGTGCAAATATACTAAAATACATTTTAGATTTTATTATACTAATTTTTTTATACGCGAAGAGGATTTGTGCCGTGATGATATTATATTAGTAGGTAGCATAACATTTGTTCTTTACTCACATGTTTTAACATAGAAATTTGTGCAATGTATTTTATCAACAAGACTAACGTGTATATTGTAGAAAATTATTACAACAATAAATCACTGAAATTTTTGATAATAGTAAATAATTATAAAGTATACTTTTAAATAAACTTATATCTAACTAGCTATGCCCGCGGCTACGTTACCGTGTATGACATAAGAACGCGAAGTGCTCATAAAAATCGTAGTTTCTTAAAACATTAATAACTTTTTATTTAATGAAGACATCGTGATATTTTTTTATTGTTAATAAGGATCAAGTATCTAAGGAGTTTAACAAACAAAACATTATCAAAATCTAACCAGTAGTTTTTGCGTGATGAGCACACAACGGCAAAGTTCAATCATAATATTTATATAGAATAAATAGATATAATATAATAACATAAAACGTTTATATAGTATCTAAAGTCATGTTAATATAGTATTTACTATATACGGTTTTTTTTTTATGTGACTTTTAAACAGACCGTTTTTTTTTTTCGAACTGACTATACTGTTAGCCATAAGGGCTCAGGAGCCTCAAACGTATATTTACCTAAACTTTGTGGAAGGAAGTAACATAGAGTGGATACTACATCTGATAAATATCGGAATGATAATACGTTTTCATACTGGAATATTTAATAAATTTGATGGCTGTTAAATTTTGCACATTAATCAAATTACAACACGTAAAATACCGCCAAAATTACATAATTTAGGGTCAATTAACATTTAAGTTTATGAATTAAAATAAAAACACTACATGAAAGGTCAAGATCCCGTCAAAACCTCTACCAAAAGGTCGGTGAGAAAAAAAAACATGATATTTATGGAGCATTTCAAAGTCCATTTATGTATAATACCAAACACTAATTGAATACACTCGTAACGAATTATTATTTCAAATAATCTTATTAAGTTTTTAAGAGTTCCGTGCTGAAACGGTTTGATTTGTTTTACACATAGGTAAATAAAATCTTGAATGTAAAATGTTACTACGTATAATCATTCCGGGATTTTAGACAGAAATAGTATTCACTCAATGTTACTTCCTTTCTCGAAATCTTTGTAAATATACTCTACCTATATCGATTTATACAAAAACAATACTTACAAGGAAAGAAAAAAAAGTCAATTTTTTTATTATAACACTTGAGAAAATTTAAAAACAAGTCCTCTAATTATACTTTCATTTATGAATATTTTAACTACATGTGACGTAATACAATGGTTCCTCGTAATTCTTAATGTTGTCTAGCTTAATTTCAAAAATCAAAGGTTAATAATGAATAATCGCATTGTTTATGGATAGTTAGATATCGCAATAACTTTTGATTTGAAATGCAAATATTATGTAAGTAAATGAATGACAGATATTGTTATATATAAAAAAAAACAATAATCTCTTTAGTACGAACATTTCAAATATTCTTTATCTATTTTTATAACAATTGTTCTTGGTATATGAGATTGATAAACTTCAACACTGACTGATCACCTTGAAATTAGGTAGATCCATTGAAGGTAGATCTGTGTTTTTCATGGAGAAGGTTCCTAGTATTAAATAACATCGATTTGAAAAATTAATAGTATTGATTGCTATCGGTTAACTAACAAGTATTTCATAGTACAACATTTAAAATACTGGTGGCCGCGGCGGTCAATAGCGTGATTGTCTCGGAAGTTAGTTGTAGTACCGTCTTTTAAAAAAAAGGCAAAGTACTATCGACAGTTTAAGCTTGATTAACGATAGTGCAAATGACTATCGATTAATCGATACACAATCGATGTTTATTAAACACTATTATCCGTGAACGCGATAGTTGGCGCCCTGGTCGAGTTATTGACTAAAGGAAGGGTCAGAACTTCTGCGGTTCTAGTTAGATTAATACAATATTTATATACAATTTTAATTTTATATACTGTTAAACATATATATATAAATTCAATTTTAAATGTTATTCATTATCAAGGCAGTGCTGCATGCAATAAATTCAACATAGTTAACGCCTAACAATTTATAATAATATTTATTTTGTGCATAACGTAAATAATGTTTGGTTTCAATTACACAAACTTAATTAAACTCTTACTCTGTATAGGTGGTGCTTGTTCTCGTAATTAATATTTTAGAGATTCCAAGCAAATAAGTTTAGTTGAGTTTCCATTTTCTTATTTTTTTGTATTCAAAGTGTTACATAATATTTCACCTCCATACACCATACATCGTAAACATACATAATCTAAAAAATATGTTAATGTAACTCTTTTTCTTCAAATCATCTTTATATTTTATGACTGAAAATATAAATTTATTTATGTTCACTAAATATGTACCATGCGTTTCAAATGAGAACATAAGCGCAACTCTTCATCGCGATCTTCATCCACTACTTGCCAAAATTGTACGGCCAGCAAAAAAACATAATATACAAAAAACATTTTTTTATTAGAAATACAACATTAGCAATTTATTTATAGTTTATATTTTCTAGCATTTTATACCTTATTTAGGTTCATGCCTAACATTGGAATAATAATAGAAACACAATTCTTCTAAGTAAAGAACATTGAGGCTCTGGCGATCAGTCTTGACATAGCGAAGGCTTTTGATAGGGTCTGGCACCGTGGTCTTCTCTCTAAACTTCCGGCATATGGACTTCCGGACAACCTCAGCTACTGGATCTCCGGCTTTCTACATGAACGCAGAATTCTTGTCCTTGTAGAAGGATGTGACTCGCAGTTCATGTCGATAAACGCTGGAGTTCCTCAAGGCTGTGTGCTTTCGCCCACTCTGTTTCTTCTGCATATCAACGATATGTGACCTTTAGGCCATACTCATTGCTATTCAGATGGCATCACCATTCATGGGTGTTATAATAGCAAGCCTTCATGTGATCGGGGAGAAAAAAGAGACGGAAGGAGCTTGTCACTGAGCTTAACCAATGCTTGCACCGCGTTTCTACATGGCGAGTAAGTAACTTGGTTAAGTTTAATGCCAAGAAAAACATATGTGTGCGTGTTCTTAAAAAAAAACTCCGTATTCTCCCCTCCCCAATCTTCAAAACGTCTCACTAGCAATGCGTGACAGCCTCAACATCCTAGGTGTGGTTATTCGAAGCGATCTCAACTCCAGGGATTACATCGGGAGTGTCATCTCTACTATATCTCGGAGCCTCGGAATCCTGAACAGGGTGCGGCGGTTTTTCACACTCGGTTAACTGTATCTTCTTTACAAGGCACAAGTTAAGCCGTATATGGAATACTTTTCGCATCTCTGGGATGGATCCACAAAGTACCTCCTCGATGCTCTGGACAGCTTGCAAAGACGGGTTGTTCGCATTGTTAATGATGTAGACGTAGGAACATCTCTTCGCTAAGTGTGTTCTACCATCTGTATCATGGTAACTGTTCTGAAGAGCTGTTCAATCTAATTCCCTCCTCTTTTTTCCCACGACAGAACCACACGCGCTGTGCTTCGGAGTCTCAGTTTTACGGTAACTTCCATCTCGGCACGAACTAAAAAGTTCTCTATGTCTTATCTTTTCTGTACCGTGAAACTGTGGAACCATCTTCCGGCCAATATGTTCCCGCCTTCTTATCACATCGGGTCTTGAAGCGTAAAGTGAAGAGATATAAATTTCGATCTTTCGATGGTCGCCGATGTATTTGGATTGTACTGTGCTTACCATCAGAGACAGTACAGTCAATTTGCCGAGCTACTTTAAAAAAATAAGATGGCGGTTTGACAGTTATCTACTTATTTGAAACGCACAGTATACATTTCAACAATGCTTTCTACATATATTTTTTTTGTAAAAGTAAAACAATAAATGGAAACGCACATTTAAAAATCACGTTTTGCAATGGTTTCTCCAAGAAAATCTTACATGAGGGTTAATTCAGTCTTTTTTTTTAAATAAAATGTTGCAATTATCTCTTATTAATGTGAAAATCTTTGGAAAAATGTGCCGTTCAATTAGAACGAAATCTTAAAGCCAATATTGGAAAAGTTACACATCTGCATATTGTACTTATTTGACGTTCGACAAACAACAAAGAACATTGCTGGATTCACAAATATAACATATACTCAATAAATCACATATTCAATGACGTGGTAACCAATTAATATATTATATATGTAGATATAATATTAAATTCCAAGGCAGCTTTTTATAGTAAATATAAAATAATTAATACTTTTTCTTTATAAACTTCATATAGCCTCCAGAGATTGTATCACAAAAGTGAAAACTTTTGCTATTAACAACCTTATTATCAGATTGGAGTAAGACCTGACCTTGCATTAGAGTGGGAGTAGATGATGTACCGGGGAAAATTTCTCAATTAAATCAAAGTTTGCTTTCAAAGCTG
This sequence comes from Saturnia pavonia, assembly GCA_947532125.1. Taxonomy (NCBI): domain Eukaryota; kingdom Metazoa; phylum Arthropoda; class Insecta; order Lepidoptera; family Saturniidae; genus Saturnia; species Saturnia pavonia. The sequence continues at coordinate 5,249,653 of OX383907.1, read as the reverse complement.
GCGCAGTGAAAAGTGTATTAATCTAGAATTCAAGATATCTAATATAAATTATTTATAATAAAAACTCAGTAAATATTTAGATAATAATGAGCAAAAATCTGTTATACAAAAACATAAAAAAATACACGGCATGTATTTTTACGTCGTTCCCTTAAAATATATGTTTAATACAAAAGAACTATTTTATTTTAACGGTAATACTTAACATGTATTATAAATATTTTAAAAGCTAATCAAACAATGTATATTTCGTAGATGGAAGAAAGCAACTTTTAATGTTTATAATTTATGATTTGATATTCATTACCTTAGTTGTAAGTCATTGACAATTTTGCTGTTTGCATAAAAAACATCAACAATCAATTTAAGAAACTTGGAAGTTTTCCTAAGTAATTTTATCGTTTAACATAAAATAATACATCAATATTTTATTATACTCGATTCGACTGAGTAAATTGACAATTACTAATGTCTCTTTTAAAAATAATGTTGCCACGTTAATTTTTGTAGTGTTGTACTACCGTTTATTTTCGTAAGATTTTAAATATTGAAGGATTTTATTCATTAATTGAAATATATTTTGAACTATTACCCAATAATATACTATTATCATTATATAATTTAGGAAACTATAAAATCCACAGCAAAAAAAGAACGCTTCGGTTGAGCCATGACAGACGCGATTTTGTGTATATTATTCGTACCTTTGGTAGTTTTGTTTTTTCGGAAAAACGTAACAATTTGGAATATTTCGTACTGTTTTACAATTCGTTCGTATTGGTGAACATCACTATTTTTAAAAACCGATTAACTAACAATTGTCATTTTACTACATGGAAATAAAAAAACTGACTTCAGGTGCTAAAATCTTTCTAGGTACATTAAGTTCAGCGTAAAATGTATCAGAGTCTAATTTATTATCCAATCACTTGCTGACGAGTTGCGAATTATATGCAAAGAGCGCAAATTAACAATAACAGAAACTCGGCAATGAGAAATCCCCACAAGTATATTATTGTCAAATCATTCCCCACAGCAGCATGCAAGGCTCGAGTGCTGTCCTCACGCCGCCAACAGAGTTCTGATGTTCTTTGGCGTCGACTGATTGTTTAAATGTTTCGTTGTGTACCTGAGCGCGTTTAGGAGCGGCTCGGCCTTTGTCGCGGGCTGTTGTTGAAGGAATTTGACGCACCCCTTGACGTCCACAGATGAGGAACGGCAGAACGCGCCCGACGGGTGAACCCAGTCGTATAGGATAATCAGGCCCACCATTACGCGAAGAACCAGCAATGATGTTTCTTCACGACTGAACTGGGCGACTAGTTTACTGTAAAACGAAAAATAAAATAAAACAATATTTTTCAATAACTCCAGTAGCTCATACTCATAAATAGAATATAATATTTTAAACTAGCTGTGCCCGCGGCTCCGCTTGCGTGGACTACATTATGCCAACTTCGTGCTGTCCCTGCTCAAAATATATAAGATAAAAATGGTTATCGTGGGTGATACTTATTCTTGGGTCATCGTAAGAAGGCTTGCATGACACATCAAATATTTATTTTAGAGATGTAACATAATTTAAATTGGAAGTTGATTTTAAGACTACCGATTCTTTTTTAAAGCTAAATATAATCGTTAATACGATAATGCTCTAAATCAATTGAAGGATAGTTTTTTTCGAACTGACTATACTGTTGCCCAGTAGGCCTTGTTCACCGGGCTTGTAGGCGAGCGCAGAAGGCACTCAGCCGAGGAAAAAAGCAACAAGCGCAAGGGTACCAAAGTGGCTGACCTCGACTTGGGCTGTTGTCGTATATGCAACCATCGCGAGCTAACTAATTCCCTATTCGAATTCGATCTAACTATACATATATGCATGTCTCTTGCCTTCTGGGAGGAAAGAAGAAACACGCCTACATGTATTAGTAATGTGTACAATTGCCAAAAAAAAAAGAAAAAAAAAATGGTCCCTTACAGGACCTATGTACCTGAGTGAAGTGCAGTGTAATGAGAGTATGTTGGTAGCTAGTGAATGCAGTGTCATTGTATCGCGCGAGCAGCAGGCTTGAGAGCTTCATACCGGAGGATCGGACCTAGGCTCAAGTCGCTGTAGGAGAAGGCGGTCGTGACATGTGCGGGAGCGAAGTAAGGCGCCCGCCCCTTGCGGAGCGAGCGGTGGTTACGCTGGCGTGGACGCTTTTTTTTTCGAACTGACTATACTGTTAGCCATAGGCTGAAGCCTCGAACGGCTTTTACAGCTTCACTCGGGGTTGGATACGTGTGGGCGCAAGCACGCTTGGTTAGTAGAGACAGGCGGGTATGTCGCGTTCGCTACCGTGATTTTATCGTCGGGGTAGGATAGTATATCGCGCGGGCGTCTACATTTATTTGACATTCGGATGTTTGGATTGGGATTGTATATCGTGGCTGATACCACTAATGGGTTCTCAGTTGAGGGATGTGTAAGCTGTGTAAATTAAATAACAAAAATAAACTATAACAACAACTTAAATCGCAATCTGGAACACTTAAATTATTGTATGCCTGACCCCAAACAACAAGATAAATTACTCCAGTAAACATTTTTCGTTGCGTATTGCTGCAGTAAAAATGTATGAATTACGAAAATATACAGTATTTTATTCGAAATTTAAAAATAAACTAATAAATTAAATGTACAAAGTCGTTCGATCAATCGATTCGTACGATTAAATTTCGATCTTTTGGTTTTATTATTTTGGTCTAATTTAATTCTAAGTAACATAGAAAGTATTATTACATGTAGCAACAAAAAAAAAACATTGTATAGAGGAAGCTATTCAGGATTTTGTCGTGCAAAATAATTGACAGTCTAAATACATGTTTTAGATTATATCAGTGGTAGGCAAACTTTTTTTATGGCGGGCCACAAAGTTTAAGAAATTCTAGAGGAGGGCCAGAATTATAGAAAAAATGCATTTTGTGTTAAACCTTTTAATCGTAATATTATAAAAACATTACAGCATTACACACAAATGTTACAAAATAATATGTGACGAAGCAACTTTTAGCAAGGCGAAAAGGTTTTCATCAGTCAATCGGTTTCTGATTGAGTTTTTCCGCAATTTCACGGTTGAAAAAGTCTGTTCGAACACATAAGACGACGCAAACATAACCATTATGTTCTGGGCGGGAGCAATGATCTTTGGGAATTCAGCTTTCGGTGGTGCTCTATAAAAATCTAGTTTTGTGGAATTCAAGAACAATTGCTTTAAATGGGTAGCTTTACCTATAGGTTATGCATCTATTATTCTACTAAGTAGAATCTACTTTTTCTTCTCGACCGTCAAAACGTAATTATACTATTACTATCCATGTCGATGGACCCTCGGCGGGCCGGATTAAATACTTTCGCGGGCCGGAGTTGGCTCGCGGGCCGTACTTTGCCCATCACTGGATTATATCATAATTTGCACGACGTAACAATTTACGTTTGTGGATATGTCATGCAAGCCTTCGTATGATGAACAAGGTATAAAAGATAGATATATGCTATCGCCGACTTTTTGTAGGTCGTTTTATGATCTACAATTATGTGGAACATTAATTTATATATCTCTTATGGTTTACTAAGCGTAAGCCGTTTAAGCGCCCTAAGAGCGTCTTTTTTCCGAATTGATTCACCATTGTCTTCACTGGTTATTTCGTATGTTACTTTATCTAACAAATATATCCTATAACTTGGCCAGTTAACATATTTATGAATTAAAGGTAAAATTATGTAAATCCGATAAGTGGTTTTCGTGTGAAAAGAACATAAACGGACAGACAGAGAGACGTTGAGTTTTATAATATGTATAGAAGATGCTCAGAAATGATTTGTTATTTTCGACATGTACCTTAGGAAGTGTGTGAATTATGAAACATTTCTTAAAGGAATGTTTAGATAATATTGGGTCACATGTGTGCTTGTTTATTTAGTTAGTTAAATTTATGGCACAATAAATTTATGTAGGGACACCGTCGATGCGGATTCAGGTCGCATTGACGTATCTTGCCAAGTCCCGTACGTAATGCAAATGGCGTGTAATCCGTAAGTAAACTGGAACGTGATTACTTACTTGTACGGACTATGTAGTTTTAATGGACCGATATATCTTTATATATATAATTCTTCTGTGTGTAAGTGATCGAATTATTCCTAAAAGGATGGACCTAATTTGATCAAATTATTTGTGTGTGTTCAGATGGATTCAAGAATGGTTTAGATTCACAATTGGACCCGGTAGATGGCGTTGTGGTCGAGTTATAGGTTTTTTATTTTTAGGTAAACCAACGTTCGGGGCGAACAACGTCTGTTGGGTCCGCTAGTATAATTTAATCTTTTTTTTTTATCTGTTAATGTTTTAATATGTATATATATATATATATTTACATTATTATTATTATTCGATTAAAGTATGTTGTGGTATTTTTATATTATTTAGGTAGTTAGAACACAGTTTTGCTGATAATAATTAAACCGAAATTGCTGTTATTTAGTGTATCTATTACACACTTATTAGACTCTGATTTACGTGTAACAGGTGTAATATGTATAAAATCTTTATTTTTCTTTACATTGGAATACACAGGAGGACAAACATTTGAATAACCACGATCCTACTAAATCATTTATTACTATATCCTAGTTAGTGATTAACAATCGTCCGAAACGTTTACGGATGCCGGTCATTTCCTATCATAGGTTTTTTCGTGCTTGTTTCTACACCTCCGTTGCGGTGAAAATCCCTGAGCATGATTTATAATTTGCAAATTTTTTCTTTGAGAATTTAAAAATATAATTTATATCTTCATAAAAAGTATTTACGATGAAGCGTTAATCTGACTATGTGTAACATACACGCATAAAAATATTATAGAAAATGTTTGTGTTTTGACAACTGCGTTTGAAGAACCAATTTTCTTCCTAGTTTTTTTTATACTACTAAGGTGGCAAAAAAGCGTACGGCCCGCCTGATAGTAAGCGGCTACCGTAGCCTTTGGACGCTTGTAGCTCTGAAAACCCTACTCACCGCAGGAACACAACACTAAGTTATTTGGCTGCGGTCTTCTGTAGGGTTGAGGTATTCCATAAGTCGGACTGCCCCAAGTAGAGAGAAATCACCAAAAAAAAATCTCTGTGCCCTTGACGCGGCTGGCGGTTTAGTAACTCTATACTGACTTGATATTTATAATTGTAGTGTTTTATTTTTATAGTAACAAGGCAAATTGACTGCTCTGCTCCCGATAATGTAGATATTTATAGCACAGTACAATCCAAAATCAACGGCGACCTCCGTTAGATAAATAATCCATCGCTAGACGTTGCTGTTATGCGGCCTCTCGGCATATAGAGTAATGTATAGATAAAATTACGGATAGAGAATTAGCCAGATCGCGAATTCATTGCATACGCGGCAACAGTTCAAGCCAGGCAAGAGGTTCGGCTACTTTGGCATCCTTGGTACTTGTAGCCTTGCGTTCGCGGCTGAGTGCCTTAAGCGCTCATCCCCAAGCCCGATGAAGTTGTGAAAGCCGTAACGCTCCAGGGCCCCCCTAAGGTAAACAGTATAGTCAGATAGAAAAAGAAAAAAACTCGTATCGTTCGTGATAGTTCGATGAACGTACAAACTTCAGGAAATCACTATCAACAAATTTAACTCGCATATCCGTTGCGAAATTATTTAATGTAAATGATGAGATTTTTTTTAAATAAACGTTTTTTTAATTTGTTAACAACAAATTGACATGGTGCATATTTTTTGTGAAGTATCTTGACGGAGTATCGGGAGTAGAACACAATTTAAATTTTTTTTACCATTTATGTTGAATTAATTTTTATTTTAAATAAAAAATATGCCACAAAAACGAGGCAATACGTTTTTTTATATACTACAAACAGGGAAAACAGGCATACGGCCCGCCTGATGGTAAGCGGCTACCGTAGCCTATGGACGCCTGCAATACCATAGGTATCACAAGCGCGTTGCCGACCTTGAACCCCCCTATCCCAAGGAGCTCTGGAAACCCTACTCACCACGGGAACACAACACTAGGTCATTTGGCTGCGACCTTCTGTAGGGTGCAGACCTTATGTTAATGCGATTACCAGAATTTTAGTTGAAACTTATGAAATTTATTCAGCACCTGCCAATTTTTAAATCACTATTTCTAAACTTATTAATAATCTTACTTCACATATTATATGCATTATTATCAATATTATTATTTTTTAAATACCTATGTAAAAATCTGTTTTATATCTTAAAACTAATCCTTCTTAGAATATGTTAAAATATCAATCTTTGCAACACCTATATTAACATTTAAAACAACATTTTACGAGTAGATGTGGTTACTTGGAAAGTAACACAATCTGAAATATATAGATTTCGAGGCCAATGCAATTTCTAGGCGAAGAAGATAAATCTATTAAAAGGCGTACACATACACGTGTTCTCGTAAGAATAAATAAACAATGTTTATAATTTAAAATTTGGTTTATAGTATACAAAGTTCGTTTTTCAGACAATTTTATGACATCAGTTATGTTTATTACTGATATTAAATTTAATACATTAATTTTACTAACTGTGATTATTTTTATGTTTAAATCCCTTGGTATAATATTTACCTTTGGAATATATTACTATAAAAGATCAGAGAATAGGCTGCAGACTTTAAAATAACCAGGAAAGTAGAACCATAAAAATAGTGTAGGACAGACGTAAAAAAATTACACTTGAGAGTAAATGATTTCAAAAACAACAATTTTTTCCGCAATTTGTAATTTTAGTTTCTTTTATTTATAAAATTACCCTATTTGTTGTTTGTAATTTATTATGGCCTCTGGATACAAGTACTTTAACCTAACTTATCAATGTTTTTAAAAGCCTTCGTAATCTTTTCTAATCTTCAAAATGAGTCCAAACAAGATGATGGCTCCATTGTTAAAATTATCTATATGCGAGTTTTTGTGGCAACTCAAAGTGTATGTTTCCAGTTTATATTTATAATCCACTTCAAGTATACCAATAACCAAACTATATCACACAAAATACCACCAATATTACATAATGTTATAGGGTCAAAAAACCAAAGTTAATGAATTAAAATAAAAACCACAACATAGCAGCTTAAGATCCCGCCAAAAACGCATTAAAATTACCTAACTATTCAAGTGTGACAAATAATGACATTGAGGTAAATAATAATAACTAAACATAAAATCAAGGAAAATCCCTAGAGTAAAACATATGGATGCATACAACAGTGTTTTATTTGTAATATTTCAGTGATTATTTTTATTTACGTTAGAATTAATCGTTTAAAGAAAAACACTCAGAAATTTAAAAGAATCGGAACTTTTATTAGTCAGTTCGTGAAGGCAACACACTGTAACGAAAATTGTGAAAGTCAATTAAAAACGTCCAGTTTCCATTCATTGCATTCCTGCGCAAAAATCTGCAGTTTCGTATCTGTTAAAGTGACGGTTATTTCAGCATTACTTCTTGTTGTAACGATAGTAAGTAACGCGCTCGAGTCCCAGTCAAGTGTGTCGATATCGAGGCGACGGACATACGATCCTTTTAGTGTAATAAATACGGCCTTGCTGTTTATTATAAGGATACAACAATACACACCCGTAGCGTTAACGTTTGGACTGTTTATAAATCTATACTTATAATAAATAAAAGAGTAGAGAAATAAAATGATACTTTCTTTTAGAATCGTAGACAGACAACATTTTAAGAGATTTTGAAATTTTCACTGGTCTATCTGTCTGTTTGTTTGAAAGCCAATCAAGCAGAAACTACTGAACCGATTTGATAACATTTGGTATAATAGCCATATGGTGCCTTTTTTGTAAAGCATTTCTACAATGATCTTACGTATTTTAATATTGTGTACAATAAAGAAAACTACATACTATAATAATTAGCTTATGCAATGTATGTATAGTGTATTTTTGTACAATAATTGATACATAGGGTTTGGTACAATAATAAGAGAGGGTAACAGAGATATTTCTTTGTAGATTTTTCTCTATTTGAGCCAGAACAACTGATGAAATAACTCTACCCTACAGAAAATTGAAGCCAAATAACCTTGTGTTGTGTCCCTGCGGTGAGCAGGGTTTTCAGTGACCTTGGGCCAGACTATAGGACCTATTTTGTTAGATAAAGTAACATAAATAAGCAGTGACGATAATGGTAAATTAATACGGAAAAAGACGCTTTTAGGGCACTTAAATAACTTACGCTGAGTAAACTATAAGAGATATATAAAATTAATGTGCGTCATAATTGTAGACCTTAAAAAGATCTAAAAATTTTTTAGCGATAACCTAAAATAAGCATTTTTGTCTTTAAAATAACCGGCGAGCGACCGGTGGGACGGGAACGGGAGCATCACGATTCGCGCGTGCGTTCGACCGACGGCATTCTGTAGTCTACGTGAGCGAAGCCGCGGGCACATCTAGTCTAAACATACTGGCTTTTACGATTTGTTGATTTCGTATAAAATAACTGAAATAAAATCATATAAGTAATTACTTACGGATTCTCCAGCATCCTTAAGCAGACTTTTGCCATCGTGCTTAGAGTTTCTGTGGTGTTTTCTAAATCCTGCTGATTATCGTTGACGAATTGACTGGTGGCTTCTGATAAGACCTTTAACATGGGCGTAGCTTGAGCGTAGAACAATGACATTCGGTTCGCAATCTCCGATGTTATATGGGGCTCTTCGCCGGGCGTGTGTTCGGAGTTGATGAGCCCACCCCGGGAGACGCTACGTCTGTAATAACTGAAGTCGTTCTGGATGGCTGGTGTTTTCATCTAAAGAACAAAAACATACTTTAACACATATAGACCATATAATATAATTCAAATTGTAACTGCAACTGTCGCATAAATTGCAGGTTTATTGTAGTGATAAATAAAAACAATTATTTCAATTAAACTGTTTATTTCTATTCTGTTTTAAATTTTGTTATATTTTATTCTCGCTACCTTTAGATACACTTTTGTATCAGACAGACTAACATTTATCTAATAAAGAAATTTCTTAGGAGATTTCTCTCTACCCGATACAGCCAGACTGGTGGAATACCTCCACCCTGTTGTGTGTGGGAGAGGGGTCCAAGATCTGCAACGCATTAGTTTAATACCTATGGTATTATAAGCGTTCATAGGCTACGGTAACCGTTTACCATCAGGGGGCCGTGTGCTTGTTTGAACCTTAGTAGTATAAAAAAATAACAGCGTTGTTTGCCCTTCCCAATACTCAATAACTCGACCACAGTGTCACCTACTTCGTAACAATAACGTAAAATATCAACGTTTTTAAAGTGAAACTTTTATTCTATCTAATCTTTAATTTTTTCGTTCATCTATCGCATGTCGCATTCCATTATGTTGTCGCAAATAAAATTGAATTTTATGCCGTGCAGTCAAGGATTATAATCGTAAATTCGGAACATTGTATATGTTAATGTGTGTTATTAAAGAATGTATGTCACATGACTTCAATAATTTGTATTTTTTTTAAGTTTCACTTGCTTCGTGGTTTCATAAAACCACACATTTTAATTTTTTCCCTGATATCTTTTCCATGACCATAATCAAAAAAAAAAAACGCATATCAATCGTGAGTGCCTTAGGTGGTTAAACGGTACTGTAAGTCCGCGTCGTGTTTCACGTCACGTCGTGTTAGAAGAGTTCATACAAAAATCCGATAGAAAAAAGGGCGTTCAGTATTTCCCGAATTTATAATTTTTGTATGAGACTTTTAAAATTTTTCTTATCTAATAATCTAATTTGGACTATTAAGAACATTTTCAAACAAAAAACCTTTTACTGTCTATTTATCGAGGAAGTTTATATCTAAAATTACGATACGACCCTTAGGAACGGAGCGGTGACCACAAACCTCAACCAATCTAGCAATATGTAGGCAAGTAGTTATCATAACAGGTTGTATGAAACAGGCACGAAAATTCCAAATTTAACGCAGGTGAATCCGCAGGACACAGCTAGTAATATATAAAAATTAAATATGTTTCTAAAACTTTTACCTATTGTGATGAAATTTTTATCAGTAGTTGTGCGCACTCCTGTGAATGTTCTGCGTTAGTACAATCAGTTTACGACAGGTGGCGTGCGAGACCGTTTCATTTCCACCGTAACGGGAAACTGAGACGCGTGCAAAAGCATAGTACCTACTTTATAAACTAACATATATAAAGTAATTATTAAAACTAAATTCAATCATACTGTTTCATATAATAGGTACTATATATGTTTTAAACATTTCGTAAGCTGGTAGTTCTGCAAATTTTATATTTGTACCGCTGTATACATATGACACATCTATCGTGCTAGTAAGCGGTATATTCTAGGATTATAACCGGCTGTGGTCTGCGAGTACAATGCTCATAATTAACCCGAATAGGGGGTACTGTTACGCAGTTTCACAACATTGCAAGACAGAAATTTATTGTGTTAAATCAATGTACTCTTAAAGCATGTATACATGTTTAATTCAAGTACCGATGTTTCGATTTCGCAACTTTTCACGATAATTAAAATCCTTTTGTGTATTTCTCTACACCTAATAGTTTGTTCATTAATCCTATTAATATTTAAGATTGGAATTCAAGTCGATCGACGCGGTATCTAAGCAAGCTACGCTTTGAACATATCTTTAAAAATAGGATTAAATCTCTTACTAATATTGATTTTGCATGATTTATCAGACATTTTGATAAACGAGATTGACACAAAGAACGATACTGTTATTTTTGCATACTTTGGATACTGATATTTTATTCAAATATAAACTAGCATTCAGCGAAAGTGAAAACGAATATTACAAAGGAATATTATTGTTCAAAAATAATCATTCACACTAATTTATTATCTTCGTGGGCCATATTATGTTTAACCACTCTAGACTATAAAACTTTTAAAATAAATCTAGAGACCTGAGGGCTTTTAAATCAATCAACCTACAAGCCATTTTGGAACAATTTTATTATTTATAAAGCTCAAGGGATTGTATGTTTCTTTGTTTGAACGCGTTAATCTCTGGCAGTCAGAATTTTGCATTTTAGTCTGTTTATTCAGAAATATTTGCGCTACGAACTTAAGGAGCTGAACAGTAACCATTAACGTAAAGCAATCTGGCAAAGTGAAGTTAAGAAGTGAGAACAACGAAAAGAACGACAGTACTTTTAATATAAAATTGAACAACTATATTTCATAAAAACTCCAAATATTTTTTATCAAAACGATATCATAATATGACAAAAGTAAAGATAATTACAGCGTATGAAAACTGTGAGTCAGTCGGACCGAGGTCAGACCAAACCTCACTTTCTATTATAATATTAACAATGGCTGACAATTTGATGATCGGTCCGTTCCCTTATTCGTTTCATCGACGTACTGTGACTAACTCGTAGGTATTCTGGTGTTATTGATTATGTGACAATCGTTTAATTGTGTTCATAAATTGTCTACATGTTTTTCAACTCATATTACCTGTTTGCTCATTTACAATCAGATTCAATTTTAAACACTAACAAAAAGTCGTATGTAGGGAAAGCTATATCAGAATAACACCGATATCAAAATCTGTAAGTAAGCATAGATATCCGATACTGAAATAAAAACGTTGATATTTTGTAGTGCTACCAAAGTAGGGTCTTTTTTTTAGTGCTACCTCAGCGTTGACAACAAAATTTGGATAGACAGAGGACCATTTTTTAGAGAACCTAAATCGATGTCTTCATGCTTTTATCGATATTTCGAAAATAAAAATTAAAAAACGATAATTCTTGGCCTATACAACATCAGACCTAATTACAACAATGCATAGAACCTTATAAAGTATATATAACCAACTAGCTGGTAGTACACAAACAGTAAGGAAGGCAACTTCTAGAATATTACGTCAAAAACATATTCCATGTCAAACGATTGTAAATTCAAATGTTATTCGGAACATACTGTATCTAAATTGCTAAGATATAAAGAAAATCATATTTACAGTATACAAGGTAAACGTAAACACATTCAATATACAAAGTTTCTTAGTTTTTTAAGTAACTGGAATACATATGATATCTTACTGTTAGTGAAATTCGACAATGCCCATATCCCCACATACAAATTTTCAAAACTGACCCAAACATTAATATTATGTCAACAAAGAAGCATAGTCAAAGTAATACTTACTTTATATTCATCGAATTTGAGCACGAATTCCAATATTTCTGCGAACTGTTTGACGAGAGCCTGTTGCTGTTCAAGGTGTTGCGTGGGACTCATCGAGCCGCCTACCAGTGAACCCAGCAGACGTGGCACCACCTGTGACGTAATAAATATCATTACTAACTGGAACAATGAACTATCATTATTTCTGTGTTTTAACTTTATTGAAAACCTGATAATCCACCTAAATCGATTTTTCACTAGTGATTTTGTGGATAACCGTTTTCGCGGATATTCGAGGTGGAAAAAATATCTGTATTCGTATCCGTTATTTTTTTTTTACGAATTTTAAACTGAAGTGAACTGAACTTTAACCGACTCCAAAAAAGAGAACTTTCTCTATTCGAATGATTTTTTTATGGATGTTCAGCTATGACTTCTTTGATTATGAACCGATTTAGATGATTCTTTTTTCTTTCGAAAGGGGATATCTCAAGACACATTCAACAACATTTTAGGTCCGTATCCGCGGATATTTTACATACATCTTTGAGAATCGGGCCCAGCACTGTTTTTCACGAATTACTGCAATATTGTGGTATGACATGTTGCCAATATTTGTTATTATTGTTTTAATAGAGCCTGACCTGGAGTTTTAAAACTGATTACATGATATTAACTTTGATGTTCTTTGTGTTTACATTTTGTTATTTTCTGGTGGCTAAATATGCCAATCGTGTGCGACTGGATTGCGATCACCATACATAAAGTTTAACACCCGAGATAGTGGCACTCGTATACGTTTCGCGTTGCGGGATCGGTCCTTGTATACTCAGTAATCAAGCGGTGATAGGGATTTGTACTCGATTGGATCGCGACTACCATAAACATGGTATTGAACCAGTCACAATGACAAAGAGGTTGGGCACAGAGAAATTTCTTTGGAGATTTCTGTCTACTTAAGTCAGTCCGACTGGTGGAATACCACCACCCTACAGAAGATCGTAAATGATCTGTTGTTGTGTTCCTGTGGTGAGTAGGGTTTCCAGAGCTCCTTGGGGTAGGGAGAGATCAAGGTCGGCAACGCGAAAGTGATACCTATGGTATTATAAGCGTCCATAGGTCATACTGTAGCTGCTTACTATCAGGCGTGCCGTATGCTTTTCTGCCACCTTAGTTCGAAATCAAGAAATACATTATTCAATTTAGGCCCTTAGAAGGCACTTATGAACGTAAAACACAAATACTACCCACCGGTTCGGAAAACATCCCAGTCATCGAGAATAACGGGCAAGAAACTCGATCGGGCTTATCTTTTTTTTTCAACTGTATAAATATTTAATATTTACAGTCAATAATCATATTTATAATTTAGTGGATGCACAGAGAGGGCGTCATTTCCAGATATCGCTATCATTCACATAATGATCCACTCTATAATAACCATTTGACAGTAAAACCGGCTTAACATGTTGTTTGTCCGGCAAATCAGTAATGTGCGCCGGGATATTATTATAGAAAATAACACTATTAACTAAAAAAAATATATTAGTCTTACTAAGTCTAAAGCACGGTACGACTAATTTATGTCTCTTTCTAGTATTAAAACTGTGCTGGTCTTTGAGAAAATCGAGCTTGTCAAAGTTTTTACGAATATACAGCAAACTATCAAGAATATATGGGGAGGGCAAAATCAAGATTTCAAACTCCTGGGTCCTGTTCTTTAGTGATTCGCGAGGTCTCATGTAGTAAAAAAGAACTCTTTTTTGGTTTTTCGCGCTTCAGCACGGCCAGGTTATTCATTTATTGAGTTGTTTACAGCAACGACCGACGATTGATGGTAGATCTCTTGGTGGTTGCAGTTGTTTTTTAATTGCACTATGCCTACTATCAACCTAGCTACTATTTAAAAAATCTTACATATACAAACAAAAGTATTTTTAGTAATTCGACCATTTAAAAGGACTGTTACTTTAATATTTCCTTGTTATGTTTAGATTAGGGCGCGTTCATAATAACATTTCATATGGAACTTATAACAAAATGAAAACATTCGTACAATGAAACAATTTGACCCGCTCGTTCCCGTACGACAATAAATCGGCTACTGAAACCGGTCGCATTATGAACAGTTGTCAAACAATGTCGGGAAGTTGTTACTAGGTCGATTACCCTGCATTTCAAATGTGACATACATTTGACTGACTATTACAACTGAATGCTTTGGTTTTTGCTTCCTTGTCCGATTATTGCGATAACCCTGGATTGTTCTGCCCTTTACGGTAGGTAATGACTCGACAACAGCGCCACCTATCGAATCCTATCTATAAACCATCGTCTCTATTAAACAAATATACAGTCAAACCTGGATAAGCGAGAGTTCAAGGGAGCACAATCTCATTCTCGCTTATAGAGGTTTCTCACTAACCCGAGTTTCTCTCTAATGCAGGTACATGGGTAGCGTTTATCTTATAGAGGTACAGAGGTATAGAGATTTAGTTCCACGAAATAGAATAGGTACAATATTGACGAGAAAACAATACAAAAACAATGGTACGAAGTTCCACGAAAGTTAATAATGAGTCATAAAATAGCAGATGTTAAATTTGTAATTTGTTTTGTCATTTGTTTCTCCTAAATAATATAAATAAATAAAGCTCGACTGTCGCTTATAGAGGTATAGATAAGTAGCAGTCTCACTTACGGAGGTCCATGAGGGAAAAACGACTCTCTCTTACAAAGGTTTCTGTTTCTCGCTAATAGAGTTTTGTCACTTACCCAGTTCTCACTTACCCAGGTTTGACTGTATTATCTTAATATGAGCGCAATCGGTTAAGTCGTCCAGAAGTTATAGAATCACTAAAAGTCGCACTCAAGATTTTTATATATAAACATTATGCATTAAATAATTTGACAATAACAGTCACATATTAAATAGAGTTCTAACGACGAACGGTTGGTTATTGTAGTTACACGTGATATCGCGTGATCGACAACAAACGTGATAGATACATTGTATAAATTTTTTATCGATTTTACATGCTTGCCAGTACGATATAACCGAAAATTTTCTATGTAGCCTAGAAAGGAGCTATGCCTAAAATTCAAGTCCTTGGCGACAGATTTTAAACGACCATCCTCCAGTGCTATTGAAATTCTAAAGTGACAGACCATCATGCTA
Source organism: Saturnia pavonia (assembly GCA_947532125.1). Lineage (NCBI taxonomy): Eukaryota > Metazoa > Arthropoda > Insecta > Lepidoptera > Saturniidae > Saturnia > Saturnia pavonia. The sequence continues at coordinate 5,234,233 of OX383907.1, read as the reverse complement.
TGATTTCATTACAATGTTTTCGTTCATTGAAAGCTCGTGTAAGATTATAAAAAACCAAAGGCATTCAAAGTATTGTCTCATTGCTGAACAGAAATTTTGATAAAAAAGATAAATAATAAATAATAAACAAGATAATAAAAGATCTAATAAGCAAGTTTGTAATTCGATTCTACGATAGAACAAAAATTCCTTATAAAAAAAGCCGTTGCTTTATTCATGTATGGTATGGTGTAGGATAAAATAAAATCGTGCGTATTCGAATGCAATGTCCTGGCAAATTTGAAAAGTAAATCAGTGAAGAACTGTTGAAGGTTACGTACAATTAAATATTTTCATTTTTTTAATGTACAACTCCGAAATTCTATGCTTATTTTTTTTTTGTTTTTTTTTTTTTATTTTGTCATCTATAAATACTTTTATTTATAGACCTAAGTACTGTATAAAAAATATAATGCTTTTCATTTGGGCGTAACTGGGTTAAATTCGCCTAGAAGTCTCCTTACAAAAATACAGTCCTATTACCTTAACACAGATTGTTGAGTTAATTAAAAAAATAATAGAAACAACATTTTAAAAACATGTGTATCTGTGTCTTATAAACATAATATAGAATCGTTACAAATGAATGTAGAGATTGACCGATTCAGTTTTATCAACATTCTTACCAAAGTACTTAAACCTATACCTATACACGCTATGATAACATGACTACTGTAACACTAAGTTGTATTCAATGTGAATATATAATTTATTTGTATCGTAACCGGTAATGTTTAAATCGTCGATTGATTTGCTACTTCCCGTCTTCGTTCAAATGATAACAATAAGTGATTCATCCTTATTTTGCCTATTTCTGTTATGTCAAGTCCTGTTAAATAAATGTTCGTCAATTCATAATTGAGATCGTAGATTAAGTGACCCACTCTGTGTTTACATTAAAATCATATAATTATTACTTAACTGCAAACCATATTTATACAGTATATAAAAAAAGATAAAACCGAACGAGTTTTTTGCCGACTCATCTCGATGACTGGAATACTTTCCGAACCGTTGGTAGCGTTTAAACTAATTTGATTAATTGTTAGATGCCTTCTTAGTTCTTATGGCCTAAATTAAATAAAACATTTTTGATTTTGATAGTCCATAAAAAACAATATATTTATATTAAAAAAATAAACTTGTATGAGGATTAGGAGGAACTTGACTTAGAACGAGGAAGATATTTGATACACCTAAATAACTAAATTTAGCTTTTACCGGACTAAAAGTTTACAGAAAATACAATTTTGTTAAATATATGGGCGGCTGTTTCTGTTTAAAAGCAACGTAAGTTATCTCGAGACTCACCATGACCTAGAATGTCCAGTATCCGGGAATAAAGAATACAACAGTAATGCGTTCGTCATAATTTATTAATGCTTCTTTATTTTAACATAACAGACCAAAAGCAACTTCATTCTTATTAATTACAATATAAAATTTCTTCTTTTTCTTAATTTGGCACCGCAGAAGCACTTGCCAGTGACAATATTTTTAAGCCTTTGTAGTATTTGCTAAATATCTTCAAAGTGCACCCAACACAATGGTGACACCCTTGTTAGAACTATCTTGGGAGTTTTTATGGCAACTCAAAATGCATGATTCCAGTTTATATTTATAATCTACTTCAATGCACAATAACCAACCTATATCACGCAAAATGCCACCAATATTAAGTACATAATATAAGGTTAAAAAAACCAATGTTAATGAATTAAAACAAAATCCCCAATATGGCAGCTCCAGATCCCGCCAAAAACTGCCAATATAAAATTTTATCACAATAAAACTATAAAAAATATCTCGTATCTTTGGGGGATAATGTAGCTTTCAATTATTAAAAGTATTTTTAGAATTGGAGCAGTACTTCCAGACTACCTAAAACAAATTGTACAAGCTTTACCTCTTCATTAAAGGTATAATTATTTTACTATTTATATTGTATTTATAAAACCGTACGTTTTAATAACGTATTTATTAAGTGTAGTAAAAATAATCAAAGAATTATATATAACTCTTATGGTATCTTTCTAAATTAGGTACCTACCTTAAAAGTTTATTTATTTTGTGAATAAAATAAGAACCGTAACAAATACATGATAAAATCAATAATTACTCATCTTTGTTCTAAGCTTTTTTAGGATTCTGTATTTCATAATTTATAACTTGACTGCCGTGGATCGAATTAATGGCAATTTTAAACACATTTTGTGTTACGTGGAGAGCCAAAATGTTAATTTTATAGTGTACTATGCGAGAGTCCATAAAATAATTTGTCACTAAAACAAATTTGGGTGCCCTGATATTCCGATCCCGTTAGGTATGCGTATCCGTCGCGTGTCGGAGACCCTAATATGATCCTGATATTATAAATCATCAATAAGCGATTTCTTTTAAATTATACACGGGTGAAACCGCGGGGCACAGTTTTAAGATTATAAAGCTCAAGAGCTTGTTTTTTGTTTGTTTGAACGCGCTAATCCCTTAAACTATCAGTTACATTTGAGAATATTTTATTTGCATTTTATAGTCTATTTATTGAGGAAGGTTATAGGACTTGTAGGTTCTATAACTTCACGCTACGATGCTGAGGAGCGGAGCAGAAACGATGAACGTCAAGTAATCTGGCAAGCTGTAGGCAAGTACGAAAAGTGAGAACAATGATAGACTAAAGGGGCGAGTTAGCTGCGGCACAGTGAAGAGTTAGTCGAATAGATTCAACTCGGGTGAAACAAGCTAGTATTTAAATTAAACATGTAAAAGTACGGAACCTTCGCTGTACGAGTTCTATACACTACTAGTCCGGTTTTTTTTTTACATAAAATGTAAACATTTCACATGGATATATACTAAACGTTCCGTTCCGCTCGTTATAATTGTGATTCATGCAAATTAAGGTACGATGATTCATGTCAGGGAGGATATCGAGATATTTTTTTTAATAAGGACACTCATCCCGCTGGACTCTATGTTAAATTTGGAATTCGACGATGATGTAATACTAAAACTGGTTCCAGTTTTAAATATAACACAACATATGCCATGTTTGACAATAGGCGTGGTAGTTCCCAAACGCCAGTTTTTTTACAAATAAACTGATATGTTGTGGGAAACTTGAGATTATAATTATTTTATTGGGCGAAGTTAGTAAATAGGCAGGTTTGGCATATTACGATTGAAGATAACATTTACTTATTATAGGAATTTTTTTGAAAGATATTGAAAAAACTGCTGAAAAATTATGTATTGGTGGTATTAATAAAGTAATTAAAAAAAACACTCCATAAACACAATGAAGCATGCAACGTTGAAGCCAATAACAGTAACCTTTAAACAAGAAAGTTTATTGCATAAATAAACTGTTTTAATACAATAAAAACATCAGAACAAAGAATAATCAAGTGATCACGCACGATCAGAAGCGTAGTGGAGGGCGATAATTATATTAACACCAGTTACCGACCAATTGCGAGATTTGAGCAATAAATTTAGCCAGATGTTAACCGCAGCTAACTAGGCAAGAATTCGAGCCCGGGTGTCGTCGAGTTTATTTATAATTAAACTGTTAGTTTGTGGTGTCGTTAGTAGATTCAGTAGAAAATTTGCTTTATACGTTCAGAGTACGGGTTGAATTTCGAGTTTGGTACTTTTTTTTCAGTTCTAGTATGTATATACCAATTAATAAAATTGAAATTACAAATATCAAAATAACAGCTTTTTAATAAATGCGTATGAAAGTATATAAGGCACTTATAACAAAAAAAAATGTTTTTCAAATGTTGTTTGTCTGTTTGTTCCAGCCCATCTCCGAAACGGGTGGACCTATTTTGACGAAACTTTCACTGGCAAATAGCTGATAATATAAGGCGTATCTTAGGCTACTTTTATTTTAGACAAAGAATTAAGGTTCTGAGCAAATGAAATAATAAGCATTTATATCTTTAAAAAATCGAGGGACGACCGCCGTGGGTGGAAATGGGTTTACCACAACACCGACGGCATTCTGTAGTCCACGCGAGTGGAGCCGCGGGAACAGCCAGTAGATAATATATTTCTAGCACCATAACACTACCACAGGTTCGGGAAATATCCCAGTCATCGAGCGGACGGAACAGCGGAAGTAACTCGATCGGGTTTGTTTTTCTTTTTTTATAACTATATAAAAATAATTATTGTTTACAATAATTATAATTTATAGTGGATGTATAGAGTCACATTCAGAAATCACTATCATTTACGTAATGATCCATCCATAAATACCTTTTTGGCAATAAAACTCGCCAAACCAAAATGTAAATATGATTCTAGAATTCATAAAAAAAAAGTTTCAAACGGCATTTTAAAGTTTAAATTCACATCTATAGACAAATGTATAAAATTAATATTTTGGGTATAAAAATAATTAAATAACTTTTTCTTTAGATATGTCATCTGTTGATGTCAATTAAAATATATTCAAAGCGCCATCTATTAGCAATCTGTTAACATTTTTTTTATCGTTATTGGTATTGGCGTAGTGGCCACAATCTTACTGATGATTACGATGTGGCCCAAGATGATAACACGCTAAACTTAGTGGAAGACTGGCTCTCAAGTGCAGCTGCCGGAACACACCTATTGGTGCTTGGCGACAGATTTGCAACTTGAGGGTGGTAGCTAGCCAGGCGAGTATTAGAAAATGCCACCATGCTATGGTTTCCTCACGATGTTTTTTTCCTTCACCGAAAGCTCAGACTCATTACAGGGATTCGAACTCACGTCAATCGACGCGAAGTCGTACACACTACCACTGAGCCATCATTCTATAATCACATTTTTCACATTCTATAATGTGAAATATATTTGCATGGGTTAGCTAGTTTTATTTTAATAAAGGTGTATCTAAGAGTGAGATTGATTACAAAGCTGAAAGTACATACTAATTCTTAGATCCGAGTGTAACGGCCTACCATGCACCATTAACTTTTGTTCCGCATCATACGTCTTTGGTTTTGTAGTAGCAGAAAGTTCAATAAAAACTTGATATATACATTTAAAACTACTTGACGTGTCGCGATGACCAATTAGCATTTTATTACTATTACTAGGACACTTCTTACGATAGAGCGTTTGCGAGTTTTCCTTTAAACGATGTTAATTGAATCACGCCTGATCTAGTATGTATGACAAGTCCAATGAATATAGTATAAAATTAAAAAAAAAAAAACGATGAAGTTATAAGTATAGTTTTCATTTTGAAAATAAATGAAAGCAGTGTTTTTATATAAATCAGAAGCGTTCCCAAAAAATTAAACGGCATATCCTCTAGTATGCATGTGGTGATATTAAATCATCATAAAATCTTGATAAAAACTTTTTTAGAAATATTGTAATACTAGCAACCCCCAAACGCCCCCCCCTCCCGGTTCACACGGGTATCAGAGCAATATATATAACTCTTTTGGTTTACGCACCGCACGCCTGTATGCCCAGTCGGCATGATTTTTTCCGTCATGTTTAAGTAAGTCATATTTCAGCGAATTTACACAAAACCGTAAACCTAAACCTTCCTCATGAAGCACACCGTTCATTGATGAAAACCATATGAAAATCCGTTCGGTAGTTTTTGAGTTTATCGCGTTCAAACAGACAGACGTGGCAGGGGAACTTTATTTAATAATATGGATAGAAAATAAAATTGAACATATTAAACCCATATCTTTTCTTTAGTTCATTTGTGTATACCCGTAAATTTTAAATTTGAAGTTGTATACTACACCAAAAAAAAATTGCTTGGCCTGTTCTTGAATCTTAAATATGTCCACATGTTAAATTGTAGATTTTTGACGTATAACATTATTTTATAAGATATTGTAATATAAGGACTTAATTCCTCCTCGATAGGGTTCAAACTCTCATGACACAAAAAGGCAAAAATTTTAAATGCTGACATATAAATATCTTAACGCCAGGCATGGACATATTAATCGTATAACTCCCTCAAATATTTAATAAGCGAAATCATTTTTGCCGTTTTTGTAATACATATTTTAGCATTGACGACATTTATACATAATATCACAGAATGCTATTCCAAAACTAGTGAATCAGTGAATGAAACACTTTCGCAATGCAACATAAAATCTACCCACACTATTCTGTGCCTGATAACTTAGCGCAATTAATTAAAATATCATTGTTTAACAAACCTACTTGGTGTGTTGTATAGACTTATATATTGTGGCACCCACAAACTGCCTTTACATTCACAGAATGTAACATAAAACGCCAAGTTTTATTTAGTTGCAGGAAACTTTGAACGTCCCAGCTTCTGAAGTTAAACATGTTAAACGTTGCCAATAAGTAAGACATTTTATATCTACAGTCGACCGTACTACAAAGTTTCATAAACAATGTTTAGGACCCTAGAAAACTTTTACGACGATGTCATTGCGGTGGTGAGCAGCTGAGCTTTTTATATGTGAATTTTAAATCAGTTTGGACAGAGCAAGTTCTAAAAACGATTATAATTTAGCCTCATCATGTTGGCCTTTGTTTGTTGTATATTACAAAAAAGCTGTTGAATTTTGTCCCATATTCAAGAAGCTCTCAGAATTTTAAATAATAACCATTTTAGTGTTAGAACATTTAAATCCCAAAGAGCGCATGTCTGTTTTTTTTTGTATTTAAATTATCCGAAAAAAATTGAGAGCAACCATTACGGTGAATAGAGAAAAAATAATATCAAGTGAGACTATAAGTTAAGTAATTATAACTTTTCAGAAAACTTAGACCTGACAAAAAAATGGCAAAATAGGATGAGGGGAAAGTGAACCCATTTGTTGTTATTAAATCACGACAGTACAAAACAGTTAGAGGTAAATGCCTTGTGTTATTAAGGTAGCCTTTGTACAACATTGAATATGTAATACAGTATGTATATCATTTATCTAAAAACAAACTTTTATTTTGCCTTTCAAACTGTATATTAACTTATTTAATCAAATTTTAGAAATGCAAGGTGCAAAAGGCAAAAAATAGTTAAAACAGATGCTTACTGCCACATTAAGTACGTTTCAATAAGGGTTTATGACTAAACGATTACAGATGTATTTTATTTGTGAAGCTTGAAGACAACTGTCTCACCTGTCAGTCCGCATGTTTGGAATGTCGTAGCAAAGGTGTATGAAGGCAGCTGTTTCATTATTATTAACATACACATGAAAGCTATATAATTTTTATAGTCGGAATAAATTTCTAATTATTGCATTTCTTACAAACGTCTTAATGTCAACGATGTTTCGTCGGTGACGCATTGGGGACTTTAGATATCCGCGTCAGACCTACAATCGTATTCTCGTATCGCCTTCGTCGCATTGACCCGATCTCTCTATAGCTCTTGTTAAATTATAACATTTGTTTTGGATCTACTTACGATCTTAAAAAAAAACAACATGAGGTTTTTTTACTTTGATAGTACATCATTTTAGAAACAGCCTATATTACAGATATTATAACAATTAGCATTAAATATTTTATACTATAGTAATACTATATTTAGCTAACTTAACAAATGTTAGAGTTCTATACTAGCATTAAATAAAATATACTATACTAGCGCTTCGCTAGCGGCTTCGCTCGCGTCATAATTGAGCTAGAGCCCATCTTTTTTACTTTCTAACTGAATTGCTAAATACTAATTTTCATAGATCTATCTTCAAAAAATGTCGGTTTTCATATACCCTACTTACTATACCTATGTCCCCTACTTATACTTTACTTTTATACTACCTTACTTTTATACTATTTTATTTTATACTATATTACTTTTATATACTTTCATCCACTTTTTCACCATCTCAGGGTTTGAATTTCCAAAAATCCTTTCATAGTGCTCAGGGTAAATAGGGTAAATAAAATATATAAACAGATAAAAAACACACAAAAATAGTATTTTGGTTATAAAGGAAATAGTACTGAAAATTTACAACTTGACCATTATACATGTAATATACATACCTATTGTGGAAAAACATCACAGTGTTATGCTTCAGAACGTCGCGTTTCGCTAGTGTAATATCCAGTTAGACACCATTTACCTACAAGTTAGGGTCTTCACTCACCTCTCGGTGGTCGCCGTTATTCGTGGAACTACGCTTATATTTAGGGGCAGAGCAATTATTTTTACTTCACCACGGTTTCCAGTACAAAAATATCACGATAAAGAAAACAATGACATCAACATCAACAATGAATAACAACTAACATCATGAGGACCTACCTATAACTGATTAATTATAAGCAACGCTTATAATTAGCTCCGTTTTCTTCTAAACACATGAATTAGATAAAGAGGGAAATACTTTAAGAGGTGTTTAATTTTTGACAGATTTTTATAATATTTGATTTGAATGGCGAAGGCGTTACTTTGCGGAAATCCATTGTAAATAATTTATCCGAAATTTCTTTGCTACTTCCGCCGCCAATAAATGAATAGTAGTTTCATCTAACTACAACGTAAAATGTTTGAATTTAAATAAGTTTGTAAATAAATAAATGTGTAAATGAATGTCTTATAATAATTATTACGATGATAATATGTTTATATTCAATATTTTTATAAGTAAAGCAGATAGTGTCTAGTGTCAATCAAATTCCTGGCTTGTTTCCTATTTGGGGTTAGCCCTCCGGATACTTCTCCTCGAATATACTTGTTTTAGATTTTATCAATTCTTTTGACGCCAGCTGCCCATCGTAGCATTCTCATCTTCGTGAAATGCATTTTTTGCTCATCGCGTCTCCTTATTATACGAAATTAATCTATATAATAAGTTAAAAAAAAACGACACTGAAAAATGGAAATACCCACCCTCAAAACATATACTTAAAACGAACCGTATTAACCACGTTAGACAATTTACTGAATACTATCTATATCTTCTTCTAATAATATGACAGCTATAGAGATGGATTACATTATGAATGTGCATTGAAAACTTGATCGTTGTTAGTCACTACACACGTTTCCTTGACGTTTGTTGTCATTGTTTCGACTAAAATGGATTGCTGTGGCAATGCTGAATCTCGAGAATTTTATTACATTACACCCAACTGTGGCAAAAGAATATATATTACAACTTAAATAATACAAATTAAATGTAAAGGCATTTATTTGCCCTTGTTGGGAAAATGACAGAACTGTGTTTGATACACAGTACAAGCTAAAAGAACGACGACCACGGAGAGATTGGCAAAACATCGCCAGTCGACGCTGTCATTCCGGCCTTCGAGCCTCTCAACAGCTGGATATACTGGCTGAATTTGAAACGCGACAAATAAAAAGAGAACCACTGTGAAGGCTTGCATGTTGGTGGCAACTCAGCCGGGTACAGATTCCTACCACCCACTACCAGAAAATCCTGGAACGCGACACGTCAATACCGTTGTTTTTTAGATTGTACTGTTCGTTGCCAATCTAACCATTTTTTTTAAACAAATATGCCAGGTAATGCATTGTATATTGAACAGTATTAATAACTTCTAATAACCTATTTTTATCGCATGCTTGTTTTTTAACAGAATATATCCCGTACCTAAGGCAAACCGCCCGATAGATTATTAGCAATTAATTACCATAACATAATAATAAGGAGTCACATGTGTGTTTGTGTATGTGTAGTGAGACAAAGGGTAAGGTAAATCTTTAATTTACCGTTCAAATTACGTTTAGGTTTCTCAATTGTCTTTTAAAAGAAAACTATTTAATAGACTTCAGTAAAATCGCAAGGCAGATTGCTGCTCTCCCGTTTGGTTAAAATTTGTTTCATATCGACATACAACAAGTCATGTAAACCATAAAAATTACACAAATATATGTTTGAAATAATTCACTTTGTTAAATTTATTATGGCAACAAAAATTTACAAGGAAAACAGTCACCAAGATTTCATTGTTTCCAACAACAAGGAAGGCAAATAAAATAACAGTCATATCATAATTATGTAGTGTAGTCTATTAATATGTTATATACGTAAACAAAATATATGTCGTGTTTGTAATAATTAGGAATGACAGGCGCTTACACACTTTATCACATTTCAAATCGCAATGCAGTAGTGCCCGCATATCTGTTTGCGATGGAAAAATGATGGTACTCATTCTTAGTGGAAAACTAGACAAGTTTTACCAACTTTAAAACTAATATATTAAAATTATTTATACCCAAAATCGAATTAAAGGTTATTGATCTTCGAGGATATTAGGGTATCAGTCATTCAAATCACAAGCCGTTGGTTTGATTTCGACTGTTTCCTTAAGGTTTTACTCTCGATAAAGCCAACAAAATAATATTGTGATTATTAAAATAACATCACTAAAAGTAGAGTTAAATGTGAACAGATCAACGTAGGTAGATGCGTTTCATATTAATGTATAAAATAATATGTTTTTGATTATAAAATAAAAATGTAATTTTTACTGGCTTAGCATTATCAATGCACTGTGCTTTGCTCACGCTGATTCTAAAGCACGAATCGTTTAAGCGAAATACTGTGAAGAAATTTTGATATTTTGCTCAGTGGTCGCAGCACACTAAGAGATTTATTTTATACTACAAAGATGGCAAACAAGCTTACGGCTTGCCTGACTGTAAACCGCTATTGTAGCCTAAGGACGCTTGTGGTCACTAGGTATCACTAGTGCGTCGCCGACCTTGAACCCCTCTACCCGAAGGAGCTCTGGAAACCCTACTCACCACAGAACACAATACAAAGTTAATTGGCTGCGATCTTTTGTAGGGTGGAGGCATTCTACCAGTCGGGCTACCCGAAGTAGTGAGAAATTTCTGTGTGCCGGGTTTGCCGCAATAAACGAGTCGCCGAGATATGCCAGCGGGATTACGGGGCGGCATTACTCGGCATTTCTGTGATAGCGTGTCACGGTGTAGAATCCGTGCGGTTGTTTATTAATATTGTTACAATAAGGCCAGATTTTTCAATCTTCAGATAACCAGAGATAATGATAATTCGACAGACAGCATAAAATCTAATTTATCAATCGTCAGATAGACTTTATTCGACTAATAACTCGACTACCTGGGGAACAACTTTGTCTGTCACTTCGACGAAGATAACGGTTATTCTAAAGACAATTTTGATTTAATGACAGATGCTGTAAAAGCAACATTCGTTTTTACGTAAGATATTTCTTGATTTTTGTGTTATTACAAAGGAAAAGTGGGATTATATATTTATAAAGGATATTTTTGATAGTATTGATGACCGGGCAATTGAGAAACTGTATCTAATAAATCAATTCGATTCGATTCAAACAAATTCGATCCGTTAAAAAAGCTGCGTCAGATTCACGCACAATCATTTTATATCATAGGTATATGGGATTAAAAAGAATCCATCGTCGATTTATATTTTTAAAATACGTTTGTGAAATATTCCTTCCATGGTAAAAACATAAGAGATATATCAAATTAAAGTTCTATATAATTGTATATCTTAAAAAGACCTACAAAAAAATAAGGGATAGCATATACATATATATCTTCTAAGGATCACCCACAATAAGCACTTTTGTCTTCCGTCTTTTAAGCGGTGGCAGCATGATTCGTGCGTGCGACAGCCGGCGTTCTGAGGTCCACGCGAGCGGCATATTCTAATGCCCGCCTGGCTAGCTACCACCCTCAAGTTGAAAATCTGTCGCCAAGCACCAATAGGTGTGTTCCGGCAGCTGCACTTGAGAGCCAGTCTTCGAACTAGGTTTAGCGTGTTATCATCTTGGGCCACATAGTCACTTAACATCAGGAGAGATTGTAGCCACTATGTCAAACCTATAACGATAAAAAATATACGGCCAGGACAAAAAAACTACTTAACCACTACTAAAATCAATATTATACATAAAAACTACACGCGTAATGATTTCAAATATAGAAAAACAGTTAACTTTCCATACATGTAATTATACCGTATAAATAAAACAAATGATGACACAATCGCCCCTTTAGATATGAACTTGGACCATTCTCACGCGAGTTTTGATTCGTTTTTATTGGATGATTGTCACGTGTGATGACATTAGGGTGCACGGTTTACCAGAATAACAATGATTTGTATGCGAAGAGCGGCTGGGTCGTTCAACCTTTTAGCAAATGTAGATTTTTGAGAAGTTTTCTCATAAAACAATTCAAATAATTTGTCCTAAAAATGGAAATATGGTTTTTTGTTACTATTGTAATACAATTGTTTCCTTTCATGCTGGAAAAGAATTACACTTTACACACTGGAATACTCACAAGGATTATAAAATCTGTACAAAATTTACAGGCACATTTCTTACTTTACGAATTAATGATAATCTATAATAAATGTAAATTTGTATATATATATATATATATATATATATGTGTGTTTTCATTTCTTCAAAGTGGTCATGTTTGAGTGGTTTAGACCGACGGAATATCGATTCGATGTTCCACTCTCAGCATGTACCAATGAATATTTCGGAATTCACATGCATTTCTTAATTTGAATTGGCAACTCCATCGGCTGATCGTGAAGAATCTTTCAGAATTCATCGTGAGTAAAACTGAACGCTCGAGAAATGTTAGTGCCATTGTACGAGTATATGGAAAACAGTGGATAACTTAGCGTTTGAAATTGCCAATATGTCGGTAAACTGGCGTGGTTTTTTTTTAGTAGCTCGTCAAATTGACGGCGCTTTTCCTGATAGTACGAGGCTTTTGCCCAGCATTGCGACATTTACAGGTTGGTATTATTACTATTATTCTAGAAGTATTTATTACCGGTACAACTTAAGTGAACAGAGGTAAGATTGGAAATTGAAAGGCATAGAAAACTAAGCACTCCTCCGATTCGGGAAACATGCCAGTCATTGATAAGAACCAGCAAGATACTCGATCGCGTTAAACAACACGCATACACTATTATTATGTTTTTAAAGCGCATGAATTCGAGAATTGGGTAGAAGGAAAACTATAAAAGGGGCTACAGTCGCTTTAAAGCGCTTCGTAAAGCAAAACATGTTAATATTTACGTGCGAAATAATTACAAGGCAGTGCAAAAATCTATTTGTTATGATTTCACTGAAGTAGGGTGTTTAGTATTAAGTCTGTTAACACACCGCATTGTAACAAGGAACGAATGTTGTGTATTTCGCTACGTACCGGAAGCACGTACGGCTGAGTGCCGAAAAGATACTATCCATTTAGGTATACGTCGCTCGTACGCGTACCTACTGCCGTTCTGTCAATGTTTGCACGAAGTGTTTTATAATGTACTTGAATTTACGTTTTGTCCTCGATAAGCGCTCGCTTTCCTCGATAGAATATTGAGAACATATTAACTAGCGGTACTATTTATCTAAAACATACATTTCTAAGGAGGCGTGAATAGGCATTTCAGCAGGCCGGTATGACATCGATGACTACCGATGAAATCTTCGACATCGACGACTACCGATGAAATCTTCGACATCGACGACTACCGATGAAATCTTCCACATCGACGACTACCGATGAAATCTTCCACATCGACGACTACCGATGAAATCTTCCACATCGACGACTACCGATGAAATCTTCGTCACCGACGGTCGCCGTTGCTTATGAACTTTACTGGTACTTACCATTAGTCACTCATTTTGCACAGCTAGTATATAAAAAAAGATTTTATAACGAATGTCCTAAAGGGTGTCCTAATTGTATAAATAGTATGAAATGAGAAGTTTAAGAGTGTTAAATGGAACACTTGAAGAATGATGCAACATATTATAACGTATATTCTTCAAATATTATAATGGAATATAGATGGCCATATAATATCGCAAGACTAACTTACGGAAGACAATAAAACTACTTAACTAGCAGTAGATATTAAGTTATACGTATATTGTATAACTAGAAGTGCGCGCGGCTCCGCTCGCGTGGACTACTAAAAGAGCTTCTTTTTGTGCAGAACTCAATTATTTTTTCTATAATAAAAGTAAACTAAGTTATTCCTTATATCATCAGCTATCTGGAAGAGAAAGTCCCTTGAAAATCGGTCTAACGGTTTCGGAGATTAGTCGGAATAAACAGACAGACAAACAAAATTTATATATATATTTTTTGATAGTTGGCGTGTATATTTTCATGTACAAGTAAAAATGTTCTATTTTGACATAACAAACAGACACTTCAATTTTAGTATATGTATAAGATATTGTTTTAGTTAATGCATATATTAATAAATACATTTTTAAGGATAAACAGCAAACTATGTGTTACTTTTTTAAATGATAAGAGGATTATCGCAAAAACTACTTTACTGAACAGTCAAGGGTGTTTGTAAATGACTTTGAAACTGTAGTAGTTTTAAACGGCAATCTATTCATAAAGTATTTCGCCATTGTAACGTTAAGTTTTCGGAAAATTGTTATCAAGTTTGATAATTGTATTTGTTCGAATTCTTTCGAGTTGTTTACTAAATTCCTTTAAAACAAATGACGCTACATTTTATAGTTACTTATTTGTTTATTTAACATTTTTGGCGAGTTAGATAAGTCTATGGCTTAGGCCGCACTACGGCTAAATCGTGGGTAAAAATCGCGCGATAGAACTTTGTTGGCGCACCTAGTGTACGTATTAACCGTGGGCGGTTTTCTGGCCAAAATTCGGCAGACAGCCGCGCCGCGCCGCAGTGAAGAGTGTTGTCGCGCCATAACAACTATGTCGTCGTTCACAGAGTCGAAGTCGTTTCAAATGAACCAGAGCATATTAATGTTTATCCCAAAAAATAATAGTGGAAGTACAGAAACATCAGCCTTATACGACACTACTTTGCGTCAGTATAGTCATAGAAAATTTCCCAGGATGTTCTCTTAAATATTTATATTTCTTATGTAGGAAAAACCTTTCTCAAATCTACAGATAGTGAGTGGTTGGACACAACATATGCGAAATTTGTGTCGACGTCTTCGTTTTCTATTTCTTAGAATAACAATAGATACTGCTTTCTTAAAAATCATCTTCAAACTGTGAAATCGCGGGCAGTTTCGCGGAATATCGGTTATCCGTTCGCCGGAAAAAACTGTAGTCCGGCCCTTCTTTTAAATCTATCTATATTCTATACGATTTGCAACTAATATTTTCTTGTAAACCGAAAAATTAAAGAACGTCAACGTGAAAAATTGTATTTGGTGTCAAAATGTAAAACTATTATTAAGTGGGTAGTTCCTGTATAAACGAGTTTTTGTATATTAATGATTGCATAGTTTATTTATTCAGGAAGGTTTTAGGCTATAAAACTTCACGCTACAGAGCAATCCCTATGAACGTCAGGCAGTCTGGCACGATGTAGGCAAGTGTGAACAACGATAGACTACATGAGAGCGTCGAATAAATTAAACGCAGGTGAAACCGTGGGGCATAGCTAGTTACTTATATAATTATACCGTACAAGTAACTACACCGTACATTTAGGAGAAATAAGTAATAAATAATAGAATATAAAGTAATCAGTATTGTGTGTATAAAGCGCGTGTCAGTGGGCGGTAACCTTTCCAACACGATCCAGGGTCAAGCCGTCATGCCCGAATGAACACCCCTACGTAATTTCACATTTAAGTATATTAATAAAATTGATTATTCTATAAATTACACGTGTATGGAGATTGAAGAGTGAAGACATTTCTTCTATAGGGTCATAACGTGAATGATACGTGATGTCTGGAAGTGACTCTCTCTATGTACATCCACTGAAATAAAATAATTGTTACGTAACTATAAGCATTATTTACACGGTAATAATAATAATAATAATTTTCTTTTTACCCGATCGCGTTTCTTGCCGGTTCTTCTCCAATGACTGGAATGTTTTCCGTATCGGTAGTATTTTAACGTTCATAAGGGCCTTCTTAGAGCTTAAATTGATTAAAGAATTTTTTGATTTGATTGTAATTTGGGATAATGTTTTAACTTAAATATAAATAACGTATGTATTTATATTTAAAACATAAAAAAACTAAAAAAATTGAATATGTCATTTATGTACGTAACTATTAAGTACATAAAAAAATCTATACTGCCATCTGAAGACAGTGCTATATAATATAACCGACTTCAAAAAAGGAGGTTATCGATTTGATACGTAGTTATGTATGTGATATTATTGGATGTGAAATATATTCACATGTTGATAATCTATTAGGGCTTCCAATCAGATATACAAAAAGAATAGACTTGAACGTATTTTGTTTTTAAATACATGCGATGCTAAAATATATTAATTCGAGAGGAACATTCTAGATACAATAGAAAATATTTTTTGTATAGATTTTTATTCAGTAATTCTGTATAATACAATCTCTTCGTTTATAACAACTTGATAAAAGTGCATTATTACCCTCATGCTAACCGTTAATTACCTTAAATGAACAAATTTTGAACTGCGTTTTCGGTAAAAAAATATTATACGCTGTGACGACATATGGCTTAGAAAGTTTGAAAGTACAATGAATCCATAAATACGGGCGTAAAAATAATGCAATTTCCGCCAAGGGATTAGAGCATGGCTGTGAGAAAGGAAGTCGCTGAGGTAAGTTTGTTTTAATGATAGATCCCTTCATAAGAGTAAAAGTTTCATTATAAGAATTTAATACTATCTATACATATAAAACTCAACGTCTCTTTGTCTGTCTGTCCGTTTATGTTGTTTTCACGAGAAGACCACTTATCCGATTTACATGGCTTTTCCATTCATATTTTGGTCAGGATATAGAATATATTTTGTTGGAGAAAGTAACGTACGAAATAAGCAGTGACGATAATGGTGAATCAAGTCGGAAAAAAGACGCTTTTGGGGCTTACGCTATGCAAACCATAAGAGGTGTATTAAAATTATTACTACATAATTGTAGATCTTAAAAAGACCTACAAAAAAGTCGACGATAGTAAATGTCTATCTCCTAAGGATCACCCGCAATAAGTAGTTTTGTCTTTAAAATAACTGGCGGGCGATCTCCGTGTGTGGTAGCGGGGGCAACACAATCGCGCATGTGCTCAACCGACTGCATTCTGTAGGTAGTCCACGCGAACGGAGCTGCGGGCACAGCTAGTATAGTATATTAGTTATAGTATATTTATCTATCATAATCTCTGGAACTACTATTCAAATATGAAAAAATCTTCTTGCATTTTAATACCTATTGATTGAAGAAGGTTATGGGCTTTATTACTTCACGCTACAATCTTAAGGGGTGAAGCAATAACCTGGAACGTCAAACAATCTGGCAAATTACAGGCAAGTACGGGAAGTGAGAACAACAGACTACACGGGTAAGTGTGTAAGTACTACACGGCGCGGAATTCGAATAAAATTTCACACGGGTGAAACCGTGGGGTACAGCAAGTTAATGTTACAAAATACACAATTTCGAAATGCTAATAGTACGTTTTTCAATAAAAACAAAAATAAATATAAATTCTTATGCTGTATTTTTTCATTAATAATTTCATTTCTGCGATACACAAATACATATACGAAAATTACCAAATACAAATAAATGTCAAACGTGTTAACAACAACATGGGAACGTATCAGTGTGTGACATCACAATCTTATCTGAATTGTTCTTATCAGAATTCAGTACCGCGAGAGAGCGGATGCATTTACTAGATATAAATACGGTGACGTACCTACCTATATGAAATGTTAAAATTTTATACCCAAACTAGGTTTAAGTAATTATTAAAAACTATCTGTGCCCCGTGGTTTCACCCACGTATAATTTAAAAGAAATTGCTGAGTGATAATTTATAATACTTCAGTATAGACAATATTTTTATCATGCAGCCAGGGTTATGCGTCACAACTCAACAGCTCGTTCATGCTCCATATATATTTGAGGCCTAAATTAAAGGCCTATACTAATAGGCTCGAGTCGAGTGTTGAATTATTTTAATTTATTAATATGCCATGCCTTATAATAATGCCCATAAAATTTTCAAATTTCAAAATTAAATTTTCAATAAAACTTTGTCACGATATACCTTGTTGTGGCTTATGTATAAGAGATAGGTATATAGTATCGCGGATTGTTTTTAGATATACTAAGGAGCAATATTTTTGTAGAACATTGTATTTACGTATCACTAACCATTACACCAGCGCACGCGGATTAAGCAATTCGGCGGTTTCGTCAGACTTACTTAACAAAAAACCAATATTTAGGGCTAGCTAAGTGGTCTAGCCTAATTCTAGATAGCCTATCTATTCCACGTGAATCTGGCAATCATATACAAAAAGCTTTTTTGGAATCTGACTAGTACACAAATAAAAAACTTCTGCTTTATTATATTAGTATAGATTAATCATATTTCTAACCTTTCCAAGCCCGGAGAAGCTGTAAAAATCTTCCGTAACTTTAAAATTTTGAATTGTGTCCCAAACACCCCATATATTTTATTTATTTAAATTTCAAGCTTCTAGTGCCAGTTGTTTTATATTTGCAGTGTTTGTCAGTAGGTCTTAAGAATTTTATTATTATAAGTATTGATAAAAACAGTTTTAATATGACCAGATGAGCACACAAACAACAGAAAACTTGGCTGCTTTCTATGTAAGATTTCCAGAGATATATAAACAAGAAATACACAAAACTCTTCTTTATATCATTTGTAACAGAGTTGAAAAAGTTAAACAAAATCGAAAAGAATATGGTTCTCTATACTGTTCAATAATTAAATTTGAAAGTGCAACTACATTCTATAAATTCCTACATGAAATTTGTATTTGTTTAACAGTATAATCATTAAAAATATTTTTTACCTAATTTACAACTTTGACCTACAGTTATTTTAATGCTTTTTCTGTTATATTTCATTATACCTTAAGTTGCTGCTGACGGAAGGTGTGTCAATCTAAATTGGAAAATTTTAAGCTATCTCATCAAAAATCACTGTTCTAACAAGTAATCAAGACTAGAGTTTTGGATACGATGATTGATAAGTTAACAAAATATGCAAAGAAAACTATTTATCACAAAAACAAAAGGTACCGAATTTAAAGAAAATTTAAATGATGTTACAATTATGATTTCAACGAGTCAGACTATTATGGTATGTAAGGAATAGTATAAAAAACAATGTGGTATATAAATTAATATTTTCAATGCAGATTTAAAAAAAATGCATTTTCTGCCATATTCACTTAAATCTATTTTGATGTCGCCAAAAATTTACTCTTAAATTACTTAATTTTACTCCTAAGAGTATAATTATAGTAATCCTAATAGTATAATATAATAATATTAGAACAGACAACTGTAAAAAAGTCATTAAAAAGTTTTAATTAGATTTACTTATATTGTTATATGGTAGATATAATTATAAACAAACCGGATACCTATTACCTAGTTATTTTTTTTTATAAAATCTAAATGTTAGTGTATATAAAATGTATATATTGAAAAGTTAAAAGTTTTGTTTTATGTCATTGAAATGTTTTCACATATTAAATACTAATAGTTCTTATGTTTTCTCACAAATTTTAAATATTAAGTAGATAAAATTAATGCATATTTAAATGTTTACTGAAATTATATTTTAATAATAAAGTTAAAGAAAAACTTGTTAACACAATGTACACAAAAAATACAAATTAGCATAATATTCAAGTATTTAAAATGACAAAGGAAATAAAAATGTACATTAAAATTATATTTGCGTAAATTTATCATCATAATCTGTTGTAGTTGGTACAGTTAAATAAAGTTTGTAAGGATATTATAATTTATAATGACTTATTCGAAATGGTGTACCCACCCACTGTACCTTCTTCTATTTCTAGAATTTGTAACATGGTGACGAGTGAGGACGCGAATGACTTTGTTGGTGAGGTTCTACGAGTTCTACCCAGAAGTCCTAATGAAAGAATTTATAAAAATAAAATAACTCACTCGTTGTAGCTCCAGGGAGTGGTTATAGCACCGCAGTAGCTTATCTACGAGAGGTTTAACTGCCCGCCACGCTCGTTCTGAAGATATCCTGGAGGGATCAGCTATAGCCTCTCTTATTTCCTTCCCTGCGCCCTTATAACACTGTATCTCTTCTAATATCTTCTCTGAATCCAAAAGTACTCTCTGGACTTCTTCAAAGACATCGCGCTCCGTGTTCGTGGGCGCGGCATTCTCGAAATCCAAGAATATGTCGTAACGAGGAGAGGAACAACAATTAGATTCATCACGGGCCAATAGACTCAACAATTTGCCCATTTTATATATAAAGTATTATCACAATTTTAAAAAAACTTCAACTGTAGCGAACACTGCATTGCTTAAATTGCAAATATTGATAGGTAGTGACACTTATTTTTAGTTAGAAAACTGGTGTATATAAAAATATTTTATAATTTTAGGGCGATATTCGCGTTTATCTGGATAAATACACTAAAATTTCCAACTAGGAACAAAAAAATGAAACAAACAACACCTACCAAGCCCTGATCGCAAATGCGATGAACACCACAGATGAACACAGAGAGTACGTAGAAGGAATGAACACCACAGATGAACACAGCGCTGAATGATAAATGTAATGAATGAATGGAGTTGGTAATGATTCCCGAATGAATCACAGAGCTAATGAATGATCGTATGAAGAACGATTTTTTATTATTATTTGTGGAAATGCGGGATTTGCAGTTCTACCAGTAGCGAGATTATACATAGATGATTAATATAAATATATATAAGCATATAATATACATATAAATATCATACAATAGTAATTCGAAAATTTTCATAACGTTTTTAATTCCACTTCTTTATGCTTAATCTATTTTGTAATTATAATTAAACTAGTTGAGTTCCTTATTAGAGTTCTTTTAGTTACAGCTCATAGATTAAAATACTATTTTATGGTGATAGATATATTTGGTTACAAGTTTATTCCAAACCAGGAGGTGACAACTTTTGGAAAGTTGTTTTAAACACTATATGTTGAAAATAATACCCGTAAATTAATATTTATCCGTTATTACACCTTCATTACACATTTTTAAATTCAAATAAAAAATTTGACACAAAAACGCGGCATTATGGTCATATGACGGCGTGACGTCATTATTTAATAAAATAAAATTAAGGTTAATGTTTATGTGCAAAGATGAGATTATTAGCATTTCAGTTGAAACATGAAATTTTTCAGCACCTTCACAATTTTAAAATCACTTGTCATAAGATAACGTAATAAAAATAACATTTAGCTGTGTATATAAATATTGTACGATGACGTCGTTTTCTGAATGAAGTTTTTAATCACATAACTCCCAGACAAAAAAATCTCAATTTTCTCAAAGGAAAATCACTTGAAATTTTGTATGTTTAATAATCCTCATTGGAACACCTAGCACCCCTTTCACGAATAATACTTATTATAGTTCTTAAGTTGTTAGGGTTTGAAAATTAGCATTTTTATCACTCAAAACTCTAATCAAAACTCTAGACCACTTCTAGGTGACTCGTAGAAACGACGTTCTGGGTAGTCGTTGTCTCCGATAAAAGAGCTGAGATCTAACGTGTGCCAAATTTCATAGCTGTTCATTTAATTATAGCGGTAGGAATGTACGTACGACAACTCTAATCAAATCGGACTCCTTAAAAAACAATATGGGACCTTCACTAACAGTGAAAAGGAGACCATGGAGCCTCTCACCGCAGCTCACTTTCCAGGCTCTGAAAGTCTGAAAGACCAAAGACCGTGAGATGGGCTATAAAAACATTCAAGTCATACAAAACAGGTGGCGAGGAATGAATTCAACCTGTGCTATTGTAGCAGAGCCTAGACATCCTAACACCTGTTTTATTTACGATTTTCAGGGCAAGCCTTGCATGGGTTTGATAGCTGAACCATGGACAAAGGGAAAGGTAATATTCGTACCCAAGGGCGGCAAGAAAGACTATGCACTACCGAAATACTTCAGACCAATTAGTGTTACATAATTTCTTCTTAAAACCATGGAGAAGATAATTGATAAATATATTAGAAATTGGATTTAACAAAGAACTCTATAAGCTCTAATCAGCATACCTACAGCAGAAGTAAATCTACCGAAACTTGATGAATCTACCGAAGGCCCTGCTCTGGCTTATAGACAGAGTAGAGAAGTCATTGGAGGAGAAGTAAATTGCACTGTGTGCATTTCTTGACATCGAGGGTACCTTGGATAATACACCAAAAAATAACATCGCTGATTCGGGGTCTTACGACCATGAAACCTCTTATGAAGATGACCTCTCTATGAGATGACCTCTTAAAATGAAGTTTCACTTCTATCGTGTGTGAATCGCACACACCTTTTCGAAGTGAAACTTCTTATGCGACTTCCAAGCGTTAAACGTTAAATGATAAACGTTAAACGTTTAACGCACATTATCGGTCTCTCCTCTTTGTGTGAGCCAGAGCGAGAGAGTAAATGTCGGTGTGTATGTATATTGCACACTGTTTAAATAAAATAGAAAATGTCTTTTAAAATGAAGTTTCACTTCAATCGTGTGTGAATCGCACACACACCTTTTTTGAAGTGAAACTTCTTATGCGACTTCCAAGCGTTAAACGTTATGTGTTAAATGCTAAACTTTAAACGTTTAACGCACATTATCGGTCTCTCCTTTTTGTGTGAGCCAGAGCGAGAGAGTAAATGTCGCTGTGTATGTATATTGCACACTGTTTAAATAAAATAGAAAATGCCTTTTAAAATGAAGTTTCACTTCTATCGTGTGTGAATCGCACACACACCTTTTTGAAGTGAAACTTCTTATGCGACTTCCAAGCGTTAAACGTTAAATGTTAAACGTATAACGCGCACATCAGTCTCTCCTCTTTGTGTGAGCCAGAGCGAGAGAGTAAATGTCGCCGTGTATGTATATTGCACACTGTTTAAATAAAATAGAAAATGTCTTTTAAAATGAAGTTTCACTTCTATCGTGCGTGAATCGCACACACACCTTTTTTTTTGCAATGATTATTACGTCACCTCGTATGAATTTAATCTATGTCTATACTTATAATACACAAGTAGAGTCGATATCGGTATGGAGTTTAAAAAAGAAACGTATAATTAATTTCTTTATTTAAGAATTACATTATGTGTATAATAACATCGACACATTGCCATTAAACATATTATGATTTACAAATAAAATCTCATTTACTATATTATTTACAAAATCCTTTTTCGTCTTTTAAAAACATATTTATATGCGATGTTGCTGCAAAACGGAACACGTTGTAACCAAGAAGCTCAGATTAACGATTGGTCTTCGTTGTGACTAATCAATAATCTAAGTCAGGATGATTATATCCATAACAAACAAAATAGAATGTAAAATTCAAATTTGTATAAAAGCTACAATTTATCTTGATATTTTCGAAAATTGTAGTTAGTAAGAAATGTTCTACAGTAAAATTAATACTACATTTACTTTTATTATAACTTATTTGGTTGATTGCATGTGTTAAACTACACCGTTCCTTACTTAAGTAGTAATGTGTATCGAAAGTATAAGATTAGATAATTGCTTATTATTTTTATCACAAAACGAAACAGTCAACCTTAAAATTAATGTATTATCATTTAATATAAATAACTATAGGTTATAACGTGCTCCTTTAAGATCGAGTACGCATCAAAACCATCAGTTCACTAAAACTGAACACTTTATTTTAGTTTTACATCACATTTACATCATATGTGTCATATTTACATAAATTTTACACATGTGATGTGAGGCTGATGTCAAATATAGGTCGTGTGTTCACTGGGAAGGTATCCACAAGACACTGCAGTAGGAGTGGAAAAGTAAAACAAGTTTCAGAGTAATTAACCATTAGTAAAGATGAAGATTTTAATAAGACTAAATACAATACATATTATTTGATCAAACAAATCAATATAGGAACTCGCGACTTAGATGGAGATCTAAAATTATCATTACATAATACAAAACAAAGTCCCCCGCCAAGTCTGTCTCAGCACGATAAAGTCAAAAACTACCGAATGAATTTTCATACATTTTTTATCAATGGATAGAGTTACTCATGAGGAAAGTTTAAGGGTATAATTAATTAAAGATTTGTGTAAATTGGTTGAAATATAACGATTATTGTTGAAAATGGGGATAAAAATTATGCCGACTAGGAGGTTTACCGGCGTGCGCCGCGAAAACCAATAGAGTTATATATTACTCTGCTACCCGTAGCAAAACCGGGGCGGCATGCTAGTATTAATATAAAATACAATGATATATTATAAGAGTATGTGTCTGCGAGAAATGGCAATGAATTTTTTTATCGCAATAGTCATCATTATATATGCTAAAGTCAATCATCTTTATCTAAGTGTGATAATTATCCCATATGGAGGTGAAGGTTTTTGCGGGGTCTTATTGTTGGGGTGGTAAAGCTCATAGAAAATTAAGGGGCCTTAAGGAGGTCTGGAGTACAAAAGTAATGGCGAAAAATCACGTTATTTGCTGATAAATATTTCGGCAGTTCTATTGAATCAGAATACGGGTGTGTATTTAAAAATATTTTGTAAAAATATTACTACAATTATCTGATTTTAATAATGACTATCATTGATTTTATTCCTTATTCCTATGCTATTTTTTCTTTTATTTGTCATGGCTTTCTCAGCTGGTGTACCACGTAATAACGTCAAGCCGCGCGTATTGTTCGTAGCAATTCAATTCTAAAAAGTTTTTGCTAAAAAAATCTCGTTTTTTGGGTAGCACTAAAAAAAGTTTCACAACCGTATAGGTTGCCAACTCTAAACGTATATATTATTATTGTAATGGTAGTACCCATGTTACACATTGTAATACAATAGAAACTCGTGACTTTGATTTTCTCAATCTCAGCAAGACTAGAAATAAATAAATAATTATAGGTAGTTACTAAATGAAAAAATAATAATTAAGCCCCTGTATACAGTATCATCCACTTAATAATAATAATAACTTATGTATCAATAAAGATAAAAAAGTGTACAGAGTGAAATATAACTTATCTGTAAAATTAGTTTTAATAAGGGCCAATTTTTCAATCGTCAGATAATTTTATACGAGGAATAATTTTGACGTTTACACAGATAATGTATAGAAAACCCGTTAAAATTAAAAAAAGAAAAAGTCATATAAAGTTATCTTTGTAAAATCGGCCCTAAATTTAAAAAAGTAATTTCTATGAAACTTATTAATATTCTTAGTGATCGTAAATTTAAAGATCAGTCTAACATTCGATAAAAATTTATGACTTTTACTACATAACGTGTTAAAAAACTATGATGACCATACATTCCAGGCCACTTCAATACTCTCGGTGTAGGAACATAAATACTATAAAGAGAAATAACATATAATGAGAGAAATATAAAAGAAATAACCTACTTTGAAATTCGAGAATATAAAAATATTGATTATGACAAAAAAAAAACGATTCCATTTGTGCGATCTAAAAACGTTTTTTTTATACCACGATGGTCAAATAATATCGCATATCGCATGTTTTCCAAGAACCTTTATTATTACATGTTAACTACAATTATTTTAAGCTTATATTGTCAAATTAAAAAAAATGTATTCTCTTATGCAAGTTGAACAATAATATATGAAAATTAGATAGATATTTTATGAATAAAAAACATAAACAAGATATAAGTAGGCGCTAAATAAAAAAAAACAATCATAAACAATTGCGAAAAAAAATTGTTATTTCATGATTAGGGCTGCCATCTGTGGAATTATATCGCTTTAACTATTTTAATGTGTTATTCTATATATTACGTAGTCGGAATGAAATAAAGCTATTATACTTAATGAAATATACGATTAACGGTTAGAGTAAACGCTGAAATGTTCAGTAGCGACAACTAAATTATCTACATAATAAACATTATTTCGTATTTCAATAATTCACAAATGGCAGTTCTACTCATAAAACTAAACAAATCTTCACTGAAGTGTGAAATACATAATATACATCTATCTACTTACCTAGATTATCTACCTTACTAGATGTAGTCTTAATTAATTGGTGTAAAGATCCACTTACGCTACTTAATTAAAATTGTTGCTTCATTGTAATCCTCAATATTTCATAAATCACTCTATAGGTAAGTAGGATACTAGTCGATTTATCACACTTTTCAAGACCAATATTTTCAATTATCGATAACACTGTTAACACTGATAAAATTGTTGTGTATTTTATTTAGAGCTGTTTTTATTTATTAATCTGTTGGTAAGTGAGTGCTTTTAGACTTGGGTAGATATTTAATGCCTTTACTTTTAATAGTCTATTAGGTGTTGACAATTTATTATACACAAATTTCGTTACCTTTAAATTCAAATTAGGTTCCTTTTCATTCCTTTAAAATTTTGCTATGTATGTTTTTACGTAGATGTTATTCGTATATTATGTTACATAGCCTATGCTTTTGAATGTATTATTTAAAAAGATAACTGTCCAATAAATTAACAATTTGAAATTGAATAATTCTACGATGTTTCACTAATCTATTTTTTGTGGGAAAATAATATAAATATAAATAAATAAAATGCTAAGTAAAATGCCCTACTAATTTTAGATCAAGATCAACAAAGTGAATGGTGTTGTTCATAAAATAAATAAATGACAGTAACTAATGACATAGGTATAGGTTTTACGAAATTTATATAAGTACCTATTGTTTGAATCCCGTGATTGTATGCATGGTATTCAATCAAGATATTTGATAATGTATATGTTACGTTGGTGTACGTAGTCATATTGACGATTCGAATCGGCTTCAGCACTGATTTAAACATTTTTGCTTATTTTACTTTATTTTTCAAGTTCTAATTAAATGCTTCTCTTGCCAAGTCGATCATGTCCACATTCTGAATTTTATTAAATTTGAATGTCAAAACACTTTATTGACAGCTAACTGTACCTTTACATTTAAAAAATCTGTGATAGTATTAATATTTACAATCTACATCGTTTATTAGAATTTATAATTTAACATGAATAAAAAATAAAACAATATATAATATTTTTTCTCAACTATTTTTTGTATGGAGTTAATCCATTTGGCAAACGAAGCATTCAATTATTCGTCTTCATTTCATATAGGTACCATATATTTCATTGATTTAAAATGATAAAAGATTTGTTATGTTTTATTCCAAATAATAATAGATCTTCAAATTTTTAAATCTTTAAATCGACGATATTATGTTTCTAGTTGGAATGAGGCGTAGGTATTTATCGTAATAGTTTAAAATAACAGACATTCACAAGTAACATTTTGTTACTATTTATCTGTAAACTGAAAAAACTGTTACTAAATACTACGTCCCGTTCCACATACAAAAGTGTGACACAAAAGTAAATTTGGAATATGCTCTTCTCTATTCAAGCTTAAGGATCTTTACTTAGTTAGAGAGAGATATAAACAAATATGACTTGGAACAAGCTCGTTACCCTTTTCAATTATTATAGTAATATAAAGAGATAGCACCACTTAACAGTTAGTTATTTTGAAACAGGTTATTGGAACTGTTATTTCTATGGAACAGGAATAGGTGGAATGCGTTTTTTATTTTATCTGTTATAGCTCACCCCTATATTTTCTAGCACCGATATGATTGAGATATATTGATAGAGGTTGTGTGAATACGATTTATGTTTTCACAATTGTTTATCGAAAATACTTAAGTGCGGAAACAAGAAGGAACTTTTCGATGAATAGATCGGAATCTAGAGCTGCAATGTGCGCAGCGCGGCCTACGAGCGCGCTGGCTGTGTGAGGCAAAGCGTGTTGCACGTCGTATCGCACCACGGACACCGTGGAGGCTCTAGCTGCTAGCGGGGACACCATGTTGTGTACCTGGAAACGAATAGCGTTTCGATTTAATATTCGTGCTGTTCATTAGGTAAGATAGAAATTGGTTGTACTAGCTGACCAGTGCGAATAATTCGCACATACAGTTATGTGTAGAAAATGTAAACAATCTAACAGCTGCCGTGGTAGCTAAATATATAATTATATGATATAATATTTAATGCTAGTCTAGGACACTCTAATACCGGATCCAAACGCTTACCACTTGCCATAAATTTCAAACCTGTACAAACGCTTGGATAAAATAGGCATGGCAAACATCGCTTCAACATTGTTTGAATTTGTTAATATTTGTATAGTATAGTATGTTATATATTTGTATATAACATTTAATGCTAGTCTAGAACGTTCTAATGACTGTCGTGTTAGCTAAATATATTAGTATAGTATATAATATTTAGTGCAACAAACAATCAATCAAAAAAACTTTTCCACTTCATTATATTAGTATATAACATTTATTGCTGGTCTCAAATGCGTCTCCCTTTTTTTATTCGTCGTTTTACTCAGGCCGTGGTCTAAGATCACGTATGACAGACATACCGACTATCCAGTAATCAAGTGGGGTGGTAGGGATCTGCACTCGATTGGGTTACGACCAACACTAATATGGTATTTAGCCCGTCACAGTGACTCTATTTTGGTTTGTCGCGTCTCGGGATCTCCTAGTATATATATAGCCAACAGCCAAAAAGATTGTAGACCGGCATGACAGCAACAATGACGATGATGGATTGCTGATTTCTCGGAATCACCGTTATTTTTAAACTACCGACAGACACAGAGTCTTAGACAATATGCCGTGCTATTACAAAGAATGATTTTGAAATGTCTACGGTCGAAATATTCGAATTCTTTTAAATGGCATGTTTTTTTTTTCGAACTTACTGTTGGCCAGGATGCCTTGACAGCTTCAACGGACTTACGGGCGAGCTCAGAAGGCACTCAGCCGAGGAATAATGAAATGTATTTTAAAGTTAACTAGATAAACGCATTTTTGATTTTATAAGATATTCAACGGAAAATAATTTTTGTTTTAATTTCGCCCGCACTGTGACTGATGATAAGCACAGTACAGATGAACTGCTCAGCCTTCGCTCATTACTGTCGAGCTCGCTTTGGCAGCTGGATATAGACTAGTTGATCCGCAAATATGATAAAAAGAGAGTCACTATGACGCGTTTGTTACCATGTGCAACGTGGTCGTGACCCAGTCGCTAACAGATTCCTACCGCCCCACTTGTTTATTGTATATATATACACCGGCTGATTTTGGAACACGATGCCACTATTGTGAGTGTTACGCCTGATGCATTGTAGTTGAGATCTAATCGGACACACTAATTTTAAAGCGTTGTTCATTCAAACACTTCTTACTTACCATCTCTCGATAAGCTTGTCCCAACAGAGACGTATCTTTAGCAGCGGCTTTACATAGCTCTAGTCTAGCGGAGTGAAGCGGCACGTAGCGATCTTGTCCAGAGCCACAGAGTAGTATGTGTTTAAATTGATGCAATTGACTCCTTTCACTCAAACGATACAGAAAGGAGCGTCGAGGGTCGGAAGCGTCACGTAGCGATAGTTGGAGAAGCGAACCGGACTTTTTCCATTTTTGCATGAACCACATACCTGGAAATAGTAAAGCATTGCCAGATTATTTTTGACTACTCAGTCCTTATGTATTTGTGCGAGTTTGGGGAAATTTCAATAGTGGATCCATCTCATCATCATCATCATCATTTCAGCCTAAATATGTTCGCTGGTGAACATAGGGCAAAAAAATCATATAGTGGAGTTAAAATCCTCATCAATTGTGATTCCATCTAACTACAACTCTTAAATTGCTAATCTACGACCATCTAGTTATCTATTTGCATATTTTAGCAATTATTAATGAGAGCGGCACATTTTACACTACGTCGTTAAATTAATAAATTGAAAAAAGCGTGTAATAGTGCGCATATTACAAATTACTTATTATAATATTTATATTACATTTAATTTAAATATGTGAACCTATTCCAGGTGCACATTATATACAATGATAAAATATAAAATAACTATTGTAATTGAGCAAGATAACATACTAGCAAAAATTAATAATAAAATGTAATTAATATGTATTCAATTCGTACAAAATGGTTTCATAATAATTGCGTTACAGAAAATTCAAGATGTATTGAGGTAATCTTCATAGAAGTACTCTGAGACACCAGAGTACCATAAGATATACAAATATATAACCAAAGTAATGGTTTTTTGGTTGCATTATAATAAGGGCTACCGGGGTTAGGTTAAATGCTACAGAAAGAGATACTTAAATATTTACCTGCATTAACCAGCCCACTGGAATTGTACAAAGTACCAAGATGGGGTCCACTGAGCGACAGAAACGTATGTAATTTTCCCAAATAAGGCTTCATTTGGGGCCTGGCTAAAGCAGATCTTATTATTATTGTTCCCAAAGAGTGCCCTACGAAGCTTATTCGAGCCGGCTCGCTTGAATTTTGAATGTGTGTGACGATTTCTTGGACAAGTCTGAAACAGAAAAATAATTATGTTAGTATCTAATAAGTAAAAATGGCATAGGTATATATATATGTGTTTCTTTATAAAATGATTAATTGTAAGTGAGATATTAAACGTCGTTGACAGCTGTTCGGTTCGACTGTAGAAGAACGCACTATTTCTGCTACAAAGTTCGGTCTGAGAGTGATGGAAACACCCATTGGTATACAAGTTAGCTCTTATTAACTGGCTTCAATTAGGACTATAGGTAGAAGTGACCAAGTAGACTGCATGCTTATTTGCTACTACACACTAAATTAAGCAATTATTGAAGCGATAACCGGTGGATCGATGTGGGTTTCGAATCCAATAATGAGCCTGAGCGAAGGTACTTTCCTTTCGGTGAATGAAAACATCGTGACGTAGGGCTTTTTCTAATGCTCATCTGGCTACCTATAACCCTAAAGTTGAAAATCTGTTTCTAAGTGCCTATAGAGGTATTGCAACTGCACTTGAGTGCTAGCCTCTATCTAGGCTTAGCATAGCACCTTGTCAGTTTACATCGTTATTTAATATCAGGCAAGATTGTAGTCAAACGCTTAGCATATAAAGTATGAAAGGAAAATTAAAAATTATCAAATTCTCGTTTCATCTTTAAGAATTAATCAATCCTTGGATGAACTAGTTAAACGTATGGTTTGTCCATGCAGTTTATATACCATTTAATGAAATATAAAAGTTTATTTCTTTAAATTCACCTGTCTGTCATCGTATCGAAATCAGAGAAAGTATCTCCTTGATTTCTTTCAGACATGAGAAAATCTAGTCTAGCACCAGGTAGGCCGAGTTCTAAATAAGTTTTTACTAGTCGTAGATCTGCAGCGTTTCCGTCTAAGCCATGGACGCAAATTATCAGATGAAGCCCTGAAAATATATAAAAAAAAAACACTTTTATTATTAATAAAAAAACAAACGTAGCATGGTAAAGTGACGACACTTTATCTGATGGTAAGTGCAGTGCAATCCAATAACACCAGCGACCAACGAGGGATTTACAACCCATCGCTAGTCGTCGTTGTTATGTCGGCCTGTTTAAATTGTTGAAGGACTCTATGTTGTAGGAAGCAGGGAACACACTAGCCGGTAGACAGTTCCACAGCTTCACAGTACGGCAAAGATATGACCGAAGAGAACATTTTTGTTCGTGCCGAGATGGAGGCTATCGTGAACCTATGGTTCCGGAGTCCAAGGTATTGGTTCTGTTATGAAAGGGAGATGAGGGGATTAGGTTGAACAGCTGTTCAGAATATTCGTCATGATATAGACTGTAGATCACGCTCAGCGTGGCGATATACCTGCGCATCGGAAGCGGCTCGAAGAACTTAATAATTTCTGCATAAGTCATCAGGGCATCGAGTAGGTATTTGCGAATCCGTGCCAAAAGTGCGTACAGTCGTGCAAAAAGTGTGTACAGCATTTCATACAAGGCCGAACGTGAGCCTTGTCAAGCAGACAGATGATCGCGCGTGATTTTGTGTCTCTGAGATGTGGCGGGGATGACACTCCCAACGTATTCCCTGAAGTTAAGGTCGTTGCCAATACCCATACCATGGATACTGAGGCTGTCACGTATTGCTAGCGAAACGTTCTGAAGAGTGGGAGGAGTTTTCTTGGAATTAAACTCAACAAAGTTACTTGCTCCCCATGTTACATGTACATATGTATAGGATTGGTTAAGTTCAATGGCAACTTCCGCCCGTCTCTTTTTCTTTTCTCCCCGATCGCAAGCGGGCTAGCAGTAATACCACCCATGAAAAGTGCTATCGTCTTTATAGCAATGGGTATGACCCAATAATAAGCAGAAGAAAGAGAGAGTGTAAAAGTACAGAGCCCTGAGGTACTCCAGCATTTACTGATATGACCTGAAAATAACATCCATCGACTAGGACACGAATTCTGCGCTCATGTAGAAAGCCGTGATCTATGTGCCCAAATTGTCAGGAAGTCCGTAAAACGGAAGTTTGGAGAGAAGTCAACGATGCCAGAGCCTATCAAAAGCTTTCTTAACAAATTTTTATAGTAGTTGAGTGAAGTCAGGATAAATATTGTAGTCTTTGCTCTTTAACTCGTGTATTCCTATTGTATTACGCTAATATTAGACATAAAAACAAGCTTCTTTGTAAAGTGACTTTATAATACAATGAACTATAAAAATTATGCATGTAAATAATATTATATAATTATCTTTGTTTTCACTCATGTTTAATTGATTCGACCAACTATCCACCGCGCAGCCGCGCTGCTAACGCTTCCTTGTAGCCTATCATTGTTGTTACTTTTTGTACAGGCTCTACAGAGCTTGCCAGATTGCTTGAAGTTGAAGGTTACCTCTCCGCTTCCTTAGAGTCGTAGCGTGTAGTTATAAATCCTATCCTTTCTCAATAAATAGGATATAAAATGGAAATGAAAAAAATCTTTAGCTATATAATATTCGAACAGACTTTAGAATTTAGGTAAACCAAAATTTAGTTTAGGTGCTTTCTAAGGAAGAAAATTAATTTTTATTTTAATATATAAATCTAAAAAATAATTTTACGTACCTTCTGGATTAAACATTCTGTATTCATCACTAATATGGAAGTACGGAAGTGAATTGTCAACAGGAGGGAAATCCGAATATATTGCTCCCGGATATTTTACACTTTGTCTAAATTCATCTCTACATTTTACGAACAGTCTCTCGGATTCCGCTAGTCCAAATATACTAATTAAGTTACTTTCACGTTTTTCTGAAAGGCAATAATATAAGTTTTTAATTTATGATAATTTTTCGATGAATATTCCAAAGTTTGTTAACATGTTATAATTTGTAATTAAAGTGTAAGTGTCACAACATATTATTATTTACTGTAGAAAAGTATCTTAAAGTCGTTTTGACAAAATGTTTTAATGCTTCGTAACCATAGAGTTATGATTATAAATTTACTGCACTGATGAAACAAAATAAGTAATTTCTATTGCCGCACAGACAAGTTTGGGCTTTTAAATTGTAATATATTTGATCTATCTGCACTGCACTTAAGCCGATTCTAACCTCATGACAATTTTAGGTATTAATAATAACATTTAAAACATTGGTTTTAAGCTTCTTCATCAAAATTATCATTCTAACTATTATTAAACTTTAAATAGATTTAATTACAATTTCACATGGTGAAACAGTTGCGATAAACGATTAATTACTTTATATTTAACTAGCGACCCGCCCCGGCTTCGCACGGGTGCAATGCTGATACTAAATATACCTACCTACTAAAGAATGTCCTTATAAACAACGTTTACAGCTTTTTTGCCATTAGACAATACAAACATGTTTTGTTTAGAGGTTATTCTTGAAACAGCGACATATAATTGACCATGGTATGTATATAGGGCCGATACCACCGCATTTCCCTACATTTTAAATCTGTAATATCTTCGGAAATATTCATTTAAATTACATGCTGTAAAGGGCTGTATTGATCTATTTTAAATTGACAATGTATTTAAGTTACTTAATTGGATAAGGATGAAGGCTGTATTGCTTAAAATCACTTCGTAAATGAGCCATTTTTTCCCATAAAATGTAAAGAATAAGAAATGGTTATTGTGGGTTATCCTTTAGAGATAGACATATACCACCGCGGACTTTTTTGTTGGCGTTTTTAAGGTGTACAATACTGTAGTACATTATTTAGATTTATCGCGTGGGGTTCAGCCAGCGTTTGCAATGTAAGCGCAAAAAATGTGTTTATTTACCACATCACATTAGAAACCTCTAAATTTATCAGTGTTTCTCTACAATATTATGCATGTATTATACATATAAACCTTCCTCTTGAACCACTCTATCTATTAAAAAACCCGCTTCAAAATCCGTTGCGTAGTTTTAAAAATTTAAACATACATAGGGACGTATAGAGCGACGCGACTTTGTTTTATACTATGTAATGATGTTAACGTTATTCTAATATCACCTTTATTAGGTCCATTTTCGTTACGTATTGCTAGTTCTCCAGTACTTTGGCTTTTATTTAACGTGCTGGTTACGGTGCTTCCTGTAGAATTAACTGATTGATGCGGTCTCAGTTTTCTTCTTTCTAAAATACCTAATGAATGCCAAGCTAAGATATTAGTATTGTTA
Source organism: Saturnia pavonia (assembly GCA_947532125.1). Lineage (NCBI taxonomy): Eukaryota > Metazoa > Arthropoda > Insecta > Lepidoptera > Saturniidae > Saturnia > Saturnia pavonia. Next base: position 5,199,565 of record OX383907.1, on the reverse strand, counting down.
TTTATATAAGCCATAAGTTACTTATAAATTATGCAAGATACTCGCCTTCACATACGTGGTAAAGAGGGTTATCAAGTTGTAGTGTCGATGATTGTTTCTGTGGACCTTTGGATGGAGTAGACGCTTTGCTGTTTTGTTGGCTTATCTTTGGAGATTTCGTTGGAGGATCCTAAAATTATAAACAGATTCTATTTAAAATGTACCTTTAATTTGAAGGAAATACAAATTTGGAGCATTTTGAAGTGGTATGTTTTATTCTGCTAGTTTTATTTTACAAGAATAGTCATTGATGAATGGATAAATATAAATTACATGAGTGTTAAACATTTATTGTTAGTTAGTTAGTTTTATTGCAATCAGGTTTTACTGTCAAAAGGTTATTATGGGTGGATATTATGTGAATGATATTGATGTCTAGAAGAGACTACTCTAAGCATCCATTAAATTATTAATAGTAAAGATTGCTTGTACATTTGGACAAAAAAAAAATAAGCCAGATCTGGTTTCTCGTCGGTTATTCTCGATGACTAGGATGTTTGCCGAACAGGTAGCATTTAATGTTCATAAGTGCCTTCTTGGGGTCTAAATTGAATAAAGTATTTTTTGATTTTTAATTTGGTTGCTATTTTACTTTCTGAACAATTCAATATTAATTACGATTACAATAAAAAAATTACCTTAAATTGATCGGGTGGTGGAGGCGCATCTCTAAATTGATAAGGTGGAGGTAAATGTTCATAATCGTTGTTACCGATGAAATGTGCCAAGTTTATTTCAGACTTTGCTTTATTCTGGTATTTTTTAATCGCGGCTTCTCCTACGGAAACTATTTTATTGTTATGACTTACGCAAGACCGATCTACAGCCAAACTTCGTATTTCAGCCGCTAATAACCTCTCTGTATATTCAATTTTGTCTCTCAATTTTATATTTTTAACAGCATTTGACTTAGGTGGGACTTGTGGTTTTGATACGATTTCTTTCCGAATGTAGGGGTGTAAGTTGTCAGCGATGGTTTGTGATTTTTTAACTGTTCCTTCACTTGTTGTTTTTATTGTTGAACTATACGATTTACTTTGTACTCCACTAAATGAGTTATGTCGCTGATTGACTTTTGTATTCGTTTCGGGAACTTGTTCACAACAATTGGCTGTACACGTATCCGAATTGCATCCATTATCTATACCATTACTATGCATCAATTTATTATATTCGCACTGACTGTCCGTACATATCGAGTCGCTACAAATAGTACACTCTTCGCACACTTCCTTATCACAGCATTCAATTTTTTCATTCGCTTTATTTTGAGAAACTTTAACGGCTAATTTTAACAAGCGCTCTCGCAGCTGCTCTCCATTTAAAACTGTCTTCTTAAAATCCCTTATAGTTTCACCTTCAGCTTTGAGAGCCACTGGAGGATTGTCATATGACTTTTTAGAAACATTTGGAACAAGTGAATTTTCAGTAGAATAGTCTTGGTTTAATTGACAACTGTTATTGTCTGGGGAAGATGGACCCGAACTACGACCACTGGATACCCATCCACTTTGTTCACTTAAGCTTGATGTTGAACTACTTCTACTCACCTTTTCTTCTTTATTCGAGAAGTTTTCTGGTGGCATTATTTTGAAATTTTCATCGCCAATATCAAGTGGTGGAAAGTCAAAAGCGGGTGGTGGTGCTAGGTTTGGTAATGATTCTGAACCGAAATTATTATTCAAATTGGGTTCATCTAATACAGAGGCAGCACTTCGGCAATGGCGCAATAATTCTGGGCCATGGTCAAGACTATAAGGAACGCTTGTAGATGATTCTAGACGTCTTAGTTCAAAAGGAATACTCTCACTACTAGAAGATGAAGCAGCTTCTGACATTAATTGAGTCATCTTTTCCGAAGCTTTATGTTTTGATCGTTTTTCTGGTTTCCCACTTGACCTACCACTTTTTGGTGTTGTTATTCCAGATTTTGGCGTTGCTCTTCCTGACTTAGGTGTAGCTAAGCCTGACCTTGGTGTGATGGCTCCTGATTTAGGTGTACTTTTGCCTGATTTTGGAGTGGCTCTGTCTGATTTGGGTGTAGCTCTATCTGATTTTGGAGTACTCCGATCAGATTTAGAAGTATGGCGATCTGATTTACTATCTCTTGATTTGATGGAATGATGACTACTTAAAGAATCACGGCTAGTGTTAAGCTTAGAGTTATTCTTGCAACTTTGATTTAATTTAGATTCCTTGGATCTACTTTTCTTGTGTCTTATAGAAGTCATCGTAGAATGAGGAGTAGAAGGTGGTGTTTTAGAATACGTAGACTTAGAAGTTCCATCACTACTTCTGTCTAAAGTCATAACGAATCCGCTGTCGTCACTGCTTTTACTAGATTTCTTTTGATAGTTTTGAATCAAACTACCTGTATTAAAGTCATAACTCCAGTCGCCTTTTTGAAGATAGTAGTTTAATTCATATCTTAGTTGATTGCGAGCTGCTTCGATGTCGGATTGTTGACTATCCATATTTTGAAGGAATAAATGTGTAGAATTTGATCTATGAACATGTTTACTAGAAACTAAGTTACTTTGATCATTCACTTGAGTTTTACCACTAACTGGTGGGTAAGAATTACGCGGAGGCAACATAGGACGGGGTAAATTTACACTGTAGCCTCTTTGAAACTCTAATGGATTACGAATTAAATTGTTTGCTTGTAAAGTACCCTGATTACCGAAAGCATAGCCGTATATTTGATTAGGATTTTGTTTCATCGCACCGTCATACTTATGTCCTACGTTATGAAATACTTCATTATTCATTCCATGTGAGTTTAAATTCATGTTACATGGATTTTTATATTTTTCCCTGAATTCAGCAATATTTCGTCTGTAGTCGTCGCCCTTGTTTGCACATCTTGTCGTTGTGTTCGTTGGGTAAGTAGTAGTTGTGACACTTCTAGGTAAAGTTGTAGGTTTGACTTGTTGTTGTGGTGGATGTGGTTTTGGATAGTTAAATGAGGAATTAGAGTTATTTCTTACGGTTCTGGATAATGTCTGTGCGGTATTAAGGGGTGTCATTTGCGATACTCTCAACTGATCTAAGGACTTGCTATGTCTGGCTGGCAAAGTACTAACACCACTGGTTACTTCGTGCTTTAATCGAATACCTTCATTACCATAATTTTTATCTTTATCTACTCTTGATACATTAGTACTACTCTTTGAAGCATTAATATCTAAAAGTGTTGAAGCAGAGTATCTAGACATCTGTTGCCCTTGTTGTATAGAACATGAAGCAAATGCGTTGTTAGGTGGAAGTTGTATCTCACTAATTTGATTATTTTGTACAATATACCTGTTTCTACCCGTTAACTCTAGCTGCTTATTATGTGGTTTATTTAATTCAACTACATTTTGTTTAACCAAAGTTTTCTTCGGCGACCCACGTGCTGATTTTTGGGGAGCTAATGTTAGCGTTGCTTGGACTACGTTGGAGTTTGATTTTGGTGCTTGCAGTTGTGGTTCGAGAACATCTATTATAGTTTTAGGTAAGGTGAGGGTCACTCTTGAGGATTCTGATGATGGCCTTCTCGAATCCATTATTGAAGTTATACTACAAGCACAATCTTCACCGACTGGTTCAGAACATAAAAATGGATCTGAAAATAGAACATAGATTTTAGTGCACTTTTTATATCTGTAATTATATAATGTAATTAATTTATAATGATTCTCCATAATATACTAAATATTCAAACGATTATAAACGACGGCTCTAATTAGGTTAATTTGCGCTCCGTCAATCTAGGCGAAAAGTCAAGGGTACCGTAAGGTTTAGTGGGTAGAAGTCTCTCATAACCCTCCCGAGCTGCCCAGTGAGGGAGGATAACCACGATGGGTTTCTCCGACAAAAAAGTATTTGCCTATTCTTTTCATGAAAATGTAGAAAATCTTTATTCAATTTAGGTTATGAACGTTAAATACTTCTACGAGTTCGGAAAACACATCCATTCACCGAAAAGAGCCGGCAAGAAACTCGATCAGGTTTATCATTTTTTTATTAAAAAGTACTGTTGATAAAAATATTCTTTCTATCTTTTTATCGCCTAAAAACTGCGTGATTCTGTATTCGTCTGCTGATAGCGAGAAATGTTCCGAACTTGGAGTTAACTTTTTTTGTAAATACCGACTTTTTGTTTACACGAGGGATTTACACCTGTTGAGATTGAATTATTTTTTTGTTGTTTGTACGCTTTCAATTATCGAGTTTTAATAGTTAACGTGGCTCTGTGTTGAATAGCAATATAGTTAGACGTTATTGAAACTTACCACTTCCAGATTTATTAGTACTGGAATTCAAGAAAGATCTACGTCTTGCAAATTCAGCTGTATCTTGATACCTGTGCAACCAATATAATGAGTTAACAATTTATTTAATTAAAGTTGAGCATTACAATAATATTACAAATTTAACATTTTTGGTTTATTTTGCTCACAGTATTTTTAGAAACAACAAACTTTAGGAATCGATAAAAGATTTTTTATCGTCAGATTGTCATCGGTCAGACCAGACGGTTTACTTTATGTAACTTTGAATATTTTCATCCTAAAAATTGTATTAAGTAATTCAGTAGATAGCTCGTCGAGCTTTTAAGTATGCACACAGGTGTTTTTAAATTATTTATAGTGTTTTGTTTTAGTTATATAAATATTACTTATCAGAATTAAAATGTTAGAACTCACCTATCTTCGAAGATGATGGGCATAATGTGAGGGTCACCATCCAAAGCGATACAATGGACGGGTAACGGCGGCAGAAGAGCTAAGTATCGTGACCTGCGAGCTGTCTCACCGACACTCTGATAAGATTGATAGTTGCTGTCATAGCAACCAGCCAATGAATGCCGGGGATTGTCCAGTACAAAAAAGCATTCAGAGAAACGTTTAATTCTGAAATAAATATAGCGTTATGTACGGTTATTGCCTGTTTGAATCAAATGAGAGAGAGAGAGGTAGAATGAAGAAAGGTAGGGCACAGAGAAATTTCTTTAGAGATTTCTCTCTACTTGGGGCAGCCCGACTGGTAAAATACCTCCACCTTACAGAAGATCGCGTTGGCAACGCGCTAGGGATACTATGGTATTACAATCGTCCATAGGCTACAGTAGCCGCTTACCATCAGGCGGGCCGTATGCTTGTTCACCGCTTTTGTAGTACAAAAAAGTGACAATTTATTATAGGTGTAATTCTTCGAAATAGAATATGTATAAAGTACGAGAGAGAACTTGAATCCGCGCTGTGTATATGGAACGCATATTCTCTCTATACATTAAAAATTAAAACAACCTTATTCAGTTTAGGCTTATATCTTATTCATCGAGTAGAGCTAGAAAGAAACTCATCGAGTTACTCAATTTTTTACTGTATAAAATATGTTTATATTTATATTATATAATCATTATTTTGTACAAGTAAATGTATGTAAAGAGAGCGAAGTACATCCAGACATCATTATCATTTACATTAAGACCCACCCTATAATAATAACCTTGTGATACGAGTAGTACATCATGCTTGACATGAACCTTAAAGTTATTGTACGGTAAGTCGCTATGTGCTTCGGGATTTTATTATAGAACCTAACATTATTATCTAAATAACTTTTACCGGTCTTAATAAACCTAAAACACGAGATGGCTACCTTTATGTTTATTTGTAGTAATACAACTATGCTGGCAGTATTTTAATCTAGCTTATGTTAGTTTTTATTTACATAAGAGTACTTTAAATTCACAAAAAGTAAATTCTATTGTAAAGTATATTCATTTCTTCTAAACATGTCTTTTTTCTTGATTTTGTTAACTAGGATAAATGTAGGAAAAAAAAAACCTCACATTTTCTTATAAACTTCATTTAGCAATTCGATGGTTCTAAAGCCGTCATTTGTCTTTAAAACTTAACTAAAAGCTCAGATAAGAGAAAGTTACCGTAGAGCATGATGTCTCGCTGCGAGAGCATGATGGACGTGAGGCCGGTCCGTCGTGTGATGGAGAAAGGCTCTCCAACGCAATGTAACTTCAGCGCACAACCTCGCTATATCGTGTGCAGCACTCATAGCCCATTCTTCATCCTCTCCACATTCAGACTTTTGCACGTTCTGGAAAATGAATAACAAATAATTAGGTTTTTTTTTTGATAAATCGGTTCGAGTTTTTTGCTGACTCTGTTGGATGACTAGGATCATTTCCGAATTGGTTGAATTAATCTACCGTGTACAGACATTTATACAAGTACCTTCTTAGAGCCAAAATTGATTAAAATTGATTTTATTCCGCGGTTACTTTTGCAATAATATATTCATTATAATATTTATATGGACGTCGCTCAGGACTGCAGTCAGTTTGTGAGCGGAGATAGAACATATAGTCATAGCCTGATTTGTATGAGGCTGTAAAATACCTGCTGTTAAGTATGACACTGTACAAACGTTTGTTGCCTGCTGAAGTATTTCAGGACTATTTGAAAAGACCGTCTAACTACGGCTTTAGTTCTTATGATGAATAATTGAAAATATTCTAAAATTAACCTTGCTAAAATCACTAAGGTTCTTTATCCTGTCCGCTACTTCTCCAACGACTGAGTTCGCAGTAATCTCTTCAGGTGTTAGCATGACACCGGTTGAGCCACATACTGCAAGTGCACATTGTAACCCTTCCAATGATCCTAGAAGTATTCCACATACTTCTGCATGGACTTGCCTGTAACAACAAGTTGTATCACTCAGTAAATACTACCTACTATTTATTGAAGAAATAATTTCATAGTTTTTGGGTGTTTAAATTATGTTATATAGAATGATGTGATCGATTTTTTTTTTACCTACAATTTATTAATTACTTTGCTAACCACTAGCTTGCATTCTAAAAAAAAACAGTTTTCAATATTATTTGTTCTAAAATAGATGAACTATAATCTCCGATTATAAAAACAGGATAAGTATCAATCTTTGTTTTTTGATGTCAGTACAAATTTATCGTTCTTCCGATTATATGATAGTCCTACAAAAACTATAATTTATTGGAAAAACTTTAAAAAAATTATACTTTTTTGCTACCCATTGCATGATTTCACAATTTCTACACTCATACCTTCCTCTTCTACACTCTTGGACATATTTAGAGGAACGTAATAAAAAAGAGGCAAATTAAGGCAAATTTCTACAACATAAGTACAGTTAATTAAAAAATAATTTTTGAAACAAAAAAAAACAAATTAGAGGAAGTAGAGCTCAGTATTTTAATCGTAAGGAATTTTAACCAAACTTAATAAAAATTGAATATTGTTCTAAGGACTGTAGTTTTTATAATGGGTGACACAATCAGTATTTAGTATTACCTCTTCTCACTGTCAAAACTGCCGGCATCCATTTGGGCCTGCCTTTTTATTAAATTGTCAATGAAACTTTTTGTCATTAGCTTCCATTCTTCAACCAATACAGTTTTGAGGTCCCTTAAGTTATCTGGTGCTGGATTTCTTTGTTTAATTTTTTCCCCAATTATGTTCTGGCGACGTGCTGGCCACACCGAAAATTGAATTCCGACCTCAGTAAGATACTCTGATACTACCGCCGTAGCGTGTGGACGAGCATTTTTGTGCATTAAAAGATAATTATCCTCCATGAATAGGCCAAAAGGCATTACAATCTGCTCTAAAATGTCTGTTACGTATCTTTCCGCAATCAGGGACCCGTTTTCTATGATGTTTAGCTCCGTACGTGCTCCTAAGCAAATACCACACTACATACCATTACTGACCCTCCACCATAAGGCTCTCTTCCAACAACGTTACACTCTGCGTATCTTCTTCCGGGTCATCTTCATACCTTTGACCTTTCCATCATGTGACTTAAGACAGAATCTGGACTCATCAGTAAAGAATACTTTTCCCCAAGCGTCATCATCCCAGATTCGGGCGAACAAGCAAAGTTGGACCGAGCTACTCGATGAACTGCAAAGGGCCTCTGGCGGGCAAGTACGCCTCTATAACAACTGCTTTAAGTCTTCTTCTAATCGTTTTGGTCCTAACTGTCCCTTGTCAAACTTCCTGCAGCTTGTTTCGTACCTCAGAAGAAGTCAAAGTGCGGTTTCCGAGGACACTGCTTACAATAAATGTGTTGTTACTCTCTCTGTTGTTACTCTTTCGCAACCTTGTCCTATACATCTTGTATACTCTCCAGTCTGCCGATATCTTTTAACATTGCGAAAAATTACAGACTTGGACACTCGTAATGTTTGAGCTACGTCATTGTAAGTGTAACCATTTTCAATTAAAGTTACAGCTTTAGACACCCGAGAAACGCTGAAATCCGGCGTTATCACTCAAACTTATCAAATGAAGTTCCGTTCCCCCAATAATAACAGTTTTTGTCAAAAAAAATGATCGAATAAAAATAATTAAATTTGTGAAAAACAAAAAAACCTGCAGAATTTCATACACTACGTATCGAAGAAATTAAGAGATGACCAAAAAAGCAAATTAAAGTCGTAAATAAAATTCTATCCAAAATCTTCTTTTTTTAATTATATTATACTGGCATATATGACCAGTATGATATAAGAAAAAAAAACTGTTATCCTACCTTTTTTTGCGTTCCTCTAAATATACCCATGAGTGCATTTATTAATTTAATATAGTACATTTATTCTAAAAACAAATCTAATACCTTTTTGGTTTAGTCATAGTAAGTACTTAAATAAGTGAACGATAGATGAGTTATTTGTCTATCCAGACTATTTAAGAATACATCGACCCCGAAAAATTACAATAGCGTCTCTTTTATGAGGCTATCAAAAGGTATACAAAAGAGCTTACTTAGCATGAGCAATCTTGCTCGAGTTACCCCCAGTGCATTTACCCGCAGAGCCGAACAAAACGTTTTCGAAGCTTCCAGAGGTATTGAAGTTTGACCCTGCGTTTTTCATCAGTTTACCCCATTGTTTGCTTGATCGTGGTGTGCTAAACAATAAAAAAAAATATTTAAGATTCATTGCTTAATATGAATATTGTAAAAGCTGACTTGTATGATTTCCAATTATGTAAAAATACTGATGAGAGCTTATGCAGTAACAAAAGGCTGTAGAGAAATCTCTTTGAGCCTAAGGGCTAACGACCTCCAACGTAAGGTAATAAATGAGACTTTATTTCAATGATAAACCTGAATATTTTGCAGTCGGCTTCTTGAAATATTTATTTATTGCATATATATGCAAAGATCACATTATAAACAATTTCCTACTTTTACATTTTTGAAAATGATGATATTAGTTTACTAGGTTACCAACTAAGTTACTGAGTTTGTAAGACACAACTTCATTGCTTAATGTATGTAAAAAAAAAAAATAGATTTAATAAACTTTAGCAAAAAAAAACACGATGATAACGATAATAAGTGTTCTATTTTTTGATAAAACACCCATAATTTTTTCCGAACATCTGTGGTTTAGATTAAGTACTCTTAAAATAGTTGATAAGTAAAAATGTGTTATTTGGTAGATACTTCGTAAACAGAAATAGATTTTATTTACGCAAGTAATGTAATGTAAGCAATAGTTTCCATACGAAAACATCTTTCAGTAGTTTTCCTATTTGTGTTATTATGGTGTTTTTTTCGTTATCGCTTAAGTTATCGATATTACAATCTTTCATTTGCAATAGAGGTTATCTTTTTCCAGCTTTAATGTATCCAGTATCATGTGTAAATTGAAGTAAACACTTACCAACTTTGTACATAGTGCATAATGCTTTTCCTTTTGGTAAAGACATGAAATTCATATTAATACTTAACAGCTTGTATTGCATTATTTTTGCATACTGTGATTTTTTAATCTGAATAAATAAATTTGTTTGTTCGCTATGCGTTCATGAATCGTTTATCCGATTGCGAAGAACCATTCGTGAGCTATATTGTGCGCACACTGATTGGTTCTGAATGAGTACAACTAGTTTAGAAATAGGTGACACGCGAGTTGTTTTATTTTGAAGGCAAAAGCTAGTTAACGAATAAGATGTTAGTTTTCTTGAATAACGTCTAAAGTACTACATATTTTACTGATAATATATTTTTATAATTTGAAAATATATTAATATATGTTACTCTGCTATTATATGCTTGAAAACATTTTAATTGGATGCACGGATGTAATTAATGTTTGTATTTAAAATATTACATCTTTAATAATTCAACACATTTAAACATATTATTGTTTTTTATTTTATTTAAATACTAGTTATGCCCGCGGCTGCGCTCGCGTGGACGACAGAAGAACGCGTAGTGCATATAAAAATCGTAGTTTCTTAAAACGTTAATAACTTTTTATTGAATTAACATATTTTGATATTCTTTTTTGATAAGGACCGAGTATCTAAAGAGTAAAAAATAAAAATCTATTCAGTAGATTTTACGCGATGTGCGCACAACGACAACCCTCAATAGAATAGATTTTTGAAACTAGTTATCTTTATTAATATGTACAAATGAATAAAATTTAGATACAAAGAACTGCTGATTGATTGAAGAGCCATTTCTATTGTACACTAAAACATATATGAGATTGTGTACCGTAGTCTCTACCCCATGCTAGCAAAGGGTAATGCGCCATGTACAGATTAATTGGTATCCATAAAGCCCATTTTTCGTATATCATTAAAATTTTCATGTATTTTAGGGGCACACCCCGTGCATCATTACGATTTAGTATCATACGATCATACGATTAGTGTGCATTTTAGTTGTACGGACGCGCAACCGCGCAATATTTAATTCTATATATATATATCTTAGCAATCAGTGGCTTTATTACCAGTCACCCAATTAAGGTACACACATGCCAGGTACCCTTGCCTACTCAACATATCAAAGAGATTCCCTATTTGTTATTTAGTACGTGAAAAAATTAAGAACTTACTTTATGTAAGGTTGATGTAAAGCCACTAAGCTTGCGTGTATGGTGATGGAGACTGACGACAGGTGGAAGTAGTCGAACAGCACCGGTAGATGGTAATGCAGGCCCTGTGATGGCTGGAAGTGCAGTTTCAACACTCTGCATGAGACAGGCGCCAGGGTACTCGATTGAGCACCTTCGCTGCACCACAATTCCACGCCAAGACTCCATTCCGCTCTCTCGAGGGATTCTTTTAAACTTCGGCTGTCAACTGAAGTATATGAATACTCAAAATATGAAATATCATTTTAAAGCTTTAATTCGAATTCCTAGAATGAATCTAAACTTTTGGTGAAGGCAAACATGAAACCATAGCATGTTGGTAGGGCATTGTCTAATGCCTGCCTAGCTAGCTACCACCATCAAGCTGAAAATCTGTCGACGAGTAAAGTATAAACTAATGAATAAATGGAAACAAGAATCAAAATAAAATATAAACATTACACTAATTAATAGTTGTTCAATGATGAAACGCCACTTGACTTCATATAATCGTACAACCATCGATTTCCTAGTTCATAATACCCATGAGAGCTTTTGAGATTTCAAAATGCCCCCCCCTTATACCCCCTTAAACCCCTCATACATTACACACATTATGTACAAGATCAGAAATCAATTTAGGATGAGTTTCAAAATCAAACGAACATTCGATAACTCGAGTAGATGCTTTAATGACACAAGCTTTTTTCAAACATATGAATTCGGCACCAATTTATATTGTCGCCCGGAGCAGGAACCCTTATTTGTCTCCCCTACATCCGGGACTGCCTATATAATTATATTATAATATCTGTTTAGTAAGTATACAGTGTCATATATTAAAATCCGTCAATGTTTTACACAAAATATACCTTTTTAATATTAATAATTGTTGTCCCTGCTCGAACTTTTCAATTGTCAGCGAATAACTGGCATAGAAAACATTTCTTCTTCAGTTGAAAATAACTTTAAGTAGGTATCCATTTACGTTACAAAATATTTCTCAGGAACCATTGTGCTACATTAATAGAATGTGTTCTAATATATGCTACAATTAGTTTTACCTAGCAAATGGGCTCTGAAATGTACGATGTCCCTAAGCGTGACCTCTTCGTTTCTGTACATGATCTGAAAGGCTCTGGAGGCAGCCAGCCCGCCGATGAGTGATGCATTGGCTGCCGGCCTACCGGTTCTAGCTGCACCATTGCTACTGGACACCGAAGCCTCGATGTGGACTGGTACCTTAGGCGACACGCGAAGTCCCACACGTACTTGGTAGAGCCTGTACGAATAATTTGACGGTGAAACATAACAGCAAATTAAGCGCGAAAAAAAAAGTTGTCTATATTTTTATGTGAAATATGTAATGGTAATGCCACGTTTGGACGTTAGTAAGTGTTCTGATGGAACGTCGCGACGTGCCATTCGGCCAGCGTTGCAACTGGTCGGCTCTTTCAGACTCAGTGCTCCCTTCTCAAGATGTATACTGAACGCTTCCCTCTTTACTACGCACTCATAATTTTACGTGTGTGTTAGTAAATCAGCGTGGTTTATTATGCTAACCTTATAAGGCTACCTATAGGTTATTCATGCATATAAGTGAATTTAAATGAATCTATCGTAACAAGTAAATTAATTATCCAACAAAAATATAAATGTGAAAGTGGCCAAGTTTGGTAGAAACGACGTTCGAGGTAGTCGTTGTCACCGATAAAAGAACCGAGATCTAACGGGTGCCAAGTTCCATAGTAATTCCTTTAATTATAGCTGTAAGAATGTACGTTCCTCAACTCATTTACAAAACAATTTGTTACTTTCTTTGATTTAGGATTTATAACTTAGCAAGTCTTAATTGTCGATAAATATTTACGTTAACTGATTATATATTAAATTATTATATTTATTATGTCAATAAATATTTACGTAAATTTCTAATTCTAATAGTTTCGTTATAAAAGAAAACTTTAATAATTTAAAGACGTTTTTTTTACATCATGTAAAAGACTAACGCTAATTGTCCCATTCTGATACGTGACCAAATATATTATATTGGTACGTGATATGCTAAAAAAATTTGCCGTGGTTTATTCGAACAACTGAATCTACATCTTGGACTGATTATACCTATTTAAAATAGACATAATTATAATAATGTATTCTCCTGATTCCTCCTCCAAAACTCGACCGATTATTTTATTTTTTCCAGAATAATAATATAACAAAGACTTGGCTATGCCGATATGTTTTTCTTTAATTTTTTATATTTGTCAAATTTGTTTACTGGTTGTCTGATAACAGCGGTATAAATGCATATTTTTAGAAGGTATCCAGTTCCCCAATTCCTATCATTATTGAAAAAATAAACACAAGTAGAAGTATATATTATCATCATCATCATTTCAGCTGAAAGACGTCCATTGCTGGACATAGGCCTTCCCCAAAGATCACCACACCGACCGGTCCTGTGCTGCCCGCATGCAGCGGCTTCCCGCAACCTTTACCAGGTCTTCGGACCACCTTGTGGCGGGTCTGCCCACGCTGCGTCTTGCGGTACGTGGCCGCTACTCGAGAACTCTTTGACCCCATCGGCCATTCGTTGTACGAGCTACGTGGCCCGCCCACTGTCAATACATATTTTTAACAAAATAAATATTTTTATACTTTCTATATATTTTTGATTCGAAATATATATAAAGTATAAAAATATTTACTCTAGTGCCATTATCCATGGATAAAACAGAGCCAATATGTTTGTACCGACTAAACACCACCCGTATTTCCCCTTAATTTCGACGACGAAGCCTAATAAATGTCTAATGATTATAGCAACGCTTAGCCACTTTTGAACAAAACCATAATTACATTATAAATCTTTCATTCAACCATATGAAATAATTTCTTTAAAATTTTATTTAGGGAAATACGAGTATATATATACGTAATCGTTTCATGAAACTTCAAATAACAAACACAGTTTTTTAGCCTTAATAATACTACATTACAGTCTTAGTCACGGTAAAAACGTGCTTATATTAAAACTACTAGCTGTACCGTTGACATCCGTGTTGAATTTATTCGATCAATTCCCGTACTTGCCTACAGCTTGCAAGACTGCCTAACGTTTATGATTACTGATTACTGCTCCGCTCCTTAGAATCATAGCGTGAAGTTACGTATAAATAAATATTTTAGATTGAAAAGTTTAGGAACTACTGCTGTAATGGCTTCAGGGCCCTTAAGGCTAACAGTATATTTAGTTAGAAAAAAGAATAATAAACCTGTTTTAATAAAGAACATTTACAAAAATACAACTTAATAGAATTCGTGACTTATAAAATGGCCTCACAAACAAAATAATAAGGAAGTTGTTATTAAAATTGGTTAAAATTTATATGGTCCAAAAATGAATGATAATGATGCAAATTAATGTGTGAATACGATGATCAAAGGATGAGACAGACGGATTGTTGAAAAAATTTACGATTTCATTAATCATTGGCATTTTGGCTAATTTGTGTACATTTAAATTAAGAAAACCATTTTAATAATTAATTTGCTTAAATTGGTAGTTAGTTAATAATTTTTTGATTATTTATTTGGAGGTTATGGTATTATTATATGGTGATATTCGTGATTTGAAAAGCTACATAATTTATGATAAGTATTATAAAAAACGAATTTATTAATTATTTAACTTATTTTAATGTTCTTATATCATATAACGATCAGTATATTTGAAATTTATGGTTGTTCCTTTCATTTTTTATATATATAGCTTTTATTCGTGTTACTACTATACATTTATCGTTATCGGGGAAAAAATAAATTAGGTATTCTATGTCGTCACTTTGATACGTCCATCTCTGAAATTCAATCAGAATAAAATAACTTTTGCTTGATATTTTTAAGAACTTTATATATATCTTACTAGTGCGCTGTAATTCTTTATTATGAAAAAGAAGAATAATAGGAAAACAACACATTTGAAGAATACGTTTTAAAAGAAATCTATTGCTGTTACACAAATCATAGTTCGATATTCCCTATTTCCTCCTTCAAAACTGGACGAAATTTTTCAAGAATAATTTAGGACTGGCTATGCTTTTTTATTTTAATTTATTTTTGGAGTTTCCTCCTTAGGAATAGATTTTCATATGTAGAGTGGAAAAAACGAAAGGGCATGGGGGAAAGAAAATACATTAAATATTGCAGATAGTAAATATTACTTATAGGAAACATTCTTTCGTTTTTTAAAATAAGAATATTTGCATTCACAGATTTAAAAAGAAGATTAATTGTGTCGGGAATCTAATTAAGTAAAAAATGCAAAATATCTCGAATAAACTTTGTATCTCACAATACAATAAGCCCACTCTATAGGCCGCGGTGCGTCAATTAGATGGGAAGCGAAATCGAGTGTTAACAAAAGTGAAGTCGTTTTGTTGCCCCTTCGTGTAACATATTCGCGCATCTTACACTGAACGCATGTATATTGCACATACTCGACTTACTTGTCTACGGAAGTAATATATGAAACATTTAACTTTGCCTATTGTATATATTACAGGATAAACTACAGTCGAGTGTCGGAGCTGACACGTACATTTTTTTATATTCGTAATATTAGTTTTGTGAGTGACTGTTAAAGGCGGTGTAACTGGACAATTTTAGTAATTTTAGAAGGCTCCTAGTTTACAGAACAATTAATCCATGGAAATGTGCAAATATAGGAGCATCGCAACGGTAGATATAGATTGTATAGTGTAAAAATATTACTTTAATGCCATTATCCAAGAATAAGACAAAGAAATACGTTTGTATCTTAGATAAATAGTCTAAGGTTTGTATGCTGCCCCGTGTCATCATAACATATTATAAAACAAAGTCTCCCTGTCTCCCTGAACGTTATAAACTCAAAAATTACCGAAAGGATTTTTATACGGTTTTCATCAATGTACGGAGTGATTCATGAGGAAGGTTTAGGGGTATAATTCATTAGCGCTTTATATAAATTGGCTAAAATATGACGATGACCGGAAAAAATCATGCCAACTGGGAGCTTTACTGGCGTTCGCCGCGTAAACCAATAGAATTATATGTATTACTCAGCTACCCGTGCGAAGTTGCTAGTTGCTAGTTTTAATGTTATTAAAGATCAACAATAAAAAAAAAGTGTTTGGAAAAACTGTTTTATTTTCTGTTTGTTGTGATGCAATTTATCTTTATTTCTATAGATGAGGAAATTTTCGTTTCGAAATAATTTACGTTGCTAAGAAATTTGTTTGGATTGCATCTGGGTCACACAAACTGTCAACGATGCGTAGGTGCTTAGTTATTTTAATTTTTAGCTGAAATGTTATATAAAAGATTGATTATTTCTTTCCTCATTTTTAGTAAGTTACTTCTATTGTGTATAATAATTATGTATGTATATTTTAAAACTTTTACACCCTACAATGGTATTGTATTGGGAAAATTTTCTGCAGTTAGTGTTATTATACAGTTTAAAACTATTTAAAATATAAATATCAAGTGTTTGTCATATGTCTAATAATAATAAATAATAATTTGTCATATGAATAAATCCTGCATAGCGAATAGTGTCAGATTTCAGAGTGAAACCTTTTAAGACGAAAACTATAACATTCTAAATTTAAATTATAAGACGACATTTGATGTTTTTTAAATTCAGCTTTTAATGTGAAGATGTATACAGCGAAAATCTGAATAATATTCAAATACGAGTTGCGACGTGGGACTCACCGACTCACGTAACAGAAAAGGCCCGTAATGTCCTGTTTAAAATATAAATATCAAGTGTTTGTCATATGACTCATGATAATAAATAAGAATTGGTCATATGAATAAAAATGTAATATTCAAATATGAGTTCCCACGTGGGACTCACGAGCAAAAGCGGCCCGTAATGTCAATGCTGTATTTCAAGATATATATGGCTAAAGAATGCACCATGCGTTATTGGTTAACCACAGTTTTGAGACAAACGCAGATGGAGCCATCAGAAAAATAAATGAGGGACAAGCATTTAACTGTGTATCCTTGACAACCAGATAACAACATGTGCGACCGACGACCGTGTGTATAATGTAATAATATTGCCAGGATAGTTAACATAAGTTTTACTGTTTTTTTACCACATCAATAGTGTAGTCGTTAATTCATCATCATCATTATTATGGAAAATATTATAATAATTTACAACTTGATATCAGTTTTTGCTTCGTATTTAAACGATATCTCAGTGCACATGAAGGCATATTTATGACGTAACAGCTATTACAAACAAAAATAGTGCACCACTTCGCCGCGGTACACGCGCGGGGAGAGCGCAAATTGGTGATGTGAACCGATTATAAACAAAAATTTTTTTCGGCTTGATGTACTTATTATTTAAAAATAAAATTAAGTGCGTTTTTATTTAAGGGGATTACGTGCTGAGTGATTACTTCATCGCAAGCTTGAAGTGCTTCTGTAGGACGAGGTAGTTTGTGTCAATTGTGACAATATTTTAGTAGGATTATGTTATTGTGTTTATGTTATTCTAACAATAATGTAAAAATAACGTAACTATCATAACTCGAACTGGTTCACATCTTTAGCGCAAATGTTTATGGTTGGCATGGTTACGTGCCAGAACACAAGGGCAAAAACCTTAACGCGTATTTCAAACAATTTGGTTGAGGCATCGTCTCTATGTATAATACCTCAATGTTGTAAACTAGCAACACTGTTGTAGTTTTAAAATCAGTAACAAATAACACGGAAAATAATATCAAAGTATACTTTATTACCTATGAAACAATTACTCTCTCTGTCTTCCGTTTTTAATTTCCAGAAGATTTTTTACGGTGCACACAAGACGGCATATTTATGACATAATAGCTATTACAAATAAAAATAGTGCTCCACTTCGCCGCGGTACACGCGCGGGGAGAGCGCAAATTAGTGATGTGAACCGATTACTTAAAAAAATTTTTTTTCGGTTTGATTTTCTTATTATTTAAAAATGAAATAAAATTAAGTGCGATTTTATTTAAGGAGATTAGGTGTTGAGTGATTACTTCATCGCAAAATAAAACACTAAGATTTAATGCGTCTTTTTTCCGAATTGATTCAAAATTATCGTCACTAATTATTTCGTATCTTACTTTATCTAACAAAATATATCCTATAACCTGGCTAGATGACATACCAATAAATATTAAAAAAAACATATACATCGGACTAGTGGTTTTCGCTTGAAAAGAACATAAACGGCTTTGTCTAAGCGAGAGATGTTGAGTTTTTATAACATGTATAGACATATGTAAGCATGTATGTATGTATAGAAGTCAAAAAAATTACTTAAAAATAACTGTAAAATAAACGCCGTTTTCAATGTTTCAAAATATATTATTCTGTCACTATTTACGTCATAAGTATGACGTGAATCATCATGAATATAGCATGCGCTTTATTAGTTTATCGTAAACCTTACGGCTAGGGTTGACGATTTTTTCTTTAACGCATTATTATAGGAAATAACACCGTGTTTTTTTGAAGTGAAACTTCTTATGCGACTTCCAAGCGTTAAACGTTTAACGCACATTATCGGTCTCTCCTCTTTGTGTGAGCCAGAGCGAGAGAGCAATATATTATCGGTCTCTCCTCTTTGTGTGAGCCAGAGCGAGAGAGTAAATGTCGGTGGGTATGTATATTGCACACTGCTTAAATAAAATAGAAAATGTCTTTTAAAATGAATTTTCACTTCTATCGTGTGTGAATCGCACACACACCTATTTTTTGTGTATAATTTAAAAATTATTAATTATAATATTTATTGTTTTCGATAACAAAATATCAACGGCATTATGATAAAATCGCGAAATATTAATATTCCTATCTATGTATTTGTAAATTGTAATAGTTGTAAAGTATTCTGTACTGGAACGCTGTACAATCGTTTATAAAATTGTAATATGCTTATTACTGAATACGTGATTAAAGTGTTTCTTTTGATACATCTCTATATATTATTTCTTAAAGGCATTTTTTGTGACAGTGCTATATATCCCTTAATTCTTCATCAAACACCATTTTAAAGGTAATGTTCCCCGCTCAAATAGGAAAGTAGTATAAAATTAATAATTTTTATGATGATATATAAATGAAACCACAATATTAATGGTCAAAAGGATTTAAAAAATACAATTTAACGCACGTTCACAGTGATTTAAATGATAATTATTAACATGTAATTATGCGACTAATTATTCAAATACGTTATGTTTTGTTTAAATATGAAAATACGGTTAGCAGCCCTTGGTCTAACGCGTTCAGTAGTAAAACGACCGGGGACGAAATAAACAGTTGAATAAAGGTCAGTAAAACGCAAAGCCGTTAATTTTAGAACCGCCATTGACCTTGGTATGAAAGACGCATCGGTTATGTTGGTTGCTGCACGTGAACAAAACATAGATTCATGCTTTCACATAACCTCACGACTGCGATCCTTTTGTTTAATTTGGCAAACTCTCGCGGAAATTGAAAAAAGTTTTTGTAAACTTGAGACAATTATATTAATTCTAAAGATATACTAAAAAGTCACAACTCAGCATAAACTAACAAGTTCTTAATGTCTTACTTTTGCTGTACCGTGAAACCGTCTTCTAGCTAGTGTGGTCCCTGCTTCTTACGACATCGGGTCCTTCAAGCATAACATGAATATATATTTATGCAGACCAATATGATAGAGAAAACCGCCGAGTGATTGTCGATCAGTCTGTCCCTGTTGTTTTTGGATTGTACTGTGCGGTATCTTTGTCGTGCTATATATAAAAATACATTATAACTAGTTCGTGTTGTTTATGAAATGATGTCGTATTGTTTGGTAAAACAATATTATACATTAAAATACATTTTAATGTGAATCGAAGTGTCGGTGACTTTGATTCTTAAATGGGTCTCCTCATTTCTGATTCGATCACGCAAAGAAACTCCGCGGTAGCCCTGCCCAAGGGCTTGAGCAACTTTAAGCTTTGTTAACATTGTATTTGTATTGCATTGTACCATTTTAGGTACAATATAAAATTTGAATTAATATCCTTCGTTATTATATTTTCAAATGACGATTACAATTTTAATTCACTGCTAGAAGTACAACTACTGATTAAAATGTTTATATTAAATCTAGTTCTTATGGACTATATTGTATGAAGACATCCCAGTAACCCTATAACTTAGTGAATTGTGAAAGCAAAGCCATATGTTAGCGCAGAGTTCTAGAAATCCCGCTTTACATGACTACGGTCAGAGCTAAATTTATGTGAGCAAATAAAATTGTGTTTTTTAATATTATTATTATTCATTCTGTACATAATTTTTTGGCATTTGTAGTTACTAAAATACCTTCATATGCAGTACTGAGATTATTTATATTGCTACTTGAATTATATTTCTATTTTGTCTGATGGTTATGGACAGGATATACTGCAACAAAGATAACTCATTAGCTCGAGTATAATGCAAAATCATAGTTACAGTTACATACATTTAGGAACTAGACTTTTTTTAGATTTCGAATACTACATCTTTGTTTCATCGTTCCTTAAAATTAGGTGAGGTTGTGGTTAAAACGCTAACCTATAGCTGGATAATGATTATTTTTGTTAGGACAATAATCGTAACGTTATCTAAGCTTTTGTTCCAGAAATCTGTCAATTAATGTGTAATTATGAAAAGAATTATATCCTGGAACCTTTAACGCAACCTTTAAGCAAAACGTAATTTTAGACAATGCGACGGTAAACACAATTGATTTAGACCTGCTAGTATTATTAGAGGGAGGCGATGGCTAATGCTCGTCATTTGGTAAATCAATTAGCTATGGGCTGTCCTCTTAGTGAAAGATACAGACGTTACTAAATACTTAGAACAGCTTTAGTTATTAAGGGACATTGCTACACTAAGCGTATTTTGTCATGGCAAATGTTCTGAATAATTTGAACATATCCCACCATCTCCCTTCCACTACAGAACCAAGTTTCTACCACCACCATTCGAAGCCACAAGCTACATAGTAACAATATCTCGGCAAGAACAAAGAAGTTTACCGATTCTTATGTTTGCCGTACTGTGAAAATGTGGAATCGCCTCCCAGCCAGCGTGTTCCCTCTCTCCTATGATATCTGGTTCTTCAAATTAAGCGTGAAGAGGCATTTCTACAGGCCGATATGACGGTTATGACTACTCATGGAACTTGACACCGGCGATCACCGTTGTTTCTGAACTGTATCGTAATTTCGATTAGGTAAAGAGCAGTAATTTTGCAGAGCTATTTAAAAAAAAAGGGTTTAGATACCAATAAAGATTTCCACGGAAAACATAAATCGATTGAAGTTAATTCATTAAAAAAACAGTTCTGTCATATGAAAGAATTGGCGGTTACTAAACAGTTTTATTACATAGGCAAATAAATTTATACTCAAACAAAATTCAACTAGTTATATTTTAAAGAAAACAAGACATTCATTGCAGTGTTTCGATCTCAATGAAATGCCGTACCATTAAACGATACACATAAAGCCGAATGATTGCCAATTACGCGGTGCAATTTAGCTTCCTTCCGTAGCTTGGTGATATTAAAGACTTGTAAATTGCAAACGACTATCATTGCCTGTGAAAGAGGAGAGAATTGGTAAGGAAATAACATCTTTTACTATTAATTAATATTGGAAGAGCTTAGGAGAGTCGACATTTTTTTCCTTTTCTTTATAGTAATCTGTTCGAAGTAATCAGTTTCGTTTGGATTTATAGGATTTTTTTTTGCTAAATCAATATGTCTTTTTAACACGTTTACATTAGCTTCACTTGTAACTAACAAACAATGTAATAACAACTTAGAAGTCAATTTTAGCCTACTTCTAATTGTCGTATCGAAATGACACTTTGTATGTATGACAACAGTTCGGATGACAACACTATAATCTGGTATTTTGGAGCTGGTCTGATGGAGCCAGGAGGTGGATAGTGGAACACTTCAGTGGCTACTAGTAAACCCCTCGAGTTTAAGCTCACATGATTCGCTGAAGTCAAATAGATTGGGTTTGGTAACGAGCTGTTGTTATAAGACTGAAAAGTATTATCA
This sequence comes from Saturnia pavonia, assembly GCA_947532125.1. Lineage (NCBI taxonomy): Eukaryota > Metazoa > Arthropoda > Insecta > Lepidoptera > Saturniidae > Saturnia > Saturnia pavonia. Next base: position 5,177,447 of record OX383907.1, on the reverse strand, counting down.
TTTCAGTAATTAAAGCGTGTTTTTAGTTTTTTAAACTATTTAAACTTATTTAATTGTAGTACGGCATAGTGACAACAATTTGCTTGATGGTAAGCACAGTACAATCCTAAAACAAGATAAACACTGAGAGAACAGAATTCCATAGCGGTTTGCAAGCCTCTCTGTAGCTGGATATACATATATGGGTATACCTAGTAATGGCCTGTATGAAAGGTTATCACTGCATGATGGTTGATACCAGTCTGGTACAGATCCCTACTACACGCTTGACCACTGGATAGACATCAGCTAATCCAGAAATCCTAAACGTGTCACTATGGTGAATTGTGGTTGCGGTCCAGTTCGACACAATTATCATCTCCTACTACCCAAAACGTATTGAATGATCTGGAAGTTATCAGTTAGTTATGCTGTAAACATATTTATTTTCCCTTATTATACGCGAAAAAAATTGGCCAAGTTCGTGTCTTGCCACGCGCAGTGTAGGATTCCGTAATTGCTCGTCACAATATGCAGGCTTCGAGAAGGGGCTTTTAAGTAAGTTTCAGTTGAATTTATACGAAATGACTTCTCCAAGTACATTTTATAAGTTGATTGACTATTACTTGTTAACTTGTAAAGCCACTTCCCTTTTCTCTTATACAAAAACAACCACTTAGATGGCGCGGGGGAGGAAGGGGGTACTAAATAAAGCGCAATATTTCGTAAAATAGCTTTAACACAATATTCTTGAACGACCTATCCAACCACATACTATACGTTATTATGATAGATGAGAAAAAAAAATCATTCCCACTTTACGTGTTATGTCCCTTAGAAAATATTTTTTTCAAGATTTTATTTTACCACTTTCTCTATGTCATTAATATTATATTTATACGTATACCTAATTACAGCTTTCTAGTACTATCTCTATCTATGAGCTAAGCAGCGGATAGACAGACGGACATAGCGAAACATCGGAACCCTAAACATACAATAAAATTAATCTGTTCAATTTCTTTTATTTTACATTCTATCCAAATAGTAAGTAAAAAAACGGGTAACAATTAAAATTTAAAAACTCTGGTATTAATTCTGTAATACATATTTAAACTCGTTGACTTATTTACACTTGATTATTTAATTAAATACTAAAAGCATTTATCTAATTGGGACGTATGAAAGTCGTTTCGTCCTTTAGATATTCCCTTGCGACTTGTCCCCACAAACACTTGGTAACTAGTTCTGACAGGCGGTTCTGACGTCACAACATTTTGCTCAACCACAAAATCTGATACCTATTCTATAGGCATTCTATAGGTAATACTCTGTTATATAACGGATAAAGTTTAAGTAATAACAATCAACGGTTACCAGATTTTTATTATAATAGAATATAATTTGCAACTACTCAGGGTTTTTTAGTGCAAGACTATTCAAAAATATCATGAATAATAAATTAAAACTATTATTATGTTTTTTTCTATTTACTCATATTGGAATTTTACTTATATTAGAAACTAGTAATTTGTTTTAGTAGTCTCTGCTTATATATATAAACTTGTTCTTTCTTGTTGTGTGTACATAAAGTCTGTTTTTGATTAATGATACCGTACTATAATTTTAAAAGCACTTGCTAAGTTTTTATTTCAAGTTATAAATGCAATAGTTATTTTATTGCTACCACCTGTCGTGAAAGAAAATTTACAAAGAAAATTATAAATCTTCGATATTAAATGTTTTCTAGGCATGCTCACCCTCTCTGAAAAAGATCAACATTGTAGAATTTGTATAGTTCCACAGAGAACTCAAACGTGGCCTGCAGGTCACTCATGGTGTACGTCGGTCGGAGAAGGCGCGAGCGCGGGTGTCGCGGCGCGCCATGTCTCGGTCCGCTAGCAGCGCGCCGACCGCATCAGCCGGCAGCGCACTGCACTCGCACCACACCGCACTGCACTACACCGCACACGGCCACACCCCGGCACTGTTCCACTATCACCGCGCTTTAACAACGTGCTAAACGTGGCGACGTCGATGAAAGTACGGCTCACAGTGCGGGAACCAGGAATTCATTTTTTAATAGCGGGAGAGGCACGCATGCGCAGACCGGGGGAACGGTGCGGCGTCGCGCCGGCCGCGGCCGTCTGCACCAGTGTGCGCTGAGCGCTCCGACTCGCCTACCTAGACAGGTACGTTCGCAATAAAGCTGTAATCCGCACTCGAGAGCACTACGCTGATGTTATGAGACCGTTTTAGGGATGTGTCGCACGGTAATGCGGTGCGATTACTTTACCCCTGGGAGATGTTCATAAAGGTCATGGGGGCGGTGTGCACTCCTCGTGTGGCGCCGCCGTCGCCCTCGCAGACGTAACCTTTCTATTACCTGCCGATCACACGACCATCTATTATATTATAAGTCTATACCGATGACGCCATTTTATAAATACTTAGGGGGGTGGTATTTAGGGGTACGACCAGAAGCGTAATTTTATGTTTTATAATAGTGACCACCAGCTGGTATCATTGACTATTTTTTTTCGTTTACGTTTCTATCTACATGACTATGGTGACATTGTTTATCTATACAAATACATTTGTCATTTAAAAATAATATTATCAAAAATACTGTTTTTTAGGGTTATTGTGTATTTAGAGCTTGCCTTTAATTTATATGATTATAATATCAGTATATACTAGTCTCAGTACTTATCAATAAAGGCATCGTGGTTGTGGTCTAGACGGGCACGAATGTCTCAAGACTTCGCATTATCCATTTCATTGTTTGTTTTTAGAAATTCCTTACACCTTTAATCATATTTATCATGTATTTATATAAATTATTAACAAATATATCCCATCACGCCCCACGGTTTCACCCTTGTTAAATTTATTCCACCAACTCTGCACCACGACGCCAACTCATCCTTGTAGCCCATTGTAGCCCCGTTATTCTTACTTCCCGTACTTGCCTACAGCTTGCCAGATTGCTTGACGTTCATGGTTACTGCTCCGCTCCTTAGGGTTTTAGCGTGAAGTTATATTGCCTATATCTTTTCTCATTAAACAGACTATAAAATGCGAAAGTTTTTTAAGTGAAAACTTCTTTAGCACCGTTGTGATGTGGTGAAACGAAAAAGCGACAATAAAAGAGACAACCATATACATCTATAGGATTTAGCCTACGAGAGAATGAGATAGAATACATTTACATTACACACGGTTAATGCAAGTCCTGATTTTCATCCTGATTTTCGTCGGATTGCCCTAGTGGTGTGAGACGACCAGACTTCATACGCAGAACGCACAAGTGGTCGATAGTTCGAATCCCGCTGAATTACGATATTTAAAAAGATTTTTTAAATAATTCTTTTTTTTCTGATGCTTTTTCTTCTGATACGTTCTAGTTCACACAGTTCTAGTGATTAGAGCGATTAAACAAACAACAAACAGATTATTAACTTTATAATTTTAGTATAGATATATGTAGTAGGTATTTTAAAAGAATAAGGAACTTTTGTCGTGTTTAAGGAGCTTTTGGTATTCACGTAAAGAACGCATTTCTTCGTAAATTTATCAACAAATTGACGTCCACAAAGGTATGGAAATTTAATTGCGGACTTTCGAGTAAAAAGGTCACAGTTCAAGATTGGTATTGTCGATAAATGTATGAGATGGGCCTCATCGAAACGTTCGAAATAGTGTCCCGGATCAGGGCGGCTCAGGATTTACCAAAGGCTCTTCAATAACTTTGATTGCGTGTCTTTATTCGTTGCCCTTTAGGATTCTCGTGTAGATATTGAATTGACGTATTAGGAGTTTATTACATGCTCTTATGTCGTATGGTAGTCGAGGCGTATGAATGAGAACTCGTATATAGAGAAGACTTACATATACAAAATATGTTGAACGATAAGATTTTACGGTTCAGTGAATGTCAGTTCACTTTATTTTCGGAGTTATATTTCTTTAGGCGCGTTATGAAATAATGAGAGTTATTTATACATATTGTAAAAAAAAGTCTACACCATAAAGTTGCTTGTGTGATGTTTATGGTGTTGGTCGATGTATTTTTTTATAAAGCTGTATCAGTGTCATCTTGAGATAAATTAAAAAGGTGAAATCATTTATGTTTTCTTTTAAAAAGAATATTATATCAATAAGTTGATCTTCTGTAAATTAAAAAAGCATTTTTATAACTTCTAACGAGCATACATAAGGACACGCACCCATTTTTTTTTAAGGACATCTCGGCAAGGTTTTATTTAACTTGCTTTCCTAGTACGGGTCAAATCTTGAACTTAATTTTAAAACAGTTATCCCCAACCTAGTTTGCTGATATTTTGCCGCGAAGAATACGAAAAAAAGCTTTTAAAATTGATCCCTTACATTATTATATTCATTTTAATACAACAGAAATATTGAATAAAGGCTTGTTTTTAAAAGTATTTTTAATTAATATTTTTTTATAATATCTATTACTTCTTTTATTATTCTTACATAATTATGGCCATGGCCTTAAACAACATTATTACTATAATATATTATGTCGGGGCTTGTGATATTAGTAAGATGTTCTGATACATTTCGTTTTCCGATATTGAGAAATCAAATATTAAGACAAACGTTTAGTCATTGACTCTCAATGATTGATGTCGTATCGAATTGTTCTGTCTAGCCTTTTAAAACTTAATTTATTATTATTATTTTTATACAACTAAGGTGGTAAACAAGCATAAGGTCCGCTTGATGGTAAGCGGCTACCGTAGCCTATGGTACACGGGCGCGTATCACTAGCGCGTTACCGACCTTGAACCTCTCTACCCCCAAAGGAGCTCTGGAAACTACTCACCGCATAAACACAACACAAGGATATTTGGCTGAGATCTTCTGTGGTGTGGAGGTATTCCACCAGTAGGGCTGCCCCAAGTAGAGAGAAATCTCCAAGGTTATTGATTTTGCCTATTGACTTTGTGTGAACCCTCTTTTAATTGCGTGAATTTGCCCGAGGCCCACATTAATTTGTTCACGCACTAAAAATGAATAGTGACGTCATGGCGTCACTCGGATGTGTTTAATTAATTACCTTCCTAAAATCGTTATATTAAGTTACGTGCTTACACTGTAAGTAGATAGTCACATAACTAAAATTTATATAAATATCGAATTTTAATGTTTAAAAATGAAAAATGCTGACGTTTTATAGGTTTCAAAGTTTCTTTTCACGTTCAGACTATACAATGGGAAGTCGAGAAGAGTCACTATCGTAGCTACATATCTGGGAATATTTAACGAAGCTTCGTTTGAACAATGCAAGTACCACAAATGCACCACTCAGCATATTGCTCGGCGTAACGAATGCCAGTGAAACTTTTATAAATGCCAGGAATGTTGAAAATAGTGTAGTAGGTACGTATATAGTTACTTTTTATATAAATTTATAATCAAATAGACTACAAGGTCAGGTTTTTGGTGGAGGAAAACATCGCGATGAATTTTTTAAAGCTCGTCTCACTAGTTACAAAAAATTGTGTATAATATAAGCATCTAAATTAAATTTGGTACACTGGATGGTATATTGATGTATTTTTTTTATCATTTTAGGTTTGATGTAGTGGCCACAATCTCACATGATGTTAAGCGACGATGTGACCCAAGATGATAACACGCTAAACCTAGTGGGAGATTGGCTCTTAATCCCAGTTTCCGGAAAACACCTATTGGTGCTTGGCGACAGACTTTCAACTTGATGAAATGTATGCCAAATATGTGTTATTTCAAAGTTTAGATCATTTTTCTTTCCGCATTGGTGTAGCTTTTTACATGTAAAACCAAGCAAAGTAAAACGCAGCGCGTGTGTTTCTGTTGTGGAAAGGAGAGGAGGGAGTTAGATTGAGCAGCTCTTCAGAACAGTCACCATGATACAGTCAGTAGAACACGCTCAGCGAGGCGATGTTCCTGCGAAGGAGTTCGATGCATTGGATAATGTCTGCATCATTAACAATGCGAACAGCCCGTGTTTGCAACCTGTCCAGAGCATCGTGGATGACAGGAGAAGGAGGCATATCCAGTTTTTATTTCGACATCCGCAGCCGTTGATGAATAGTTGATCTCTCTATGGTCGCCACTGTTTGGATTGTACAGCGTGACCAATCCGACTAGACGAACGAGTGGTATCCTTTTTTATAAAAAAAGAAAAAAAACCGATTACTGATTCTTAAATTAGTGATAGTTGTCAAAATTTGATTAGATTAACATATTACATTCATAAATAAGATAATAATGATATACGAGTATTTGTATTTTTCCCTATTACGTAACTGAAATGAATGACGTCACATTTGACAGTCGTCTAGTAGATTTGGTCATGTTTTTTTTTTGAACTTACTATACAGCTTCACCGGGCTTGGGGGTGAGCGCTTAAGACACTCAGCCGCGAAAGCAAGGCTACAAGTTCCAAGGGTGTTTTTGTCTGCATTGAAGTCGTGATCTGACTAATTCCTTATCTATAATTCTATCTAAAGTAACTATACATATATACGTGTTTCTTTCCCCTGGGAGGAGAGAAGAAACATGGGTATATGTATTCATAAACTGTAATTTTTTTATCTAAACTAACTAGCCAAAAAAAGAAAAAAAAAAATGCCCGTACAGAACCTATGTACCTGAGTAGCGTGCATGTATATACGATGCGATGTAATGAGTGTATGTTGGTAGCTAGTGAATGCAGTGTCACTGTATCGCGCGAGCGGCTGCTTGGCTCAAGAGCTCCATGCCGATGTATCGGACCTAGGCTGAGTTGCCGCAGAAGACGTGACGGGTACTTGGTCATATATTACTATGCTAACTAAAGACACAGTTCCGTCACTTTACTTTGCTACTATAATATTTTTTTATGAATATGACGAAAGCTTCCGTAAAATTTAATATTGTTTACAATATATATTTCTAATTATCTGGGAATCACAGAAAAAAATCTGTAAGTATTAAAGCCGTTAGGAAATAAATTAGAAATCTTCATCGCTAATCCAGAGCCGAGAACAATTTTCTAGGGTGGCGACCACAAAAGTAAAAGGGCAGAGTTCATAGACCGGCATACAAAAATATCTTTCGATCAATCCGTGCGATTGTACCTAGAGTCAATATTTGATACACGACTTTGATTTTGAAATGATCGTAAAATTTGTTAAAAATCTATGGCTAGATTTATATTATCTATACATATTATAAAAGAAAGTCGCTATCCGCGTCTGTAAGTTTGTTTCTCCGCTTACTTCTTCTATAAACCATGCAACGAATTTTGATGTGTTTTTCACTGCCATTTAGATAATATTTTACAGAAGGTTAGTATACTATACAATATATTCTAATTAAGTTTTTGTATAGTAGAGAAAAATCAATGTTTTGTCTGCGATGTCATCTCCTAAGGTTGACTCACAGTAAACATTTTTTTTAAATATTAATTAAACATTATTAGGTTATTTGCGATGCTATTTTCTCCAATTCAGTATTATTTTCGATTCGATTTTCGATCTGACTATATTGTTAGCCTTAGGGGCACTGGAGCCTTACGACTTTTACAGCTTCACCGGGCTTGGGACTGCCACTCGCGCTGCGGTCTAACTATGAATAGCTAGTCGCAAGCTAAACACACCTTTCGTAACGATGAACTATTCATTACCAAAATTCGATTCAACATGAATCGAACATGATTAAAAAAAAAAATTAGTATATTACACCCATGCGAAGCTGGAGCGGGTCCGTAGTTTTTTATATTCGTTCTCTGACCCTCTAGGAATTAAATCTTTCAACCATACCATCCGACTGTGGATGAGCGGGAGTCGTACGTGTTTTATGAATGCCAAGGAGATTGCATATTTCTTGGAAGAGAGAAGATTCAAAGTTCCTTCCTTGATCTGAATGAATCTCCATTGGTACACCGTAGCGGCAGACCACTTCATTAACTAGTTTCTTTGCCACCGTAGTCGCTTCTTGATTTGGCGTCGCGAATACTTCAGGCCACTTGGTGAAGTAATCCTGTACTACTACAATGTATTTGTTGCCCTCCTCAGTCATTGGAAACGGTCCTGCGACGTATATACGGTCTAAATAAATCCATATTTTGACATGACCTGGAATAATAACTGAACCAAATATACTCGTATAAGGCAAAAGTTATTCACCGCCCTAATAGTTATTGTCGCGTATTGATGTAAAAATAGGCTTATACCGTCCTACGCAACGAATTTTCCAAGAAATAAAATGATTGTATATCCTTATTTATTTTTAGAACTTTCAATTACTGTATTCAAGGATAATGTTCTAGTTTTATTCCAAAAATTTTTTTTTGTATTGTTGAAACATATTTTTTTTCTATCAGTAGCTTACGTTTGTTCAAATCCTAGGGCGATGCGGCTAAATGGAGATATTGGCTCTCAAGAAAATGTCCGGGACACATTGATGCCAAATTTACGATACAAATTGTCAATTAAAAAGTAATTAACTGTGAAATCCAAACATTTTAGTATTTCGCCAAACATCTATAGGTATGTCCCGGCAGCTGCACTAGACATTCAGTTCTATGTACTATTTAGAAATAATAAAAAGGTGTGTGTGCGATTCACACACGATAGAAGTGAAACTTCATTTTAAAAGACATTTTCTATTTTATTTAAACAATGTGCAATATACATACATACACACCGACATTTACTCTCTCGCTCTGGCTCACACACAGAGGAGAGACCGATAATGTGCGTTAAACGCTTAACATTTAACGTATAACGTTTAACGCTTGGAAGTCGCATAAGAAGTTTCACTTCAAAAAATAAGCAGTACTACCAAGTAATAATCGCTTGAAATGCATCGGATATTACTTTTAAATATTTTTTACATGTTTAATAAAAATTACAAGATAAATATTTGGTATTTAGGTGCCAAAATCCCACACAATTATCATATAATATCATATAAAGAGTCGAGTTATATCTCTGAGAGACTTCAGGCAGAAGATATTTCAATATATACTTCCATACAAGCCGATATAACTCTTATTAACGAGTTGTACAAAGCAAAAGAATTGATAATTAAAAAACAAACTCAACGAAGCGACGTTTAAGCGAAAATAATAAAATATATTGTGTTACTACTAGAATCTTAGACTAACTTTACTTAATCGGATCAAAGAATTTGTGCCACGGATTTATTTAGTGGATTATGTTTGAGGGCAAAACTAGACAATGAATAACAGAGAATGTTAGTTGAATATTTTTGAACATCCTTTTAACTGGTATTTGTTGGCTATGAATAAGTATAATTGACATTCTATTACTTTATTTCTGTAATTATAAAAAGTATTCGAAATATAATTTTACTAGCTTCCGCCCGCGACTTCGTCTGCGTGGACTACAGAAACAAATTAAACATATGTAATTTATCGGGATAAAAAGTGTATGTGTTAATTCAGTGTATAAACTACTTGATTGCCAATGCGATCCGTTTTTGCATGATTTAGTAACAAATAAACAAACATACACATTTATAATATTAGCAGGATTTTTATTTCGATAGCAAAAAAATAAAAGATACTGAAGAAAAAGATACTGTTCTTGATGATGAGTACAGAACAATCCAACAACATCGCCGTCTACCGTGGGATTTACAACCCATCGTCAGTCATCGCTGTCATGTCGGCCTGTTCAAATGTCTCTTCAAACTCAATGTCATGTACATACTTGACAGAGAAACCAACATAATAGAAATTCTATAATTTATGTAATTCATTATATTAACACGACAATACTTGTTTCCGACCTAAAATATAAAAAAATGTAATATGTACTGATATAATAAAGCGGAAGAGTTTTTTGTTTGTTTGTTTAAACATGCTTTTCTCTGAAACTACCAGTCGGATTTGAAAAATTATTTTTGTTAATGATTGCCAGATTCACGTAGAGACTAGCTAGAATTAGGATAGACCTTAAATATACTAGCTTATATAAGCTAACCTTAAATATTGATTTTTCGTAAGTAAGTCCTGCGCTGGCGTAATGATTAGTGATACGTAAATACAATGTTCTACAAAAAACATTGCTCCTTAGTACATATAAAAAATTCCGCGATACTATATGCTTATCTCTTATACATAAGCCACAATAAGGTATCTTGTGTTTTTTTTATTGAAAATTGAAAAGTGATTTATTATGAGCTTTATTGTTAGGCATGGCATATTAATCATTAATCCGAAAGTTACTTCACCATCAAGACAATTTTATGAAGATAAACTTTACCTTTTATAGCATGTTATTTGAACGAATAGTTTGGGAGATAATGTAAAATTAAAATAAGTCGACACTCGGCTCGGGCCTATGACTATAGATGTAGTGGTGAGACCGAGCTGTGTTAGTTGTGACGCATAACCCTGGCCGCTCGATAAAACAATTGTGTATTATAAATCATCAATCATCGATTTCTTTTAAATTATACGCGGGTGAAACCGCGGGCACAGCTAGTGAATGATAAAATACAAATTAAATACAGTTCTTGAAAATAGCTATCTTATAAAATTTAACAAAACGAAGCGCCTCACAATAAAAATGAAATAGTCTGTACATAATTAACAACTATAAATAAATTCCTCAAACTGGGTGCCGTCGTTCAAGCTTTTCCATTCAATTCTACAAAATTAAATACATAGAAAATTCTCATATCATTTACCTCACAGATTTTAGAAAAAGAACTTAAAAGAAGTACACTTTGCAACGTCAAACAAAAAAAAAAAACTTCTACCCATATCACGTTGTTTAAAACTATCACCTATTGATTTTACTGATACACCTTTTATCAATCATATTTTTTTTACAATTCGTTTAGTTAAAGGCAGCCATCCTATTAAACCTCTGGGGTTTGTCTTAGCATGCCATTGCCTGAGGTTTTATTTATCTTTCCATGTCATCATTCACAGAACTCTTGTATTGGAGGACGGCATAGAACAATCAGTGACGTGACTATGACGACGTGACGCCTACTGTGCGACGATAAAAGCATGTGAGAGGTGAATGTATTCAGACTATACCGAACAAATGAAATGGGAGCAACGCGACGTAGTCTGTATTCTGCATCGCTTAACTATGCGTGAAATTCGATTTTGTATATGATTACACAAAATTGTGTAGAGTAGACAAGATAAAGTTTATTTCTTTAATATTATTTAGTAGATGTGCCCCACGGTTTCACCCGCGTATAATTTAAAAGAAATCGTATATTGGTGATTTATAATACTTCAGTATAGACAATATTTTTATCGGGTGGCCAGGGTCATGCTTCACAACTCACACAGCTCGTTCGCTACATCTTTAGTCATAGGCTCGAGCCGAGTGTCGACTTATTTTAATTTTACATTATCTTCCAAACTATTCGTCCAAAAAACATGCTATAAAGGGTAAAATTATATTATTTTATTATTTATATTAAGTTACTAATATTTAAGGTTAGGTGACAGTTGTAGTCTGATGCTAGATAGCCTATACTATTTCTCGGTAATCTGGCTATCATATACAAAAATATTTTTTCGATTCCGACTGTTAGTTTCAGAGATTAGCGTGTTTAAACAAACAAACAAAATAATTCTTCCGCTTTATTATATTAGTATAGAGTATAGATATGTTTATCGTTTGGCTACAACTTCAGTTGATGTTAAATGACAATGTGGCCCTAGTGTAGGACTGGCTCTAAAATGCAGTTGCCGGAACAAAGACTACAGATTTTCTACTTGTGGGTGGTAGCTAGCCATGTGGGCATTAGAAAATGCCCTACACCATGCTATGGTTTCATCACCGTCATCCATAACCGAAAGCTTTAGGCTCATTACAGGGATTTCACTGTACACGCTATCACTGAGCCATCGTTGCTTCAAAGGTTTTGAGAGAAAGTTATTGAAACAGAGGGATATGTTAATTTCATTGTACTGTATATTTGCAAAATACTGTATAATAATAAAAATGAAAATTATATACATACATCATGTCAAAAATTATTTTGGTAATTTGATTAATCTTAGGATTCACTTACAATTTACAAATACATATGATAAATAAACACTTTGATTTTTTGCGATATTATTTACACATATTATATAATATAAAAATGACATTAATACTGAAAACGAACCATGAATGACATCATAAATACTTACTGCATATTATGTGAAAAGCTACATGATTTTTATTAAACCATAAACTTTTAATAGTTATATAACTTTAAAATCTACAATGTACACAACATGTTCATTTATAGATATTCTTACTAGCTTCTGTGCAAGACTTTGTGTGCGTGAACTTTACAACTTCAGTGCGTACAATTTGGTCCTCCATACCATCTTTCATCCCCTATTTCACCCCTTCAAGGTTTGTTTTTGCTACAATAAGTAGGCTATGTCCTTCTTCAAGGTTTATTCTAACTATATACCAAAATTCATCGAAATTTGTTCAGCGTTTAGGCGTGAAAATGTAACTAACAGACAGAACTACTTACTCATTTATAATATTAGTTTGAATGTTGTTATTAAAAGAAACATGTCAAGGGTTCTGAAAATTAGATGTTTCATTAGTATTTTAATGTACTGACGTATTAAGGAAATCCGTCCTTTTTATATTTCATTGCTGATATAGCAATAACTGATATTTACAACAACTAAATGTGTAAAGTTTCGCTGAAAATTGTTTATTAAAATGTGTAACAAAATTGGTAGAGCGGACCGGACCGGGGATTTCCTTTGTGTAGACCCAGCGTATCATGTAACGCAATTTCAGTCCGTTCGGGAATCCGGATCACGATTTAATTGAAGATTGTTTACATCGCATCGATCACTTCTTTTCAGAACACAGACGAATTTAAGTTATTTATTTTGTCTTTTAATACGTTGGGTTTATTTGTAATATATAAAACATATTTTCATTAGTACAGCGTTATAAACGTTCAGTTAGTATTATACGTTGAGACGACGTTGAAAGTAGGTACGTTTCGATCTATGAGTACAATAGTTCCTTCAATTCAAAAGTCTTGACAGTGAAAATATATCTGTATCTTATGATACTTCTATAAACCCAATGTAATCTCACCAGACGTTATGTGATAATGTTCCCGAAAATAGGAACACACGAAACCTAGTAATGGGTTTGCTCTCGAGTACAGCTTCCGGAAAACATATGCCCCTATACTATGGTTTCATCACTGTAATTTTCGTCACCGAAAGCTAAGGCTCATTGTGGGAATAAGACCAACGTCAATCTAGAGATAAGGTCAATCCAGTCTAATTCTCTCGACGGTAATCGTCTAATGTGTTGAGGACGGATTTTCAAATAAAAATACATTAACTATGATACTTCAATATCGAAAGAATTATGACAAATTAAGTTCAATTAAATTTTTAGGTTGCTATAAAGTTAACTAAGGAAAATTAATAGTATGACATTACACATTAAGGGCCGATTTTCAAACAACAGATAAATTTTAAGGATTTTTTTTTTTCATTTTTGTTAGGTTATCCATAAATTATCTGCAAAACTATTCCTCAAATAAAGTATCTGACGATTGAAAAATCGGCCCTTAATCTGTCATATAATATATATATTGTAATGATTGATTGTCAATTATTTTAATCTTTTAATTATATATATGTACTAGCTGTGCCCGCGGCTTCACTCGCAGGGTTGATCGTAGAGGGGTGAAAATTTAGGGTTGTATGTATTTTTGTATGCTGTGTCATAAAAAAAAATAAAAACACAAATATTTGTCTAAAAATAAAATAAAATTTAGGGACAACATCTATTTTGTCCGATTCTCCACCCTGGCCGATATGCACGCTGAGATTCACGAAAATCGGTCGAGCCGTTTCAGAGGAGTTCAATCACGCACACCGTGACACGAGAATTTTATATATTAGATTTTACCTTAGTTGTTTCCTCTTTATTTAATTTATTGTGTTTTCGGTCGCTTTCCGAAGTCATCATTAGATCTTTAGGTTATTTATTATTTAGATATTGTATGACAAACTTATCTTGCGTTGCAATATATATAAAATAAGAGGGCCGTATATTTTGTAGTACAAACATATTTGCTCTAGTGCAAAGTTAATGATCCAGGAATAAAACAAAGTGATACGTTTTTGTGGGCTAAATGCGTCCTTATTTCCTCTAAATGAAACTTTTTAAATGGTTGGTTAATCTCATTAAAATACTCGTGAAAATAACAACAAAGGTCAAAGGTTAATTTAATAGCATCGCTTACTATAATGGATTTGGAAACATTAATCACGTATAGTTAACTATAGGTTATGTGGAATAGTCTCGTTGGTTTTGCGCTGCGAGACACTAACAACTCTTTGTACGTTACACTGCTTTTAACATCTTTAGCGTTACAGCGTACTTGTTTGATTTCTTTTGACAAAGTACAGCAGCATTTACTTAATTTTTATCGCTATGACTTGTTTAGAGCCTTAAAATTTTGTTTTTAATACAAAGGATAGAAAACTGGGTAGTTCTCACTTAATGTTATTATGTATTTGCCATGTGCCCAATAATAGATCTTTGCAAGCTGCCAACAAACGCACAAAAGTTTTTTTTAGCCAAGATAGTTTAAAAAATTATTTACTGTAGCCTTTCCCTACTATTAATTATACTAGCTGTGCCTGCGGCTACGCTCGCGTAGACTACATAATATAGCCGTCGGTCGAGAGCACGAGCGAATCGTGCTGCCCCCACTGAAAAGACGGAAGACAAAAATGCTTATTGTGGGTGATTCTCAGAAGATAGATATATGCTATGGCTGACTTTTTTAGATTAAGATCTATTCTTATGTAGAACATTAATTTGATATAGGTATCTCATGGTTTGCTCAGCGTATGCTAATTAATGCGTCCTTCCTCCAAATTGATACTCCATTACCATCACTGCTTATTTCGTATGTTACTTTATCTTACAAAATATATCCTATAACCTGGCCAGAAAATATGGCTATAAATTAAAATGAAAACATGTAAATCGATATGTGGTTTTTGCGTGAAATGAACATAAACGGAAAAACAGAGACGTTGAGTTTTATAATATGTATAATAGGTGTATATAAATAAGTAAATATAGACGTATATTATATGTGTAATTAATGTTTATATAAGATATATATAGGGTATATTATATAAGATAAGATAAGTGTTTTCATATAGAATACTGTATATATTAAGGACGTATAGGTAATGCGTTTCATTATCATGGAAGCCGACCTTTTTCCTTGCATTTTCTACACAACATCAATGCCTTATATTAAATGTAAAACAAAAATGCGACCTGACATTTATATTCTTATTTTAAATGTATAATATGAATACAAATCTCATAATCACAGTAAACACATGGTATTAAAACTGCAAAACAAGTAACTTTGATGAGGATTAAACTATGCTATCCATACAAAAGCTTATAATTAGTAGCGATGCATTTTGCCCGTTGAGTTGAGATCGTTTCGTTATGACAAGAACAATGATGAACATAATCAATGCGAGTAATTAACTTCCATTCTGCAGCGTTTTGAAAGACAGCGTACTCGAGTATTTCGAATAGTCGTAATTAAAACCGAAGCTCACTCTATATGTACAATTTTTAATGTAATTCCTTAATTACGTTTTTATGGTTAATTTATATCTTCTATTTGAAATATAATGTTAAAATAGATGACAAACCTACATTTAAGACATAGTGAAACGTGGGGGGGAGTAGAGATTTATTTTTGGCGGCGTTGGCGTACGCACAAATGAGAGTTTAATTTTGATAGCAACGTGTGTTTATGCACAATTCTGCCTATGTCACGTGGATAGAATAATTTCGAATCTTCAAACTTCAAACAACGGTCTGACAAGATGTTAGCTACCTTGTTAGGACTGTCCAGCGAGTTTTTCCGGCAACTCATAATGCATGTTTCTAATCATTATTTACAATCAAATTCATTTGTGCAAATAAACTATCCATATCACGTAAAATGCCACCTATATTACATATCACTTATTGTTAAAATAAAAATGACCGCTTGACAGAGGAAGATACCGTTATAAACCTCCAAAGGATAGTTAATGAGCAACATGCCAAAGATTCTTCTTCCTCTTTTTTTCCCCACTTGGCAAACGGTTCTCTTTCCAGTCTTATGACGATTTCAGTATGCTAACAATATAGTGGCTCCCTTATTAGAAATTTCTTGGGAGTTTTTGTGGCATCCAGAATTCGTGATTCATGTTATTATTTCCAATCCACTTCACTTGTGCACAATAACCAAGCTTTATTGTGCAAAACGCCACCTTTATTACAAAACAAAGGGTCAAATAACACAAATTTATTAATAAAAAATAAAAACCACTACAGTACAGTTTGAGATCCCGTCAAAACTCATTCCAAAGATTATTTAATGTTATTGTCCGGTAAGTAACGTATCAGACACATGATCAATTTATTTCGATTCGAATCATATATTTATTCAATATTTTCAAAGCAGCTTAGATTTTTCCGCTCGTTAAAATTCTCATCATAAATGCAATATGTAGGCACGTAATTTTATTTCCTTTCGTCTCCGTCATTTTTATAATATCAGTATCGTTACGAAACTGAAAAAATAAAAATAGCGTATTGACCAATTTTTTTAATCGTGGTCTGTTAAAAAAAGTGAAAAAAGAACATCGTTTTTTTATGTATTTTAAAGCTTCATCATAATTACGATAATAGTCAATTGGAAAAACTCTTAAAACATTTTTTTTAATTAATAATAAACAATTGAAAATTTTAATATTTGGAAAAGAATCACATGACTACGAACGCGCCACGATTGATCGCCAGGTTTGTGATGTCATAATGTTAAAGGAATTTCATCGATTAAGAGTCAAAACACTGTATCAGCTTTGTGCTACAATGAGTAGAATTACGTCACAAGCGCTCGGGTTTGTTCGGGAACGATCGACGCGTTTTCGCTACTGAATTCAAAAATTAATTTTTGTTTTGAAATTTTGCGAAAAAAAAAAATAGTTTTGTTATAAAACTTATATATGATCTTTCCATTTATCACAAAAAATAATAATTCAAAAACCCAATTCGTCGCTTGTCAATAGTCATCGCTATCATTCAGGTGTTTGGAAGCCTATCAGCAGCTACATATACACTCCAAACTTAACAAACCAAAAGAGAGTCACTATGTCGGGTTTATGCATGGTGGTCGCGACCCAATACAGACCTCTTCCATCCTGTAATTTTAACTTACTCTTACTTATTTAATTTTGTTTTTTAATTGAATACATCATAGACAATAGCATATCTGGTACCATAACGCACATTAAAAATACAAGCTTTCACCGCATCTTTTACCTACGGTATTTACCTTAGGTATTGAATTTGAAACAATTACGAAACACGTCTTTTTTACTTTCTAACTGAATTGCTAAATACATATTTTCATATATCTATTTTAAAAATCGATGGCTTTTCATACAAATTTCCAACCTCTTATTCTCATTTCTCATTGATACGAGGATCTGATTAAATGAATCTAAATTGTATACCGTATGAAATATGGCTTACATTACTTTCGATACGATATTTAAATCTATAAAGCAAGTATGTCCGGGATAATACGGCGTGCTTAGAGGCAATTCGTCGACATTGAGAATCAATCTACATTCAGTCAAAAGTATCGGGAATGGATGATTTGTTTATGGTTCCAAACTCAATTTTTTTTGTTGTGTGATTGGCACAACTTTTTTTCATTTTGGCGCGGAGTTTAAGTTGCATCTGTCATTTAGATTAAATACAGTGCAGTTTTTAGTTAGACCATATCTAGTGCGTATTGCAATTTTCATAATGGACAAAAACATCGAATAAAGAGTTAGTCTTAAATTTTGCATCGCCAATGAAATTTCGTGTTCGGAAACACTGAAATGTTACAGAAGGCTTACGGTGAATCGACTTTATCACAAATATAAGCTTATGAGTGGTACAAAGCGTTGAAAATCGGTCGAGATATGCTGGAAGATTTGCCTCGCCCTGGTAGATCATCAACGTCTTCAAGTGAAGTTAACATAACAAAAGTTAAAGAAATAGTGACTGAAAATCCTCATTCAAGGTTGAGAGAGATAATCGCTGAACTTTCTATGTCTCACGAGTTGATCCGTATCATTTTAAATAATCACTTGGGTATGAAACACGTACCGCTCGGCTAATCCATTAACGCCCATTAAAGTAACGCATTGCTACTGGTGACGAGACGTGGGTTTACGAGTTTGACTTGCAAACTAGTCAACGAGCTTTGGAGTGGCGCCTTCCAACTGAACCGAAACCGAAAAAACCACGCCAAAGTTGATCAAAAGTCAAAGTCACGTTGACTGTTTTCTTTGACTATCGCGGTGTCGTGCACTCGGAATTCTTACCGGAAGGTCAAACGGTAAATAAAGTATATTATTTGAGCGTTAAGCAGCGTTTAAGAGAGAAAATTCGACGAAAAAAGGTCAGATTTATGGAAAGAAAATTCTTGGACTTTCCACCACGATAATGTGCCTTCGCACAAGGCCATCAACGAACTTTTGACCAAAAAACTCAACAAAAACCATCGTGCAACCACCTTATGCACCAGATATAGCTCCAGTCTTTTCCTAAATTCAAATTATCACTTTGTGGCACCCGTTTTCATGTAGAAGACATAAAGGAGAATTCGCGACGAGAACTAAACTCAATTCCGGAAAAAGCGTTTAAAAAATGTTTTGTTGATTGGATTATTCGTTGGCGTTAGTGTATCGCTTCTGAAGGAGCATACTTTGAAGGTGAAAAATTAAATTTGGATGAAATAACATTTTGAGTATTATCGATCTTTTCCCGGTACTTTTTTGACAGAATAGTGAGTGGGTGTGTCTTTAACAAAATATTTTATTTATTCCATCCAATATTATTTTATTTTTTGTATTTACCAAACCACAAAAAGGGTTTTCTTTTTCATTTCTATGCTCTTAGCCAACTCACGTTTGACCGATTATTATTTATTGTTTTACCTAATTAAAAAAAAATCTGTCTTGGGGCTGTTTTTTTTTCGTCAGATAATATTATACGAGGAATAATGTTAAGGTTTTGACAGATAATGTATGGAAAATCTATCAAAATTTAATAAATATTCTGGTAATATTGGCCCTAAGGTAAACAAAAGATATATTTTGTTACCCCGTAACTTGGTTTTTATAAATCCTGAAAATACGTTCCATATACTATTTTACGATAAATAATTAATGCGACTAATGTAATCACTTTATTTAAATTTTTTATGTACCTAAGTACCATCGGTTTGCTGGAATGATACTTGTGAAACGATTTGAAAGAAAATAAACTGGGTGTGCGTGTCTGTGTGTACGTGTGTTTGTTTAAAATATTTTTATTATACACGAAATTATCGAAGCAAACATAAATTAGGACATATGGTAAAATACAGAAAACTTGGCAAGTGTAAAGCTCGCTATAGGCACACGCTTAAGCGTACCGCCCTCCGAAATCAATCGGTACATATCCAGTGATCAAGCAAGGTGATTGTACTGGACTGGATCGCGACTACCATACACATGATGATAAACCCTTTACACTGACGTTCTTTTGTTTTATCGCGTTCCGGGATCAGATAGTATATTTCTAGTTGCAGAGCGGCATGATAGGGACGATCGTCGATGGATAGTCGATCTTTCGGTGATCACCGTTGTTTTTGTAATGTACAGTACATTATCAGCTTACCATAAGGCTCAGTGACGTCACGATGCCCTGCTACGATACAAACTATGCTTACTTATTTTCTTACCGCGATGAATACAGACACATGAAACAAAACAAATTATACGAAATCCCACACGTCGGCAACACACCTGTCTTTCAGAACAAATCACTATAACATGCTTTCTGGATTCCCAGTAGCGACGTGAACCTCTCGATACGTTGGCTACACGTGACTTGTTGGTAATGAGGTCACGACCCTGTTTCTAGACTGTGTCGTCATAAATAGAGATAATAGAAAAAAAAAACACTTGAAAATTACAAATGTATGACGTCACAGTACTTATTCGCGTGTGCTTGTATTGACAATAGTGATACGGCAACACCATACCTATGAAACTGCCGTTTTATATAGAAAAAAAAATAAAAAAAATTCTTTTGTAACGAAAAAGTATTATATACATATATAAATATATTATATATATTTTACTTATTATTTTGACTAGCATTTCTTCCTATTGGTAATGATATTATAAATAAATATTAACTAGTTGCAAAGATATTTTGTAGATCAAACTAAATTTAGGATAAAATTAATGGAAATAAAAACGCTTCACTTGTTCTTTCTCACTTCTTCACGCTTGTTATACGAGTATGACGAAACTGTCATTCATGTGAACATAACTTCTGTATATGTTAAATTGCTTTAAAAAAATCACAGGCGCTGAATAAATTAATAGGTCCTTACATATGGAATTAGCGTTTTATATAGAAAATGTAAAACAAAAAAATATTATGAAATTATTCATTTATTCAATCGAAGTATGTACTATTATTATCTATGCATTTCGCCATTTTATAGGTAGGTCATTGATTCCATTGCTGAAAAAATTGCGGGAGCGTGAATCAATAAATTCTTTGAAAGCGGTTTGGATAGCCTCATCGGAATTGAAATTTTTCCTTGCAAGAAATTGTCCAAATTCCGAAAAAGTGGTAATCTCTTCTTGGAGAAAGGTCCCAGGGAGTATGGTGGGTGTCGGAAACAATCCAACCGCAGTTCCCTTAATTTAGTTAATTTAATTTCTCGGTTGTTTAACGGTCCACGGTTTTTCCATCATGGTTTGTAATTGTTGACACTATATTGTCAACTACCGTTATCGTCTGGCCAGATTTTAGGTAGCTGTAGTATGACACACCATCAAACCTACCAAACACTCACCAGTACCTTTTTTTGAGTCAAGTTTCGCTTTGGACAGTATTTGGCCGGTTCTCCTTGAGCATTTCCGACTGTCTTAAAGGATCCATTTTTCTTCACAAATAACAATACGATTCAGAATTCCTTCGTTTTGTGACGGTTGTGTAAAGTAACGTAGCACTCAATTCGTGTTTGTAGGTGTGCTTCAGTCAATTCACGCGGTATCAATGTTTCGAGCTTTTTCACCTTTTCAATTAGTTTCATGTGAATTAAAATTATTTTATCACCCACACCGAAGCCTGCCGTTAACTCTGACGTGGTTTGCGATGGATCCGCTTCCACGATCACCTTTAATTCTTCATTATCAACTAGGTTCTCCGGCCGTCCACGAACCAAAAACGTACCGTGCTTTCTTTTACACATCATTAATCCTTCGAGCTGTTTTTGCAGCGTTGATGCCACGTTGAAACTTATATTCGTAAATAACGCGATATTTGATGTTTTCTATTTTGTGAAAAGAACGATGTCAAAGAAAAATCAAATGGTGCGAAAATTTTGAATTCGAAATACAAATAGACGAAAAAAAAACACTAAACATCATGCATTGAGACGACATGGTCTGTTATAATCTGCAATCGTCTCTTCCTTATAAAATAATAAATGTAAGACTTAATTGATTCCGTTCTCTGATTCATATACTCGTATGCCATAAAATTGTTTACTATTAAAAAGTGTATATTTTCATAACTTACTAAAAATTAAAATTATAGTATAATAATAATACCAATAATGATACCAGCCTGCATACATCCACCTGCTGGGAAAAGGCCTTTTTCCCGAAGGAAGGCATCACCACGACAGTCTACGGCGCAATGGCGATTACAAACGCTGAGAAATCCACAGTTCTATATTTTTTCCGGATACAGTAAAACATACACACATAAATTAACATTTACAAACGAAAAAAACATTAATTGTCTATTTCTATAATAATCCAACAAAGTATTCAAATAATGTTACGAATTTTTTTCACACTAATTGGGAAAATGGTATTCATTGAGATATTTCCTCTATTGCTTCCAAATAACCCATTTGCATTCGCCCCTTTAATCTGGTACCTACATCGTATTAGCATACATAGCCTACAAGCCTGACAACGCATGAAATTTCCTTAATGTGTTCCAACAGATAACTTTCTCGTTTGTAGGCTCGCGACGCGCGACGCGAAGCGACGTGTTATACACACGTAAGAAATTATACTCACTTCTTTGGCGTGAGATCTCAAAAATAAATCCTTAATTTTTATTCAGCGTTCCACTTACATTATTTATTTACATTGTACTTTTTACTTACCTACTGTGGATCACATACATGCATTACAGAATACCGAGGAGTATAGCCTCCCCTTTTTCTTAGTTTTTGTGGACTACGAGAAAGTCTTCGATTCGATCGAAACTTGGACTGTTCAGCAGTCTCTCTATCGATGCCAAAACGTCTATCGGTACATCGAAATATTGAAGTGCTTGTATGAAAACGCCACTATGGCAGTCCGACTGCAGGACTAGATCACGAAACCTATCTTGCTGAGGCAAGAAGTCAGGCAAGGAGATGTTATCTTTTTAAAACTGTTTACCGCTACACTGGAAGATGTTTTCTAAGTAATGGTTTGGGAAGGATTAGGTATCGTAACGGCGATTACATTACTCGTCTTCGTTTTGTTATCGACAACATTGTATTCATGGCTGAAACCACGCAGGAGCTCAGAGTAATGCTTGATAGCCTCAGTAGAGCCTCTGAAGAAGTTGTTCTTAAAATGAACATGGACAAGACAAAGGTCATGTCAAACGCCCCTGTAGCACCAACTCTCGTAAAGATAGAAGACTACGCTTGATCTTATTAATGACTAAGTTTACCGCGGAACAAACTGTCTAGATAGGTAAGTCCAACTTCGAGAAAGAGATCAATCATCGAATCCTACTCTGTTGGGCAGTGTTCGGGAAGTTAAGTAACGTCTTCTCGTCCGAGATGCCGCAGTGTCTCAAGACGAAATTCTATGACCAGTGTGTGTAGCCAGTGATGACATATGATACTGAGATGTCGTCGTTAATGAAGGATCTGATAAGAAAGCCCAAGGTCACGCAAAGGGCAATGGAGAAGGCTATGCTCGGAGTTACTATGCGTGATCATATCAGTAGCGAGGAGATCCGCAGATCTAATATCACTGACATAGTTCTCAGAATTGGTAAATTTAAGTGGTAGTGTCAATGCTAAGATTGTGAAGGAGTAAAGCTAGAACAATTTGAAGGTGAAGAACTCGGCAGGTCGTTGCCGTTGTCATTTCAGTGTTATATCAGTTACATTTTTCAAGTTTTATACTGTACTAATAAACAGCGTGATGACATTGTCATCTCAATGAATCGTACTATGGAGAGTGCAGAATTCTACCGATTGCGTATATCTCACACAAGGATAATTGTTTATATGAAAAGAGAACTATGAGAAGAGAAGAGAATGGATTTATTTGAATCCATTAGCAGAAAAATACGAAATAAGAAATACTTTTCTTAAAATTACCTTTAAAAAGGTGCAAAGTTTTATCAATAAAATCCTTTTAAATCGTTCTGTGAGATTTATAAAAAGTTGTTTTGCAATAGAGTAAACACTAGTTCATTCAACTGCAAGGAGATAGAGTTATCGTCAATAAATTGTGAATTGCATTTAAATTACCACCTAACAATTTATACTTAGCTTATAGTTTTTATGTAAATGAAAGTCAGGGTGATCGGTTTCATGTAAAATTTATTGTTGGCACTTATAACTATTTACATTTAAGTCTAAGGTAACTTTGATTATCAACTATTTTTGACTATGGACACAAAGTGTCCTGAGCATCAGCTCGAAGGATATCTATATTATAAGGCTGTGAACGTTATGCAAAAAGAGTATTAAAATTCAATAACGCAAAGTTCGATCGCATGAGAAATTGTAATAAATAACCAAACTAATCACTTTGAACCTATCCGTTATACAAAGTACAATTTTTAACTTTACATTCTGATCACGGTCGTAAAATAAACAATAGTCATTGTAAATTCTCAGGTTACAGTTTTAATGCAATAATATGCAGATAAGAAATTTATGAACACAAAAAAATATGTCTTAAATTGTATATTTGAGAAAAAAACATTCTGTATTTAAATTCATAAAGTTTTTATCGAATTTTTATTTCAAATGAAGTGATTCTAATCCTGTCAATGTTCAGACACTTTGTAAACTCTAGCGCTTTGGTCGCTACTTACTAAATAAAAAGTACTATTGTTATATTATTAATCTCATCATCCTTATAATAGTGAAGAATCATGTATTATGAAAATTGAAATAATTAAAAAACAATACATACTTTAGAATTTAACTTTTTTTTATACTATTGACGCATCTCGGTGTCACCAAAATGAATAAAAAAAACCACGACAATATCCGAAAATAAAATTAATTATTTAATTTCAAATGTGTTATAATTATAAGTAATATCGGAATAGTTTAAAATCACTCCCTGTAAAATCGGTTCGGTGGTTTTCTTAAGATATTAAAAAAATACAGATTTTAAAATGGTTGTCATCTAGCACACTAGTTTTGTATCACATGATAAGATAAAACCTAATCACTACGTCATCAATCTGTTCGTACTTCGCAGATGAAGAAAGTTTCGAAGGAACACGGCGAGTCGTTCCATTTCAGGCCCTTGTCGTCTCTGTTCCAGAGTTCTAAGCAATTTTCTTCTTCTCCGTTTTCGTATCTGAAGTTGTTAGGTTCTCCAGCGTTCCAGTTGACGAATGTTAATGGTCTACCGTTTGCCATCCAGAAGAAGTTGCCCTCTTCGGCTAAATCGGTGCCTGATGTCCAAAAATGTTCGCGGCCGTAACCTGAGAATATAATTATCACTGTAAACGATCAATATATAATTTTATCCTGCTACATAGGAGAGATAAATTTATTTTCTGAACACTTATTGTATGTCTGAACGCTGCGTATTGTCTTAAATTTACAATATACCTGATCGATATATCTCTATTTATAAATTAAAATATATCTATATTGAAATATGGATTTGTCAATATGCCAAAATAATATTATCAGTTACAATTAATTTTATGCTAATTTGGCTGGTTTGGAAAATATATCATTGCGAAAATATTATTAGGATTGTTCATTGATCTGATATAATTACAAGACAATTTTTAACAAAGAGTTTAACCTAATTCAATTTTGTTAAGGAGTTTCCTGGTGTATTTCCGAAGTCGAAGGTCCAACGAAAAAAGAATCATATTAATCGGTGCATAAACAAAGAAGTTATGGCTGAACATCCATCCATCCATAATATATATATACACATTCGAAATGAGAACCTTCTCCTTCTTTAAATCGGTTAAAAAGAAATACAAGATTGCCTAACTATACTGTGTAACTGTGTATCTTTTAATGATAGGCGTTCTTTGTACACCATTGTTCATCTAGTATCAATTGTTAGCCGCTTCCATTAATTCAACTTGTATCACCGTTTTTATATTATTCGATTGTATCGCAGTGGTTTTACTTAACAGACTGCTTTGATGGTCTTACTAACGTAGACATTTTATTTTCCCATCTTATAAATTTCGATTTATTAGCGAGTCTCGTGTAGACAGTTAAATTTTGTTGTATACTTTGATTAATGTTTTTAATGTAGATATGTGTATAATTCAGTCTAAGCAATACATTTACTATTGACAATGTTTGAATTATGTAGATTGTACAATGTTGTCAAGTACGTTATTCATAAGAGTAGCGGAGTGAAACGGAGTCATGAAAGATTGGATTTCAAATATCTACTATATTACTCCTTGTTCTTGACCATGAAATTTCAATACGTTATTTTACTTTCACAATTTAGAACCAGTCTGAATTCTTACTATATAAATGTCGACCTATGCCACTAACTAATAAACTTTGTAAATAAGTTTTAATTTCAAGATCAGATTATTTAATTTGAAACATATAATTTCAACTTTATGTAAATTTACTTATTGAAAGTGATTTTTTCATTGTTAGTTCCGTTTTGGAATATTGTTTTTTTATTTAAATATATTCTTCATACATTCAATTCTGTTGTCTAAGTTTATTGTAAGATTGACCGATGTAATAAATTATTCCATTAATTCAGACGTAAACGTAAAGACTGAAGACATACCTGAATCCTTAACGTATTGTTCGAGTTTGTCATTTTCTTGCTGCGATGCTATAGAAGCGAGATGCATTCCATGGAATCTACAGTATTGTTGCGCTTTGAACCAATTTGCCTGTAACAAGAGTGATTAAGAATTATTTACGTATTATTTGGTGGTACAATAGAAGAAAACCATCCGAGAATTCAAAATGTTGATTTCAAAAGTGGACATTATAGTCTTTCTAGTACCTATTATCAAATGAAAAACAAAAGTAAAATGAAATGAACATATTAATATTTCTAGTACTAAGAATCTCTGAGCTAAGCCGCGGACGACAGACGGACATAGCGAAACTATAAGGGTTCCTTGTTGACTTCGGAACCCTAAAAAGGGTATTTAAAAGGGTATAAATATCATTATTTATATAAAATTTTATATATTAAATAACTGGTAGAAAGCGCTTTGCTCGATCCATAAAAAAGAAACTTAGAAATATTATTTAAATACAAAATTTCAACCAAATAGTTAGAGATAAAACAACTATAAATAAACAATTATAATATACACAATAAAACAATTATAATATAGTTAAGAATTTAAATAAATAGTAAGGAATATTTGAAATAATCAAAGAGTAAATTTTATTGAAATTCAAAAGGGGGGCGTAATAAAATAATAATTTATAATATATATTTTGGTCAATAGAAATGTTATGTTAATAAAGTACGAATTGATTTTATATTCAAACACATTCCATTACGAATACGCAACAACTAAAACAAACCTACTTTCACTATTACTGAAACAAGATTAACTAGTTAATACTATACATCTAGAAAACATCACTCTGTTTATACTTGATTCCATACTTAGTTTAAAGTTTATTGTTTGATAACAAATAGATATTATATACGGAGCGACGAAACAACCTATGTTTCTGCATAAGCATAACTTCAAAACATCTACACATTATCGTTAACATGTTTCTAAAGGGATCTTAAACTATTTTGATAACGTTATCCGATGATGGTCAATTAACCTCGAGAAGCTGGTTGTAGTGGACAAAGTAGAAAGGAAAATACCACGTTTCCGAATGCCTAACGGATGGTCTGACCGAGTAAAGTCATTCAAGGGAGTCCCAAATACGGTAATTCAAAGCTTACGAAATAATTCTTTGTTGTTTAAAATATATCAAATGTTGTTTATTTTATTATATTATATTTTATATATATTATATATATTTTATATTATTATATTTTATATATTCTTTATAGCTGTGGGCAATAATATTAAATGGATGTTATATGCATATTTTTTTACTCTTTCGAAGTGGTTAGGGTAGCGGAATACCGATTCGATGACCACAGGTTAGGGCCCCGGCACGTACCAACAATTGTTTCTTAATTCGCTTACATTAACTAATTTATATTGGTAACACTATTCGCTTACGGTGATGAAAAGATCATGAGGAAACCTAAAAGCTCGAGAAATGTTCTTGTAGTATCAGCGTATGTAAGAAAAATATATAACTGATTAGATTGTTTTTAATAATAATAATGTACTAATAAAAAGTGCTTCCAAGTTTCGATCATTTAGCTTATTTATTCTCGTAATGAGGAAACTCCTTGGTGGAATTTATATATATATTTTTAGGAAATTAGAAAAAAAACGTAAAGGATATGTACGCAGGACGCTATACAACGTTGTATGGTGCGTAATTTTTAACTTTCGAACAAGATATACAGGCTTCGTAAATGCTTTTTATGAGCAAATGTGTTGGAAAGTTTTTTTACTACTTCTTAAAAATATTATTGATTATTTTTGTAGTATCACTTCCGGTGCCCAAAAATAAATAAAAAATATTTTTAAAGATTTTCCATCATGATATTTAAAACTATAATTCCCAATTCTCATAACCTGTCCATTGCGAATACATACTTCATATGTTCATAAATTCATATAAATCGGTTAAAGGTACATATATTTACTTACAATTTATTTACAAACAAGTATTAATGACAATTCTTAAAGCCTTGATGTGTAATTTCCGTGCACAAAATTTCATAAAAATCGATCAAACCATTTTCGAATTAAATTTAACCATTCATACAGACAGATATTAATCTGAAGTCATATTCGTGATTACTCAGATTATTTTTTTTACGTGTTATATTTTACGAAATAAAAAAAATACACAGACACAAGTGCAGGTTTATTACTATTTATTGATGCTTTCGTCGTAGTTTGCCATCATGGTAACGGGTAACAAAGTTAATTTCAAAACATTTTAGAAAATGTATTCAACTCGATTTGATTACGTAATCTGTACAGGGATTTGTTATCTGATGGACAATTACGAATGCACTGCAGTTTTATTGTTATGAGAAAATACAGCATTAAATAAGCAGCCCAGTCAGTTACATGTAATTTTAGATACGACTGCGGATATTCATATTTGCGGATAACATTATTGCATAATTATTATACAAATACTAATATTATAAAACTCAAGTGATTGTTTCTTTGTTTGAACGCGCTAATCTCTGGAACTACCAGACAGATTTGAAAAAATATTTTTGTATTTTATATAGCCTATTTATTGAGGACTATGTATCTTCACGCTACGACTCTAAGGAGCGGGACAGTAACCATGAATGTCAATAAATCTGGAAATTTGTAGAGAAGTAAGGAAAATTGATACAACGATTGGCTACACAGGTGGATGAGAGTTACGTTTCTCGGCAAACGCGACATGCTTAAGAGTCTCACTATGGTGGCTTTTACACCTGGTATATGATGGTCGCTATCTAGTCGAACACAGTTATTCTGTCCTACCACCCAGCATTATTTTTAATAAATGCCATGAGTTTGTCATTCTTATGTTCTGTAAATAAAAGTTTACGATCAGTATTGGCTGAATAAAAATGAAACGATCGTTAATGAGGTTAATTTTGCCATGACCAAAAGAGGTTTTTCCATGAAAAAGACACGGTATCACAACTATGATGTGAATGGCATTATATCGTATTACGTAAAAAAATATTTTACTCCTATATAAATAAACAATAATATATATTATTTTTTTAATTAAATTTACGCCCTGGCACTAATTGGGTATTTGAATGTTTTTTTTTTGTGTGATATATGGAAAGATCATATATAAATTTTATAACAAACTATTTTTTTATCGCAATATTTCATAAGTTATTTCAAAATAAAAAATAATGTTTGAATTCAGTACCGATAACGCGCCGATCGTTCCTGAATAAATCCTAGGGTGTGTGATGTCAAAGTGTTAATTTCTACTCATTGTAGCACACAGCTGTTACAGTGCTTTGACACAACAATAGTTGAAATTCCTATAACATTATGACGCCACAAACCTGACGATCAATCGTAGCACGTTTCTTAGTCACGTGATTCTTTTTAAAATATTACAATTTTCAATTGCTCATTATTAATAAAAAAAAATGTTTTAAGTGTTTTTCCAATTGACTATTATCATAATTATGATGAAGCTTTAAAATACCTAAAAAAATCGTTTTTTTTTCAAATACCCAGTTATAAATTTAAATACACTACCACCGGTTCGGAATACATCCTAGTCATCGAGAAGAGCTGGCAAGAAACTCAATCGTGTTTATCAACTTTTCAATATTTTTATCGTATTTATTTTGTTTATACTTGTTATCATTTTTTGTTGTTGTACATAGAAGGAGTCACTTCCAGATATCACGTAATCTTTCACCCTAACTAAATACCCTTTCCTTTACATGATTCTTGAACTTATTTCTTTTTGTCTTACTAAATCTTAAAGATGTAATTACTTTTTTATATTTATGTCTAGTCATTGACTTACTGCCTTTTCTAGTGTTGTAATTGCACCTGTAGTTTACAAGTTTAAAATTATCTAAAGTTTTCCCAACATGGGAATGGGAATGGAATACCACGTATGTATTATTGTGTCATTGCGTGGGCAAGTTAATATATTATCTAGTTTTCTTTTTTATTTATTTAATGGCCACCATCGAAATAATCCAAAATTCTACCATTGTCACGGGAATAAAATCTTTTTTCATTTATTCTTGTAGTCTTCATAGTTCTAACAAGATGGCTGTTAAAACTGTCCAAGACGTTTTTGTGGCTACTTAGAATGCATGTCCCTATTTATTAATTACAATCCACATGACGTGCTCACAATAACTATAGTAGGTAAATCACGTAAAATGCCGGCAAAATTACATAATTGGGCCATTAACATAAGTTTATTAATTAAAATAAAAACCACCATATGATAGATCAAGATTTCCCCAAAAACTGCAAATATATCGGATCATTTTAAATAATGTTTGTACGCAGGTGTATTGGAATATTTGATAACAATAGATAAAGAAAAACAAATAATAAAGAATTCAATTGGCATTTGTTCACTACCTTATTCATACGTTGTAAGACAATGCATAAGAATTATAAAAAAAATATAATTACTGTATACTCTATTGCAATTCTAACAACAATAGAAGTTATTTTAAAACTATTAATTATTGAAAAAATATTTGCAATAGTCCAACCGGTTTCATTATAGAAAGCTCTCGACGGAATGCAGTGAGATTGCTACGAGTAGCTTGCAGGTTTAGTGGTACTGGGTGCAGATAACAATTTTAAAGGGTTACCGCAAGTCGTATTTGTATTTTTCTACTGATTCTTACGATCAGCTTTAAAGACTATGCAACTTTGAACTTGAATATTTATGTCATAGTTACAGTTAATGTTAGGGAAACACACTATATTGTCATGGTAAATTTTATGTAACTATAAAATATGTGAAATAGTTTTATTAGTTATTATTTTCAATGGCTGTACGATTTTGTTCTCTATGACTTTCTAATTAATAGTCACGAAAGAAAATTATTATCACCTGTACGCATTAAGATACGATATTAAATTGATTAAAAACAAAGATAGTTGAAGAAACATTTGACAGCCCTAAATATAATTAAAATGTTTCTTTGCAATCGACAAAAAAAACTGTAGACTGAAGTGAAGCACTAAGTTATTATTGTCATACTTTCTTGACTTTGTTCACTCTGCTTCTGCTTCTGCGGGAAGAATGCTCTTTTGCAATATTGATATTAATTTAAAATTATATATTTTTTATAGATTTACCGTTTGGTCACAACCACACCCGATATTAAATAACGATGTGGCCCAAGATGGTAGCACGCCAAACATACAGGGAGGACGGGCTCTCAAGTGCAGCTGCCGGAACACACATATAGGTGCTTGGCAACAGATTTTCAACTTAAAGGTCCTCCTATAAATGTCCTACCAACATGCTATAGTTTCATTACGTTTTCCATCATTGAAAGCTCAGGTTTATTGCATGGATTCGAGCTCACGTCGATCGACGCCGACGACCTCTGAACCGTTAATACATCAATGATATGACTCAACTTTGTTTTGTGAATAAATACGTTAATGTTCCCATCAACATCTACTTGACAATGACGCTATGCCTATAAGTTGACGAATATTCATATTCACGTAGATTTTATTAACAGGTATGAAATTGTATTATAAACACATTGCGTAAAGTTTCTAGTGCCTTAGGAATGAAAGAGTTACTATATTTTAGACTAGCTGTGCCCGCGGCTCTGCTTGCGTGGGCTACTAAAAAAGGTTTTTTATTTTTTGTGCGGAACCCTAATTATTTTTCTAAACTAAAAGTAGCCTAATTTATGCCTTATAACATCAGCTATCTGCCAGTGACAGTCCCGTCAAAATCGGTCCAACCGTTTCGGAGATTACCCGGAACAAACAGACAGCCAGTTTTTTTTTTTTGATTGGGTGTTTTGTTATAAGTACCGTGTATACTTTCATATGCATTTAGTAAAACCTGTTATTTTGATATTACCTTTAGACACTTTAATTTTGTTATATGTATATATTTCTATAAAAGATAGGAAATTTTAAAATAATATATACATTTTTAATAGCTTCTGCGTTTGGCTACAAATTCATCTGATGTTAAGTGACAATGTGGCCCAAGATGGGTAAGTATCATAATAATATGTTCGTAGAAGCATTAGTAAACTTTTATTTTATTAGTCATCAGTGATTACGATGTATTTTGTATTTTAGAATATTTACCACATCCTCTATAAAGATTTCCGATTAATTGGTGATTGTGGTTTGGTTTGTTTTAAAGCCTTTCGTTTTTTATCTCGTATATCCTAACATCAGGATAAAAATAGTTGAACAGCTCTAGTTAAGGCAAGATATAAGGAGTGGACAGTACTTCCAGTGCCTGGAAACAGGTACTATAAGTAGAAATTTCCCATAATATGCCT
Organism: Saturnia pavonia; assembly: GCA_947532125.1. NCBI lineage: Eukaryota > Metazoa > Arthropoda > Insecta > Lepidoptera > Saturniidae > Saturnia > Saturnia pavonia. Next base: position 5,144,950 of record OX383907.1, on the reverse strand, counting down.
TTCTACTTTGTCTTTTTCTTCTTCTACATGTTCTTAACTTGTAACTAGTCCTCTTTTGAAGACCATTACTGCCATTATCGAATGCTTATATATAGTGTCCTGTGATTATTTCAGTATTCTAACAAAATGGTGGCTCCCTTGTTAGAACTTTCTAGGGACTTTTTGTGGCATCTCAGAATTCATGATCCTTGTTATTATTATACGAAGGGAACGGTGATATCGCGGGCGTGGGCGCAAACACGCTTGTTGTATTGGAGCGGACGCGTAAAACTCGTTTGCTTTCTCGATATCGTCATCGGGATCGATAAAGAGGAATCTACATTGTCCTTTTGTGCTATATATAGCCCCTTTGTTTTATAATTTATTCTTATTAACTTTCATATTGCACTTAATGTAAACGAAGTCGCTGGTGGCTGCTAGTATGTAATAAAATCGTAAATTTACTGAGTTATAAATGCGCTTAACTTGATAACTACTGAACCAATTTTAATGCTGTTTTCAAATGAACATAAGACTGAAACCACATAAGCGCGTATCATTATTTTTTTCAATGCGAAGGCGAAATAGTGATTATAAAATTATAAAAAATAAATAAAAGTAAGCTTACTTTTAATCCAGACAAGACACCTAGTTCCCGTGAACGATCATAATCATATTCAAATGAATAAAGTCGCGGTTACCAGCTAGTTTTATATAATTGTCGATTTTAACCGTGTGTAATGTGCGCAGCGAGATGAGCAGAGAGACGTCACTCAGAAACAGTGTTTATTGTAGTCGACTTATTAACTGAGGTCTTCATGATCCCATTGCTTAGTGGTAGCGTGTACAACTTCGCGTCAATTGACGTTAGTTCGAATCCCTGCAACGAGCCTGAGTTTTTGGGGAAGGAAAACATAGCTAATGGCGGTAGTGCTTTTTCTAATGCCCGCCTGGCTAGCTACCGCCCTCAAGTTGAAAATTTATCGCCAAGCACCAATAGATGTGTTCCGGCAGCTCATCTTGGGCCACATCGTCACTTAACATCAGGTGAGATTGTGGCCACTACGCCAAACCTAAAAAAAGATTGATATTCAAGTTTTGTTTTTTGAACTGACCGTACTGTTGTCCAAGAGGCCTTAACAGTTTCACACAACAGTTTGATGTCTGCTTATAAAGTCATAGAGTACACCTGTTGCTATCGCGCCCAGCCAATAGTACGAATACTAAGTCATTAGTACGGATGTCATAATCACATCGACACGATTCTATATGACTATATCTTATATGCCGTGGTAGTAGAGAAAGCCCGTCCTTGTAACACGTGGTCCTTTTCGCATTTCCAGTACATTTGCGAAATGCATGGTGTTTAATTTCCTGCCAATTGGTTCTCGCGGCTGATATCGTAGGAAGTCCGTTGGGACAAAATGTTTTTAACGTAATGTTCGAGCGACTGCCAATATACATAAAGCAAAAATCTGTTATGTGATAGATAACTTAATTTTAGTCTTATATAAAAAAAAACCTAAGTAGGTAAACTTGGAAACTAAAGCATTAAATAGGTGGTATATGAAGTCATTTACTTTCAACGGAGCATTTGAAATTAGTAATAGTGTAAGACATCTACAAATAGACAGGCTTTCAAAGTACCGTTAGTCTCACTAAAAAACCGATAGAGTTCGATTTTAGAACGGGATGTATTTTAGTGTGATGCACGTGACTGTTAACTATAGGTAAGGATTGTATAGTTATTTCCCGTAGTACCTACGTAGAATGTTCTATATAATTGTCCATAGTTGGTTGTAATAACGATTCTACGAATTAATTCTGTTCATTAGTTTGTATAGTATATTCTGTTTGTGTTTACCAAAGTAATATTTTAATATATTAAGTTATAGCAGAGTTATAAAGGAAATATTATTCTGAAATTATCGTACGAATTTATTACCATACTGGCCGTGTGCCTAATGGAATTTCTCATCGGTAACATACTAGAGATCATCATAAAATCTTTGTTTAACACCTTAAGGAGATAAATTTCCAAAAATTCTTTCTAACATGCTCACCTATGTTATATAAGGAATCCCTTTTATAACTAGATACTATATTTACATCCATATACTTGTGTATACAATGGATGTTGGTTTAAATAAGATTGATAAATTCTAACACCGTTTGTCAGATTAAAATGAAAAATAAAGTATTTTTCATGCAGTTTATGCTATCCATGAATGCGATACGCAGCAAGATTGGTAACGAGACGTCACTCAGGAAAAGCATTTAATTTATTCGATTTATTAAAAGAAGTCTCCACGATCTGATACGACTTCAAGCCAATGTTGCCTGCTAATAAAGTGCGCGCGATCACAGAGCACACCTATTTACGTATTTGTTTTATGCGGTTCTTAATATTACAAACAAATGGTCGATACAAAGGAGCAAATCAAGCGGAATACAGCTCGAGTGTGGAAATACTTTAATAATTTCTATAATAATGGAAGTGGCATTGTATTGAAAGAAAGAAAGTAAATATAAATGATATTTATAGTTACTATTATAAAGACAATTTTCTAATATCTTTTCAATACTCATTAACTTGTAATTTAGTAATTACATCGACATTAGACACACCTGTTCCGTTAGGGTATTAAAGAAAGCGAAGCACTTTTAATAATAAAGGTACACAATAAACACGTATTATAACCACACACTATCGCTTCTGAGAGAAAGAGAAAGCTTCAAGCTATCGATCAAAATAACTGGTTACATAGGGCTGTCAGTTTGTTATGACACAATTGTCACTTATTGCTTTATTAACTAACTTTAAAATTAGTCCTTCACAGCGTTTTCTGAAGAAGACTAAAATATATAATATCTATATTAGGTATACAAGCTATGCTCGGTGTTTAAAAAACTGCACATTTAGATACATTTAAGAAATAAAATTATTTTACTTCAATAAAGTCATTTGGTGTGTTTTTTTTATCGGTACAATTGAAGAAAAGAAATTGACCAAATTCCGAAAAAAGTGGTAATCTGTTAGAGCAAGGACCGGGGAGAATGGTGGATGTCGGAAGAATGTCTAAAAGAAAGAAAGTAAATTAATTGCAGAGAACATACGGGCACACAGTTTTTAAAGAAACAATTCACAAACAAATTTCACATAAATTTTAAACAATGTATAAGAAAAAATAAAAAAATCAATAATGTTATCATATAAGCCCATGTGCCGCAGTATCACTGCAAAGGGCGCACAACTCAGCATAAGCTGGATGCCACTGTTCTGAGTGACCCCAGCACTGATTTTCAGTGCCAGCCAAGTAGGTTTACAGAATAATTAAAATATTTAAACTGCAGAACGGAGACATTCCCACCGCAGTCCCTCTCATTTAGCGACCGTCTGTCGTGAAGTATGGGGTCTAGCGTGGTCCTGAAGCAGCAGTCACCTAGAGAGATTGACCAGTCTCGGTTGTTTAACGGCTAGTTTTTCGGCTGTAGTGTATAATACCAGCACTGGTTCATAAAACACTAACCAGTACCTTTTTCTGAGTCAACTTTCGCTTGGGACAGAGTTTCGTCGGTTCTTCTGGGTCCAACCACTGTGATGAGCATTTCCGATTATCGTAAAGGATCCATTTTTCGTCACAAGTAAAAATACGCTTCAAAATTCCCTTCAAATTTTCCAAATTCGTTATTGTGACGGTTGAGTAATGTAACGCAGCACTCAATGCGTGTTTGTTGGTGTGCTTCAGTCAATTCACGTGGTACCCATTTCTAGAGCTTTTTCACTTTTCTAATTTGTTATAAGTGAACACCGAAGTCTGTCGCTAACTTTGACGTGCGATGGATCCGCTTCCACGATCACCTTTAATTCTTCATTATCAGATCCAAGCCCGGTAAAGCTGTAAAAGCCGTAAAGACTCCAGGGAATCTAAGGCTACAGATTAGTCAGTTCGAAAAAAAAAACTTCATTATCAACTAGTCTCCGGCCGTCCACGGGGTTTGTTTCGTAGGTCAACATTTCCAGAACGATAACTTCGGAATCATAAACGTACCGTGATTTCTTTTACAGAAGCTTCCCCATACAAATCATTTATGATTCGAGCTGTTTTTGTAGCGCTGATGCCACGGTGGAACGCATATTCGTAAATAACGTGATATTTTAAGTTTTCCATTTTGTGAAAAAACGATATCAAAGAAAAATCGAATGGTGTGAAAACAAATGAATCACTAAATGCGAAACACAAATGCACAAAACTAAATTTTAAATAAATTTGAAATTCCTAACCAAACGCGAGATATTTGAGATCAAGGTGGCCAGTTCTACAAAACGCCAATTCATATGTATGAACCATATATTACATATCCAAAAGATTAACATGTAATATATGATGTTTCATCGTATTTAAAATAACAAATAGAATTGCAATAATTACATTGTATTTATTTAGTTAATTAATAACTCATCAGGAAAATCTCATCAGATATGTATTATTATTATTGTTAAATTATTCTTTAAGGCAGGATTATGATTGGTTAGTAATATAAAAATTATGTAAATATTCAAAATTATTATGGAAATTAATTATGATAATAAAATGTATGCCAAATGTAAATTCTTAATCAAATTATAGAAACGAGTATACCTTATGTTAAATTTGTAAATTAGCCGATGTTTCCTAACAGTATGTTAACTAAATTATGACTTGTAAACATTTTTCCCATAATGCACAGCTTTTTAATGCCTGGTTAACAAAAATTAATTATATAATATTAAATAACAAAATAATATGATATGTGTATTACAATAAACAAAAAACAAATTAAAGTGTTAGATTAGCTTAGACAGACAGTCTTAACTTTTAAAAGTTTTAACATATAAGCCTGAAGACAAATCGAACTGACACTTCTTTTTTCCTTATCATTTGCTTACCTTATTACTTTGACAATGCGTTTCTAACGATTGTTAAATACATTTTATGTTAATGATACACCGCATTGTAATATGTAATGAATGAAGTCTTTTGTCAATTTTAAATAATATAAATATCATAAAAATAATGTATGTGGTAACCCTAAGTAAGTACAGTTGTCACGATTTTACGTTATGACGCTTGTGTAATCAGTGAACAGTGACGTCAGTGACATATTCCATTCAGTTCTGTTTACATTTTTTTTTCTTTAATTTATGAGATAAAAAATATATTGTAAAGATCGACAGTCTTGATGGTCTTCTTCGAAAGTTGTCTTTTCGATTATTAGAAAAGATAAAAAATCGAAATTTGAAGGATAAACAATTAATTTATTAGTTAATTTGTCGGTTATATGACTCGATTTTAGTGAGTTTTGATTCGCGTTGTCCCAACAATGAATGTAAATGTTTATTGAAAGAAAACACCGTGATGCAACCAAAGCATGATGAAGAAGTGATGATTCAGCGGTAGCGTGTACGACTTGACGTCGATTGACGTGAGTTCGAATCCCTGCAATGAACCTTAATTTTTCATGAAGGAAAACATTTTGAGGAAACCATACCATGGTAGTCGGGCTTTATCTAATGCTCGCCTGGCTAGCTACCACCCTCAAGTAGTATAAATTTGTCTCCAAGCAACATAGGTGTGTTCCGGCAGCTGCACTTGAGAGCCGGTATTCCACCAGGTTTAGAGTGTTACCATCTTGATTATATTATGGCCACTATGCTAAACATATAACGATAATTATAAAGTACGGTGGCAACTAGCACACTATTTTGGCCTGGCTAGTTATCACTGGGAATTTAAAAACTTGCCCTCAAGCACCTACCGAGCGTGTACTATCTTCGAAATCAGCATTACTTAATAACAGTTGTGAATATAGTCAAACAGTAGGCATTAGACTAACTATAAGTCTAGGTAATATTCATAATCCAAGCCTAGAAATCAATAACACATTCCCGGATGCTGGAAAAAGTAAAAGAAATAATACCAGCACACACAGGTCCTGTCCATTTGATGGTAATTTTTAAGTTAATTATCGTTACTGGAAAAACAATATCTAACAGTACACTAACAAAAACTAGCGATAGCAACTCTATTCCATTAATGTGCACAAATGAAAAGTTTTTTATGTATTTTAGTAAGCTCAAGCTGTGGTGTACTCGTATTACTGAAATAAATGCAGAACAAAAGAATAACTATTATTGATAACGTGCTATTATTGATATCTAAATAATTATAATGTGCCAATTTTTTTTATCGTAGCACGGCAAAGTGATTACACTTTACCTGTTGGATCTACAATCCCTCGTCAGTCATCGCTGTCATGTCATCCTGCTCAAATGTCACTTCATGTTATGTTTGAAGGACTATGTTGTGGGACGGATGACCCCAATTTAAAATGTCACAGTACCTATTTAATTCTGTAGGCTATTAAAACGGCTGTTTATTTGTTATCAAAGGAGTGCAATATCTGCACAATTGTATAATTTATGCTTTAGATTCATCATAAAGAAACTCACCTTAAAGAATATTCCTAGATAATATCTTTTTTCTCCCGTCTTAAGTAGTGGCATTGTCCATCGAGTGACTCCAAGCTCGTCATCATTACAACTGGAGCATTCTGTAATAAACAGATATATGTATTTTAGTATAATAATACAAATTAGAATTGATCCAAATAAAATTAAGAAATCAAAATCTTAAAACTTTTAAAATTAATGAGCAATTTATTATAAATTATATTTTAAATGGAAACCAGTGGCAATGGTGTTTATATATTTCATAATTGAAAAATAATTTAGTTAATAATATATAAATATTTTGAAGTCAATATTTAGCAATGATATGCACGATAAATATAAAACGATATGTATGTTGATGGATGATATATCCGTAAATTGTTTTTTTTTAATGTTATGTTCATGACACTAAAATATATGACCCTATTATTTCATATTTTTCATAGTTAACTAGAATGATAAATCGAAAGGTCAACCATGTCGACATATTAGTTACTTTTATATTAAGTAAAAAAAGTGTACAATTCATCAACAATTTTTTTTATTATACACATAAATTTGTCACACGTATTATTATTATTGTATTATATATTATTTACTATACACATAAAATAGTGTCATATAAATTGGCAATAAATCTGTAAAGGTTAAGTTTTCAATCAAATTGTATAATATATTATATATACGGAATATTAAAAATGTCATCGTACCCCTGAAAGTGGCATATCATGTTTTTGGTTTAAAATATATTAATAATTTATGAAGTATGGTGCTAAGCAATTGATTTTATAGTTTCTTAATAAATTGGCAAATAATTTGAAGATTTGTGTTAACTTAAAAACAAGTGCTCATTCTGTTTAATGATTGGAGAAAGGATTTAGATTGGATTAATGTATTTCTCTAATGGTAAGTAAGGTAATGAAAAGTATAATTATTATTAAACTGCGTATTTAACGACACTCGGTTACGCAAATACCACAGCAAAAACTACTAGGTAATTGGATAATTTTAAATTAGTAGACTCCGAAACACAGCTATTCTAGAAGTTTTTTTACAGTTCTTGTAATTGACTTTCATATTGAATTTCTAAATAATATAACATACGTTGATATAATAAAAATATTAGAAACTTGTTTTTATAAAACATCGATCTTAGACTGGCAACAAGTACCTAACGTTTGGCTTAACATACAAGCGCAAAGCAGATGTGTGTGTGTCTACCTAAATGAAAAGTTATATAGCTTGATGATATATTATTACAAAGTAATCAACGGAAAACAGTTTAGTTTAATGGTGTAGAAAGCAGAACAACTGCTGACTTCACAATATAACATCCAACGTCGGAACAGTATTTTGTTGTTTGCGGTTATAATGTCATTATAGGAATCAGTTTCTCTTGTGTAATATAAAATTTCTACCGTAACGAGAATGTGACCGTAATAACTATCAACATGGTCGTCAAACACGCGAACTCGCAAATAACTTCCACCTCCGTCCAGTTATCAAAAGCATAACCGTATTTTTTAGGTCATTATTTTTATGATACGTTTTACATAACAAGAAATGATGGCTCTGTTATAGCGTGTACGAACACCACGTCATCGATCTGTGAAGGAAAATATCGTGATGAAACCATACCATGGTGGTAGTATTTTCTAATGTCCGCCTAGTTAGCACCACCGTTTAGTTGAAAATCTATCACCTAGCACCTATAGGTGTATACCTTCACTAGTTGCACCAGTTTCTTTATTAAGCTTTGCTTCTCACTACATTCGCCCACATAGTTTAGCAGTAAGCACATCTAAGTTTTAGCGGTAAAATAAAAAAAGAAACTAACTTTTTTTTTGGATAGTTGCAAGATAAAGTGATTTGACTGTGCCAGGTGGTAAGCCCGGCAACATTGAAATACAACGTGATATCGAGGTATCATTAAGCGGCAGCTGGGTATATACTGGCTCATCCCGGAAAGCGACACCCATAAGCGTGCCACTTAGCGGATTTTACACCCGTCGTATGGTGGTCGTAGTCCTACCATCAAGCACACAATTTTTGTGTTTTGGAGAGGCAATGTAAAAAATATAATATCGTCAACCTGTATGTGTATCTTTCTGAGAGAATGACTCAAATCACCACGCGCAAGCTTATGATACATTGACGAGAGATATATAGTTTTATAAGCCATATCACTTGATTGTGTTACGACATTTCTCAGACGTCTAGGTTTTTTTTTGTCATTTACCTTTACTGTTAAACAAAAGTGTTATCAATTAATTTAAAACTATTACATGTATTTATTTCTTTATTTCTTTATCTATATTAATAATATAATAAAAATGTAGAGTTTTTTGTTTAATTGTTTCAAAAGTTGCCCAATTTGATGATGATAACATGAAGTGAATTCCACAGCTGTGCGGTTGTTACGTCGAAAGATTGTTCGTAAAAGTTAGTATGGTGACTTGGTATACCGTGAATTAAAGAATCAGAAGATCTTAGCTACCTATTGTATTCGCGTATCCGCGAGAGTTTCAAATAGTGTATTCAATATTAACGTGCTTGTGATTTCATAAAAATTGTGGGCACACGTCGAGGTGGGATATTTTTTATGTCATTAAGTAGCAATCAGGTATGCAGTCCACCTAAGATTTTTTGTTTTAATTTCAAATTTATGCAGATGATTTTAACATTGAAATATCGGTGGTTTGATATTTATATTAGACGATGGCGGACGATGCTTATTTGATCTATATTGTAAATAAAATGTAGATTAATTAAGACTTGTTTTATTTCCTGTACAACCTACACTAAAAGATACATCTATAATAATATATAATGTTTGTTTAAGCGCGCTAATCTCTGGAACTTACAGTAAATATTCCCACCTTTTATTTACGTAACTACTTATGCTTTACATATATAAATATAGACTATATTAAGTAACATTATTACTGTACGTTAACCGGTTTTATTCGAATATAAAAAATTGGAATGTTCAATTATTAGTCGATCGAATCCAATCGATTCCATTACTGAAGACGAGTAAACACGTAATTCATATTACGACTAATAAGTAAATATTTCAAACTAAGCAATAGGAACAAACGTTGATTTTGATGAATTACTTTATCTCGTTTTCTTTTGCGGTTGTTTTCAAATGCATATTAGATTCCTCGCCTAAGAACGATCTGTGAAGATCGTTCGTTGTTTACGTCACAAAACTATTACGTAATTGATAACCACTTAATACGTCACCTGTATGCTTACCATATTAAAATAACACGGTTCAAAGATTTGAGAAAGAAATCTGTGACACGGTTAATATAGTGTATTAAGGTAGTATGTATTATTATTATGTATGTATGTATTATGGTTAGTACAATGTATTGTTAAATTACTGTTTGACGGATTTACCCGGGTGTTGGTACGTTTTGTATTTTTTTAATATTTACATATAATTATAAATCGAATGTATAACTTGGGCAATACTAAACAATAGATTTCTTTATTACAATGCCAATCAAACGTACTCAGCAAGTTGACAAATTTTGTAATTAAAGATAATCGCGCAAAGCCACTTATTACTCAATGTGTGCATACGCTCTTAATTAAATACTAAATATTTACAGTTTTATAATTACTAATTAAATATTGCTGTTAATTTTATTGTGCAATAACTTATAGTTACTGCTTGTGACGAAATGGGAAAAGCTACGAAATAAAAGTGAAAACGAATTGTGTTTTATTCTTTACCGTGTGAGTTTCAAACATATTCACTGTTATTATACAACTTACATAGTTCAGTATCATCTGAAAGTTCGTATAATAATTTCCTTTATGTTTATATGTAAATATACAATATAAATAGCGTGTACGGTAATCGCGTCGATGGACGTGATTCGAATCCCTGTAATGAGCCTGAGCTTTCGGTGAAGGAAAACGTTATGAAACCATAACATGGTGGTAGGGCTTTTTCTATTGCCCGCCTGGCTGGCTACGTTATTATGTGTGTTATTAGTTACTAAACTAATAAGCTCCGGTGATCTTAAAGCATTGATCCAATTATTTATTATAGGTATAATAGAAATAATAATATTCGTGACTTGCTTGCGTTTTATAAATGCGATCGATACATCTAAAACAAATTAACTCAGAATACAAGTTTTTAGGATAATAACTCATAAATATCTTCGTTTTCATGGCATCAATAACACGTTAAAACCGATACCCGGAACAAATATTTATGGTTCATTATAATGTACATATTTATATTATTTATTAATATATATTTTTAATTAATTAATAATAAATATGTTATCAATATATTATTATTATGGAATGAATCGCGGTACGTGTAAAAACGCGGAATAGTTCCGTTCCAATCGGTTACATCACTAATAGAAGACGAGATTTAGTTAATAAATTTGTTTTTGAGTTTATGTTGACAGATCATTTTTTGCTCATTTGATATGAAGGACACATTAAAACTGGTGATGTGATTAGCTCAAAAGTTAAAGGTCACGCTATGGATGATGGAAACGTTAGGTGACAGGGTTCTACTAACGTAAAGGTCAATATTGGAAAGTATTTTAAAACTGTATGTGTCACTTGGTAATTGCACGAACCGTTAGTTCATCAAAAAAATTGTCGGAAACTGTTGGTAGGTTGCGAGTGGACACTAATAGTTTATAATTTTTCACATTATGTCTATTAAATAAGCAAAATCATGATACTAGGACTTGAAAAATGTGGATTTTCAACGGCTAATATGATGACTACAGTTTATCCTAAACAATCGAGTTAGTTTATAATTTCACCATTAGATTGAAAATATTACTATCTGTTCATAGTCTACCGATAGTTTAAAATCTCACTATAACTCGTACAATCATTCAGTGACATATACATACGTTCAAAAATAAATATTTCATAATGCTACAGGTAGGTACCTAAAGATAAGCTTGGTTACAAAGCTGCCAGATCGTAATAATATATTTCACTACAATAATTGTATCATTTGGTTATATCATGTATTCTACATCCATAGCAGATTGCCTTGTATGATTAGATTTAAAAAAATAATCAAATGTAGACTCTGTGAGAATTAAAACATCGCTTTTACGTTGCATGTTCTTAGTAAGTTCACTAAAGTTAAAAAATATATTATAGAACGTCTCGTTGTTTCGTGTTTTCATTGTGTGTTTTTGTATAATTTTAGGGATCCAGTGGTATGAAATAAGTTTGCTAAATTTGCAACCCTACTTTGTTGTTATTGTAGTTATATTAGGGGAATTTTCGATGGGCTCTTGTTTTGTCATGTGTTTTTTTTAACTGATTAATCTTGCATTATTTGCCCCATATTACGTAATATTTGTGGCATTTTGCGTGATGTAGTTTGGTTATTATGCACAGAGAAAAAATTAATACGACTAGGTACAACTACAGAAAATTTTGAAATATCAATTGTACGTCTAGGTAATAAATTTTAATCATGAAATACCTTCTCGTAGTTTAACTTTAAAGGCACTAAAATTTTATATATGGAGTGGCAACCGCCCTCGATCTTACGTTAATTATAATGCAAGACTTAATAATAATTAATAATAGCCTGTAATAATAACCATCAGCCTGAACGTATTTTAGAAACAGATCAGTAGTTCCAGATGTTACTTCGTACAAAAAACAAACCTTATCTCTTTATAATTTTAGTATGGACTAGAAAACTTTTTTGTTGATCGGTCAAACGATGTTGCAGATTGTCAATCTCATATATCTACGTCTAAAGATGAAAGTAGGTAGATCTATGTGTTTTTTCTTTTCATAGAGATGGCTTTTATGCTATCTCTGAAGGTGATGTCTCAGAAAAGTATCTGCGGGGTCGGAAAGTATAATTTTTAGATAGAAAAATGTAGAAATTAGAATTGATATATATATTACTGAGTACTCTTTTTAAATCAATGGAAAGAAGTGGATAAACGTTCATATAAATACAAAAGTCAATGAAGTTGTGTCGATATTTCCATAGCGAAGCGACGTGCAAGTATGCGAGTTTTTCAAATTGTTTTCCCATACGCAGCGTGAAGGCATTTGAGTTGTACGAATGTCGAATTTAAAGTAAACTGTAAACTCATTTCGAATACATCGACAGTCATGGATACGCTTAAACGACATGTAATTCCATTTATCCATGTGTATATTAAAATTTATTACTTTGTCGGTTTCGTCGTATGAAGCAAAAACGTCTACACGATTAAAAAATCTGCGAGAGAATGTAATAAAAACTTAATGTTTATTTTATTTTATCGATTCATTTGTTGGAAGCTGTTACTGGGAATTTATATTATTGTAAATACATTTAATACAATGGTGTCATTAACCCCGACGAAGTTCAGTGGTAGTCAACTTGATATCTACTGCCCACTATCGGGCGTTTCATCTTTCCTGGTGGGTCGTAGGTAGAGGTGTGCCAATAATACGAACTTACGAATTATTTGAATTGAATCGAATATAAATATTCCAATTTCGAATTGAATAGAAATACTCGATTCGATTTCGATGCTACTCGCACACCTGATTTTCATTTCCTCACACTTCATGCTTCTGTGTATTCAATGAATCCTACAAATAAAAAGATAAATCTAACTAACGTGAGTTGTTTTATATAAAATTACTCTACCCAACTTGCCGAAAGTCCGACATTTGATAGCTTTTTTTTTTACATTTATTAATACTGGCTCAAGGGCTTTATGCCGGAGGAACGGACTTAGGCTTGCGTTGCCGCAGGAGATGGTGGAGGACGTGGCGTGTTTAGGTCCAAACAGAAATATCAAAGTATGCAGTAGGTATAGAAAAAGATTGACTATCTCTGATGTAAATAGTTGAAAAAAATAAAGAGCGTTCCTTTCTATCATTTTAATCAACATTTTAATACTTGCAAATTCATAAACATTCATTATTATTTTTTAAATTGCTTATAGGGTTAGCATTTGGCTACAATCTCACCTCATATTAAATGATGATGTGGCCGAAGATAGCTAAGCCTAGTGAGCGATTGGCTCTTAAGTGGAGCTGCCGGAAGATACCTATTGGTGCTTGGCGACAGATTTAAAGAGCACAGATGAATTTGTTTGGAGATTTCTCTCAATTTGGAACAGTTCGACTGGTGAAATACCGCTACCCTATAGAAGATCGCAGTCAAATAAGCTTGTCGTGTGTTCCTGTGGTGAGTAGGGTTTCCAGAGCTCCTTAATGCAGGGCGTTTCAAGGTCGGCAACGCGCTAGTGATACCTATGGTATCCATTTGTCCATAGGCTACGGTAGCCTCTTACCTCTTACCATCAGGCGGGCCGTATGCTTGTTTGACACCTTTCCCGACAACCAAAAAATCATAGTTGGGATTCGAATTTACGTCGATCGAGGTGGTGTCCTCACACTTAACCATCATTGCTTCAATATTTACAATAATTCGAAATATTTACCTGTCTTCGCAACATTTCCAAGAGGCGTTTGGTAGCTAACAACGGTCTTCGTATCACCAACCCAGCTCAGCACGAGGATAATGGCACACAATATATGTTTTTTAAACATTTTTGTTCACTTTAAAACTGGTTTTATCTTATTATATCAACTGCAAACGAATGCACAACGCGTTAATTTGATTCACCACAAGCGAGTATTTCCTAAATTATAACATTTAAATTATTCTTGATTTACCAATGAGGTGATATTTAATGACATATAAAACGATTGAAATTATTCGAACGACGAAACAGATAGCTCTTAAATTTTATTAAGTACACTCGAAACAAAAAACTTGATTAAAAACGATGCTTTAAAATAAACCGAATAATGTAGTCACTTCTTAATAGAATTCTTTTTAGCTCTCGTTTTAAAAAGGGTCGTTATAGTTTGTGTTACTGCTGAATCTGAGGTTGTAGTCTTCTAAATTCTATTTCTATGGTTGTCTTAAGATAAGCTAGATCGTAATGTGTTTGTAATCTTCTATGACATTTGCCAATCTATTAATAAATAACTAGCTAAGCCATTAAAGCGCACCAAAGGCGTCTTTTTTCCAAATTAATTACACTTATCATCACTGCTTATTTATATCTAACAAAATATATCCTTAACTTGTCTAGATAATATAGCTATGAATAAAATATAAAAAAAACATGTAAATCGGATAAGTGGTTTTCGTGTGAAAAGAACATAAATAGACAGACAGACAGTGAGAGACGTTGAGTTTTATAATATGTATAGATTATTATATATGTAATTATTGATTAAATTACTGTTACTTTATATAATTATTAGTAATGCAACAGCATATTAATTTCTTCAAAATAAAATACGTAATAAGTATTGATAATAAGCTTCTGGCCGCGACTTCGTATGTGTGACGTAACTCCAGAATTGGCTCTTTACCGGGATAAAAAGTATCGTATTTGTTAATCTAGGTTATATACTATCTGTGTGCCTAATTTTATCCAAACCCGTTCAGCTGTTTTTACGTGATTGCGTAGCAAACATTCAAACATAGGATTAGCCTAAAACGTATTTAATTGTTAAGACGGCGTAAGGTAGATTTTGCATTCAAGTAAAAATAGTCCGGGTTCCGATTCTTTTATACTAATATACTCTTCTATTCTTTCTTCATTCAAACCTATTTAGGAATATTTTACTATAAGTATGTGTGTAAAAAAGAAATAACTGTAGGAATTAGTTTATTGTTGGATATTTTCTGACAATATTTTGCCGGTGATATGATTTTAGTCGAAATCCTAAATATCTTCATTAGAAATTATATTAGTTAGATTGCATAATAATGTCTTTAAAAATAAAATGTATTATTTCATGAAATCTATAATGCTATCTTTCATACAAGGAGAGCAATTAGAACGAGTAAATAATCATAATATCATACTCGTTTGGTTCCACTTTAAATAAGGACAGAGATACAAAATGATGTTAACTCAAAAATAATTAATTTCATTTTTAAATTGATTTTAAAATAGTATAATAAGGTTACCTTTATAAAGGCGGTTTGTTTAATGTACTTTTTGAGGATCAGGTAGTAAGGGGCCGGCAATAAAATACGTCACGCAAAATTTTTTTTAGGGCCCTCTTGTCTTCTCATGTATGTCATATTGCTTCACGAATGATAGAGGGCCGTACGTGATATATGGCAAATTTCGATATTTTTAAATATTTATTATTTGCAATTATTGGATCTACAAGAGAAGTAATTGTGACGGAAAACAACACTTGAGACAACGTCGAAAAACAAATAACAAAAAAAAACATGGGAATATAACATAAACAAGTTATTAAGCCATTATGACGGAAATATATACATAAAAATATTTATATATATGAAACGAATGAATTTCTATCGAAACAAAAAATAAATTTTGAAAAATCAGAAAGAAAAATTTGCCATATTGTTTGATGACTTGTGAACGTCACGTTTCCTTAGACCCCCGACCCTCCTTGTCACATCCTGTCACAGTAAGCGACAGCCCCTCTCCCCCATAAGTGCGAACGTATTTTATGAACGGTCCCTAAGAGCATGTATCGAGGCCGCACAACTTTGCATGAAATGCTTGGGCATCCCGTATAGATATATCTACTATTTATTTCCAGTTTTAATTATTTTTTTTTAATTTTAGTCTTAATTTTATGTAGATAAAAATTTGCATGAACTCGTTTTCGTTGAGTAAACTTCCTATAAGAACTTAGAAAGTCATAGTTTCATTTCAAGTCCAACTTTAATTTCCACAACAATACATGATTTCTGATAAACATTACAAGTATACTTAACAAATACTGAAAGTACATTCTATAAATGATACTTGTGTGGATACGTAATACGTGTACATTACAAAGTAATAAATAGTACATTTGATTTAATTAAAATATGCAAATAGCTTTAATATGGAATCGAGGCCGTTTCTTTTTTCAGAATTAATTAAATGGAGTAGTTAGCTATTTGTCGTTAGTCCCACAAGAGCCCTACTTCCTCGTTTTCAATGACTCAATTATAATTCATCATCGCATTACTGTTATTTTAATGTTTTTTTTTATATATATAATGATCGTAGTCGTATAAATATTGTATAATCATAATTTGACATATTAGATGTTGTATTTAAAAGCTTGTTAGGGATATTTATGAACGTTACGAATCCTCCAAGAATCTGACCTTCAGGTGATGGTCAATATCGTGATTAAGCGATAAGGAATTTTTAATTAATTTTCCTCGGCTTAGATACTATCTTGAAATTGTACCTAATAAAATCTGTTGTTTCAAGAATTTCCTAGTAAGTTGTGGGCAGCTACATTTGTGAGCCAGACACATTTCTGAGGTTTGTAGATTACTAAAATAAAATTCAAAATATTTTATTAAATTTAGTCTTATTTAGGCTCCTATGGATCTCAACACACTATCACCGATTCAGAAAACATTCCAATTCATCGAGATGAGTCTGCAAGAAACTCGATCGTTTTTATCAACATTTTTATTAATAATTGTTCTTCCTTTACAATATGTGTATTTTTTATTATTTGATTGGGAGTACAGAGAGCGTTGTCACTTCCAAATCACTATCATTCACGTAATGATCCACCCTATAATAATTTCGATAATAAAACTTTTTTAATATCAGCGTGTGAGTGTCTCAAGGCTTTTTCCCAATGAAATAATTGGTTTAATTATCACGCCAGCCCACGACGTATTCACAATAATTTCAAACACCAAGAAATCACCAGTTCTATGTATTTACAAACAGTGGTACTACAAGAAGATTTCTCCAGCGTTCAGGTCTCCACGCAATGTTTTCATCACCGTCAACCGATAGGTTTACCAAATTGAATTAGTAAATGTACGCGAATTCCGAAAAATTAGTTGGTATATGCCGGGGCTCAAATATGCTGACATCGAATATATATTCCGCCTGTCTAAATCACTCGGCCACCACTACCTTTAACTTGTTTGCACAAATTTCCTTAACTCGATTCGAGAACTTAATATCCGCAATGAAAGTGAATAGTATGACAAGTCCTGGCGGTCACGGTGTGTCAAGGGGGAATTTTACCATTGTTATTTGAAAGTAGTAGTACGATAACTTGTCGTATATGATAAGATTAGCTGTGCCCGTGGGTTCGCTCGCGTGGACTACAGAGTCCTGTCCGTCGAACTCACGCACAAATTGTGTTGCCCCGAAAATACTTATTGTGGTTGATCCTTAGAAGATAAACATATGCTATGGCAGACTTTTTTGTAGGTTTTTTTAAGATCTATACTTATGTAGTACATTGATTTGATTTATCTCTTATGGTCAACTCAGCGTAAACCATTCAATAGCCCCAAAAGCGTATGTTTTCCCAATTGATTCATCATTATCGTCATTTGCTTATTTCGTATGATACTCTATGTAACAAAATATATCCTATAACGTGGACAGATAATATATCTATGAATTAAAGGCAAAGCCATGTAAATGGTATTTATGATTTTCGCGTGAAAAGAACATAAACGGGCAGACAGACACAGCGACGTTAAGTTTTATAATATGTATAGAATAGAAGATAGACCAACCTTGATGTCGATTTTTGAAGGTTTTGAAAGTTATATGTGTCGGGCGTCACCAGAAACATTAGAGATATGAAGATTCGCACGTTGACTCACACAAAAACTTGTGGACCGATTGTGTAATATAATCAGATATCTATTCAATTTTGCAGTGTTGTAAATTCGTGTTGCGAACTGAACATCGGCACGGAAATGTGTGTTAATTCTTACTTTATAATAAAATTATGAGAAAACTGTTACTTAAGTATTTCCATTGTCTAACGCCACGGATTAAGTACTGAATACCAGGAAATGTTAATTAAACGAAACATATTTGTATAATATGGAATAAAGTTTCAGAACCTAAAGGATATAAGTTAATAATAGGTTTATAATAAAAAAATGTGATTATAATAGGGGACACATACCCACACGGCCATTTCATTCCAAACTAAGCATAGTTTGTATCATGGTAACTAAACAACTGACATACTATACATATATGTATAAGATATTTAATAGTCAGACACATAACTGACAATTATTATGCTCATCACATAAAAGTCAGTCATGAGCGGGGATCGAACACGCGACACGAGGCCTGTAGATAAGCGATGGTAATATTAACATTCTGGGTATATTTCCTTCTGGCGGCAAGTTGAATGGCATCCACAACTAGTATCCACAACTAGTTTCGCCAGGTTTGTCTGACTGTTCGTGGCTTATTTTATAAGACTAGAAAGCTGTAATTAGGTATGGATATACATAATAATAACGCAGACAAAGCGGTAAAATAAAATGTTGAATAAATTTATTTTATGTGCCTTCCCTAAAGGTAAAGTGGAAATGTTTTTTTTGTCATGTATATCCCATGTTATGGAGTATCGATGGACTGGTCGTTCAAAAATATGTGAAAACCATTTTTCGATTCAGGGACCCGTTTGCGAAATATTAAGTGCTAATTTTTGTTAGATTCAAGTATCCCCCCTGCCAGTTAAATGGTTGTTTTTGGATATTAGTTAAATTATATAAATATAAATTGCGTCAGGTAAAATTTTATAGTAGCTGGGCCGGTAGACCAGGTGGAGGCCGGTAGTTTTGCCCATCCTGGTTGTTAATAGTTCGAACACAGTGCCATCTATCAGTTCCTAACATAACTATGAACCATCGTCTTAATAAAGTGATTATATTATCTATATAAATATAATAAAGCTCAAAAGATACTTTGTTTGTTTGTTTGTTTAAACGCGTTAATCACTGGAACTACAAGTCGGATTCTAAAAATTCTTTTTATATATTATAGCCAGATTCTCGAGGAATAATATACAACTTCATGCTAAGACCATAAGGAGCAGAGTAATAACTATGGACGTCAAGCAATCTGGAAAGCCGTAGGATAGTACGGGAATTTGAACAACGATAGTGCTACATGGCCTTATTCTTCGCTTCTTCTTCTTCTTTCTTACTTCGCCGTGTAGTGTTTATCGAATAAATATAACACGTGTGAAACCGTGACGCACAGCTAGTGTGGATATAAGTTATATAAGTATAGTTATAAGTATAAGCTATAGTATAGTTATAAGTAACTATAGTTAAGAGTAAGTTATAAGTTGAATGGGTAAAGTCATACAGAAGTTACACGATTACTAACAAACGCATTCAAGATATTTTAATACATAGAGATAAAGAAGGTTATTAAGTTTAGAGATTTCCTTTTAAGACTTTAAAGCGTGGAGATTTTAATCAATAAAGCTAACATTCGAGGCTCGATTTTGTTAGTTGACAAACACATTGTGGTATGCAAATGTAAAAGGTCTGACCTTCAAGTTTGAACCTATGTACGAAAGTGTAAGCCGAATTTGAATGTAACAAATGAAAGAAGACTATCACGGATACTAGAGTCACCTTCGGAGACATGCATTGAGCAATAAAAATAAGTCTCATTTTAATGTATTCCTCGGTTTGACATTCGAAAGGATCATAACTTTTATAGAACGTCGCTATTTAAATATTCTCAATGTATTGTTACGACATATTTTTAAAAAATCGCCCTCATATTTTATATGGTAAAGATAAAGGTTGTTAATAAAGATAAAGGTAAAGATAAATATAAAGATAAAGAATAAAGATAAAGGTTGTTATTTATATTACTGTGTGTAGGTATGTAACTTTATGTCTTATGTGCGTTCGATTTAGTGAACTGTTGCATGAATTTTATTATACAGTAAGCAAAAATTTCTTCATGTTAGATATATTAAATTCGATAGATGTTAATTGGTCTCCAATGGTAGCGCAGCGGAAATCAATCATTAATTTATTATGACACATATATTATATAAATATGTCTTGACAGTTTGCGAATGTTTATTAATATATTTTATAAAAAATTCGACTTCTGACAGATTTTTTTTTGGCAAATTCATCAATGAATGATTAAAGAATGAATAAAGAGATAGGTAACTATCAAAGTGATTAAGCATAATAGATAATCTAATACGTTTCCCTTGTACATTTACGCTTTTATTTAGAATTATTCTTAAATAATATTTTTTAATAAATAACGAAATATAAATTTAGTTACCAATGGAACGTTCGAGGGTTACGTTAGTGATCTTTCTGGGTATCTGAGTTTGATATAGGTTTAAAATAATATAACCCTGTTAAAATATTCAACTAAGGTGTAGTCTTACAGCATCACCGAAAGAGAAAGTTAAAACCGAATTCTTAAAAAAAAATTGCTTGAAAATAGTTATTTTCATTCACATCATCTGAGCTGACCTAAACTCATTCAAATGTATTAGATGAAAAAGTACTAATCGTCAACCCCGGATCAACGATTTTCTGATCCGCGACAAAAACTTGATATTGAAAGAGATATTACATAAACGCACGCGTTCAAAAATACGATGAGACGATGCAAACTCATTTAACGATTGTTAGTACGATGCGCTCTGCAATCTATTTTATGACCTGGATGCGAGGCGCTATAGAGAAACAAGCTTCTTTAAAAAACATTTTTTTTTTTACAGTAGCACGTTAAATTGATGGTAAGCACAGTACAATCCACACAAACGGAAATAAATTTAACAGGAAATGCAGAGCGACACGCAAAAGCTAATCTATATGACGTACTTTTCACCACATGTTTGGTGGGCGCGATCCAGACGGGCAAAAAAGCCCTATCGAGCTATCGCCATATCCTCGTTCGTTACTCAGCAGTGTGCATCACGTGCAGGTGAGGTTGGCTTGGGCGTATCGGTTCTATAGATGTAATTCTATGTAAATTGTTGCTTACAGGCACCCTCATACCCCCGCTTGCCCACTGCTAGATCAACAGTTGTTAATCGTTAGAAAAGTAAAAACTACTCGTAACCGTTGTGACGGCACAAAGAATTTGTGAATTTGAATGAAGCGACAGAAATCAGTAAGAATCAAAAAAGCTTCACTTAATTATTTGTGCATACTCTTATAGGGATATCACGTAATGATAGTAGCATTCCCAATCGTAAATAATGTAGAACAACTAAACATGCCTAAGATATTTTTATCGCTACCTAATATTAAGTGACCTTTGTGACCTTTAGTCAAAGAACACAGCGATTGTTGCTTAGCAACTATTTTTTTATTATAGGGTAATAATGGAGATTTTAGCGTGATCTTGATTTTAATTCTTTAACTTAAGTTCTTTAACCCTGTTTTATATAATATTGACGGCATTTTGCATGATATAGTTTTTTTATTGTGCATACATGAAGTAGATTGTAAATATAAACTGGAAATATGTATTTTGAGTTGCCACAAATACTCTCTAGATAATTCTAATAAGGGATTCACCAACTTAAACCCACTTTGAAGATAAAAAAATACTACGAAGACTTAAAACATTGACACTGGCAAATGCTTCTGCGGCGCTAAAACAAATACTCACATAAAACACTTTTTAATATTTTGTTACATAGAAGATAAATCTGATAAGATGAATCAGACTATTAAAAGAACAATATGGTGGTTAATCTCAGCATGGTGGAAGGGCATTTACTAATGCCAGGTGCTAGCTACCAACAGGTTGAAAATCCGACGTCGAGCAATTATAAGTGTGTTCCGAACGCCGCATATGATGATGATTAATATCATCGGCCACATCATCATTTAATATCAGATGAGATATAAAGATGAGTTTGTATGTGGAGAATAGTCTCCAGAACTACTGTTACAAAGACCGGCTTCCTCTACCAAAACGTTATATTAAATAAGATACTATTTAATATATGCAGGAAAATCGTGTCTATGTTATTATGGAATTTGTACTAATGACTTAGTATTCGTACCATTGACCCGCACTATTGATTGGGCGCGACAGTAACAGGTGAGCTCTGTGACCGCACGCACCTTACGCACGAGCTATCGGTGGTGAAAACCTCAGTTAATAAGTCGACTCGCAGCGTATTACACTATTGTACCTATTCAAAAAATTATTTCACCATTTGAAAGGTAAATTATTTCCGATGGACATCGGCCATATTTTATGTATATATACTATGGCTATATAGTCGATAAGTCGGAAAAAGTCATACCCCTTCAAAACTTTCACGACATGCGCTGCGTCAATAGTTAAACTTGTACGAAAATAGTGTATAGAATTGTAAAATTTATAAAAAGGGCTTGAAAATTATTTCTATATTCTAAGGATAGTTTAAGCTTAATCTTCAAATTTTGATATAACAACAATGAATTATTTGCGAAGCTTTTTTACCGATATGGTGTTAATTTATATCTAAATACATGTATATTATCTTAAATATGTAATTAAGAACGTATTTGCCCTTTACACTAGATAATTACTTATCGCTAAATAAAAGTTCTCGTGAAACAAAATAATTATGGTGGCGGTTGACGTTGGCGAAGGTGTCGACGCGGAAGGGACTCAGACATATAAAGTCCGTATATAATAAAGTCCGCTAGCTGTAATATATCGCTCTAAAAATTATATGTGACATTCACTAACTAAATCTACTTGAACAACTTACTGTAAAAAAAAAAATTACACTCGGGTTAAGCCAGGACGGATCGCTATTGATAAAAATTATAATAAAACAAAGTAACCTTATTCGAAAAATTTGAAACATAATACATTAAACGCAGTTACGGAAGTATAAAAAAATCGTTAATATTTAACTTCAAAAAACATATAATCCGGTATGTTTCGAAATTCTAATGTTTGATACAGCGCCGGTAAACGTTTCCGGATCAATTTCACAGGTTGTCGGAGTTTCCTTATTTGGCTGCCTGAAGCCGGACTAGAAATTATATTCGCTCAGTCAACATACCTGTGATCATATGTACTCACTACTTCTACTCAAACAAGTTATGAAGAAATATCCAGTAGAAAATTTATTCAGTTTTTTTTTAATTGTAAAACTTTTGTTATCTAACAAAATTTTTATTTCATGCTATTACCATAAAAATCTAGTCATACAACATTCATTTAAGTGCTCATGTTTTAAAAGATTAAAAAGTGTCACTGTTCTTTGTATCTGCGATAGAATTTTTATAATCGTCAAGGTTATTATATTTTCCGCGTGGCTAAGGTCAAGGTCAAAGAAGTGAAGAAAACTATTAGCTTTTAAATTAAAAAAAGGAATACGTAGCAATAAATTTTTATCGAAGAACTTACGATATTTAAATAAAAAGTAAAATCACAGTCACTCACAATGTCACCTCATTAGTAAATGATCTACGTCTACACGATCTTAATTTAAAAAAAGTAATGTTTTTAAATTTGGAAAGGTTTGCGCGCGCGCAAATCGAAACGCGCGTGCTCTGTGTGATCGAGCTGGTTATACTAAAGTATCTAACAATGATAATATAAGCAAAGCCTTATGCAACCTTCGGATTGAAAGCCGCATTTTTGTGGTCAACCGCTTCATCTATCGAGAGAAGATGTTGCAAACTCTAAGAATCGATTGGCCTTTACAAGGTTTAAATGCTTAATGCTGATGTAATTTCATAATATAATAAGTAGGACGGATAACTAGGTAAAAATATTACATTGTAGACCTGCAAACAAGGCTGAACAAATGTCTTTTATTGTTAATTCCCAAAAAAAGTATTGTGGTCGATATTTTTTCATTGTAGAACTGCAAAGTGTTGTCACTGTGCTTGTGGTAAATAGTCTGTAAAACTCAAAAACAGCAATCTATCGCTGGTCGTCGCCGTCATGCCAGCCTGCAAGCCTCTTGGCTGATCTCGAAACGCTATAAACCAAAAGAGAGTCACTGGTACGGGCTTATTTACCAGTATCATTCTATCACTATTAAAATGATTTTTCATATCTTTTATTCATGAACAAAATAATGTTGGTCTTAGTGGAATTAAAATCGATGAGTTCTCGCAGCTCTACACCTTTTGTCATATACTTACTTCAACTTGACCCAATGGCAAATACGTGGTCAAGTTGAAATATGTAACATAATTTGTAGAGTAATTTGCCGTATATGAGAATATAATCATAAACTCAATTTAATGCTCCGGGAACCGAATTGCTGGGAAATTTGAACTTTTATAGTTTTTTATTCCATTCCATTGACAAGAATTATTTTCATTCGTCACTATGACACGGAGTGGGTAATAACCATATATCATGGGATCGGAACGTCGACAAAGCTATGCATTTTACCGTCATGCCTCACAAGCTGCGTAAACGACCGACAAAGGGCAAGGTTTGTAGACCAAAGCCCTGGCCATCAATACAAGTAGGTACTGGTTTCTTACATACATAAATGGACATTGAAATGCTCCATATAAATTACCGGTTTTTTGTTCTCATTGCCATTTTGGTAGAGATTTTGACAGGATCTTGTTCTGTCAGGTGGTATTATTATTTTAATTCAAAGCTTTTGTTTTTTGGCCCTATAATATCTAATTTTGGCTGCATTTTGTGTTATGTAGTCTGATTATTGTGTGCAAGTGAAGTAGATTATAAATAATATTTAACTAGAACTATGCATTTTAAGTCGCCACAAAAACTCTCTAGACAGTTGCTATCTTGTTAGAGCTATGTTTAGACATTACAAGAATACTTATAAAAATATTCTATCACGTGACGTTGGCAGAATTGTGAATGAATACAGCTGTCATAAAATAAAAAGTTGAAGACATTTTGATACCTATACAATTAATGTTTTTATACGTTAACATTATATATTTTATTCGAATTTATGAAAGTTTATCCTTTATTCAGGTGTTGGTGCATAACATTATTCATATGCAATGTACTAATAGGTCATACATCTTTATAGGTACAATGAAAATGGTATAAAATTTACTTTTTACCATTGCTACTCAAAGAAGGGCATTTGATTAACAAGAACAATGAAGGGTATAGACAACAGTTAATAAAATTGTCTTTAAGTTAATGAGTGAATATAACATTATGAATTTGTAACAAGCTACGTAGCTATTGGTTGGAATACCACTGATCTATCTAATTGAAATTAAGAAAAAATATCCGAGAGATCTTTTGGAAAAATGTTTGAAACATTAAATATAGGAATGTTGAAAATAACTAATATCCGTGAATAAATTATTAGTTATAATTATTATAATTCATTAATACACCTTTAAAAGTAATATAAAAATATTTATTAATCTAAATAAAAAACATGCTGCAAAAACGCGATTTGATGTAACATTCAACAAATATAGCTATGGTTAAAGGCATTATGTGTAAAGTTGACTTTAGTAGAATTTCAGATATGACATTTCTTCAGCATATATAATTTTAAAACCACTATTTTAACCATTTATCACAGGTTAACACTCAACACGGTCCTTATAACCCTCGAATTAAAACCCTTTTTTCAATTTTTTATATACTTAAGTTACTCCTTATAGCATACCGGTCGGTCCAACCGTTTCAGAGATTACCCGGAACAAACAGACAGATAGACATCAATTTCAATTATTTTTTTTATAAGTACCGTATATAATTTCATCTGCATTTAGTGAAAAGCTGTGATTTTGATATTAAAAACAGAAGTTCAATTTGATTTATTTCTATGTATGTATGTCATATATACTATAGATTGAATAAAAATCCAGAAGCAATAAAAAAAAGAGTTACACGGTGAACGGGTATTCGTTGAGTCATATTATTTCAAATTCTCGATAACATCCGAGAGTCGATCAGATCCGAGCATCGTCACAACCTTGACTTTTACAAATAACTATAATTAACATGAAACACAAATGTGTGTTGCGCGTTGCAAGCGTTACTAACATTTTTTAAGTGACAAGAACGTCCGTTCTCGTCGACTGGACATTATCAGTCTCTTGTACTGGAATAAAACGCGTCAAAAAAGTAAATTATTTGTAACTTTTCTCTGATTTAATCTTTTCAAGATCTATAGAACGAGAAATATCATGTCGTTCTTATCTGATTACTGTAATTATTTTAGAATCATATAAAAAATCAGCAGTAAATTCACACAAATTGAAGAAAAATTAACCTTTTATGATACTCCAACTTTCCTTCATGGAAAATTAAGAAAATGGACTTTTGGGCGGGAATTTAATCTGTCATGTGGTGGTTTTGATTTAAATTTATAAACGCATTATTTGACCCTATATTTAGTTATGCAAGCTGTACCCTCTCTTATTACGACGTATATTACGTACTATTAGTACATTATATTAGGATGTATTAATAGGTAAATAAGTAGAAGACGCTGATGTTACATATTTACTCGTATGTTATCACTTCGATTGGCGATAACCATCTGTTGCTTAGACTAGACGAATTCCCACACATTTATGTTATATAGTTATAAACAACAACCTTGTGTTTATAATATAAGACATTATATATATTAATCATTTATTCATTCTACACTTAAGCTGCTTAAGAATCAGTTGTATTTTAATTTTTTTATACTCTCGGCGCCACCGGTAATTTGGTTATTGTGCAAAAAATCAAGAGAATTAAAACGATAATAAGAAATATGAATTTTGAGTTGATATGAATACTCCCTGGTAAGTTCTAGCAAGGGTGTCACCTCTTCGCTAGAGCATTGTTTAAACTTTGAAGATTAGAAAAATAATACACACAATACAAAATAATACAATACACATGATTATGTCACAATTATTGTTTATGAAGACACGTTGCAATCAAATAAGAAAATGAAGCAGAAAAATTAAGAAAATTACATCGAAGCCTGTCAAAAACATTTTGATCAGGCGTTCGAACTATCATGAAATATGATTAATTGATATTAAATATTATAGATATACTATCTGCACCCGCAGCTTCGCTCGCGTGAACTACACACAGCGCCATCTACCGGGTCCAATTGTGAATCTAAACAATCCAGAGACCCATGCAAACAATTTTAACAAAATCGGTCCAGCCATTTAGGAGGTGTTCAGTCACTCACTTACAGAAGAATATATACGAGTATATATATATATAAAGATATTTAAAACACGATGCCCATCTAATTTATCTAAACTCCAAAAATATAAGTGTAGCAATAGATAAACAATTTAAAATTTTGTTTTACAGTTCACAATTACAAATAATTTTACTTGACATGAACAACAATTTTTGTATGACGCAAAGTGATATGAAGAGCCAACAGATACCTATGCAACAAGTTTTGTTACGAAAATGTAAATGGTTGAATTTACTGAATGTGTTGAAGGTTTTGTCGCAATTTCATTATTTTTTGGTGTTTGGCATGGTTATCGAAAAGCTGTGGTAACTAAGTGGGCTTGATTGCCGTACGCAGTTAGGCACGGGTATTTCAATTCTTTGTCCGTAATAGGATTTTAATATAAATATGGACTTGTAAGAAATAAACTTGTTAAGTATTAAATTTATACTAATATTATATAGCTCACGAGATTGTTCCTTGTGGTTCCGAAATCAACAAGGAACCCTTATAGTTTCACCATGTCTGTTTGGGTGTCTGCGGCTTAGCTCAGATACTCTCAGTACTAGAAAGCTATAATTTGGTATGGGTATACGTATTAACGACGGCAACAAAGTCGTGTTTTTTTTCATATTACTTCCTCCACACAGAAAATAAGGATGATTTTTTTTCTCTCTTATCCCATAATATAGGATATTGTTGGATGGGTCTTTCAACAATATTACGGGTGTGTGAAAACCATTTTTCTATTCAGGAATCCGTTCGCGAAATATTAAGCTTTAAATTTCTAATTTTTGTTAGAGCCTAGTGTCCCCTCCCTGCTAGCTAAATGGTTGTTATTGGATATGTGAATATTCACGGCAGTAGTACATGTAACGAAGTTAAAAGGAAAACTATCACAACTAAATAGGCTTTACCACTAAATGAGTAATAATCGACCAACTTATTTTGTTTGTTTGTTTGAAAGCAATAATCTTTAGAACTACCATTCAGATTATAAAAAAAAAGTTATAGTCCATTTATTAAGAAAGGTTATAGTTTTATTAATATATCACTATAGATATAGATAAATCATGGAAACGTGTACGTCAAATGAAGTAGCATTTTTTTACCATTAAGCTAAAATAGCTACGAACAATTTTTTATAGATATAAAATCCTGTAAGCTTCTTCATTAAGCAATGGTTTATTAGTGTTTTAACGCAAATGAATTATTGCTACGTAAATAATGAATTAGTCAAATAACATAGTGAGTAATAATTAAAAATGATTCATTTTCATAGTCACGGCCATGGCCTTATTTATTTGTGATTTAGATACACGATAGATTTAGATACAAATTATTTAAGTGGAAACAAACTATTTGCTGTTTTTTTATAGGTTTGTAAGTCAAAGAAATCATTGCTATAGCCTATTTATAGTACTATTCTGTAACTTACGGAATCAAAGGAATAATTAAAAAAAAAATACGTCGCAGGACGCCTGGCTGATGTGAATCATAGAAACTATTTTTATAGAAAACTAGCTTTTGCCCGCAACTTCGTCCTCGTAGAATAGTTACTTTAGGCAAATTTTTTTTTTAGGATACTTCTTTTGAAATAATACACATACAAACTGTCAACTTATCAAGTGCCTAAATACAAAGTTTCATGGTTTTATGTTCGACAATGACAAACTTCCGTACAAACTTTCATCCCCTATTTCAACCCTTCAAGCCTTTTTTTCGGGATAAACGGTAGCCTATGTCCTTTCCCAAGGTATAGTCGATCTCTGTTCCAAATTTCATCAAAATCGGTTCAGTGGCTCAGTCGTGAAAGCGTAACATACAGATAGACAGTTATTTTCGCATTTATAATATGAGTAGGGATTTGCATGAAAGGATGACATTAAAGGAAATATATATTGCATTCTAAAAAAAAAAGATTATTGGATATACACCGGGTGATCCCGAAACGCGACAAACCAAAAAAAAATCAGATGTTTCATAACAAAAATGTTTCATCAAAATCCGTCAAAGAGATTTTAAATACGTGAAATCCGTTCAGACATACAAACAATTGTATTTATTAGTAAAGCTGTATATGTAAAGCTATGTAGTGTTGGAGAATCAATAAAAACAAAAAAAAAAGGAAATGAAAAGAAAAAACCGATTGTGTTTAATCTTAATAATACACTCATGAACGACATAACTATAAATAAATACTGGCGTGAAACTTAATCAGGATAGTATCGTGTATCTTTAACTTTCTTGATTATACGATTGTCACCCATCTTTACGAGTATATGGAGCCTCGGAACTACCGATGTTTAAAAACAAAAAAATACTAACTATTCATTTAATTTATTTACCTCACAACATTACAAACAAAGAAACCGGACTCGGAAAGATAAAAAGAAATGTATTTCGCTCTTTGATGATAGTTATAATGTTATTAAACATGTATCTGCTGTCTTATAAGAAATATTTATTAACAATTATTTTTTATTATGAAGCGATTTAAATTTTAAAGTGAGAGAGTTTTTTTTTTGATGTGAAACTTCTTATGCGACTTCCAAGCGTTAAATGTTAAACGTTTAACGCTCATTATCGGTCTCTCCTCTTTGTGTGAGCCAGAGCGAGAGTGCAATATATTATCAGTCTCTCCTCTTTGTCTGAGCCAGAGCGAGAGTGCAATATATTATCGGTTTCTCCTCTTTGTGTGAGCCAGAGCGAGAGAGTAAATGTCGGTGTGTATGTATATTGCACTCTGTTTAAATAAAATAGAAAATGTCTTTTAAAATTAAGTTTCACTTCTATCGTGTGTCAATCGCCCACACACCTTTTTTATTATTTTTTCATCCAATAAAACTTATTCTTAGTAGTGGTCCGGTCATTTGATATAGTGTTCAGAATGTATGAACTCTCAGTTGTCCAGCCTTGGCGTCCAAGCACTCTGCAGCCTGGTTCAAATGTCACGATGTTGCTAATCCGGCCCGGTTACTTGTTACACGTCTTGTCTTTAATGTTACTATTTTTACATATTATTTTTTATAAGGTGACGTCATCCATTGCTAATGCGAACTTTATTTCATCTCGAATATAGAAAATATATTACTAATGGATTTTTGTTACCAAGGGTGAGCTCATCGCTTTTTAAAACTGACTTTTGCGATTTTAATGCTGTTATAGAAATATCTACAATAATTTTTGAAGTGAGACTTCTTAGCCGGGGATTCGATAATTTATGGGACGAGATTTAAGAGTCAAATTTCAAGGACGGGTCACGTTTACGCACATTTCGTTACATGAGAGAGAAGAAAGATAGCGTAGAGAGAAGTAGAAAGACAGCTATACATTGTATATCTTACTGCTGGTTCACACTGAGTCGGACCGACAGTTTTATCGGGACGGCTAATGTGTTGGATTCATATTGGTATACGTATTCCAATAGTTATTAATAATAATTACTATAGCGTACACATAGTAATAAACCTATTATTAATTTTCTTTTGGTTTGTTACGTTACGACATTAGTCGGTGTATATGCAGTAATAAAGCCGAGTGGTAGGGATCGTGAAGACTTTACATAAAACATACATAAACCCATGAGAATCAGAACGTCGTCGTCATTGATTGTACGCGGAAAACCAATTCATAACTGCATGGTGACCAGCCGGCAAACGATAATTAAACATTAGGTCGGACCGACAGATTGATTATCAGTATTGTGTGATCACTAATAGCCGACGACCGACGGTAAAATTGTCGGTCCGACCTAGTGTGAAGCAGTTCTAATAGACAGTTAGGCTATCCGCGTCTCCTTTTTAAAAGTTTCCCTTTTTCACGTGTACGGTGCTTCACGTGCAATTTTTATACAAGTAATCGAAACAGCAAACGGGTAAGCTTTTCAGTTGAAATTAAGTGGTTACTACAGCTCATGACGATTACAATTAGGCTTGAATAATACTTAAAAATATTCGCTCAAAATTTATTTCATCGCTTGCGCCCAAGATGGCCATTATTGCTATGATGAAGCGCTTTCAAAATATCATACTTGTAAACGTGTGATAAGTTTAAACTTTGTGCTCATGTTTGGTTAGTAACATAGTTAAAACTGCAAGTTCATATCAAAGGTAGGCAGCCGCCATCTTTGTAGTTGTTGACAGTTTGTCAATCACTTTGCAAATTGCCTACGATTTATAAACTCATATGCACAAACTTTTTAGTGTTTCTTAAAAAAAAAACAATCTGCTTTCGTGTTCTTTTTATTATTACAAAGTTACTTAGGTTTATGGGCATGCCTAAGAAGGTAAGTATTGTTTGTATCCCTTGTTGGTTTTTATTAAAATAAGTAGTTATTGTTGCCGGGAAAACCCCATAAAGGCCCACCACCACACGGGTTCCCAAGATGCCCCGGGCATTCTTAAAACAGACAAAGAGTCATTTTGGTTAATTTTAGATAAATATGTTGTATTAGGACACTGATACTTATTTAAAGCCTGGGTACTTTATTCTATTTTAGGTTTGAAATTAAAAGTTCTCGAATTTTGAAGTGGCCTAATAAGAAGGTCCACCGAAATTGTGAGGTGATTGATTGTGAACGAAATTTTTTGTATTAATTTACATAATTATTTATGTGTATTAAAATTGTTGTTAATTGTTTTTTTTTAATGATTGTTTTTTTTATTGAATTTTTATTTAATGTGTTGATTTGTGTTTTGATTTTATTTACAAATAAATGAGGCATATTGTGATAAAGTTTGTTTTCATAAACTATTTCATTATTTTTTTAATGTAAGTATTGCAAAAAATAGGCCTTACTAGGCGCACGTACCTTATTGTCTATTACAATTACTATATTGTAATATAATAAATAAAACTAATATAATAAATAAATATTTGGCACATTATAGAATGTAAACAATATAACTAACAGCTGTCATTTTAGTTAAACAAACTGTTAATAGATGTCGCATCCTACATGTTAGTTGAATATATTGTCCTTAGAAATGCCATCAGTAGATTTCGTCAATAGCGGGTAACATAAGCTTTAAAATAATGTTGTGTAATAATGTGGAATGTTATTAAATTATGATGATTAGAAGAAATCATTAATAAAGGGAGTTGTGTAAAATTGTATGTGAGTGCAGTTATTAAATGATATTAAAAGACTGATAAGTTAAATGTATTTGCATGAATCAAAAAGAAATGTATGATTGTATATAATGATAACAAAGTTAACATCACGCGTGATGATGGTTGTTAGCCTTTGAATATAATAATCATCGCTTACGATAACTACCCGGTTCCAATTCGGGTTCGAATGGTGGGGTCGGGTATTTTTTCCTGCCTGAAACAAAACCAAGAATACGTTTTAAATTTATTCATAAATATAACATGTTTAAATACCGAAAATGCTCATATTTATTTAAATTAATACAAAATTATATACTTCGTTTGATTCCGCTTACATTTTTATGCTACCTTATACTAGCGTGATGGCGCATTATATAACCGAAAAAAGACCAGGTTCGACCGAATACGAAATTGTCAAAACGTAATGTTTAAGTGACGAACTTCACGTTTAATAAAAAAAAGGTGTGTGTGCGATTCACACACGATAGAAGTGAAACTTCATTTTAAAAGAAATTTTATATTTTATTGAACATATTATGTTACATAAGACTTCTTATTAAAAAGCTGTAATACGCAGCCGCATACAGTGTACAGTAGTATTAGCTCACGTACTTTTCACATATACTAACACACGTTAAATGCTGAAATACAAGCAAGTATTAAACAGTGTGCAATATACATACACACCAACATTTGTTCTCTCGCTCTGGCTCAAACAAAAAGGAGAGACCGAAAATAGTATGTAATTTGCTCTCTCGCTCTGACTCACACAAAGAGGAGAGACCGATAATGTGCGTTAAACGTTTAACGCAACCTTGTTGGAAGTCGCATAAGAAGTTTCACTTCAATAAGAGATGTAGAGACAGTAGAAAGAGATTTTGTTTGTAGAAGCAAACTGGTCGTTTGAAATGTAATTGATTTATTTTCTTGCTTCTTTTTAAAGGCAAACACTAACAACGTAAAACACAAAAATCAAAAACATATCTTTTTTATACTGCAAAGGTGGCCAACATGCATACGGCCCGCCTGACGGTAATCAGCTACTGTAGCCTATGAACGCTTGTAATACCATATGTATTACTAGCGCGTTGCCGACCTTAAACCCCCTAAAACCTAAAGAGCACTGGAAACCCTACTCACCGCAGGAACACAACACTAGGTTATTAGGATGCGATCTTCTGTAGGGTGGACATATTCCACCAGTCGAATGCCCAAAGTAGAGAGAAATCTTAAAAGAAATTTCTCTGTGCCCTATCGTTCTTAATACTACATTAATAATAGATTGAAGTATTTGTTAAAATAAAAATATAACTATACTTTTATTATATATACTAGAGATAGAATAATTAAAAAAAACAAGGAAAAATCGGGGTACAAACGAGATGTTACAAAACAAGAAATTTAAAGAAATAAAATCTAATGTCGTTAGTGTCTTAATTTTTTTTCTACCGAGACTCGAGAGTACTTTAAGAAATATGGTATATTTGATTTTCATGATACAGGCAGACTATAAGATCTGTAGGTTAGTGGTGAAATCTTTAACGTATCATTTAAATAATGATACGATTTCATGTTTGCGTTCATACGATTTGCTTTTGAACCTTTGAGGTAAAGCGTGGTGGATTGATCACCTGCTTTACAGAAAGGAAAAACAACCACATATTAACAGGCAGTCATCATTATCATCATGGATACCTTTTTCAACGCACTGTAGGGCCTCCTCCATTTTACGCCAAACTTGTTCCTAGACAAGACCTGACTGACTGAAAGACCTTTCGTTCCGACAAGATTTCTGATGTCGTCGACCCATCTCGCCACCGGTCTTCCTACACATAATTTGCCCTCTCTCGGCCACCATTCCGTCAAGGATCTACTCCTCTTGCTGTCACCACATCTTGTCAAGTGACCTGCCCAACGCCATTTGAGTTGAGTTATACGGACACTAAATATCGTCCACTTTCGTGTTACTTCGGATATCCGTGTTTCTAATTATATCACTCAATGTGATGCCTAACATGATGCGCTTCATGGCTCGTTGTGCGACCCTCATTTTATTCACGATTTCCTTAGTATTGCGATTCATTACGATTATCCACGATTAGGCCGGCATGACAGCGGTGACCACCGATGGATTTTGATCTCTCGGTGGTTGTCGTTGTATTTGAATTGTACTGTGCTTACCATCAGGGACAGTGCAGTCAATCTGTCGAGCTACTATAAAAAAAAATAGTGAGCAGCATGAGCGCGTGCGCTCGACCGACGGCATTCTGTAGTCCACGCATTCATAGCTAGTGGTATAAACGACTACATCTTAAAGTTTGTTTTATAGATAAGCTGACCTTCTACATAAACCTTATGTAAAAAAGATAAAATAAGAATTACAGCCCTCTATTTCTTATATTACATTGCTATTTTGATTTCGACCTTTCTGATTAACCAACATTATTAGTTTTTTAGCTATTAGATTGTTTACATTCTATAATATGCGAAATTTCGCATGGTAATTATTTAATTGATTATAACGAGGAGATTTCCGTAAAAATAATCAGTCATAGACCAATATAGAATAAATAGGACATCACGGCAGCACTCAACTATTTTGAAAAAGTTAATGAAACAGATAAACTCCTGAGAAGCGTAAACTGGCCGTTGACTATCATTGGTTTAGATATTTATTCACTTGTTCAACCAATAGGTTTTCATTACCCAAATTAAATGGTTTACAGAGAAATGAGAAGCTAATCACGTTATTTTCATAATTTATCACTAAATTCTAGATTCCTATATAAAGTATATTAAAGAACATATTGTTTGAATCATTTTTGACAACATCAACATCTAATGCGGCGGGTCAGACCGACTGTTGGAGTGGCGATGCGTCGCCACGTCATTCGTCGCCACGCTATATGATAGTATGAAACATCTAACACGGTGTGGTGTTTTTATTTATAGAATAAAAGATAATAATTGAACTATATCCATTAATCAAGCGGAGTGGTAAGGGATGCAACCACCATATACATAGTAATATAATAAAAACTTCAAAGTGATTTTCTTTTGATTTGTCACGTTTTGGAATCAGCCGGTGTATATCGGTATATCATCGGTGTGTATCTAATAATTGCGATGTTTCACATTTGCCACGCGTCCCGCGATGGCTAATTTCTTCTGTCTGTACATGTATTTTTTTTCATATTTCCCGATAGACATCCTATATTGACAGAATATATTAATAGTCAATAATGAAAGTAATAATAAAATTAAGGGATAAAAATAATTACTGCGTAACAAATGCGTGCGGAGTCGCGGTGCAACGATTGTATCTAATATAATTACACGTACTCGTATAAATGAATGTTTCTTTGTTTACATCCGATTGCGATGAAGCTTTGGTGAGTTGTTGTGTAGATGGCACGAGAGTTATTTCTTTTTCAAGAAAACGGAAACGAATTTGTAGGCAAATGCTTATTATTATATAAAAAAGTATAAGATACAGTTAGAGCCTCATGCTATTTTGACATTTAAAATATAAGTAACTTAAACGTTTGTACTAAAAGGTATTTCAGCGAACCAGATTCGGTTAAATACGAGATGAAAATTTTCAAATTAACGCTACCCTATTAGCCTTACCCTATTAGTGTTTGTAGATAGAAACAGGTTTTTATAATAACCGCGACGGCTGGAACTGGGAGCGTTTCTCGTGTTCCACTGAGTGTGAACAGGAAAACGCGCCGCGCGAAGGGCGGGGGACACTACGGAAATAGGTCAACGCTTTCTAACGACGCGACGCTCTTTTTCAAACTTTTGTGCTGACGTCTTCCGTTCACACGGAACGAATAATATTTTGACGTGACAACTAATTTTCTTTTACTAAATATTTAACAATACATTTGTTTAAAATAACGTGAGTGTTGTTTTTTTTCTACTAGATGAATTTTGCATCTTATAATTCTTTATCTGAGTGGTATCGATCGAGTGTAAGTCGTCTTATTTTATTTTGTTCTGTGTGTTCTATACTAACGAGTTTTAATGTATATGTCACCGGATAATTGTACGAACGTTATTTAGTTTATAATCAGTCTAGTGAGATTGTAAACTCATGATACTAGAACTCTCACAATGTGAATTTTTAACAGTTAGTTTGCTTCTGACACTCGTCGACAGTTACCGCAGCCTGCTGGCTTCGCTTGCTCTGCTTCTGCGGTATGATCAGTTTCAACCTAATCTATACAATCCAGTCAGTTTACGAAAATGAAAATGTAAGCGGTAGATTGTATTTTGTCCAATCCATTTTGAAGCATATGTTGAAGTTTATCTTTTGGTGTAATTGTAGGATTAACTGAGATGCGGTTATTTCATGACGACCGAGAATTAAGCTAAGTTTTAGTGTAACAGTCAGAAATATACCAATTTGAAATAAGATCAGTACACTATTTATATTACTATATATAATAATAATTCTATATATTATTATTATTTTATTTAATATCTAATATTTCCACTATTTATCATTGTATTTATCTATTATATTTTGTACATTATCGAGGCATACTCTTATTAGAAGGGGGTAAAGTTTGTGAGTTTGTTTGTAGGAGGTAAACTCCGGCATTTTTTATCTATTCTGATCGATTTTAGAAAAAAGTAATCATTTATTTATTGAAATCTTCTGAACCCGTTTTGCAAGTATAAACTCGGAGAAAGGTCTACTAGGCTATTAATATGATTTTCTATAGGGGATAAGCAGTAATGATAAAAGTGCCATTAAAAAAAGATAGCCAAATTTTAATGGAGATAAATTGTTTCCGTGGAAAATCAATAGCATTACATTTATCATCAAGCATCAGCATTTCAAGCATTAAAAGAATTCACTGGTGGCAGCTAGTTTATTCAGCTTTGACTTAATATTATGATTGCAATATTATTTAGAAATAAATGTAAATTAAGTAACTATTACATAAACTACTTAAAAATAGTAAACGCAAGCAATAGATAACGAAAATAATTTATATCTTAATAAAAAAACTTGAGTAAATTATGAAAAATAACTAAGTTGATCATTGTCATTATTATGATCATTGAATTAAAAAAATAAGTTCTTTGCGATCATTATCATTACCTCCTATATCTCCTTTAATGAGTGTAATGTATGATCAATTCTTTCTTTCTTCTGTGCCCATTGGTTAGGCAGTATGGCATGACTTGGACAATCGTATACTAATTTGCATAGTATATAAACATTGTGTTGGAAAATAAGGTTAAATGAATGTACAATGTACATATATAGTTCGATACGAGAAGCGATATATTTTATTACTGATCGAATCGAAATCGAAATTAAAATGTCAAAGTAATTAAACGTAATAAAAACATGACATCAAGAGTCTTTTTGCGAATAATTATTAAGGCTTAAATCTAATATTGACTATAAAATGTAGATTAAAATAAAATTATTATGGCAACTCACATTTTTTTTATTAATTTCTGAGTAACGAGTTATTTTTACAACTAAGTATAATACATCTAAAGCTATAGGTACACGATTTTGTTAGCAAGGAGGAATTAAGATATTTTTTAAATGTATATTTAGATGATATTCGCCAATTTTTTAAAGAAATCTCATAGCGTTATTGTTTTAATTTTTCTGAGATCGACAGATAAGAGAGTGAAATAAAGCGTTATAGATATCAGTGGATCTACGAGTTGATTACTTTCTACAGTTTACTAATACTATCAATTGTATCTTTTTCTGTATTTTAGTTTCACCATACCTCCGATATCATTGCTATTAATTGATTCTCAAATAACACAAATTTACTTTAAAAAAAGATATTATCTAATTAAAGCCGGTCTAGAAGCATGAAATACAGCACAAAAGTGCTTCATAGAGTACAGGTGAGCACCAAGAGATAATTTTTGAATATTTATCTCCTAAGGGGTTTATTTATTATATATAATAGGGTTAGAAATATTTAGACAATTTATGTAAATAATTACATATATTATTTATCAAAGGCGTTTTTTAAGGCAACACCATACCTTCCGTTCCCTGATATATAAAATGAATGTTTTCGTTAAATAATTGTTTTTTTTTTATCAATAAAATTATGTAAATGTATTCAACATCAATCTAAACAGATTGATGATAGTTGGCGCCTCCTGCTATTAAATTGTTTACTATCTTTTTTTATACAATTAAGGTGGTAAACAGGCATACGGTCCGAATGATGGTAGCCTATGGACGCTTGTAATAATACCATAGATATCACTAGCGCGTTCTCGACCTTAAACTCCCCTACCTCATGGAGATTTGAAAACCCTACTCACCGCAGGAACACAACACAAGATTATTTGGCTGCGATCTTCTGTATGGTGGAGGTACTCCACCAGTCTGACTGCCCCTAGTAGAGAGAAATCTCAAAAGAAATTTCTCTGTGCCCTACTTCTCCTGTATTTCTATTTAGATTGTGCGAAAATTTCGCACAAGTCAGCTAGTTTTATATCATCCTAAATGGTACTAGAGATGTGGCTGATGGAAAATTATATTAGGTATGCACACGGATAGCGAAATTATAAATAAGTACAATATATCCGCAAGCAGAGCTATAGTACCATTGTTGTATAAATAAAAATATCCGCTACATACTTATATTTCTATTCAATTATTATTACAAACTTTTATTTAATATGTTATTATAGTATCCCAAACTCACAAACGGTACCGAACCCTTAAGTTTGAGGAAGGACCTTGCCTCCTTGTGCGTGTTCTACCGTTTATATAATGAGTTGTGTTCTGAGGAATTGTTCGACATGATGCCAACGGCTACATTCTACTATGGCACCGCTCTCCATCGACAGGGAGTTCATCATCACACATTGGAACCTAAATGGACGCGGACAGTCCGTTTACAGAGGAATTTCCTTCAGCGAACGTTCTGGATGTGGAATGAGCTCCCTACTGAGTTTTTCCCAGATAATGTAGTTCACATTATGGAGTTCTTCAAAAAGAGAGTGGTAGGTTTTTAAAGGGTCGGCAACGCCTATATGATGCTTCTGGTATTGCAAGCGTCCATAGACTGCGATGACCGCTTACCAAAAGGCGGACAACATGCTTGTTCGACACCATCGTGGTATAAAAAAAAGTATACGTATGGGTCAAATCTTACAACTAAATTTTTAAGTACACAGCTTAACTTGGAATACTTATGTAAGTTCGATAACAATGCAATAACATGATGTTATTGAGCTGATTTGATGATGATGCTGTATGCTGGCCATAGGAACGCCTCCATAAAACAAGATATCCCCGTAATGTTTATGCTTGTTAAATTCACTTCGATAAGTACTATTATCCTCGATTGTGATAAGGGATAGACCCTAAAAACCTCAAAAAAAAGTTAAATGATTATTTAAAGATTATAAATAAATATAATATGATTCATAGTGAACATGCCATTGCCTATTTATTATTTTACGGAAATATAGCTATCTACATACCTAGTTATATTTGAAACACGTGAAAACTTATTTTCGAGAGGCCTAGACTCAAGTTGTTTTTTATTCATTGTTCTGTAACTGTGTCGAATTGATCGGATATCTATTTAGGAAATATAAAAAGGAATGATTTTGACCACGAAACTTAAATAGTTTTCATATGAGAAAAAGTATTTTAGATTATCTAGTCGAAAGATAAATTATTATAAATGCGACCTTATCGAAAAATAATTGGTAAAATTTGAAATATAATAACCATGTTGGGCTTGTTTTCTGTCATATCTATAATATTCTGTGTTACTAATTAAGTAAAGCAATGAACACGCTACCACGTGTACGGACATCGCATCGATCAACGTTAGTTCGAATCTCTACAATGGGCCTGAGTTTTCGGTGAAGGAAAACATCGTGATGAAACCATAGCATGATGGTAGGGCTTTTTCTAATGCCCGCCTGGCAAATACCACCCTAAAGTTGAAAATCTGTCGTCAAGCACTCATAGGTGTGTTCCGGAAGCTGCACTTGAGAACCAGTCTTCCACTAGGTTTAGCGTGTTATCATCTTGGGCCACATCGTCACTTAACATCAGGTGAGATTGCGGCCACTACGCCAAACCCATAACGATGAAAAAAACTGCAACTTCAAAATATTCAGATACCACTATAACTGTTGGAATTTTTATAAAAGTTTTTACAAATCGAATTGTAGATTAAGAAATTAAGATTCAGAAAGACTACTTAGTTTTCAATGGAGCAGTAGAAATATAGGTGTATAATAATTCCAGAAGGCAAAAAGTATGACAGGCCTTTTTTTAAGCGTTATTTTTTTTTTAACGGTTGGCCACGTAAATTATTTCCGAACAACAAAATTAACTAAAAATATTAAATAAAATGACATTCAACTTGTAATACTTGTAAATAATGTTTACTATCAACACCGTAGAAATCTAAGTAAAATAAAATTTTATATTCACTTAATTAAAACGATAAAAAGTTAGGTAATTTGACAGCAAACTACAAAAAAAGTAAGGAGATACGAAATAGCAACCACACGTTTAATTACATTGATTAGATGCGTCAAAAACGTTGAACGTTTGTAGTAGGTAGCAACCCCGCCGCGCACCGCAACATTGAACTTGCCAAGGTGAACGCGAAATGTCAGATGTGAAATCGATTTGCGAGATTTTTTTATTATATTCTCACCTGTATTGCATATAACAACTTAGTATTTAACAATGTAGTATTTAACGTAATACTGGTATCACGTGGCGTGTTAGAAAAACAATAAACGGATATTTTGTCACGATTGTCACTTGCATGATCGTTCAATGAGTTGTCACGGTTCATGATTAATTTAAGTCATAACGATTTGATTCACGCTAGCGCTTTTAATAATACCAGCCTGTCTTTATCATTCATCATTTTCAGCTCGTATTCGTCCACTGGCGAGCATAGACCTCTCTACTTGTACATCATTCATCACGGTCCAGAGCTATTCTGAGTCAGGTCTTACCCGAGATTTTAACAATATCGTCAACCCAACAAGTTGGTAGGCATCCGATCCCTCATTTACCCGTACTTGGCAATCAATCCGTCAACGTTTTAGTCTTCCTGCTATCGTTCCATATCAGTTTTAACTTTACGAACCTTAGTGCGAATTCGGATCTTAATATTTTTCATTCGATCTTGTAGTTTGATGCCGTGCATGGGCTCAACTGTGAACGTCAATGTCTCGGCACCATATGGTATCCATATGGTTTCTTAAAACCACACAATTTTTTTTTTTATTTTTAAAGTTTCACTTGCATCATGGTGTCATAAAACCACACAATATTTTTTTTTTGTTTTCCAGCAAATCTGTCCTGAGATTAGCCCTTTCAAACAAACAAACAATCTCTTTTATAATTTTAGTATAGATAAGGTGTGTACTTTCTTTGGAAGATATTTATTTCGATAGAAAATATTTATACCACAACGAAGTTGAGAGCACCAGCTGGACTATTCTAACTTCATGTGATATCTGCTTGTCCTTTATTTATGAGGATATTTGGAACGAGTCATGGTAGATGTTGCAATTATTTGAGAACCGTGACTATGATGATTAGTGATGTGTTTATACACAAATGTTGGAACAAGGTTTAACATAATGTTTGTACTATAAATAAAGTATAATTAAGGCCACGTTTGCGTTTCGTACTATACGGTATTGCGTTTTATTGCGACTCGAAGAGTAAATATTTTAATATTTTAAAATAAATACGTATATCGATTTTATTAATTACGAAAAGTGTTTATATTAGCACGGCAGAACGAGGCACTGTGGCTGAGGTAACCAAAGTACGTTCCAAAAACAACGGTGACACCGAGAGATCGGAACTCCATCGCCAGTCGGTACCTTTCGGCAGCTGGATATGGAATGAGAGATCCTGAAACGCGACAAACTAAAAGAGAGTCACAGACTACGGTTGCCAATTCTTCCGGAAAAAGACTTTGTTTTTAACATCTCCCCGCTTCAGGAAGATAGCTAAAATAAAATCTCCAGGATTTCGCTCGCCAGGTCGTAACGTGCGTTAACTGCTTTGCAATCATCAAGTTAATAAATATCCTCGTGCACATATCATTACTAATATTATAAAGGCGAAAATAAGTTTCTTTGTTACTCAATCACGCAAAAACGGCTGAACGGATTTGAATGTAATTTCGCACACAGATAATTTATAACCTGGATTAGCACATAGGATTTTTATTCCGGTTACAACAATTTTTGTAGTTCAAGCAAACGAAGCCGCGGGCACAGTTAGTAATAAAATAATTTTGATTTTGTTAAATTTTTTAGTTTCTACTTTAAAATATAATTTTTATAACTCTCGCATGTTAGTTTCACATCTAAAAGGTTACAATTACAAAAGTAAGTTTGTCATTTAAGTTTTATCACAATATAATGCAACCAGAATTAAAAAAAAAAACAACAAAAATGTACTCCCGCTCGCTGGGTTTTTCTCGATAACTATCGGTAACCATAGTCCGTTCCGGGTTGCTCGTACCTATTCAAATACTCAGTATTGAAATTCTATGCATTAAAAACATTGTAATTTTATATGGAATCGTGAGTGTTAAAAGTTTACAGTAAATTTTCAACAAGAACAGGAAAGGAAATACATATATGAAAGAAATGATACATGCCTTCAGTTTCGTAAACGGAATCGATTTGCTCTGATTCGACGCTTTGTAAGTTATCGTCCTCGCTGTATTCTTGGGTTTCTTGCACCGGCTCCGAAATCTTTTCTTTCCTCTGAGATTGTCTGACAATGCGTTCCTCTGAAGGCATTTTGACTGGCAGTATATCAGAAATAGATGGTGGTCTAACATAAGTGTTTCTTAGTCCGAGTTTCTTCTGTATGAATGCTTCCAGGAT
Source organism: Saturnia pavonia (assembly GCA_947532125.1). Classification (NCBI taxonomy): domain Eukaryota; kingdom Metazoa; phylum Arthropoda; class Insecta; order Lepidoptera; family Saturniidae; genus Saturnia; species Saturnia pavonia. The sequence continues at coordinate 5,101,464 of OX383907.1, read as the reverse complement.
TTGCTTCGTGATCTTGTTCTGTCGCGCCAACTCTTGGTAATCTGCGAAAGAAAGGAGAAGTCAGATAAAAATGACTGCGCCCATCATCAAGTTTAGGGAAGTTTAAAGGAGAGTTGTTAATTTGACGTCATTTTTATCTGGTTCCCCTTCCTTAAAGGAAAATCTAATAGATATGAAGGGTCCATTTTACACAAGATAATTTAATTTCGAACTAAATATAGTTTGCACTTTGGATATAAAACAAGTGATATATGTAGGTATATAAACATTCGACACTCAGACACAAATCTGACAATCATTCAATACCATACCATACTATATTGAAGTCCATCATATGAGGGAATCGAACCCGCTATTTCTGGGCCCAATAGTAGAACTTACTATGATTGCGCCACTAGAGCCATTTGCCATCGAGCATTTCTTGATAGGATTGAAGTACATTATGTTTTAATTTAGATTGTTAGGGCCGAGTTTGATAGTTGGATGTCACGGGGATAACAAGGAAGGGGAAGCCCCGAAGCATTTTGAAAGTATATTATGAATTTGCTTTGAAATGTTTTAAAAAAAAAATATTCGTGAATATCAATTTTCATTCAGCACGTTTGTAGTTTTTTCTTATTAAATAAATTCTAAATCTACATTGCGGAGGCCCTCTCTGAAGCCCGTGTTAGCGTCCTCTAAATCCGGCCTTGATTATTTTAATTACTACAGTCTCCTATACACAAGTAAAAATAATATATTAACATTACATAATTCACTTTGAAAAACAGCTGCGTCATGTAAAAAGTTCTAGAAGTACATATATGGTCGTATCAACCTTTTTGGTCATTATTTTAAATGTATAATTTAACTTTAGTTAGTTAATGAAAGTTCAAGGACCTGTTAATGCGTGTTTTACTAACAAGAATTCGTGAAAGATAATGTCTGAAAGTGACACCCTCTCTGTACTATAATTTATTAATATAATCAAACTTTATATTGACCAATTTTATAATGAAATACGATAATGTCGATAAACCGGATCGAATTTCTTCTCTCTGTGCTGATGACAGGGTTATTTTGCGAGTCGGTCGCGATGGTGGTATATGTGACATTTACTGAAGTAAATAAAGTGTTAATGATTATTTTTTTAACGTTTAAATACTCTTGAAAAAATGTTTCATTAGAATGACACCCTTTTTATTTCTTTTATTTTAAATGACTTGTATGCAGTTCAGACGTTTTAGCTCCATCGTAATAACACTCTAGAATGTACATAAATAATGTTAAATTATTTAATAATAACATGCAAATGATTTGAGCAGACTAGCTGCCTCGTCTGTGGACGTATAACCCCTAATAACACATGATTCAAGATAATATGAAAATATCAAATAATATAATAGGTAGTTTTAGTATAAATTACTTGTAAAGTGAATTATCATAACTAACATGTTTCAATACATATTATTGGTAGGAAAAGAAAAAATGACATAAACACGTAAATGTATTGTAAAGCTGCCGAATCAAAACGCAATATCAGATAAATAGAACAGAAAGAGAGAGTCTTTGGAGAGAGTGCCAATTAGAATTCTTGTTTATTGTTGAAGTTAAGAACACGAACAATCGGATCAATATATTGGTAAAAACAATTGTTTAAACCACGGTGAATGTGCGGAAATTAAATAATTTCAAATTTTTATAGCAGGGCTTGTAGGATGCGTTAATAGTTAATCCGAAATACCTTGCATTGTTCAGAAACCAAGTTCAGAAAGGACGAGCGCATCATTGTTTGTAAATGGGTTATTGTTTTGGAATGATGTCTTTTCTTAATTAATATCAGCGAATAATGATACCGAGGCTGTTGGCAACTGAGGCTAAAGTATATTTTACTTGGCGGTTATTAAATCATGTCTTATTGTAATGTAGCATTTAAATCATATAATTACCTTGCAAAGTTCATGTTTTAGCATAAATAAAGTTACCCTAATAAATGAAAAAAAATGTAATAAATGATATTACATTTGCACATTATTATTTTCGTTACATGTTGCATCATGTTAAAAAAGTCGTGAAAACTCAGATAAAATACACGTTTGGAATTGAAATGATTCTTTGATCTAAGTTTACAGTCTGTGAATACGGATAGGTACGCTGAATTTACAATATTTTACGAAATAAGTTTAACTAAAACACGGTGATACAAGATTGCCAAATCTTGATACTTTATTAAAAATTTTAATAGATTAACTAAGGTAAAATATAATACCTACTGACAAAGGATACCTAGCTATGGAATATTACATTATATATCTTACAATATCTATGGTAATTAATTTCGCATGTTATCTTTTTAAAATAAATATTTCTTTAGCTCATCAGCGACTTTACTATGTACTAGTTTTTTTTGTAAAACGGGAGATTTTAATTGAATATAAAAGCAGATAGGTATAAGGTTGAAATATATTGTTACAAACGGACTAAAAATATAGAAAAAAAACTATTCTCGAACGGTAAACTGCTCAAAACATCGAGTATGTTGTCATAAGTTCGAGAAAGTATTTCATTTATTTACACATATAAAAAATTATCGCACGGGTTGCGTCAACAATAAAAGGTTTAAAAATGTATACTCACCTTCTTTAAAAACAATAACAAATATTGTAATGTTTAGTGATTTCCTGAACGTTTTATTTGAGTATATAAGTGAGTCGTATTGCGAGCCTGGACACCTAAGCTCGTTGAAACTATAAAAGCCCTCTGAGGCTTCAGGGCCTATTCGGCTAACAGTCTAGTCCGTTCGAAAAAAAAGAGGTAGGACAGTTCTATTTTGGAAAGCGAATTGCAAACAACGACCGGTGAAAAGGAAAAAATCTACAAGAGAACCATAGAAGGAGAAACTTTAAGTACGACACAGTATAGCGAAGAGCAGTATTGTGAGTTTGTTTGAATATTGTGCTTTTCAGTATGAATAAGTTGTTACATAAAATCTAACGGCATTTTACTACTCACGGATATATAAATATATTCGATATTAAAATTAATACAGAATATAACTTTAAAGCTCTCTATGCTTATACGAGTATGTTACAACATTTAACCATTAATATTATTACTAATTTAGTTTTTTTTTATTGTGTTATTCCACAACTTGTGTAGCAATTTAAGTAAGCAAATAAGATAATTGTTTCTTAAATGTGAACATTTATTTCAATGTCACGTGTTATTTTTCTTATTTAAATATAGTTATGGGGACTTTCGTGTGGAGGCCTCTATTGCCCTTCTCTAAATCCGGCACTATATCTAATGTAATGTATCAATGGTGAAGACTTTTAGGAGGTATTGTCTACTTGCCAATCAAGCGCTAAAGACGTTTACATATAAGTACGATTATCGTAACTTCCATTCATTCCCTGTGTACCAAGTTAAACCAGATCAACTTGTTTGATATAATCTGATCAGCACTAAGCAAAATGTGCTTGAATTATGATGGGTCTCAATCTGAGAAGATGATCCGTGGGAAAAATATTGACCAATATATTAATAGACGTATTGAATATTAATAGAAGTAATAAGGTATTGACCAATACCTTCTATTAATATTGGTCTAAAATATTTAGGTTTATTTATCAATAATGAAAACTTTCACAGAACCTTTTTCCTTTTGGCAATGTGCCATTTGCACAAGTGCCAGGGTCGTCGTGGAGAACTTTAGGGGAGACCTATGTCCAGCAGTGGGCATCTTTTGGCTGAATGGATTGTTAGATTATATAAATATGAAATTATACTCCAATCAGTTTAGTACTATAGTCCGACTGGATCGCTACCACCATACACCCAGTGTAACAACCACTATGGTGAAACGCTTAGGTGTGTCGTATTCCGGGATCAGCCGTTGTATATCAGTACGGGATCAGTACTTAAGCGGGCTGGTATGGATATGTAATCCACTGGGTTACGACCATTCCCGTCACAAGGACACTTCTTTGATTTGTTGAGTTTCGAGATCACCCAGTATATCCAGCTGCCGAGAGTCTCGTAGATCGGCACTTGCTGATATCTCATAATATCACCGTTGTTTTTCGGATTGTAATGTTATTACCATCAGGCAACGTACATAGCGTTGCTTTGCCATGTTACTATAAAATAAGTGTTGGTCACATTTAACATTTTCTATGGAGATTTGAAAGAAGAAAAAACTAAATATTTGCGCTGTTATTTGAAATACACTTCACTAATACAAAATAACCAAACTATAACATTTAAAGCAGCACCAACGTTACATAATATTATATATATTATAGTAATTAATAAAGGAAAAATTAATAAATGAACAATCAAGTTTTCGATAAAAAGTGACAAAGCCTTGCGAAGTGCAATGAATTTAAAATTGATAAATTCGCGATTATCTCATAAAGTCAGTGTATATTTTCCTGGTAGGTAGAGATATTTTAACACGTCTCTCGGGACAGCTTTGACGTGCTTAATTATGTATTTTATGCGTCAGTAATAAGGAAATCCATAAATGATATTGTAACATAATTCATATAAATATTTCTTAATCGAGATTTTACGATAAAATTATGTATATAAGCATATTATGAATTTTAGTCTTGACTGAAATTATAATACTTGTTGTTTGTACAGTATCGATAGATGGCGACACTAGTTATGGTTTGAATATTATTAGATTGAAGTTTATCAGGTGCATAAAAAGAACTCATTTGGCGTTTTGAGCAGTTAACTAATTAGTAATATAATAATAAAAAATACAAATTATACTGAATAAATTTATTTTATTTAGATTTTAGCGTTTAACTTCAATGTCACGAGATGTTAAGAGATGAATTGGTTGAAAATGATAACAGTGAGTGAATTGGCTTTCAAGTGCCATTTGTAGGAAGACACATGACAGGTGCTTGGCGACATATTTTCTATTCGAGAATAGTAGGAAACAAAACGGGCATTGGTAAATTGACTACCACCACGATATGGTTACATAACGATAATTATGTCCGACTGGTACGCGTTCCGTGGTCAGCCGTTGTTTATAATCAAATGTTTATTCGCGGCTGAGTGCCTTAAGCGCTCGCCCCCAAGCCCGGTAAAGCTGTAAAAGCCGTAAAGGCTCCACGGCCCCTAAGGCTAACAGTAGTCAGTTCGAAAAAAAATATCAAATGTTTTTTTGACTACTGTTAACCTTAAGGGTCCTGAAGCCTCAGAAAGCTTTTACACCTTTACGCATAGCAACGTGCGCAAGGGTGCCAAAGTAGCCGAACCTCGGCTTGGGCTGTTGTTATATGCAAACGTCGCGATCTATCTAATCCCCTATCCGTAATTCGACCTATTTAGCTTTATATACATGGTTCTACCTTCTGGGAGGAAGTAAGAAACATGCGTATATGTATTTTGTAATCTGACAATTTTGGTCTAAACTATCTAGCCATCTAGTGGGGCGTTAGGATAGCTTTACCCGACTAGATTACGATCATAATGCGCATGGTGATAAAACCGTCACATTGACTCTCTTGTGTTTTGTCGCGTTTCGGGATCAGACAGTGTACGAGTATATCCAGCTGGCAGTCTTGCAGGCTGGCATGACAACGACGACCGGTGAGGGATTGCTGATATCTTTGTGGTCTGTTGATTTCGATTCTACTGTGAATACCATCAGGCAAAATGACGTCACTTGACCGTACAAGTACAAAAAAATGAAAAAGAGGTTTACACTGAACATTGAGAGGACGACTCAGAGAACAATATAGCGAATTTTAAAAAATCGTCTAACATCAACAAAGTGTATATTATAGAGGTAACAACGATAATTACGGTTATTCTAAATAAAAATTATACTTTATCGTCATATACCGGTACATTTAATCATTGATATCTGGTACTACGTATAACAATAGACGTTCAATTATGTTTTATTTATTTAAGTAGCAGCTACCTGGCATTATGGACTATGTTGTAATGCAAGACGGATGTAGGTCAAGTACTGTATTGTTGTTTTGTTAACTAATCAATTTGTTCCAAGCGTTATTGAATCAGTGGTAATGCGCTCGGTAACCGGTAATGCGAGTACTACAACGGACGCGATGTTTTGGTGCAGACGCGGTGGTAGGGCCGGGCCGGATCTAGTGTTCATTAGGCTATATCTCTTTATTTATTTATCTTTTAAATCTATCCAGCTGTGCCCGCGGTTGTGCTCGCGTGGACTACAAAATGCCGTCGGTCGAGCGCACGCGCGAATCGTATTGTCGTCCATCGTATTCCAACTAACGGCCAGCCTGTAGTTTTAAAGAGAAAATAGCTTATTGTGGTTGATCCTTAAAAGAAAGATACACGCTATCACAATTTTTTAGCTCATTGAAGATCTACAATTATGTAGTACATTAATTTAACACATATGGTTTACTCAGCGTAAGCCATTTAATCGTCTTTTTCGAATTGATTCACCATTATCATCACTGCTTATTTCGTATGTCGCTTTATATAATAAAATATATCCTATAACCAGACCAAAAATATAAACGGACAGACAGGCAGACAGAGAGACGTAGAGTTTTATAATATGTGTAGATTAGGAAGATTTTTATTTTTTCGACTATTTTTTTTCGATCCCCACCCGAAATTTCGTTTTATATGTAGGAAAAAAATCTCTGAAAGTTACAACCCATAATATTAATTTTAAGAACATTCCCTGAGCGTCAAAATATTTTCCATTTAAAACGCACGTAAATCAAGTTTTTTTTTTTTAATATCTATAACTCAGCCGCATTTTATGCTATCGAATCGGGCTTGGTTGAATTAAACAATCTACAATAGTGTACATTACTTTCATTGTCTAAGCTTTTGAACCATGATAGATGAAGCTAGATGAAGCCACGAAGTATTTTACTTTTACTAAGTGGTGGTATATGTAGGAGCCAAACGCCTCAACTTAAACTGTTACTAATTAAGACTACCACTGTAGAGGTAATTATTCTTATCTCTTTAACATACGAAAACGAACCAGAATACATTAGGGTAATTTTTCAAAAATAGTTAAACTATTGAGTTATTATTATATTATGTAAATGAAGTTTACAACATTACATTTCTAGCGTAATTTTTCGCAGTGTGCTGGCTATTTTCAGGCGCGAATAAAAAATAGAGCGATGAAAATACGCAATGGGTTTTAAGCCTTAGTAGTATTATTATAAATTTATCCGTTTTGGAATACCACTAATTGAAGATATAATCAAATCTAGTAAACAATCATAACTATAACAATATTGTCGTACAAGTTCCAGTATAAACTACTTCAAAATAACTATACAGTTAATATAATGGGTAATTCTTAACTCTGCATTGCGATGTTATATCGTTCTGGCACGTGCAATCTATAGGTGTATCGATTTCGTAATATGCGATAAAGATTTGTTTTTATATTAATTCATAAATAAATTTATGTTATTTGACCCTATATTATGTAATGATGGCGGCATTTTTCGTGTAGTTTGGTTACTGTTTATAAGTGAATTTGATTATAAATATAAACTGTATACATGCAATTTGAGTTGCCACAAAAACTCCCTTATAGATAGTCCCAACAAGGGAGCCACCATCTTGTTTGAACTCACTTTGTACATTAGAAAAGACTACGAAGGCTTAAAACATTGACACTGGAAAGAAAAATAGAGGGCATGGCTTCGGCCTTTATATAAATGACACCTAAACATGGATTATAAAAACTACATCCGACTTGGCTGCATGCTCTATATACCTTTGCCTTTACTTTTCACGAACAAGAAGAGAAAAACTATACCAAAAAACCTTATGATATTTAAATGCAGTTTTTGGCAGGATCTCAAACTGTCATGTAATGGTTTTTGTTTTTTATTCATAAATTTGTATTGTTTGCCCTATATTATGTAATACAGGCTGCATTTTACATAAGAGATTCTGAAATCAAAAACTTCCTAGAAAGTTCTAACAAGGGAGCCACCATCTTGTTAGGATCCTGAAATTGACACAACACTGGAAACTATTTTAACTCGATAATGTCAGTATTGGTTTTCAATAAAGAAGACCGATTGCCAAGTTAGAAAAAGAAGAAGATATTTATATGTAATCTATACAAATTATAACTGTAAATGCTACCGTGACTAATTCATGTATTCACACAAAGAAATACCGCTGTATTTTTCACATATTAAAATATTACACACACGAAGTTAAGTCTGTAGGTAAACTAAGTATATGTTAAGTTTTTTTAAGCTATAACACTAATTAAATGGGAAGACTTTAAAACTGTTGTTTAATACTTTTGAATTCAGGGCGTTAAATCAACCATTTTTAGGAATTAATTTAATTAAACTTTTGCACTATACAGCCTAATTCTTCTTCAAATATTGTCGAGCTTATGTTTTAGATTTATTACTAATATTAGAGAATCTTGTATTCTCAACGATCTCATTATGTGGCAAGAACCTTATTATAATATTATGATGATAGTAATAAAATAATTTATTAAGTAATATTTTGTAAGCTGTTGCTTCTGCTTCCGCATGATATAAATTTAATTAAAAAAAAGTGAATTATCTTTATGTGATATTTAGGGTGAAATCTATAGAGCGTACTCGGATTTCAATCAGCCTTAAGTCCAGAATTCAAACTTATAGTCGCAAGCTTAGCATTTCTTTGCGTTACCTGAGTAATGTTCAAGTCATCGAATTCGACGACTTACGGAAAACTTGGGTGTTATACATAAACGCGTTAGAAGTTATACTTCTTTGACGTAATCAAAATTATTTTTAATTCATACGAAATTTATTTTATTGAAATATACCCCATACCGACTGTCGCCAACTTTACAGTCGAAAATTGAAAATTTAATCAACGCCGACACAAGTAATCTATTCATTGAGACCGTTTCAATGAGCCCAAACACGATATCTCTGGTATAAATTGGTGAAGAGTTAGGTATCCAATGGATCCTGCAGCATCAGCTCAATGTTGCCATGTTTATCGAATATAATTGAAGTGACACAATATCAAATTTGAACTCGATCAGACATATGAAAGATGCTCACATTCATTTATCAACTATTAAAGAGATGATAATCTTCAAATGGCTAAACAGATTTTCTTGAATCATAGCTAAGAACTCATCTGATCAAGTCACCTTAACCAACTCATAGAGCGCAATTTTGGAGCTATGATGCGACAGCAGACACACAGATACACCCGTTAAACTTATAACACCCTTTATGTTTTAATTGTATTTCGTTTATTAATAACTGTATTAAAAATGATATCCGGTCCAATATAAAAACAAATATCATTGAGAAGGTATTTAAGATCAAGCTGCGATTTATATTCTATGGTTTAATACTAATTAACTTTATTATCTGTTACAGGCGACGTATAAATAGAATAAATCAAAATTAATTCGGTCAATATCAAATGTTTTATACAGTTATTTACATTTAAAGAGGTTTTCATTTACAAAAAAGGCCATAACGATTTAATTATAGAGTCGAGGGAAACGGATTCACGCGTATTCAATGTTGTGTAAAATCAATCCATCATAATAATGAACTTGAACTTTACTGTTAGGATCGAGTTGCGCATCACTTTTGCAATGTAGGCACACTGGGTTAGAAGAATTTATGTTATACGGATTATCATAAAATACACATTCTATTAGGTATATATGAAATATAAAATTATCATTTAAATTAATAGTTCATTTTAACAGTAATCGTATCAATATTTCGTATAAATATATACTAATATTATTAAGATAAAGAGATTGTTTTTTGTTTGAACACGTTAATCTCTGGAACTACCAGTCTGATTAAAAACATATTTTTGTAATTTATAGCTTATTTATTGAGGAAGACTATAAGCTATATAACTTCATGCTAGGTCTTTCAAGCTTTAGGCAAGTCCGGGAAGTAAGAACAACGATAGAATACAAAGGTGTGACGGCTTTAGTGGGCGGCGCAGTCAAGTCGAATATGTTAATTTTTAATACGGGTGAAATCGTGGGACACAGCTAGTTAGATATCTATATGAAATACAATAATATATTTTAAATTAATTATCCGTTTTGATAGTGAGCGTATCAATATTCGCATATTTATCAATAAAAATAGAAACTATAATATGCTCCATAAATATTAATTAAGATTAATTAAGTTAATAATAATCAAAGAGTCATATTTAGACGTGAAATACGAACGAATGATTTGTTTTTAGCATTAGGTACTTTTGGACATCTTTCTAACGGGAATACATTTTTGTCCACTACGAATAAAGTATAGGAGAAAGTGGAATGAGAGTTATATAATTTAGTGTGTCCTCAGTTTTTTTATTATACATGAATGATAATGATAGAGTTAAATTATAGGTTTATAAAAAATCTGTTACGTGATAACAAGTTTCAAATATTTTAATTTTATAATTACAACAAAAATAAATTGTGCGTATCGAGCCACGCGTAGTGTAGGGTTCTGTAGTTGCCGTCACAATATGCAGATTTACGCTTTACGGCTTTACGTAATATTCAATGAAATTTGTAAGAAATTACTTCTCCAAATACATTTTATAAGTTGATTGCCTATTACTCGTTAACTTGTAAAGCCTACTTACCTCTAATAGATTTCCTTTTAACTTCACTAAATAAACTTCTACCATGATTTTTTTCACAAATCTAAAAATAACCATTTAGTTGGCAGAGGGAAGGACTCTAACAAAAATTAGCATTTTAAAGCTTAATATTTCATAAACAGATTCGAAAAATGGTTTTCACGCACTCGCAATATTTTTAAACGACCTATCCAACGACAACCAAGGTAGGAAAGACGAGGAAAAAAAAACACTTTACGTGTAGGTTCACTAAACAAAATTTTTTTTCAAGATTTTATTTTTACCACTTTGTCGGTGTGGTTGATATGTATACTCATACCAAGTTATAGCTTTTACTTTTATTAAGAATCTCTGAGCTAAGCCGCGGGCAGACAGACGGACGTAGCGAAACTATAAGGGTTCCTTGTTGACTTCGGAACCTTAAAAGTAACAACTAGAAGGTATTTCTTTATTGTATCAAGGCAAAAAGACGGCACTGTTTTTTTTATCGTAGCACGGCATAGGGATTACGCTGTACCTGATGGTGAGCACAGTGCAATCCAATAACAACGGCGACTACTGAGGGATTTACAATCCATCGTTAGTCGTCACTGTCATGTCGGCCTGCTCATATGTCTCTTCACGTTATGTTTGAAGGACTCCATGTTGTAGGAAGGAGGGAAAACACTGGCCGGGAGACAGTTCCACAGCCTCACAGTACGGCGATGATACGACGTAACAAATTTCGAGCCGAGATGGAGGTTACCGTAGAGCTGTGGCTCCGGAACCCAGCGCGTGTGGTGACTGTGTCTGACGGTAAGCACAATACAATTCAGAAACAAGACGACCAACGAGAGAGATCACCAATCCATCGCTGGACGCTGCTGTTATGCCGGCTCGCTAGTAACTCAGCAACTAATCCCGGGAAACGTCATGCTTTAAGAAGGTTGTTTTCACCTGGTGTATAATGCTAGCGATCCAGTCGTACACAACCGTTGTGGCTACCAGCCAGTGAAAATACATTTTTATAAAAAAAAACATGGACATACAGAAAATAATAAAATATAAAAAGAGGTAGGGCACAGAGAAATTTCTTTGGATATTTCTCTCTATTTGGGGCAGCCCGACTGGTTGAATACCTTCACCCTACAGAAGATCGCAGCCAAATGACCTTGTGTTGTGTTTCTGCGGTGAGTAGGGTTTCCAATGCTCCTTGGGCAGAGGGGGGTTCGGGTTGGCAACGCGCTTGTGATATCTATGGTATTGCAGGCGTTCATAGGCTACGGTAGCCGCTTACCATCAGGCGGACCTTATGCCTGTTTGCCAACTTTGTAGTATACAAAAAAGTATAAATATATAATAGCCAAATACGTATTTTAAGAAATATGCTAATATAGTGACTAATATTTAATAATTGATTTGAATAAAAATAAATATTTACATACCTAGCTAATTCATCTATATAATTATATAAAAATGGATGTTTGTATGTATGTTCCATATGGACATAAAAACGGCTGGGGCGATTTTGATGAAATTTTCAGACAAACTTCAAATTAGTCTAGCGGATGATCCTGTTATGATTGGAAGTGATCGGGTCCAAAATAATAATAAAAAAATCTGAGCCACAGCAACGCGTGTCCGTCCTCTGCTAGTTATTTATATATAAAGATACAAATTAAAATTCACTTAAAGCCTTGTATCAATAAATAATATAAGATATTTGCATAACTTGTGCCAACAAATAGAGCAGGTAAGAAGTGAACATCATATCCTATTGGCTGACAAAATGAATGTCACCTAAAATAGCAATGAATATTATACCTTGACCCACATCAATATTTTGCACTTAAATATACTGTACTAATTCGTGTCACCTTGGCACGATCTTTACGGATTTTATTAGCAACGTAGTCATACTTCGTCTGGACAAACGGAAATAATTTGTCCTGTCTAACGTTTGAACTGATAAATTATCACATTTCAAAAAATACTGCATCAAGGAAGGAATCGGTTTTTGTAAGACGTGTATTGTCATATTTACTGAAGTCTGCATTTTATCAGTCTGGCACGCAGGTCGATTCTTGTGGTCAGTAACAACTTTGAGAGTCTCCATGTCATTCTCCACAAAGAAGCGAAGACCGGGCTACATCTCAGCAAAGTTTGCAGAATAAGCTTATCGACTTGAGAGAGACCAGTGAACACACAACCTATATTTGACATCACCCACACAGCATATGTGTGATTATGTACATATTAGCTGTGTCCGCAACTCCGCTCGTGTGGGCTACAGAATGCTGTCTGTCGAGCGCACGCGCGAATTATGATGCCTCAAAAATACTTATTTTGAGTGATCCCTAGAAGATATATATTATGTTATTACTAAATTTTTTGTAAAACAAGATCTACAATTATGTAGTACATTAATTTAATATATCTCGTATGGTTTACTCAGTGTAAGCGATTTAATCGCCCCAAAAAGAGCATTTTTCCGAATTGATTGACCATTATTGTTACTGCTTATTTCGTATGTTACTTTATGTAACAAAATATATCCTATAACCTGGTCAGTTAAAATATCTACAAATTAAAGGAAAAAAACATGTAAATCGGATAAGTGGTTTTCGCGTGAAAATAACATAAATAGATAGAGGGACGTTGAGTTTTATTATATGTATAGATGACACATTCGAATATGATGTCAAAGTAAGGTTCACTGATAGTAACTTAACCGTCTGTAGATGCACGATCCGATAAAATGCCCGGTAATTAGAGTAATTACATATTTTGCAAGAGTATTTTGATAGCAGAAATCGCTAAACATCGCCTTTAAAAATGGAAATTCAGATTATGTTTGGTACATTATGGCTGGTACATAATACGAGTTTGCCATTTCGAAGCCAATATTCCGATCCGAGTCCGATCTTTTGGCTATCAATGCCGGGTTACCTCAGTGGTTCTTATGACATCGGGTCCTTCAAGCGTAACGTGAAGAGATATTTATGCTGGCCGGCATGACAGCGGCGATCGCCGATTGATTTCGATCTCTTGGTGGTCGCCGTTGTATTTGGATTGTACTGTGCTTACTGTGATTTCTGCTATCGATTTACTATTGTGATATACGTAATTTTAAGTTGCCAAAAAGATATTCTATTCACGTGACGTTGGTAGGATTGTGGATGAATAGGGTTGCCATTAAATACTTAAAATGAAGAAGAAGACGAGGCAAGAATTTAAACTCCGATTAAAGTATTTGCGTCTTTTTCTATTTCATATTGTTAGAAGAAAACAAAGCTAAAGATAATCGTTTCTTAATCGTTTATAATATGTTACTAAATTTCTATATTTCATGAAATATTGTCTATTATTATTTAACAAAAAATTATATCAGTTCATAAATATTTAAACAGATTAATTAGCTAAAAATTTAAATGCATTCATTAATTTAATGTTCAGGAAAGATTTAATTGGAATGCTAATATTTTGCACTGATCTAATTTATATTGAAAATGGATTTTTAACGATATTAATAACATAGGCGAAATATAAAATTTTTAAATTTAAATTTATTATTTCTGTCCGTCGCTAAACTATAAATTATTTAGTTACAAAATATCTGCAGAATTAATTAATATGAATCTGATGCTTACCTTGGTATTAATTAAGAAACAATTTAACTATTATTCGACTATAAAAGTTTAAATAATATTATAACACCAATTCACATTTATTTTTATTATTTATTGGAAATCGTATCTTTTATATATTAATACCATAATTATTAATGTTTTATAACTAAAAATATTACGTATGTAATTAAAAATATCTATATTAGTTAGTCTGTCGTTCTGTCTTAACATGTAATTTGTTTCCAAGTTTCCTAATAGACATCATTATAAAGAACACTGATCACAAATATGACAAAAAATAATAATTGTCTATATGTATAGATTGAACTGAAATGCGGCTTGACTGATTTTTATGAAGTAATGAATTTTTAAAAATACTTCGAAGAAATCGAAAAAAAAAACAACAAATTTTGTATACGAGAAGTATATGTTAATTATTCCAATGAATAGCATATAAAATAAAAATGTTAAATATAACCTCAAAAATTTACAAAATGCGAGTAAAAACGAGTCATTAATAATTACACCGTAATGAACACATGCGGAGCCGCGGGGCACTGTTAATGTTTTTATGAAATATAAGTGTTAGTGTTATGGGTGGTAAAGGATGTGTAGGATTCAAATGCGGGCGCCTCATCACCTACATATTTTTCTGCCACAAAAGCAACATTGTTCGCGCTGCTATGACACTGCTGCTGCTTCTGGTCCGATGGGTGTGACTGACAACACCCACTGACAAACGTGACGTTCCAACTTAGTGCTCAAGAGTAGCAACTTATGACTTGTCTCAGAACTGAGGTCCTTTTTTATGTTGATTATGCATAGCTATATGCTGCAATGATCACTTCAGGTGGACCGCATGCAAGTTCGATACTTCATAACATATTGTTTTTATAATAATTTAATTTGCGTCCACGGTTATTTGAAAACCGGTATCGTTATTCTAAAATTCAATTTAATTATACAGTAGCTAATTTATGTAATGATATAATTGATTAATTATTTAATTTAGCAGTAGCACAGTTTCGTACAATTCATCTATTGATAATATGATTTAATAATTGTATTCCTAAACAAGAATGTTTCAGAATGTTTCGATTTCATTTAAATTTTATTGTGTTCACAATTGTCTCATCTTATGCTTAGCGAATATACTATACTCTAAACTCTAAATCTAGAAAACTGGCTATTTTTCGAGTGTAGCTTAAGAAAAACAGCGACAGATGCTTGTCCACAGATTTTCAACTTGAAAGTAATAGCTTATGTACTCAGACTAATTATAAATATATTAAGAATTCTCCCATTCTTTTTTGTATTTCCTTCTTCAGGCTTGCTTTCAGTGTAGGCCATAAACTTTGCAGATACAATGTCTGGCTTGGTAAACCATAAATTGGCCAATCCAACCACATTAATGAAATTAGACACACTGACTATGGGTCACATGAAGACAGTAAGACTATTGGCATTTGTCAATAAAATATTTTTACGATCTGTATAAGAAATCACTATAATATATATCTGGACAAGTTTAGAATCCAATACAAACGTCAAGTATAAATTCGTGGGTATGAGAAGGTGTCGCGGAACACGCACACATTGAGACTGTAAGTATGGTCATAAGTACGGACGTGTTTCTCTGAACTACGACGACGACTGAGAATATTTAAATATGGAGTTTTTTCTACTTGTGTCTTTATTTTTTCACACGAATTAATTCCTTTATTGCAAAAAAATGGTATTTCTCTACCCACGGGTATAAAATAATATGTAACATATTGAAATAACGTGTTTTTATATTATCATATTTATTTTTGACAAATTTGATTTAAAGCTTAATTTATGTTGAATTTGGCAATATTCAATGGTATTTAAGATTGATTCAGTTCATTAATAATATCAACAGCGGTGTTACGTGAATAATTATTTAACTTATCAATATTTAAGTAGAGCGGATCTCTTTATTTATTACCGTGACATTGACATATGAGAGATTTATCTTATAAGAATCGAATTTTAATAAAATGATGAAATAGAACTGTGTATTTTACTACAAATAGTTATATTATTTAAATAGGGTTAGTTAAAAAAATCATTTTTCTAAAAATATCCATTTAAAAATTAAATTATAATTAAAATATATTAATTAAGCTGAAGCTGGATGACATTTGAAAATTAAAATTTTTGCGTGTAAAATACGAGTAATATACATAGTAGTTTACAAAATCGTGAGCGACCTCTATAAAGTGAAATATCAACATAGAAATTTCAGAATACTTATAATGTGAAATGAGAATCAAATTTTACATGACGAGAAAAAAAACTATTATAAATAATATGAAACAAAACAATTAAAAAAATTGAGCGTTCTTTTTAATTTTTTAGATGATTTTTTTGTGGGAATAAGAAACGATACTTTCACCTTATTACATGAAAATATATAAATTTAACACGTTTTAAAAATTCTCTATATATATATTTTAACTAGCAACTACTCTCGAATTTGTAGGAGTTAATTACAATTTGAAACTTTAATAACAATAAAACATAGCTTCAACTCGAACGTAGTTTTCTATCAGAAAAAACGTTTTTACAATTATTTGAATCAGTACTTCCAATGATTACTTCCTAAAACCATACTCATAAAGATCATACTATGATTATTTTAAACAAAAAATAAACACATTATTTTAACTAAACATTATGTAAACAGACAGCAATCTCGTTTCCACAGTTCGTTTATAGAAAATCAAATAATTGAAATTGAAGCCTTTTCCTCTAAGTGTATTTCCGTGGGAGGGAAACTCATTTATGAACTTTAGCTTTACTTTAGAAATTGTATTAATGAAATTAATTGAGTGTAGGAATTGCTACTGCAATCAGAAACCTTTGAAAGTTTATGCAATATTTCGGTTTACAATTAAAATAAGTTCGAAATACTTACTTGTAAATTTCCCATTCTACAATTACCTTTATTTTGATAACAGAACTCTTAGGTAAAACGTTCAACCAATTTCGTCATGTAAAATTTTACACATATAATACATTTGTAGATTTTTCAATCAACAGATATTTGAGGAATCTATTTTTTTAATTTCGACTGTTTTTCCATGCATTATTTGCCAAAATTATCATTCAAATATACTTATCTGACGATGAAAAAATCGGCCCTTAAAATTATAAAACTCATTCTTATAATAATATATCCATTTTCTAACGTAGACTTATTTTTTTACATTTGATACTAATTTTAAAAATACAATTATGCTAAAAGTATTTGCATTTGCTAATAATTTTCAAAAGTATATAGATAGACTATACTATAGTAGATTTTCAGAAGAAGTAGTCTACGTAATTTTTCGTCCATTAAGTATTTTATTTTTAGGTAGCGACAACTGGTGATAACTCTAAGAGAATAGGAGAGGAGCAGGAGAATATATAAAGGGAGAGAGAATAGACATTGATCACATAATGCTGTTTTTGACGATGTGTGACCACACTTTTTACACTTGGCGCTCGTCACTAATCTTCTGGTATCTGGCATCTGTTGGTACGTAGCCGCCACTCGAGAAATTTTCGACCACATCGGCCATCCGTTCTACGAGCAATGTGCACCTCCCATTGCTACTTAAGTTTAGCAATGCTTAGAGCTATGTCTGTGTGGGTTACTTTGGATCTTGTACGGATTACCTGATTCCGGATTTGATCACGCAAAGAAACTCCGAGTATAACCTTTTCCATTTCCCTTTGAGTGACCTTGAGCTTTTTTATGAGCCCCATAGTTAGTGACCACGTTTCAGTGCCATATATTATCACTGCCAACAAATACTGATGAAAAACTTTAGTCTTGAGACACTGCGATATTTGCGGTTTCAAATACTGCATTCATATAAATCGTAAGTTAGATTAATTTACTAATTAGGTTTTTGAATCTCACGGACTCTTAATTAAAAAGTCATTTATTTTCACAGGTCATATTATTTCTAAAAACTGATATAGTTTTTACATAATATTATTTTTTATTTCAAACAAAGTGGAGTGTGTTAAAAACTATTATTTTATTAGGAACTGATTTTTTTTTTCTAAATTTGATTTCCGACATATATTTAATTTCTATCTCATACTTCTTTTTCTTTCATAAGTATTTGTGAGTTTATATGGTTATATAACGTGTCGGCTACTGCACACTTTAAATTCTAATAAATTTATATACTTTATTTAATCAGGTTATATAATATAAAAACATAAAATAAGTGATTAAACTGGCAGAAAAAATAGTAGTATTCTGGACTGGCCTAACTTTCATAACGATGTTTTATTATTAGTTCACAACCGTAACCAGGTTTCATATAAAAATAGACAATATTTTCCTTATGTGGTTACTTGTTGTTAATAAATTATCTAATGATATGTAAGTAAATTCTATCGAATAATTGTACGAATCGTTAGTTTATAAACAATCTAGTTAGATTGTTCTCTTTGATTGATCTCGGTAGATTGTGAACGGACACCAATAATTTTGAATTTTTAAATATGAAAAATCGTGATACTATAACTTGAAAAATGTAAATTTTCAACGGATTCTAGTTTTTATGATCACAGGTTTAACCTAACCAACAATGCAATTACACCTACGAAAATTTCAATGTCCGTGCATAATCTACCTTTAGTTTACAATATGACTACTTAGATTCTCTATAAACGATTCGTACAATTATCCAGTGACATATTATATACTTAAGTTGATTTAATTTTAATACATACATGAAACACCTAATAATAACCCTAAAAATTTCGTGTCTGACCGAAAATTTCCACGTATCTACCAACTGAATTAAGTATATGTTAATAAAATAAATTCGACGACTTAACAAGAACATAAAATGTGCATTAAATAGGTAGCGTCTTCCTTTTATGTGACATGCGTAGTCCTTGAACACTCCTCGTGAGGAATAACTAAACCAGTGACTTGTTCACCTTTATATTGCGACATTCTGACCCCATACAGATGAACTTTCATAGTTTATCTAATTTGTTACAGATATATCAAAGTTTTTCTATATTTTATAAATGATAAAAGATCATGTAAGTACATCGTTATTGTAGTGGATAGTAGGAACTAATTAATTAATTAATTTTCAAAAATCCGGATTTTTTAGTCACTTACCTTATAATATAAGGAAATGTATAGCTTATGTAGAAGTTTTAACAACTTAATTATTAGAATTATACATTCTAAAGATGGCAGCTTGGAGGGAATTACGCATGGTCACTTGGTCACTTCACACGCATCGCTCTCAATACGTTTATGAAAAATTAATGTCACTTCACGATAAATCCGTTGTCGGTAACTCGACGCAGGACTACAGCCTCCTGGGGTTCTTTCATAGATTTTTTTTTAAAGTTATTATTATTAATAATTTTGTATATTCTCTAGTATTTTTTACATTTATACAGTTAATGTTCATTGTTTTTATAGCGTCACGAGTAAGCCTGAGGTTACTAAGCACAGGAGAATCGAAAAAAAAAACGACGATCACCAAGAGATCGGCAATCCATCGATAGTCGTCGCTGTCATGCCAGCCTGCAAGCCTCTTGTCTACTGAATATATACTGGCTGATCCCAAAACGCGACAAATCAAAAAAGAGATATTGGTAACTGTGTCGGACTTATTATCACCTTATGCATAGTCGTAATGTGCAAATAGTACCCTACCACCCAGCTTAATTATTTAATATACACTGGCTGTTCCCGTTACATCCATGTTACATCTGGTTTATGGGGGTCAAGTTCCAGTCTGATACAATTGTTGTGTCCTACTACCATCCAGCAATGCATGCAGCACGCCGCTATTGGTAAAGGTAACAACGCGACAGGGGCACGGCACGGCACGTAGTGCCGTATGCCCCATACAGTTTCATATAAATAATGAATGGCCGCGACGTTCCGTGCCGGCACTCGTCCCCAAGCCCGGTGAAACTGTAAAAACCGTCTGAGGCTCAGGGCTGATGTAGATAACAGAGTAGTCAATATGAAAAAAAAAAAACCTTCCGTGCCGTGCCTCTGCCGCTTAATGCGGTTTCACCTTAAATCGGGTTACAAAAATATTTATGTGTTTAGATGTGTTGATATTGAATCTTTTGGTGACCTAAGCAATCAAACTCTCTTGTTTAAATTTCACGGTTTTCGACCCACCGGTTTAAGATGTGTTGTCCGTCAGTCAGTCTTAGGAATTTTATTAAGTAGATTAATGTTCCATTTTGTAATAACAATACAATATATTAATCAAAATC
This sequence comes from Saturnia pavonia, assembly GCA_947532125.1. Classification (NCBI taxonomy): domain Eukaryota; kingdom Metazoa; phylum Arthropoda; class Insecta; order Lepidoptera; family Saturniidae; genus Saturnia; species Saturnia pavonia. The sequence continues at coordinate 5,080,948 of OX383907.1, read as the reverse complement.
TAATAACAATTTGTTAACAAAAGTATCTTTGATAAAATTTGACCGGGGCTTTCAGGGACAAGTCCTATTTGGATGTACGAACGTTCCTACAATATGTTCCTAACGTATTGTATGCGTCTGGGATTCATATATATACAATTTAAAATGAAACTTGGGCTTCCTGTTTTTTAAAATACATGACAAATACCTTCTAAAGATAAAAAACCCCATTATTTGAGTCAACATTTCTAAGAGCATTCAAGGCTGACCCACTTCTTATTAAAAATTGTATATCTTTGGAAAATACACTTGGGCTTTCTGTATTTTTTTAAACATGAATATCAAAGATCAATAACCCTACTATATAAGTCAAGATTTCTGAGAGCATTCCAGGCTGACCTACATTTCATCGATCTAATTTTATTAAAACCAGTTTGTAAAATAGTATTCTCACCTATAGATGCACTACCCACACGTGACTAAGCTTCCTAGTTTGACCTTAACACTTAATCGTGGCAATCAGGAACCTGTTAACATTGTATTTAACAAATGAAGGTATCTTTATAAGTGGATTACCATTTAATTTAAATGTTAATATGGCGTATATCTTTAACTAAATTATATCAGTTTTTTTTTGCGTTTGACATTTGAATGAAATACATAATGTCTTTTTCATAAATAAATTAAAATCAATTCATTAAATGACAAAAATAATAAATAATAATACTCCTCCATAATGTTGTCGAAAATATACGCTTATTAGTTTTGTAACCCAAATTCGGTTGCGGTGTAAATTATAAAGTTGTATATAAGTATGCGTTTTTTAATCCCACGGAGTAAATTGACAATTACTAATGTTGCCATATTTATTTTTGTAGTGTTGTGCTACCGTATCTTTTACGTCACAATTATTAGAATCGTAAGATTTTAAATACTGAATAGAAGGTTGTTATTTATTGAAATATTTTGTGTTTTTCAATATACTCGATAATTTACTATTATCATTACATAATTCAGAAAACTATAAAATATATATAATGTAAACAAACTGAAATAAAAAAAAAACAAAGAACGCATCGGTTGACCCACGAGACACGCCATTTTGTCTCCCTTATTCGGCCCTAACATTTGGAGGGTTCAATGTTTTTTAGAAAACACGTACGGTTTTAGGATTAGTTCCGATTGCTGACATCACTATTTTAAAAATGCACTGTACTATTTCTTATATTTACCTCTGTTTATTTTTCTTTCCTTATACTATTAAATTAATAATAATAATTTTATTTTAAGTTCTAAAGAACTGAATATTATTTCCACAAACTGCTATAATCACGATATAAAAATAATACAGTGACATCTATTAATGTATGTTGCAATTAATTTTTTTTCGTAACCATGTGGTTACGAAAATACGCTGCATAATACATTTTTTGTAAATAATAATAGTACATGAAATAATGAAATTTGATATAAGATGATAGAAAATAGATTATGTCAATTTACCTATATGTCACAATATAAAAATGTTTCAACTACGGATCTGATCGAACGAGTAACTCGAATAAAAATGAGAGATTGTTGTCATATATTTATAACAATATAAAGTGTAAACAAAACAGCGAACTAAGATTTATTAAAACACAAAGAGTTCTGTATAAATGTTAATCCTAAAACAATAGTGGCATGGTTAAGTTTAATGCCTTTATCTTGCCCGGACGTTGACGCTAGTTTGTCCATGTATGCGAGCGTAAGCTTCCACAGGCGAACCCCTCCACGTCACATAATACAAAGGATTGACTTCAAATAAGTAAAGCTATTTCTATATTTTTCACATCGAACTGTATATTTATAGGCATTAGGTACTTCGCCACTATAAACAAAAGTAAATATTTTATGTCTGTTCGAAAATATCCTCACTAATATTATTGTTTGTTACTTTTGGTTGATATACTCAATCATACTAAAACGGCTAAGGGGATTTGGATGAAATTTGGCACTCAGTTAGCTTATAACCCGGATTAAAACATAGGATACTTGGTATCCTGGTAAAGACCCTATTCTGAAGTCCACGCAGACGATGTCACGGGCACAGCCAGTAATGCTATAATCTAATAATATATATCAGAATCCTCAATTGAAATATTGACAAAATTGTTTCTTTTTTTGTTTGTTTCTTTGCTTGAACGCGCTAATGCCTAGAATTTCTGGTCAGATTTAAAAATAATATTGGTGTATTTTATAGACTATCTATTGATGAAGGTTATGAGCTACATAACTTCACGCTATGACCCTAAGAAGTGGAGTAGTAACGATGAACGTCAAGCAATCGGGCAAATACGGGAAGTGAAAATAAAGACTACAAGAGTTCGTTGGCCGTGCGAAGCGCGTTAGTCGAATAAATTTAAAACGGGTGTAACCGTGGGGCAAAGCTATTATGGCAGAAAAAACATAAAGAATTAAAGGTACACTTCACAAAGGTTTCACTTGTCGAGATGAAATAATAGGTGTTGGGATATACCGTACTAAGTACTACTACTGGCGGCTTTTACACAGAACAAGTAGAAATAAGGCATAAAATTAATAGACTACAAATCCACGTGACTAACGTCATATTCAGGAGGAATCAAAGTTACAATGTTAACATAAACAAGTTTGGTTAATTGATAATACTAATTATTGCAATGTATACAATATTGACACCTTCATTCTTTTTTAAGTAAGTTTATCTTTTTCATGCCGTTTAAAAGCAATTCTTATCAGCAGTATACATCTGTGATTTAGGTATAATAAAAAAACAAATCATTAAATAGAATTTCTCATATTTTCGACTTATCAAGAAAATGATTTAAGACCAATTAATATAAATACTTTATTTCATATAGTATATCACAAATGATGTACGGCGATACTCTGCATTATCTTGTCTCGCTGTTCGCTTTAGCTCTAATCGAAAACTGGCAAGATTCCAACGACACTGCTTGTCCAACTTTTGACAACTTCACGATTTATGGATTTTTGTACCGGATATCGATATAATATAATTAATAAAAGCAGTTTGTGTGCTGAAATAAAATCCGTGTTATCTCGTGTACATTATGATTTTCTCTATTAAGTTTAAAGTCTAACATCTTGTGAAAATAGAATATAAATTGACAGCAAAATCCTGAGAAAAATCAGACAAACATGTTGAGTGCAATTAAGACCATGGACAAATATGGTTTAAGAAAATATATCGTTCATTAATTAATTGTATACAATAAAACTTTTTTGAATAATATTTTCAAATATAAATAACTGTCATGTTGATTTAAATGGAAACATCAAATTCTTTATATACAACGAAATTTAAAAAAGCATTTTTATATTGATAATTATAAATATGGACAAACATTCGAGTGCGGAAAGTAGTTATTCTATAGATAGCTTGGATGAAGAATTTAAGAGGAAATCAACGATTAAAGATTGTGAATCAGATGCAAATGTTGATACAATTCTAGTTCCATTTTATGATAAAGATGTGCTTATAAAAGTATCAAAGCATCAAAGAAATAAGAAGAATCATGACAATGCAAGTAAATATAGTAATCACAATGAAAAACAAAAACAAGAAAGGCCACAAATAAATTTTCTCGTCAATAAGGATAGAAAGAAATCAAAACGCAACTCTTACTTGGATATATTTCGGAAGCAGTTCAGTCCGAATTACAAAGACGATAAAAATATTAATGATGAAATACGTTCTTTAACGCCGGAATTTGGAGACACTGAAAGAGAAAGTATTTGTGATGTTTCTAATAATAACCTTGTTACTGAATTCTTTAATACCGAATCCTACAATGAAATGTTTTATGAAAAATTGATAAACAAAGATTATGAGCCATGCCTGGATAATTCATTGGAAGAACTAAGGCTCACTGACGAAATCAGAAGTAAATCGCCGAACGAATTAGCAGATAACAACTTTCGAAGTATTTCAGAAGTATCACAGCCTCGCCGACGTCGGAGACGAGTTACAGTTGAACCTATTCAAAATGTCAAATTAGGTGGTTTAGGTCCTGATGTAGAAAAAATTAAACCAAGTTTAGAACGAGCTAAAAGTCTTCAGAGGTATTCAGAAAAAGTCAGAATGGAAAATCGCTTGAGAATTTATAAAAAATCTATTGAATCAGATAATGAAAAGAAAAATGAAAAAGAAGCATTAGCAAGATATTCAGCTAAAGATGCTACTAGAAGTCAAGAAAATGGCCGAAGTTCTACTTTTTTAATAAATAAAAATAATCTAGATAAAACATCAAAAGTAATGAGCACCGTACAATTTTACAAATCGAAATCAGCGAATGTTCAGAGAATTAAAGATAGAGCTATTGAAAAGGTGCAACATTTAAGATCAGCTTCTAAAAAACTTGATCCTTCTACACCATCACAGCATGTTAAAAATACCGTTTATGTTGAAAAGAAAAGAGTAAAAGCTGATCGTGAGGAAAATATAAAACTGAGTGCAAAATCTCGTGATAGAAGTAAAAGCAATGACAAAAATAAAGGTAGTACAGATTTGCCTCCTGTCCATATAAGTTTCATGGTGAACGTCGGAGGAGTCAGACCTACTAGTGCTCTGAAAACATTGGAAGAAACGCATCGAATGTACCAGGAGCAAATAAGATGTTTGAACATGGAAAATAATAATTAACATTTTTTTAACTACTTATATATTTATACTTTGTTTCATATACCTAAATAAAATTTCAATAAACCTAGCCACTTCTTGCAAATGTGTGTTACCTTTGTTTCATGTCAATCATTCTACTAAAACCTATCTAAGAAGTGCAATAAACTTATGCAAGATTGATTGACTTAAATTTAAGACTTTTGCATAACCGCATTATTAAGCATTATGTAAAATAATTACCAAGGTAATATATGTACATGTATAAAGTCATATAATTATGTGAAGTGTGAAAATTAAAACTGGTTCTCACATAGCGTTCTCGATGAAACTGAACCAACACAAATTGACGGAGAGAGTGACAGACGATCGCAAGGAAAGGTATAAAAGTAGCAAATGTATAATATAAAATTATTACTTATTAGTATAAAATAGAAGAAATGTAACGGTTTTTAAAATATTGTCGTTGTTTCTGTGAGTCATTAATTTTATTTTTTGATTAATCAATAATGGCGTAAATATATACCGACATTTGACAAATTTTGAGCCTTGTTTAGTGATAACTTTAAACATTTTATTCCAGGTATATAATCTTAACAACGAGCTTATAAGATTTTCTTTAAAGACCAATATATAAAACGAAACGCATTTGAATCGTCGCGTCTCGGTAGTATGTGATAACATTAAACAAATATTTAATAAATACTTTTACAAACAGAGTTTACTTATATAAATTAGCGGACATAATATATCATGATATACATTAGTCGCTATTTTCATATGAATCTTTGATTACAGATGTGTGATATGGATTATACCAATTTATATTTATTCTCTAAACTAGATATAGATTAGGTTGAGACAGGAGATGATAATGAATAGGCTTAAACACTTGAATATATATTAAATAAATATTATAATAATGTAATTTTATTAAGTTACTTCAAATTGTGATTATTATTAATCTCAGAAACTCTTCTTATTATTAATTCTTAAAAAAAAATTCTTTAATAATCGAAGATCAAACTTTTATTTTACAATTTTGGAACACAATAATACCACATACATGTATCGGTTATAATATATTGAATATCGGATAATTTGATATTTTACTTAAATACCGGATTTTTACTAACCCTATAATAATTACTATATTATATACTACAGAAATAAAAAAAAATATAACATTTCGTGTGCTACTTACACCGATTATAGATAACTGTAATACCTACAACTGGTAAGATATAAAAAGAGTATAAACTAAAAAAAAACTAGTTAAAATTTTATAGTAAATATTGTTGTTAATTTCTTAACGCGAATGATATCCGGTTCAATTTTCTGCAACGGAGAAAGTTATTTGAAGGTAGCTTTAGGCATAACACTACAAACCATTCAACGCTTAACATTATACCATTGAATAATATTATAATATGACAGTTAGGTCAATAAACATTTTTTTTTGTCTTCAACAAATTTATCCATGCCTATAGATATAATTATATTTGTGTAACAAACGAGAAACAGAGTCAAAAAAAAGTTGGGTAATATTGACATTTACAGGTCGATCGAAAACATATAAAGTACGCTACTTAAATAATGAAATAAATCGGGGGTTTATTATTTACCCTTTAAAAAAAAATATTACTGAGTTTATTTTGGTGAGCATTCTTGAAACGTGTTATTTTCATGAGAGAAATAAAAAAAGCAATCGTTTTTTTTTTGAGTCACTATGTCTAAGTTGGAAGCCATTGTGCATAACAACCTAGGTAAACCTGTTATTCAAATTAATAATTTTTTATACTTTATTTTTAGTAATTGATATTTTAATGTCATGTTTTAATCAATGCACAACATAATCCATATGTTAGAGAAAGTGCATTACAATACACATTTTATTTTGCATTCAGAAAATAAAATAAGTAGTACGAGTCAAAAGAGCTTCAATAATAGGTATCATTAAACTCTGTATATTATTTTTCAAAGTTGTTTATTTTGTGGCAACACCATATCTCTTTACTCCATCAAAATTAACGCTTCAAATAACATCATTGTCATTTTAAAGCTTATATTCCTCACTATTGATGAAAAATACTTGATTCTAAATTTTTAATGAAAATATATTTATCTAACATATCAGAGGCGCCATCTGTTTATGTAACATGACAACTATTAGCTAGTTGGTTTACATTATATATCGATAATATGCGAAATATTCGCACGGGTGGTTTCTCCTATTACGGTCAACTTTTTTTTATACCGCAAAGTTGGCAATCATGTATACGGCCTGATGGTAAGCGGCTACGGAGCCTATGGATGCTTGTAATACCATAGATATCACTATCGCGTTGCTGAATTTGAACCCCCACGCTATCACTAGGAGCTCTACTAACCGCAGGAATACAACGCAAGGTTATTTGTCTGCGAACTTCTGTAGGGTGGAGGTATTCCACCAGTCCGGCTGCCCTAAGTAGAGAGTAATCTCCAAAGAAATTTCTCTGTGCCCTACCTCCCTTAATTAAAATGGAGAAGCAAAGAAAACCTTCTTGATATTATATATACATATCGTTATAATATTTATTGAAATACATAATTGGAACGAAACGTAAAAACGAAAATTATTATTAAAAATATCATTGCCAATCCTATTATGGAATAATAGGCTTGAAGATCTAGATTATCTTACTACATTTTAAGATAACATTTACATTAAACGGCCTTTGTATCTCACTATTATTTTTACGAGCTACTACCGGTTTGCCCCAGTTATTAACTAACTTTTTGTCTGTCTCAAACGTTTTGCAAAGAGATGTTTCTGTAATTACCGTGAGCATTATCTTTTAATTGAGGATAAGTTGAATCGAATTGTTTTATTTTTAGGATTCTTTAATCAACAAGGAACACTTATATGGTTTCGCGATGTCCGTCCGTTTGTCTGTCCGCGGCTTAGCTCAGAAAGTCATAGTACTAGAAAGCTGTAAGTTGGCATGGGTGTATACCCATTATCACATTAATCACGTTCATATCATATTAATCACGACGACGAAGTGGTATAATAAAATCTTCTTCTTGAAAAAATATTTGTTTTCGGGTTCCTCTCCTAAATGAATAAGTGGTGATGATTTTTTTTCTCGTGTATCGCATGGTGTGGATTGTAGTTGCAGAGATCGTTCAAAAATATTCCGGGTGTTTGAAAATATTTTTTTTCGATTCAGAGATCCATTTGCGAAATATTAAGCTTGAAAGTGTTAAGTTTTGTTAAAGTCAGTGGTATATTTGTCAGTAGAACGTAATTATTAAATCAGTATAATTTACAATAATTATATGTACATTTGTTAAGGTTCTACCTGAGAGGAATGTCAGGCGTATCACAAACGTATTACGGTTAGATTAACAAGGCGTGTCATCTCCAGGTCAAAGCTCGTGACGTCATGACACACCTAGGGTCAGCGACAACGATCTTCCGTCGCGTCGTCACGTTACATTGCCAATTTGACCGACATTCGATCCTAGCGAGTTTGACAGGTTTGTTAAAAAGTTACAATCAAACATTCAAAGTTAAACACGTTGCTCTAAACTTACAAAGTACACACTAAGGTAACCGTTAATTGTTTATACATAATCACTTCTAATTACCCATAAACGAATTATCATCTTTCAATTGTTTTTACCGTTTGTTCATCCACCATTTGTTATATTTTATAGTACATATTTTTGCTCTATTTTGAAAACAAAGCTTTATTTTAAAGATTTTTTTACATTATTTACATAAATTTTATATAAAAAATGACACGTAAAATTTTTAAAATAAAGTTTCAACAAATAAGCACCGAGGTGACGAATTTTTTTCTATATTTTAACATTATCCACACCACAACCAAGAAAATATACTAATTTTGTGTAGGAGTAAATTTCAATTTACTTTTTGTTTACACGATTTATTTTAGAGTAGCTGTGCCCGCAGCTCCGCTCGCATTATTGTTTATAAAGATATCGTGATTTTTTTTATAAGGACCAAGTAGGTATTTAAGGATTAAAACAAAAAAAAACATCAATATCTAACCAGTAGTTTTTGTGTGATGCAACGGCAAATAATTCAATAATTATATTTAGACATATACCTAGATGTGTACGAGTAACTATTTTTACTCTAAAAATGTTCATAGACATTTCATAGTCTATGTAAGATTAGTATGTCTCTCTAAATTATTTTTATTGGAATTGATAAAAGATAAATCTGATGACACTATAGCATGGCGGTAGAGCATTTTCGAATGTTTCGAAGTTGAAAATACAGGTGATATTTACAGGGTTTTTTCCGACAGCTACACTTAAGAACCAGTCCCTCTCTAGGCTTAGCGTGTTAACACCTTAGGCCACGTTGCCTTTTAACATCAGTTGAGATAGTGGTGAAAAGGTGAACTTATAATAAAAAGTGTGTGTAATGTTACACTGTAACTTCCGCGTATGAAAACAAGTCATCCACACTTCGACCAAGGCCTCTGAAATTGTGACATTATTTTAGCTGTACAATGTATACCTTTCAGAATGCTATTTCGACGTACGTAATAATAACCATACCTATTACCAAACTCATCATAAGAGGCGCGTCATAATGAAGGCAGTTTGCAATACTTTTCTTTAACTTATAGAGCAAAGCCGTGTTCATTGTAATTATTATTAAGGGAAGTCGGTGTCTTCTAAGATACAACCGAGTACTTAATTCACCTGAATTAAACTTGCTACCTAGCAGGTTTTTTTTAGATAAAATTCAATACTTATTCTTATAGCAATTACGTGAAAACATTGTTAAGTTTTGAAATTACGCGTAAACAGTAATTCGGACTTATCGATTTAGAAAACTGGATCCCTTTATAAATGGTTCTACTACAAAATAATTTTCGATTTAAGAAACAGAAAACTCATAAAAAACTATTTAAAGTAGCCTTAGGTATGTGATAATTCGCAGATTTTTTTGGTATGTGTTGCCTGTCTATTCGTAGTTATATAAACTACTAGCTGTACCCACGGCTCCGCTCGCTTGAAGTACTACAAAAGGTTTTTTTTATTTTTAGTGCGGAACCCTAATTATTTTTCTAAAATACCTTATAACATGAGCTATCTGCCAGTGAAAGTCTCGTCAAAATCGGTCTAACAGTTTTCGAGATTACCCGGAACAAAGAGACAGACAACAATTTTGAAAATGGGTTTTTTGTTATAGGTACCGTGCATACTTTCACATGCGTTTATTAAAAAGCTATTATTTTGACATTACAAACAGACATTTCAATTTTATTATATGTATATAGATTGCAAACTAAAATAGTTAAGTTAGATAAATATGTTCTGATTACCCGAGATTGGCTTTTGCTTAATCCTTATTAAGATTGGGTGTGACTAGTAAATTAGGAAAGTATGTAAGCACTACATATATGCGGAGCAATGGTCGCCGACTGGTAGACCATAATCCGTATTCGGACCGAGGTTCGAGAATCTAAAGAAAAAGCGTATTTTGGAATATTAGAAAATATATTCAACTAAGAAATAGGAGGTGCCACCTGTTAACAATCTGTTTAATTAACAAGACAGCTGTTATATTGTTTACATTCTATATCGATAACGTGTAAAATATTCACACGGGTTAGCTAATATATACGAGTATGAATGAATAATTTTGTAAATAAGAAACATTTTTACAATTTCACACTCAACGCAAATTGTTGCAAGCACAATTGAATACCTCTGAATGGAACGTTTAGTAACGTTCCATAAATTTAAACGATGCATCAACTAAATACAGACGTTGGTATATTATCAGATGACGGTTTTCCATACTCAGTAAATTCATTGTTACTAAATGCTTCGAGTGTTTGCAACGTTTGTCAGAGTCGGAATACGAGATTTTATGTAGTGGGTAAAAACATTAGAATAGGGATTTCATGATAATTTTTATAGAGGTCTCGAAGCGCAGATGGCCCGGCCTTACTATTGAATCGATGTCACAGGTGTCGTGAATACGAATCTCGAACGGATTTTTACAGGATTTTAAAGATTACTATTAACTAGCTGGTCCGTCAGACGTTGTTTTGTCCTTATAGTCAATAACTTGCCCACAGCGCCACCTAACCCGAAATTTTCATGATAACTTCTCCAGTACGAACGAACAAAATAAAAATTACGGATATCCATCGTTCGAATCCTGAGTTATGATCTTAAGATTATAAAAAAAAAAAACAATAGATAAAGCAATTGCAGTTTTCCTAAACTGTCCGATAACTTTTCAAATGTTTCTTTCTGTAAAAACCTTATTCGGACTATTAATTGAATTTTAAAAAAGAATTATCTAAATCAGTTCAGCCGTTCTCAAGTTAGGTTGTTACCGACGAACAGCATTTAATTTTTATTTATATAGATCCTATAGTTATAATATTTTTAGTATTACTAAGTAATTATAAGTAGAAATGTTTTATGTATATGCTTCATTTTATTTATATTTACAGTAATAATCCTGTAAATGTGTATTTATGAGACTGTTTTTAGGTATCCAAATAAACTTTTCAGTAATTCAAAAGCGTTTAAAGTGTCTTTTAAAATATTTATTACAAATCTGTATATATTATAGCTTTTCTAATGGTAAATTCTTAGTCTGTGTGTTATTTAGTTTTTTTTTTTAGATTTACATTTAAAACAACATTGTGAAAATGATGGTACATTTGTTTTGTTTATCGCAATGTGACGGGGAATCATTTGTAAGGGGCAAACGAGTTCTTACATTATATGCATTGTTTTAACGATTCACAAATTTTGTGTTTTTTATTTATTACATTTTATATATAAATTAACTTTTTCAGTGATTTTATTTTTATTTGTTTCGATATAACAAAATACTGTACGATGACTTTAATTACGTGATAAATGCCTTAAGTTTATTTTTCTAAATGTAAAATTAATCTATCTATATTAATAAATCTGAAGTTCTGTCTGTTCCCAAGGCCGTTTGCTAACAGTTTAGACAAATCGAAAATAAAATTTGTGCTATATAAAACCAAAATGATCTAATAAATAAATTTACAAGAAGAAATTGTATTAAAAACTAACTGCGTTTTGATATTCACTATAATCTATAATAAGATAGATATAGTTTTTTAGAACAGCCAGTTGCTCGAGGCAACTGGCGCGCATTCTCTTTACAAATGGCTGGAGATACGAATATTACTTGTAATATTAATAATATAATATAATGTAATATTAAACTTGCGGTATTAGTATTGTGCGTTATTGCAATTTATTCTATCGGTATTAGTTTCCTACTAGGCATAAAGTTTATTTTCTTCGTGTTGATTTAGCAAACTTAAGGTTATTGTATGGTTTTGGCTTAAATTATCTTACGATTAATGTATGCATCTAAACCGTAATAATTGTTGATTATTTTTATTTTATTTTTTCTTTAGATAAGCTTAATGTTTCGATGTAGTCATCTTAATGTTCTGAAAGAGTAAGCGTATGATATATTATTTCCAAATAAATTCTTGGTACAAATATACATGTGTACAAATTTAATGATAAAGAATCAAAGAATATGAAACAAATAAGAATTATAATATTAATATCAATAGAAGAATCAAGAATTTATATCAGAAAAGATAACAATAACACGTTTGAGAATAAATTGTATTATCACAATAAATAAATACAACACAAGAGATACATCGCATGTTAACGGTTATAATACGCGACAGATTTGCTAATTCGGCCCTGTTGGATATACTCGTACTTAATGCAATACGTTGATACGGTTTTTGAGTGTGGCCATTGTTCAGGGAAAGTAGAGCGTGCAGATATAAGAAATTATGCTAATGATACCATACTTGCATTGAGCATGCCGGGTTACGTGTTGTGCAAATATACCTTTATTTTTAACGTAAATTCTTTTAAAATTAATTAAGATACAAATCACGAGTGCCCAATTATAATTATGTAAATGACTTATGTACGAATACCATGTATAAAAGTGTAGTTATATCAATAATTAGTTTTTTAAAAGCTGAATATGAGCATTTGACCAGTTTCATTGGAAATAAAATATATTTTTTAATTTTCCAAGGTAAATATTTCAATTTGATATTATTATTTATGTAATCATCAATATTATGCACCGATGCATAATTATTGTCATTTCAGTAAACCAGTGGTTTCTATGAATACTTTAGGCAGCTCGAAATCACGTTCTTTATTTCCGATAGCTATGTATAAACAGGCATTAAAAAAACATCGGTACCTTTTAATAAATAAATCTATCATATGGGTAGCATATTTCCGAATATTTACCGAAGACCATATAATATTGTAGTTGCTATTATATTTATAAAATCGTAGAAATGATTAAATATGAATATTTACGGTTCAACAAACAAAAAAGAGATAAATTAAACATTATAATCCTTTGACCTTAAAGTTTTCAGTTAAAAAACACAGCTTACAAAAAATAAAACGTGTTGTTCTTCAAATTCCTATAGAGTAATTATTAATAAATTATGTTGTGGTTTAAACAATCATTATCATATATAATGAGACTGCTATATGCATAGTAAAATGTAAACGTTTCGAAAATATATTATGTATCTTGTTTTATATGTATTTCTTTATTCAATAAACTAAATCATTGTACAAAAAAAAAATATTTTATAAGACAAAAGTGATAATGAGATAATTTTATTCTCAAATTTATTGTCTATCGTTGGAAAAGATAGAAATTCTGGTAATTTTTTTTGTCAACTGTCAAACATACATTAGATAAGAAATGATAGTTAAAACGTGTTTTGTAGAAATACCGGCTTTTATCACTGTTTTATAATTAATCTTAGATAAAAGAATTAAATAGTATTTAAAAATATTGATGATATCACGACATTCTTTCTAAAACTGCCCCCATGCGGAAAATACTGTATATAATATCTCTATTGTACAAAGCTTTTTTTTTTCATTTAAGCGTTTAGTTGCAGTCTCACCTAAGTTATGAAGCAGAGTTGTATATAGTATCATCAATATGATTTCATCTCGATCGACGCCGTGTGCGTTGTTCAAAATGCAATATGCTTGTGAAATATCATTTGGTAATCCAATTTTAAAAAATGTAGTCGGATCAAGCAGATAGTAAAGCCTATCAGAATGACCAGTCTAGTTAATAGACCAATAAGTTGTTAAAATATTACGCCTGATATTATGGTTGATGTCGTGGTTAATATTATGTACAGGCTAGCTGTGCTCTCGAATCCGGACGCGTATATTACGCAGTTATTATTTTCATCTCGTAATATTATTTTTGCTCACTTTAATGACAATTCTTATAACCTAATTTCTCGTGTACAAAATTTCATCAAATTCAGTTAAGAAAGAATACATTATTTTTTTTGCTAATTCTAAACTTATTATTATTGACAATTCTTTTAAATTATTATTTGTGGAATGACATGTCATCTCGTATACAAAGTTTTATAAAATTCGGTCAGTCACTTTTTGAGTTAACTTCGGATATACAGACAGAGAGGCAAAAAGGTTTTAATATAATATTCGTTTTCAGTGTCCGTGATAACAGATGTCTATCAGGATATTTGAAAAAAAAACATGTATAGACAGAAGTAAACATTTATTAATATGGATGTGTGATTTATAGAATATACATTACTAGTCGAACGCACGTGTTCACCTCAGGCTAATTCTATAAACAAGATCTGATTGGAAAAAGTATAATTATTTATTAAGTGTATTAAAAGTGATAATTGTATATAAATAAATACCTATATAACTAGAAAATGTATCGCATAATATTGGTATAAGAGAATGTTAGACACGGCAATTACTTTCGAGCCTAAAGATAGCATATACAAGGTAAAGTAAATGATCTAGTTAAGTTCCGTTACGTAAAGCCCTGGTGAATTTCAATCGTTTCCTCGTTTAGCTAAAATAGCGCCTGTCACTATAGTCATGTTCCTACACTTTGTATATGTAATAAAATTAGTGCTTTCAATTACTTTGTTAGGAAACTTGCCTTTTCAAAAAGATTAGCGTTAAGTTCGATAAAATTTATTACCAAATAATATAGTAACGTTACTATAAAGACCTCTTGGTATATGAGTATTTAACTTACTTTTTAGTAGAATTATATTTGTAATAGAGTTTTAGTTCCAAGTTACAAGCATCATCTTCTATACATATTATAAAATTCAACGTCTCTCTGTCTGTCTGTCCGTGTATGTTCATTTCACGCGAAAACCACTTATCCGATTTACATGTTTTGTATTTTATTTCATAGCTATGTTATCTGGCCAGTTTACGGGGTATATTTTGTAATTGTAACATACGAAATAAGAAGTGACGATAATGGTAATCAATTCGGAAAAAATACGCATTTTTGGGTGCTTAAATGGCTTACGCTGAGTAAACCACGAGAAACGCTGAGTAAACCATGAGATAATAACAAATTAATATTCTACATAATTTGTATATCTTAAAAAACCTTCAAAAAGTCAGCGATAGCAATTGTCTATCTTTTAAGGATCACCTATAATAAGCATTTTTGTAATGGTAAAATAAATGGCGGACGACCACCGTAAGACAGCGCGGGGCAGTACGATTCGCGCGTGCATTCAACCGCATTCTGTATAGTCCAGTCATTTAAGCTTAAATTAGGTAAGAATCTCGGAATTCGAGATTTACAAAAAAAGCACAAAAAACGATTTTTGTGACCTTTGACCTTGATATTTAATAGTTGCTTACACCCTACCATATGTTTGTTTTGAGTTTGTTTTGAGACAACTTTGAGGGTGTCAATATACAAGTATTTACAGACTTACAGCTGGGTATCTCGAATTCCGAGGTGAACTTACTATAATGACTGGACTAGTAGTCCATGCAAGCGGAGCCGCGGGCTCTGCTACTTAGAGTATGCCATGCAGTCAAGGATTATAATCGTAACATTGTTAATGTGTTATTTTTATTTTTAAAGTTTCACTTGCATCGGAGTTCCATAAAACCACACAATTTTTATTTTTATTTTAGTCACATCATTTATTTCACTACTATTACACTACTCAAGGAAGAATAGAGTTTTACAGGTTGATTGAGTCGCAAAGTACCATGCCTTCAGACCGCCATGACATCGACGACAGACGGTGGATTGTAAATACCACGGTGGTCGCCAATGTTATTGGATTGCACTGTGCTTACCATCAGGTATAGAACAGTCATTTTGCTGTGTTACGATAAAAATGCATATGGTAAAAATCCCATCATAGTAAGTTGTTTATGCGTTCGAGATCGGTCGGTTTATATCCAGTTTCTAATTTACGCGGGTAAATGGTGGTGCACGTAGTGGCCATTGTTTTTGTATGGAATTATGCTTATATATCAGTTCAGTGGGTTCGCCGTGCAACTACTATGTAAAAAAAAAGGTGTGTGTGCGATTCACACACGATAGAAGCGAAACTTCATTTTAAAAGATATTTTCTATTTTATTTAAACAGTGTGCAATATACATACACACCGACATTTACTCTCTCGCTCTGGCTCACACAAAGAGGAGAGTCCGATAATACATTGCTCTCTCGCTTTGGCTCACACGAAGAGACCGATAATGTGCGTTAAACGTTTAACGGTTAACGTTTAACGTCTAACGTTTAAAGTTTAACGCTTGGAAGTCGCATAAGAAGTTTCACTTCAAAAACTTAACTACAAGCCTAGTGGTCAAATGCATAATCAGTAGATTATCTACTTATGTGAAAAAAATAATATTGCTTACATTTGTTTATAAAAATCATTATAAATAACATTGCAATCAAGATCAATTTTTGTTATGAATCAAAAATATTGCTTTTAATTATATTTTTTCGAGCAAAAAATTCAATTAATCCACTTTTTATAATTGCAATATTGAAATTGACTATTAGTTGCAAGGCTTTAACTCTATCTAGGTATGATTTAAAAGACAATAATTAATAAATAAATCTTATATCGCGCAGTCTATGTAGTTCGTATAATAAAATCTTATTCTGATGAACCCATGTGGTAGTGTACTAAGAAATAATAATAAAATCGATATTGGCAGCACGAATTCACAACGTTTAACAATTTTCACGCAAACGTTGTGTCTTTTACTCAATTTTGAACCATATACTAGTGTTTTTTAAGATAAAATCGATTTAGCTGTGATTATCAGAACAATTTTGCAAGGCTTGCGTTCCCGTTCTTTGTGGACATCACGTAAGAAATTGTTATCTTTCCTACATCGTTTAGAAAGCTTTATAAAAAGGGTCCATTTTAAAAGCAATATTAATTTTGTGTTTGTACCAACAAAGATTTAAATTACGACAGTAGTGTATATTCAGAGTATTACTTCTAACGTATATTTTTATGCGGTGTTAATATGAGTGTGATTTTATTATATAATATATATATATATATATATATATATATATATATATATATATATATATATATATATATATATATATATATATATATATATATATATATATATAATATCTATTATATATATATAATGTAATGATTATACTGTTTTGATCGGAATTAGATTTATGATTAGACTAGCTTATGCCCGCGGCTTCGCTCGCGTGAACTACAAAATTTTTGTTACCGAGATAAAAAGTATCCTATGTGTTAATCCAGGTTACAAACTGTATGCCAAATTTCATTCAAATCCATTCAGCCGTTTTTCCGTGATTGAGTAACAAACTTACTTTCCCCTTTATAATATTAAATAAATAAATTATTTTTAGGTTATATGATTTATGATTGTTTTGTTTTAATTCGTAATTAAAACGACGTAATGACGTAAACGTAATCGAAACACTACAAATTATACAAACTGAACAAATTATATCACGTAAATCTTCTTTGACTTGTTACATAGTAAAATTTTTGAAGCATAGGTAGTTAATAACCGCGCGTAGTTAAATTATTTCCATTTTTGTCAACATGCTACAACAAACATCAGTCAAACGGCTCTTATTTTAATAAGGTAAATGTAAGGTAGGTAAAATAAGGTAAAACCCGACATAATAAACATATTCATTGAGAACATTACAGTGAGTTTAAACACGATACCTCTGCTGTAACTTACTGAGAAGTTGGGAATCCTGAAAATTCATAATGATGACGAAGCCATCGGGTCAGGTTTACCATATTCTCGCAATTGATTGAAGGAACGGGTTACGAAATTGCAAATTAATCAGACTTGTGGAAGTTGTTCACGACATTACATTGACTACAAAAGAGCTGAAAATCTGCAAGCGGCTGAACATTATTTTTAAATCATAGATAAACAAAACTTTTGATCAAGAAACCTTTAAAACAAAAAAAAAACAAAATCAAAATAGGTTCATCCGTTAGAGAGTTACGATGCCACAGACATACACAGGTACATATGTTAAAGTTAACACCCTCTTTCTTCGCCGGGGTTAAAAAACAATTTTTTTTTATATAATTTCATTATCCAGATTTGCCAGTCAGTATTTACTTTTATAATTTCCAAAAAGTTTGAATATCCTTCGTAGTATAAATGTATGTCTAGGAAAATAGGATTTGTTTTATAATCGACTATATTATCTAGGTATAGTATATAGGTATCTATAACTATTTATATTTAGAAGTAAGTAAGTAGCTATAAAACAAAAGTATAAAATATAAAAAGTATGAAAAATATTGGTTAGACAAATAGTTATTTGTCTTTCGCGATTGATATTCCCTAAGTTCTTGACTTCATTAATTATATTGAAACTTCGAGTAGGACTATTAAAAAACTATATATAAGAATCTGCTTACTAGTTAGATACTAAATGTTGCTTATAACGTCATAAGAAATTGGTTTTTATTTACCAGTCAGTCAATCCTCTCAATTATCCAACTTACCTGTAACAAAAAATACGCTTAAATAAGAATTTCAAATTAAAAAAAAAAAACAAATATGAAATTAAAAACAAAAAACATTCACGATTTTACACGTACAACTTACAGTTTTTATTCGCTTTATGTTTGGGCCTGATATAAAATTCGTAATCAAGAGATATATCCTGTTTTTTTTTTAGTTATACTTATTTTCGCTATATAATAAATGAAAAAGAATTTTTATTGACTTTAAAACGGAATATTGATACCATCAAAATTAAAAAAATATGTAGCTCTAAATATAAACGTTTTAATTCATGGTTAATAATTTTTTGTCAGTCTTTCGAATCCAATCCACGCATTATTAATAGTTTTTAACCAACGAGAAAAATAACAAATTATTATTTAAAGATTCTATCAAATTTATTCGTCTCCGAACACCGAAAGTTATAATTTACTGTCGTAGACATTCCACGATTAATATATTGGATATTTAGCTAAAATTGCTAAATTTATAAAAAATATGTGCATATATTATTATGGTATGCGTTTTAAAATATATATCTATTATTTCATTCCAATAATAAATTTGAAATATTTTATGACATCATTTAAGTACAAACAGTACTTCAAGATCTCGATTATATTTTTATATATTTGGTATTCGATAACATTATTGCTTATAGAACAGTATTAACCGTCTGCGACTTCTTACTCATTAATAAAAATTTGACATTTTAATAATAGTAAACCATAAAATATAACCATCAACCTGAAAGTAATTTTCTATCAGTAAACTATTTTTTCAAATGGGATCTGTAATTTGTAAACATAAATAATTATTTGTAAACTATAACTATTTGTAAAAGTAATAATAGATTAAACGCCAAAGTAGGATACATTAGCCATATTAAGACTAGACATTTTTAAATAACTTTAATGGCAGAACAAGTCGCCATAGTTGAAATAGACAAGAAGGATTATTAAATATTCATTAATTCAACGTCTTTTTTTCATGCTAGCTAAGCCAAATGATTGCATAGCACCTTATGGTAAATACGGTACAGTATACAAATAGAATAACAACCACCCGTGACTTGGTTCGCGTTAATTATATAAAATTTGCAATAAAATATAGCTTGTCACTCAGGCAGAACGTAGCTTTCTGTTAGTGAAATAATTTACAGAATCGGACCAGTATAACTTCTCAAAGATTACCTCCTAATAACATAAGCCTTTATTGATCAGTGTAGTTACAGTTATATAAATATTAAATTTAGGATTAATGACATCGACAAATTCGGCTGTTAGCCAAGCTTTGGCAAAGGCCTCCTCCAATTTTTTCCACTCTACTCTGTTGCTTGCTGTTCTTGTCCATAGAATTCCTGCCGTCTTGCTTATCTCGTCATCCCAACGTCTAAATTGTCTTCCTCTTTTCTTCTTTCCATTCCTTGGGTACCAAAACATGGTGGCCCTATTCCATTTTCATTGGAAATGGAAAATGGATTACCTTCTACAAAAAAAAAAAAAAATTTACCTCTGTATAATATTGGTAACTGTGCCCCATGGTTTCATCCTTATTAAGTTATCAACGCTCCAACGCACCAGCGTCGCCGCCAATGTACCGTTGTATTCACTTCCCGTACTTGCCTACATCTTTCCAGATTGCTTGATGTTCATGGACGTTCTTTAGAGTCCTAGCGTGAAGTTACTTAGCCTAAAAAACCTGCCTCGATAAATAGTCTACAAAATATAAAAATAATTATTCCAATGTGACTGGTAGTTCCAGAGATTACCGAGTTCACAGACATACAAAAAAAATCAAGTCTTTAGCCTTATAATTAATATATATATTTATATCTAATAATAAGTGTAGACATAATGTTGTAATTACGGCATACCGTATGAGACATATTATTCCGCTTATTGTATAAAATATACAGGACATTATTTTTAATGTCGCTTGTTATAGTTCTTGAATAATGTATAAATAATGATAAGGCAAACTTTTTTATCGGGTTCTGTAAATCTACTTCAGATAACCAGCTGGTGATAAAGAAAAAGGCGATCACCGAGAGGAGAGTATCTATCGATAATAATGGAATACTCAGTCCTTAACCTTATAATTTATATCTTTACATTATTGACAGTAAATATTATTATTATTTACAAATATATGCTAAAAAAATTGAATAAAGTTATTGCATCAAAACCTATTATATCTACTATAAGCCGACCACTGTAAGCGAGGCCTTTTTGATTATAAGTGGGGCGTGGGGCGACGAGTGTGCACGGATATACACGGTATTGAGATGATACCCTATATCTTAAGAACAATAAATTATGCATGTTATTGCAACTCGGACAGATATCTAATGATAAATCATATATATAAAACACATAATATTGTTGTCCTTATAAAATGCGAACAAAAAACCTACTATAATTAAAAAATGTGCGTGTAATCTTTACACGCCTCTGAAGTGAAACTTCTTTGAATTTAATAGTATATATATGACTAAAAACGAGTTTAAGCATTACTTTTTATTGACTGCAGCGTGACGGATGCAGCGTCCGTAATTCTATCATGTTAAAATAAACTCATTTGTAGCAGTCACATGAGAGTTGTGCTGCCGGCGGCCAGCAACAGATTAGCTTATTGGTCGGTCTTGTTCCCCTACCACGGCCACCAAACCATTAGGAGGGTCGCGCTTACGGCGGTCAAGCTATAATATTATAAACCTCAAAAGATTGTTTTTTGTTTATTTGAACGCGTTAATATCTGGAACTACAGATTTGCAAAAATCTTTTTGCATTTTATAGACTATTAACAACTCATTCCGGTTTCGCACGGGTATCGGAGTAATACATATAAATCTATTGGTTTACGCGGCGCAGTCGGCATTTTCTTTTTGAATTTTTCAACAATCATCTTCATATTTCAGCCGGTTTAAATAAGACCTTTAATTATTTATACAGCTAAACCTTTCTCGTGAAATACTCCGAACCATTCATGAAAATCGTATGAAAATCCGTTCGGTAGTTTTTGAGTTTATCGCGTTCAGACAGATAGACAGACGCAACGAGAAGGAAGGTTATATTCTATCTAACTATCTATCTAATCTATCTTATTCTATCTAACATCATGCTACGATATTTAAGAGCGAAGCATTTAACATACAAAATAAAAATCAGAATGTACACAAATGCGAGAACAAAGTAATTGTGAGGGCGGGGCGGGCCCTGTGATACGGCGCCCGACGAGAACAGAAAAAATAAATACGAGTGAAACCGCGGGTTACAGCCAGTATTATAATATTTGGAGGATGTATCGTAATTGGTCTTGCGACTGTATTATAGTTAGGTACCTAATATAAGTAGCATATAGTCACACCGAGTCCGGAAAAAACAAAATCATATCTGATTTAATAGAAATGCTATAATTGTTTATATAACACAAGAAAGTAAAGTATAATTAAAAATCAAGTATGTTAAATTCAGTAATTGCGAAATAACAATTATTAAGAGAACATAACGAAAATTAAACGTAATATGTATTAATAAAACGAAATTAAACCGGTGACATAACAAAAAAAAAATTATACTTATTATATTAAACCCAACCAGCCTAATTTTGCAATTTTAAAGAAAACAACTTTATTAAGAAGCTCGTTTGTAATTCCTATGAATAAAATTACATTTCATTCGTTGTTAGTTAAGTTCTGAAAAACATTATGCTCCAAAGAACAAATACGGTGGACATAAAAACGAAGCATCATTTTTTTTTTGTTGTTTTTTCTTTATGTAGTTTGCCATATTTACATTTTATAGTTTCCTAAATTATGTAATAATAATAATAAATTATCGGATATGTTGAATAATATATTTCAATTGTTAATAAATTAAAAAATGTCAAATCAGTATTTAAAATTTTACGATTTAAATATTAAGAACGTTACCATAAATATTATTTATCGAGTAAAATGATTACAATATATTTAACCAATCTAACGTTTGTCATAAATCAGGACTCGCTAAGTTAAAGAATATCAAGATATGTGTTGAATGAGCAAACTGAGAAATACGAAATTATGTTACACTAGTTGTACCCGCTCAGCTCGCGTGGATTACAGAATCTAAAACAGTAGCCTAGGTTACTCCTTATAATATCAGGTATCTGTCAGTGAAAGTCCCGTCAAAATCGGCCTAACCGTTTCGCAGATAATCCGAAATAAACAGATATACAGACAAACATTAAAAAAAATAGTTTTTTGTTGTAAGTACCGCATATACTTTCATATGCATTTAGTAAAAAGCTGTTATTTTACATTAAAAAACACACTTCAATTTTATTATTTGTATAGATATATAGATAGGTGTGATCAGTGCGACTTGCATTTATCTCTCTCGCACTCTATTCGTTCGTTCGGGCATAGTGCGACAGCAATAGATTTCTATTAAACGTATTCTTCAAATGTCTTGCCGACCTTATTTCCCAATAACGTACTCATCATTACACGAATACATAAAACAAAAACACTAAAATATCATTAATTGACGCAATTCGCAATATTTACGAACGTATCAAATAACAGAAATAGATCAATTATGAGTTCGAAGGTCCAATACATTGATTTTTATGCTATCCCATTATATTATTCATTATTAATATTGCACGTTCGTGATGAGTTATTGCTATTATTAAAATTAATTAACCTTTCAATTTATTTCCAAATATATTGCGAAATTGCAATAAATGAAAAAAAAGTATAAAATCCTTATAACATTAAAATAATTATGATCACGCCATACGTACATTAAGAAATGTGTAAACTAATTTTACCTTCATTATTCGTTTGTATTAGCAAACAATAAAAGGTACTTAGTATGTAATCAGTGTTTTTGCTGCAATATTTAGCTGGAATTCTTTTTCTTTTGGTCTGAGGCTGGAATACAATCAAAATTCGTGGCTTGCAGGTTGTACATTGTGTTGGCATTTATAGGTATTGCCGATTGAATTAAGACTACTATATAGACATATTTTAGAAAATGCGGCTTAACTATTTCGCTGCATCGTGTTTTGTTATCAGCCACGCTATATTCTTCCACTATTACCATGCATGGTGAATCCATTATGGGGCCTTTATAATGAAAAAAAGAATCAATTTAGAGTAATATTTCTAATGACCAATATGTACTAAAAAAATATGCATTAAGTTTTTTTTTATCGTTGTTAAAATAGATTCGAAAAAATTTTAAGTTAAATATTAGATTTATTTATCTCATATTAATCAACAGAAAGTATGTAGTTAGAATTATTTTGCTTCTACACATACTGCAATAAATATAAAAGGCTTTTTTTATTTTACTTATGATTATGGCTGCTGTCAATTGTTCCTTATCTTATAGCGTTAGTCGCCGTTTATAAATTGTGCTAAACAGTCAGGCCTGGATGTATAAGGCCATGGGGAAAACCGGGGCACCTTCCTCGTGCGATAATTTAAAAAGACGGCAAATTTTTAATTGATACAAAACATTTTTGTTCTGAAGCGTCTAGCTATTATTTTGTAATTAACACGTATGTAGTTAAGGGCGGGTGCTTGGGAATATATGCCCGATGTGCTGTTACGATAGGGAGCCATTTGATTGATGTTACTTGTTATTATGTTCACAGCATTGACCTACAGCAATGCTTGTTCGTAAGTAAATTCTTTCACAATAAATAAAAGGTTCCTCTAAGGTCAGTGTGTGAATCTTGCTAAGAAACAGTTCGAAAGTGTGTCTATAGTGTGACCATTTGACTGCGATAATTGAAATAACAAAAGTTAAAATATCGAGGCTAAAATATCGATTTTATTTCACAGCATTACCTTCATTTATTTTTCATTAACTAGCTTAACGAGTCGTTAGTAATTAAATTATTCACACGAGTCTATTATCATTGCTTAAAAAAGTTTTAGTAAAATTTATTATAAAGAATCGACCAAATTGCATGAAATTATAAAAATCTGTACACTAGATGTTCAGACCCAATATGACTAAAATTACAAATGAACTTGCGACCTCATTGACTTATCAAAGATACTGCTTAACAGCGGGATAATGTAAAACAAAAGTTTCATATTTTAACTTAAATATTTAGTTTAAATAATCTAATTAATAGTACTCGTAATTCATTATTTGTAGTATATCGGATCACATTAATAATATAGCGAGCGATTAAATAACGAATGTAATTTTTATGCATTATTATTTATCCAAAATTGATTTATTAAAACCTGTTTTTTTATTTGTTAATAAAAATTATTCGATGCATTCATTTAACAAGTTAGCTGATAATAAATGAATCGAAACGATCAATTTTGCCGAAGGCACTACGATAACACTTCACGTCATCTATACTAATATAATAAAGCGGCAGAGTTTTTTTTGTTTGTTTATTTGTTTAAACACGTTAATCTCTGGAACTACTTGTCGGATTCAAAAAATTCTTTTGGTATATAATTGCCAGATTCACGTGGAATAGTATAGGTTATTTAGAATTAGCCAAGACCGGTCAGATAGCCTTAAATATTGATTTTTTATAAGTAAGTCGGACGAAACCGCGCACCCGAACTGCTTTATCCGCGTGCGCTGGCGTAATGGTTAGTGATACGTAATGTTCTACAAAAATAATGCTCCTTAGTACATATAAAAAAGAGGCTGCGATACTATATGCCTATCTCTTATACATAAGCTACAATCTACAATAACATACTTTATGATTTTTTAAATTGAATATACGTAATTTATGAGCATTACTGGCATGGCAATGGCATGGTATATTAATCCTTACGAACGAAATTTACTTCATAATCAAGACAATTTTATGTAGATAATCTTTGCCCTTTATAGCATGTTATTTGGACGAATGTTTTGGGAGATAATGTAAAATTAAA
Source organism: Saturnia pavonia (assembly GCA_947532125.1). Classification (NCBI taxonomy): domain Eukaryota; kingdom Metazoa; phylum Arthropoda; class Insecta; order Lepidoptera; family Saturniidae; genus Saturnia; species Saturnia pavonia. The sequence goes on along the minus strand of OX383907.1, from coordinate 5,055,469 downwards.
ATAAGTCAACACTCGGCTCGGGCCTATGACTACCTATATGTAGTGGTGGTGCCCTAACCCATAACTCTAGCAGCTCGATAAAAATGTTGTCTATACTGAATTATTAAAAATTATTAATCAGCGTTTTATTTTAAATTATAGGTATGAGGGTGTTTCATCCTCGGGCACAGGTAGTCTATTAATATGGACGTGATCGGCTTCAATCACACCGAAACGAAGATAACAACGAAATAAGTTTGTCCGTCAAATATCAATTCGCTTGAAACTACCGTATTATAATATGTCGGTATAACAAATGCATGGAGTACATATCCCTCTCCTATGTGATATTATACTACAGCCATCGTTAAAGTAGATGCTTTTTTTATTGATAGAACAGTGAAGTGACGAAACTCTGCCTGATGGTGTAATAATATGCATGCATAATGTCATGATCCAAAAACATGACCACAGAATGATTAACAATTCATTGGTAGTCGCCGCTGTTATGCCGGTACGCGTTAATAGAAACTGGATATCCACTGACTGATCCAAAAACGCGACGCACATAAGCGAATGACTATGACGGGCTTTTCAATTTCACCATATGCATAGTCGACGCCTAATCATCATCAGATTAAGATTTCTTTTTTTACCCGACGGCCGCTGAATGTGGATAATGTTTTGTCTTCTTTGTCACACTCTATAGCCTAAACTACTTGGCGGATTTTGAAATGTAGTGTTCACAGAAAAAAGACGTAGGAAAAAAAAAAGAATATTTTTACCGTAGTGTTTTTGCAGTCTCTTTTTTTATAGTAATTACTCCATTAACCTTGTATTTGATCAATTTTGTTAGCACGAACATCACGCAAATATATATTTACAAATCAATTCATAATTAACAGTTAAGAATCTGTTTTAAAATTTTCTTCAGTGGAATAATTAACGGTTAGCGGTGATAGACTTTGGATTTATAAAATGTAGGTAATAGTAGTTTGTAGTGTCCAGGTTCAATGTTAAAAAGTGGTGAAATATACAGTTATTTGAGAGTAGGTGTGTTGTGTAAGTACGCGGTAACTGAAGGTGACATTAAAATATTCACCCGTATAGAAATACCAGTTTTATTTCATTTACTACACACTTAAGTAATTCTTGAAATAATTGAATGTAGAACACGATAGTGGCAAAAAGTTCAATAGTTTAGTTTTTATTTTTATATAAACACTAGCTTTCCACTCGCGTGTACTTTATTTTTATAATTATTTCATTTAAATTGCTTTTACAAGTATAAATCAAGACATAGTACAAACAGTGTAATTAGTTTAACGCCTTAGGTGTTGATTAAAAAACGTAAATACATACATATCTCATTAATAATATCAAAGTGTATTGATACGAAGTTTAGATAAATTTGACCAGAAGTTTTTTATTTCCAATATAAACTAGACCTTAAATGTTGAATAATTAAAGAAAACGCCGAAATACGTGTCTCATCAATGATATCGAAAAATATGATTTCCCATACAAACTTTGGCACTCACTTTCACACGTAAATTCTGAGAAATCACGATGCCTATAATATAAAATGGTCACCTTCTCCAGATGTCACATTTGTTTCCTTAGTATTTGGGTTGGGTGATGACAACTTAGTCAGAATAAAGCTTTTTATATAGCTGCGGAAGCACAACCGCCACACCTATTTTTCCCTCAAAGCAGCAGTGTGTTTCGGGCCGAAGAGTGTGGTGTTACAAAGACCGGCTTACCGGATTATGGAATCCGTACTAGTTACGTAATACTCGTACTATTGACTTTACTATTGACCCGTACGGTTGACTGGGCGCGACTGCAATAGGTGTGCTATGTGACACCACGGATCTTACAAGGAAGCAACAAACGGCTAGAAGAAACTCTCATTCAAGCTATCGGATGGTGAACTCCTCAGTTAATACGTTGACTAAAATTAACACTGTTCCAGTGTGCAGTCTCGCTGCCCATTTCGCTACGTATTACAGTGGTTGGTAACACACACCTGCCCACGAGGTGTTCCAACTCAGTAATTAAGAGTAATAAGCTACAACTGCTTCAAGAATGCGGTTCTTTTGAGGTCGGTTATACATAGCTATTGACTTCAGTCACAACTTAACATCAGGTGGATCATTTTGGTGTGTTATACAATTAAAAAAACACATACTGAAGTTAATCACTACAACAGGATTTTCATCATATGACTGGTGATCATGATTCAGTCGAGAATAATTACCTACGCTGTCTCGCATTTTATAAATTCAAGCAGGTGTATTTCCAAAGACTAAACACCATTATTAAAGGAATCCAGATCCGTAACTGTGTACGGAAATTGCTAAACCTTATAGCCGTAATTATAATTTACTTAACGTACTGGTTTCCTGTTACACTTACTTACTTGCTAACTTAACTCTTATCTTGGTTAAGTATATTATGGATATACAACACTATTATAAAGATGGAAAAAAGTTTGTAAGTTTGTGGGAGGCAGTACAGTATAAGTAACAGTACTTCGGTAGCCTTTTGACTTTCGTAAGTACCTTCAAAGGCGTAAATACTAAAAAAAACTTTTATATTTTCAGCAAGTTAATTAAGAAGCTTATTGTCTCTTTCAGTAATAAAATTATTACGTTACCTTATTTCGTTGATTAATTCATTTTAGAAAATATAATAATTATTATAAAGATTCTGCCAAAAAAGTTACAAACTTGCGAAAGAAGAAAACACAAAGAGATGATTTTTTAAATTTTGACAAAGATGTCCCTCATACAGCCATTGATAATTAACGAATTATTATATTTTATAACTAAAACTATTTTAGCCCACTTGTTCACATTGGAAAAAAATATTATTAATAAAAATACTAGTGTTAATTATAAAATCAGTTTTACACCTCGTGAAGAGACCCATCTAGTGACAATTTACAGAATTGTTTGTAGGTTTCATAGTAATTGAATGTCTCGTTACGTATTCAGAAACGCTGTGACGGTTAACCGACATTTATATTCAGCGCCGGCCCTAACCCTTAATCAAGGTAGAGCGAGATTGTCTTTCGGCGCCCTTTGGTCGATGCTTTCACACCGTAAGAATTGCTGGCGCCGTGTAAGACGGCACCCGAATCGTTTCAATTAAAAAAAAGGGAACAAAGTCGCGGGTAATAGTTAGTCGTTAATAAAACGATTCTGCTTCATTTCCATCAGCTACCGGCGCATAATTGGTTAAGCATTAATCTCAACATTCGATACAAATAGTCTCGTGATGCAACGCCGGTGATCAACAAAACCGGTTTTGCTAAGAATTTAAACTTCTTATGACACGCTCTTACGGGTAAGCTGTGATTCTCTAAACTGCGTGTAACAAGCAAGAAATCAATATTCTAGCATCTATTAAACTAGTTAATGCTTTATTAGTTTGTGCTAGGGTACTAGTTAGTTAAAAAGCTATTTTTGATGTGAAACATCTAATGGCGTGTTTGTTCGGGAGTAAAAGGGTTCTGATGGGTTGTCGCTACGTGCCATTCGGCCAGCGTCGCATCTAGTCGGCTTTTTCCGACTCAGCGTTCCCCTCTCAACTTTAATTATACTCAACGCTTCTCTTTCTACTACAGACATTCACCAAGTAGGATATTTATTTCACCATGAAAAGCGGGTGGGTAACAGGTTCATGAAAATATGTACACCATTTATTTAGTTTAATGCCAGTAAAAAGTGAGTAAAGATCATTCATGTAGTTTACATGGTAATTTTTTTTTATATTTTATTCTTTTACTTAGGTGTATTTTTACACTGTGCATATTTCAAAAAGTGATTACTGACAAAAAGCGAAAGTAGGTTCACGAGTGTAAACAACCTTTGGGTAAAACTACGTCATTTACCTGTTATATAACTTTTTTTTACCATTCGCTTAACCAAATATTTATAATTAATATCTAAGCCGTGTAGATGGATACGTTATGACGCATGACTTTCACCAATTCGGATAGTAAAGGAGCGTAATTAGCACCTCCGCGTTTACAGAGTATAAATTTATTTTTAAACTGTGCATTATTGCTATTTGAACCTCGTTTTAAAATTTCGAATTGCTATTTGATGCATAATTACATCGAGTAACCCTTTCTTTTACATTACTTAACGCTAGGTATTTAAATAAATATTTATTAAATACATACATTCAATGAGGAATTATTTGATGAAAGTACATCGTCAGGTTCGTTATTTAGGATTTATATTTATGAACGTATACTTCTATTGGTAAAATTGGGAACTATGTATTGGGGTTATGTAACGGTAGTCCGACATGATGAAGTTAACCATCAATGATAATAATTTGAATTCATTTTACTGCCTTCTTTAATGCGTAATAATAATTTTACGTTGTATAAATAAATTTTAACGTTATTTAATTTGATATTACATTGATTTAACTTGACAGTTATCTATTGCAATGAAGTGACTGAAAATTTTAATTGAAATTAGTTTTTTTTTAAACCGTGTCGATATTGTTTAGAACAGAGTTTAGAACATGTTTATTATTATTATGATAGCTCACAGTCAAAGATCAAATAAGTACAACGGATTTGAAATAAAAATATCTGTCGGTATTTACGGTATAATGAGCGCATCAATTGAATTTCACAATTCCGAAGGAAAATGTAATCATTTTGAGGTAATATTTTATCTTTAGTATCTACGTCAGAACATTTAGAGTGACTTTTTGTTTAATTTTTTGATTTTTATTTATTAAAATAATAATAAAAAAACTATAGGCTTTAAAAGATTTTGAGACTTCTGAAATTTTTGTTACAAATGAAAATTGAATTATGTACATTTCGGTTACTAAATCTGTGATAACTGGTTTTGGTAACTAAGTAAAATATATTATTAATAATATGATTTAATATAAGACAGTGAACATTTAATTGCTAATAGGTCTGATTGACTTGAAATTTAGCATAGTTACTCCTTTCGCGATGTAGACGCTCACTAAGAACGGATTTTGGGAAATTCAACCTCTAGGGATGAAAAAAGGAGTTTGAAAGTTTATATGCGGTGCAAACATTGTCTTTTGACTTGAAATTTTGTACTTAATTAATTAAATTTTGTAATTAATAAAAATAATGAAACAAAATTATCAAATTCGTCAGTTAAGAGTGTAAAATAGGGGTTGAAAATATGTTTGGTAAAAATAATTGTCTTATAATTTTTATGATATGAAACACCAAACAAGCATGCAGTTCACCTTAGTTGGAACCGCGTGTGTGTAAGTGCGTGTTGGCAATCACACGGGACAGCAGTGCGAGTAATATGGCTTTGCTGTAGTTATAGGAATGTCAGCAATGCTTCAGCATTATCACAACTAGTAAGAAATTTTATAAATTGTTCCTTAGTACAATCCAGAGTTACAAGCGAAGCAGGTCTCGGTTCACATTTTAAATAATACACGGTGTTTGGAAACAATCTAAAATGAATGCCATACAGAGACATTGAAAAAGGCAAGGTGAGTGGCAGCATCTGGTAACAAACTTGACTGCGAATTTGGCGCCGTCTTAATTATAAGTTCTTTAATAAAAATAATGGACATTGAGTAGATATACTCCATATACAGAGTACAAACACTTCAAATCTTTATACTGACATTGAAACTACATTTCATTGAATACAAGACGATATAACGAAATCCTAACAAATAAAGGACAGACATAGAATTGAGAAGATATGTACGCCAAAACTGTATTTTTTACTATAGCACTTGGAATAATAAAACATAGTCCGCGAATAGACAACCTTTGGAAAATTATTTTAAACACTTTATATGTTGAAAATAATACCCGTGAATTAATATTTATTTATTACTAGTTGACCCGGCAAACGTTGTTTTGCCATGTATGTTATTCCATCTAAGGGTTGATCGTAGAGGGGTGAAAATTTAGGGTTGTATGTATTTATGTATGCTGTATCATAAAAAAATAAAAACAAAAAACTTTGTCCAAAAAATAAGTAAATAAATTTAGGGGTTACCTAGGACCACCCTTAACATTTAGGGGGGTGAAAAATAGATGTTGTCCGATTCTCCACCCTGGCTGATATGCACGCTAAGATTCACGAAAATCGGTCGAGCCGTTTCGGAGGAGTTCAATCACGTGCACCGTGACACGAGAATTTTATATATTAGTTACACCTTTAAAGATATTATAAAAATATTTTTAATCTAAATAAAAAACTTGCTGCACAAGCGCGGCGCGATGTCATATTTAAATAAATAAAACTAAGATTAATGGTATTATTATGTGTAAATTTGACTTAGGCCAATCAGCGCTGGTCAAACCTTGGACGAAAACACATGCTTAAGAAACGCTAGTATGATAGCGGCCTAGCAGAATTTCAGTTATAAAATTTCTTCAACACATAAAATATTAAAGCACTATTTCAAGGCTTAATAATTTTAGAGACATTCCTCACAAGATGACGCTCAACTGTGTATATTCATTAAACGATGACGTCATATTTTTTGTATGGCATTTCCAATCACATGACACATGCAGATAAAGCAATTAAATTTAGAAAGGAAAAATTAAATGAATAAACAATCGTTTTTCCAGATTTGTATTGTTTTATGCTCTTTATCAATAGACAAATACTATAGAACAATTAACTTTAGTTTTTAAATATATAAATAATCCCAGCCCGTCATCAATGTTTATAAAATTTTAAAATATAATAGGCATTAAAAAATAAAATTTGAGACGACAATACGAGTAATTACACAAATTGTTAAATAATATTTATTGAGTTTTCAATGCTCTTTGTAGTTATAAATATGTTTTTTGAATATATATTTAAATTGTAGTTAATTGAAATCCACATGGAATATAATAAAGAATGGATGTGCGCTGGAAAAATGTAAACTTTTGACATATTTTATTTATTCCATAAAAAAATAATTAAAGTAATTTGATTTATTTTACGTCCTACTTTTATACCAGTGTAAATGTTTTTCAATAGGTACCTCCTGTAATTATGAAATAATTTCCAGGTTAACACTTGCAGTTTCCAGCTAAATTCAAGTAATGAAATAAAAGTGAAATAATTGTAAAATTCAACATAATCTAAATACTCTATGCTATTAGCCACTATATCACGTACCATTTTTACTGGCGACTAGAGAACACAAGACTGTTACTGAAAAATAAAAAAACCTAAAATTTGTCGAATTTCTCACTTACACACAAAATTTAGGTCAATTTAGTTATCTCTTTCAATAATTTATACCATTAAATTTAACCATACATCGTTCTCCAACAACTCGATGTTCCTATGGTCGTTGATCAGACATATCTAAAAAAATCGATAAACCAAAACATCGACATCCTTTCGATTTTTGCACCCCTAGTTATTACGACACCGAAGCTATGCTGTCTGTGGATTGTCGTAAAATAATCATAGAGTATCAAGTATTATTATTTTGATATGATTTTTATGAAAAAGTATTTTGATCTTGGTCAAATAAATAAAATAAAGTATCAAATATGAAATGGTACATGTAATGGAACGCAACGCCTACGGAAATTTCTATTGCGTGGTAACAATTACATTACTTTTATTATTTAAAAATATTCCCACCTAGGAAACTAAATTCCAAAGACAAATAGTAGTAAAAATATTACTAATATATCTTAACATAGATGCATGAAAAAATTAGGTAGCTTGAATATGCATTCTCCTTTGTTATAAATTGATAATTGAGTTTAAATATAAAGGTTATATAAACTATCTAGCGACCCGCCCCGGCTTCGCACGGGTGCAATGCTGATACTAAATATACCTACCTACTACAGAATGTCCTTAAACAACGTTTACAGCTTTTTTGTCATTAGACAATACAAACATGATTAGTTTAGAGGTTACTCTTGAAAGAACGACATAATTATAATTGACCATGGTATATAGGGCCGCTACCGCCGCACTTCCCTACATTTTAAATCTGTAGGTAATATCTTCGGAAATATTCATTTAAATTACATGCCGTAAAGGGCTAAATTGGTCTATGTTAAATGGACAATTTAAGTTACTTAATTGGATAAGGATTAATGCTGTATTGCTTAAAATCACTTCATAAATAAGCCATTTTCTCCCGTAAAATTTAAAAGATAAATAATGGTTATTGTGGGTTTTCCTTAAGAGATAGACATATACCATCGCGGACTTTTTTGTTGGCTTTTTTAAGTTGTATAATACTGTAGTACATTATTTTGATTTATCTCGTGGGGTTCAGCCAGCGTTTCTATATATGTAATGTAAGCGCAAAAAAGGTGTTTATTTACGACATCACATTAGAAACCTCTAAATTTATCAGTGTTTCTCTACAATATTATGCATGTATTATACATATAAACCTTCCTCTTGAATCACTCTATCTATTCGCCTAATCCCGCTTCAAAATTCGTTGCGTAGTTTTAAAGATTTAAGCATGCATAGGGACGGACAGAGCGACGCGACTTTGTTTTATACTATGTAATGATAACATCACTAACTATAATGAGCATTTATTGTGATAAATAAGAATGTATTCTAACACTGTGTTGTTAGTATGCTGGGTGGTAAAACACGACGATTCTGTGTGTCCTACGAGATCACGGTCGCCACGCACATGGTGATAAATTCGTAATAGCGATTTCATTTATTTTAATTAATTTTATTTATTTATTAAATAAATTTACCTTAAAATAAGCCTGCCTGAAAATTGTTAGTCGGTTTTAATAAGTCTCTACGTTGGTACATATATAAATTTCAATGGTTTTTAAGTACGTTAATATCCATGGCGCGTCGCCTCGGGGTGTCCTTCCTTCCGGAAATGGAGAACAAATAAGATATCAGCTTTCTATTTCCTTATTAAGCAGTACCTATACACTTTGAAAATGAAAAAGGGAATAGTGAAATGGACAAGAATATAGAATATATTTATGAGTAATCTGCTGACTATAGGTACTTAGAATTTTATTATAGTATTTATTTGGAATAGGTACTTACCTTATAACCATTAAGGTTCACTAATGAATATTCTCCTTTTTATCACATTTATGAAAGCCCATCACTCTAAATCATAAACTTATCGATCAATTGCAAATAGGGGTATTCATTTGATTTTGGCTTGGTATTTTTTGTCTGCTTCTTCTCATATGCGAGTTTGATGTGTCATATTATCATGTTATCATAATAAATAATTGTCAGAATATAACTGAACTAACCGCATTACTTGCCTCTTCAAGGAAAGTTGCTTTTATCCGTCATCAAGTTAAAACTATAGATTGGGATCGTAGATCTTGTAAGCCTGTCAAAATAAATTACGGATCTCTCCTAGACTAAATAACACCAAATTATTAATATAAAAAAAATATAATAACTACACTAGCGACAAGCTATCATAGCTTGACGCTTGTAGCCATCAGGCCGTTTTGACGTTTTTCCGTTCACGAAGTTTTGTATAAATTAACAGCTAACTTTGAAGGTGCAAATTTCTTTATTGTTAATAGTAACGTGCAGTTAGTCATATAATTTATCGAATGTATAACTTTAGGACACAAAATTAATTTATTACACTAATTTCTAAACTAATATAATTATTGGAACGAAGTTCCTTACGGCAGGCTTGGAGGAGATAGAGATGTTGCTGCGCGACTGAACTGAAAAGAATGTGATAGTAAAACCGTAAGAAAAAGTCCGTGGAATAAAACCGTTAAATGAGACGTGCGCATGCGCGATAGTCGTATACACAAGCGAGTAATGTATAATACCTTTCTGTTTCTCCTTCTTTCTTTTCTTTCTCTCATTCCTTCTCTCTCTATTAAATATAAAATTAATAAAATAAAATTTATAATTAAAAGAAATGAATAAGGAATTTATAAATAATAAAATAAAAATTAAAGTATAAAAAATTAAATTTTATTAATGTAATTAATAAATTATGAAAAAATTAAAGAAATAAAGAATGAATTTATAAGAAAATTTAAAGATTAAAGTAATTATATTAATAAATATATAATTAAATAATATAATAATGATAGGAGAAAATGGAGTATTTAAATATATATTTATATTTATCATATAATATTAATCTTTTTTTATTAATTTTAAATTATTAAATTTATCAATTCTTTTTATTACTTTAATTATATTTATCTTATTTTTTTTTTTTTACGTAATTTATTATTTCCTAAAATACTGAATTTCCTAAATACTTTCCTGTACTTAAATAAAAACTAATCAGCAAAATTTAAGAGAAAAATCAAGAAAACCTACATAAAATTGAGCACGTTTTTTTTTTTTGCAAATTGTATCGATTCTACATTAGCCGAAGGAACTTCGTTCCTCCTACCTGGTGTCCCGCGACACCACATCTATCCTTTTTTTATGGTCTAAATAGGGTCCTGCAAATCACTCTTTTCATGTTTTAGGTACTGACAAAAAAAACCTCGCCATTTCACAGACTCCTTAATGGATTATTATAATTATTAGTGTACTTATTTACCACACAACTCGGCATTTATGTTTTTCAATATTCGAAATTAAAAAAAGAAAACTAATACGATCGTCACTTATAGGATCGCTGACCAGTACAACTACTACCTCCGGCAAACGGCAAACTCGCGTCAATGCTCAATACTCAAAAACTTGTAAATACGACTCGCATTTGATTAAATTTTTCACGAAAATAAATTGACATTCTATTGTAATGTGTCAAAACGGCTACCATAGCATGCCGCTACTGTACTAAACATCATATAAATATAAAAACGTAGGTATTATTTACTTAAAAACATTACGACTTCTCCAAGTCTATACCTATATTTCAAAAATCAAGTCATCTCACAAATCCGTGTACTACAGTCTACAAATATAAAGCTCAAGAGATCTTTATTTGAATGCGCTAATTTCTGAAACTAGTAGTTAAATTAGAAAATATATTTTTGCATTTATTTTCCTATTTATTAAGAAAGGTTAAGGCTATATAATTTCACGTTACAAGTCTATGGAGCGGACTAACCATGAACGTCAAGCAGTCTGGAAAGCTGTAGCAAGCTGTAGGTAAGTACGTCGGCGGCGGAATTTATTTAACAAGGGTGAAACCTTGAGGCACAGCTCATCATCATACATTGTCCTTTTCGTCTATAACAGACGGTTTTCAGTGTCTCTGGGAGCAGCTTCTTTCGTGGCTGTATAAGCCTATTGTGAGCGGCATTGTCGACCACAATGTGAAAATATAAAAATAAGATATTATGTGCAGTGCGACCAATGTGATTAGGTCTCATAGCTCTTCTATGTTCCAGACAACGAAACAAGGCCTAATCGTGCGCTTTTAGGCTATCATGAACACACTTGCGCCATTCGCCCCTAACCTCAGCGAGCTTTTCCCATTGTGCGTGAGTGATGTTAAAGGTAGCCATGTCCCGCTTGATACAGTCTTTGAACTGTAGCAGTGGCCGACCAACGTCTCTCTTTGCATCTGCTACGGCACCTAGCATGACGCGATGCGGCAACCGGGAGGACTCTATTCGATGCACATGCCCCAGCAAGCGCAATCGTCGCTGATTCAGCATTGCCGTGAAGCTGGGCAGCTGTGCAATCTCTAGGACTGTCTCATTCACAGCTACTAGGTTCATAAATGTAAATATCTTCTATTTATACAATTTCTAAGGATTATGATTTACTTTTAATTACATTTAAATTCGAATTACATCTTTAGAACTGAGACGCCCAACAAAACCTCACCTACACGTGGTGCACCCGGCTGATTAACGCACGTGGATATGGCGATAGCGGGGTGGTAGGGTTGTTTTGCTCAACTGGGTCGCGACAACCATGCACGTGGTGAAAAGCCAGTCATAGTGACTCGCTTTGCGTTTGTCGCGTTTCGGAATCATTCTTTGCATATCCAGTTATTTGTTCAGGCTGGCATAACAGCGACGGCCACCGATGGATTTCGATCTCACGGTGGTCGCCTTTCTCTTTGGATTGTACTTTGCTTACCATTAGGTATAGTGCCGTCATTTTGCCAAGCTACTATAAAAAGCAAGTATAAAATACTTTTATTTAAGTGTGTTTTTTTTTCGAACTATACTGTTAGCTTTTAGGAGCCCTGGAGCCTTTACGGCTTTTACAGCTTTATCGGGCTTGGGGAAGTGTAAGTTAAATAATACAATGCATAAAAGGAAATTGGAAAATTACACTGCAGTTGATATGTATGGTAAGTGATTTTTGTTTATGTACGTATTATAATTAGGGTTGCCAACATCTTCTATAATATAGTATTTTCAAAATAAACTATAAATATATAGTACACTTCGAAAAATATACTTAGGATTTTATGGAAAAAGCAAAAAATTAACAAAAATATTATGTTTTGCTTATTTATTTTTATAAAAACTTAATTTCTTGGCACTTCTTGCACTCTGTAGTTATTAGCGGCGCACTTGAACTTGACGCACTTTCAATATCGCAAACTTTTTTCATAACTAATTTATTTATGACTTCCAACTTCTCAAAAGGAAGAACAACAAAAAATAGAAAATAACTACCGAACAAAACAAAATAGACCAAGAATTCGTTTGACGTTGTCAATTTGACATTACGGACAGTTTCGGAACGCATTATAACACTATAATATGTTCGGATACATGCTTTCCCATCAGTTTTAAGATAATGTAAATGAGCGTTCATTTTTTTTTTAATATAGGATATTTTTGTTGGATTTCGTTGTTGAAAATATAGTATTTTTGCATACTGTATATTTCTTCAACAGTATATAATAGTACGCAGATTCGAAATATAGTACAATACTATATATTACAGTACGGTTGGCAGCCCTAATTGTAACTTAAGATGTAGGTATCAGACAGTTTCGAGTAATCACATAATATGTATTTTTTGTCGTCTTGTGTCAGTATGCAGCGGACCGGCAATGGAAAGTTTCAAGTTTCATTTTATTTGCTCCGTGATCTCGCATCGGTCATCTTAGACGGATCCGTGACACAGAATCACTTTATTAATATCTGCTTAGTTATTTATTTATATATTTATGTTATGGAAAAGAATTTGTAATAATATTATTGTCATCTATATTATATAGTATATAGTATATTATTAGACAAGTAAAACCTTGTTATATATTTTTTAATCTGTGTTTAGATTATAGAAACTTGATCTTTATCATCTTAAGAATTTAGTATAAAAGAATAACATAAATATCAGCCTGTAGGTATCCCGCTACTGGGAAAAGGTCTAATCCCATGGGAAGGTATGGTCTTAATCACCACGCCGCGCCAGCCCACAACGTATTGGCAATTTCAAACACCGAGTAATCAACCGTTCTATTTATTTCCCATATATAGTGTTATTACTTATTACAATGAACATTTCACCACGACTAAACATAACATAAAAGAATATTTTATATTTTTTATTAAACACCTATTTAGATACCTGCTATACCAAAATTAAATTCAATACTTTTCCGTAATATATTCCTAATAAAAAATGACCTTACGGTCAAACATTAAAGTAGGTACTATTTTAGACGGATCTTCTGACCTATACACATTTTAACGAAGTATTACAGATTTTCGTTTGACATCAATTACTTGACATGTCGTATTAAGGATAAGATAAAAAGTAATGCATATGTATAATAAGACTAGCGGTGCCCCGTGGCTCCGCACGCGTTTTATACGCAGTAATTATTATCATTTCGTAATTTTAGTTTTACTCATTTTTTTTTTTTTTTTTATAATTTATCGTGTTAGAAATGACGATATTAATAACAATTCTTAAAGGATCCTTTAAGAACTATTAAATGACTTACACATCACGTGTACAGAATTTCCTTAAACTAGGTTAAGACTTTATAAAAGTCTATTATTTTAGAAATTTGTTTACGACTTCTTAAAATAATATTGATAATAATTCTTATAGCCTGTCATTTTAGCAATGGCATAAAAATCTCGTAAACAAAATATCACAAAAATAGGTCAAGCTGTTCTTGAGTTAAATCTTGTCAAAAAACATAGAGACAGACAGAAAAAAAACTTCATATTCGTGATCAATGCCCCTTATATAGTATGTGTATCAGGAAAATTGGAATAAAATACATGTACATTTTATATTTTTAATTCTTAATAATTCAAAAAACATACAGACAGAATTCGGATTTATTAATATTGATAAATCATCATGTTGTGAAATTTGAAATAATATAAATCTTTTGTTATCAGTTTGTTATATACATTAATTAATGGTTATTTTTTAAGCCATTCAAATCTCTGCAATTCCAAAGTACCTACAGGTAAAGAGACATTATTCGGAAAATTATTCATTCATAAGCGTTTAGTAAACTTATCATAAAAGAAATTCGTTTTCTCTGGTAATTATTCTGTTCAAAATAGTACTCGTAAAACAACAATGAATGTGGGCGTAGTACGAGTATGTAATGTTATGAAGGCGTTGGGTGAATGTTAATAACCAATTTAAATATAGAGGTAAATAACATTTTTCTAGGAGTAAACCTTTTTTCAGACAGAATTATTAGCGTTATGATAAAAAAAATATATTATAAACTTGAAACTATGTATTTGAAATAAAAAGTCCTTGGAATGCTTACACCATTCTGACCTTATAGATGCCAAATAGTATATAATAATAACATCATATCTAATACTAGGTACAAAAAGTAATGAGCGTGTAATTGATTTTTGGAAACTGGTCTAACGATTTGGTTGAAATTTTGTATAAAGGTAATGTTTTATTTTTAAAATTTACCCAAGTAGATAGGTGTTTTTTTGCAAAACACCGAGTAAACCTAAGATTCCCCAGATATTCTAATTACTATATATGTATAGATCACATATTAATATTTCATGAATAAACCAGTAATTAGTTTGAAAAGTCGGTAACTATTTAAGTGAAATCGTACTTGTAACGGTATCTTGAAAAGTAAAAGTATTATTAGCGGCAGAGAGTGTAAACCGAGTGTCACTGTTTGCCGTTATAACATATGACCTTCGCGTGTTAAATTACTTAAATATTTTATATTTATAATCACGTTATAACCCTTTCTTTTTTTTCTTTTAATGGCAACGTCTGTTATCACAATTCAGCCAACGTCACATTAATAGACTTATTTACCTTATAACATCAACTATCTGCCAGTGAAAGTCCCGTCAAAATTGATCGAACCATTTCGGAGATTACCCGGAAAAAACCGACAGACAAACATTTTAAAAATTGGTTTTTTGTTATAGGTTTCGTGTATACTTTCATATGCATTTAGTAAAAACCTATATTTTGACATTACAGACACTTCTATTTTATTATATGTTAGATAGTTAGGTAGGGTCAAAAAACATAAGTTTATGAATTAAAATAAAAACAATCATATGACAGATCAAGATCTCATCAAAACTTCCATAGCCCAAATAGAAAACATACATTAATTTCACTTTTTTCCATTTAATATATAAGAAAATAAGTAGTTAGAGTTGTACATGGTTTTGTCAAAGCCTACATACATTATAATATAATACATTGAAATATAGTGAAAAAGTGCCATGTTATAATTTATCCCTCTTGGATTTGGTTTATTAAATAACTTACTACAAAATAGTTAAAAGCAAATTCCTTCAAAGTTTTAAACTCCTTCTTAAGCTAAAGATCATCATTAACAGGAATGGAGGTGGTTCCTATCAAATAGCGACCATATCTGTCCCAAAATATATTTTTTATTCAAAATACAATAGTGTACAATACAATAGGGGTCACACCAAATATGTGGCATCCAGAACCACACGAGAATGAAAAAAAAACTAAATATCTAGATCCCGCTATACACAAAGGATTACGAAGGTCGCGGATTTGATTCTTGTAGTATTAACTATTAAATTTAGATTAAGTTTCTAGTTAATACACTTTTTTAATTAGGAAGTAAAATGTAACCGTAGTCTATTAATCATTAATATAAATCAAATTCTAATCAATCTATACTAAAATTATAAAACGTAGTTTTTGAGTCTTGATGTAAGGTTATCTCAGGAACTACTTACTCAATATCCCATTATAAAAACTCTTCAACTATTAAAAAAACCTACGTATAGGCAATGTTTTGTTATTATTTAGCTTTAAATTGTAATTAACGTGTACGAAGTCGCATGCTGTTTTAATTAATAGTATGAAGCAATTATGGCTCAATGGTAACATGTACGGACATCGCGTCGATTGACGTGAGTTCGAATCCCTGCAATGAGCCTGAGCTTTCGGTGAAGGAATCATCTTGAAGAAACCGGGCTTTTTCTAATACCCGTATGGCTAGCTACCACCACCAAGCTGAAAAAGCCAAGCACTAATAGGTGTGTTCCGGCAGAAGCAGAGCCAGTCTTCCACTAGGCTTAGCATGTTACCATCTTATTGAGCCACATCGTCACTTAAGATCAGGTGACGTTGTGGCCACAACGCTAAACGTATAACGATAAGAAAAAAAAATGAAAGTCCATACCCAATCTTAAGCTGCAATAAAAATAATAATAAAAAACAATAATATCTACCCATATGTATTACGATAAGAGTAGGTACAAAATACTTTATGTGCTGTTATGTGACGCCGTAGACTTTTATTACATAATGCGAACGGAATAACCAGTTTAGCACGACATCGACACCTTGAATCGTACGAAAGAAAGTATGAATTTATGAAATATTCTCGTATTTAAGGACACATATATACCTGATTATTATCCTAATTTAAAAATACGTATAAGAAACTAGGCACTATATAACATTCAAAAGAATAATTCAAAATGTATCTACTTCAACGAGTTAACTAAACGATGTCGTTAACTTCGAATTTAACTGTATAGGTAATACTTAGGTATCTGCTCGACGAAGAAAATTAAATTATCTTCACGTTCGTTCGGTAAAATAGAAACATAAAAATTAATTGTGAGTTCGTAACGGTTATAACGTTATAACAATAAAATAATTAGAATATTAACTTGCGTTTTATTCTTTCTATTAGAAAGCGGCTGTTGTTTTCTGTTGTATGAAATTCGTTAATTAGTTTATAATGTATATAATTTACACATACATTAAATGAAAATGATATAAATTGCAATCTAACACTTTATAATATTAAATCGGTAGTCGTAACCAACATTCTAAATAAGTACAAAATTGTGTAATATTGGTAAATTTTAATTCGATATACTTATTTATGTAATAATCTTTTACTAATAACAAATGTTAATATATAATATAATGATAATTATAACTTTATTTTTAAAATGTTTTCAATCGAACACTTAAATGTTTTATTTTCCTGGAAATAGTTATTGGAAATATGTATAATATATAAAAAAAAAATATTCTGCATATTCACCACGTAAAGTTTGATGTAGGTAGGTACTTATATGAAATTATATTTTGAACGATTTATGTACCCATATATATGCGATGTAAATATATAGGTATTATATCAATAATAAATAATTTCGTATCAATACATGACGTGATAATAAAGCAATGTTGAAGTACATATCATTCTAGATTTACAGCAATATTTAAATAAAAACACTATTTTTTTCAGCTGTCAGAGCAACAGTTTTACGGGTACGTAAAGTTAAACTTCTTGCAAAATTATCTACTTGGCCCAGAATTTTTACACATTTCAATGCTTATATGCCTTAATGTACGTACATATTTTTCCATTCGTTAACATCAATTTCTTATAAATGTAATTTAATGATTCAAAATTAATATAAGGTAAAACCACCAGTAATTGACACTGCACCAATAGTTGACACTCTGACGAAGAAAATTAAATATTTGATACTAAATTGATTTGAAGTCTTGAGTTTGTTAACCGACTTTTATAACTGACTGTACCTATATGTATTTATAACATTAAAAATATATCAGTAATCAGTGATTTTGGCCATCTCGATCTTTGGCTTCCTTTTTTTTCTTAATATTTAATTTTCTTCATCAGAGTGTCAACTATTGGTGCAGTGTCAATTACTGGTGGTTTTACCTTACTTCATAAAAAGGAAAACTGAAGAAAAGTATTGCTTTGAATCGACTGATTGCTAAAATCAAGTGAATGATATATATTTTATTTTTAATAATATATGTTATATTACATTCGTTAACACAAAACAATATAGTCTATGTTGCGAGAATAATCATATTATTATAATTAGAACATATTTAACAGTGAAATATAGTTATTTCAATATTCAGAAGAACAACAATTAAGGAACTCTGAACCCTGTTTATTATTTAAAAAAACGGAAATAATGTAATATTAAACTTTAAACATATAGACAAATAATATTTCTTGTCCTACAATATTTTGTAATAGTTAACACATTAATTTAGTACATACAATTGTTATAGTACAGATTTTTTAACTCTTAATGGCCTGTTGCAAAATTTTTAAACGTTATAATATCATTTTAATCATTATTCATCACTTACCAACATCTCTAAGGTTGTTTGAGGATCTTTGAGCATTAGCAAGTAATACCAGCGATATCAACATCACACTTGGAACGTTTTTAAAAATAAATAACTTCATTTTGTTACCACTTATGCAGTATTTCAAAATAAATTAAATTAAAATTTGTATGTAATTTTGTTGGATTTAAAATTTATTTAAAAAATAGAATTATGAAATACGTATGTTATTTAAAAAAATGTTTAATTCATTTTTCGCGCGGACATCTATAACCGCCGAACCGGGGCAGCGCGTGCGGCGCAGACTTTGATATGTAAACTGAACGGAGGCTGCGTGAGCGCACGTACTATGTAGGGGCAGAAGAGCACTGATAGGTACGGACCGGTCGATGGCACTGGTCACGAGCAACTTGCCATCTTCGTTTATTAACAATAACACCATAATCGTTTGAATAATTGCGGAATGTTGACGCCTATCGCAAAAAGTCTTTAAGAATATGGAGATAGGTAGTAATAAAATTATTTTTATGCCTTTGCTGACATTTACTAAAGTATTGGAAATATTTGTGGGATATTTATGTAACCCACAAAAAGTATCTCCAAGTAACTTCAATGTTAGTTAAACCAACTGCACTGGTATGTCTCCCGTTTTGGTCTCTACATAAAATCTTTCCCGACTTAGAGCCAAAGGTGATTCCCGAAATAGCTAAATTAAATGTAAATAAAGAAAAAAAACTATTATTAAGATGTTAATTATGTCTTTTATGATTTCAGAATGGTAGATACAAGACATTTAAATGAAATTAAAACACATTTGATAAAAAAAAAATCCTCCTTCAGTGTGACGTCAGTTATGGCCCCAAGATCAGCCAACGTGTCGTTGTGAAAGTCTTATTCAGTCTGTGATGTTGTGGACTGCTGTTGAGCCTGAAGACTGCGTTGGTCGATATTATATACCTACTTTTATTAAAATAATATGGTATATAATGTTACATTTAATAAATGTAAGCAAATAAACGCACAACTAAGACCAATAATTATGTCCGTCATTCAGTGTTGATAAGGTATACACACTCACATACTATAAAAGCAGAAAATTTAGACATATTCTTTGATAGTAATGCAGCGTTTAAAAGAAAAGCGATTGATATTATTCAGACTTCGTTGAATATATGTAATTAGTATGCGTTCCTAAACCATTCATCTGGATGCGATGAAACTTTAGTGAACTCTTGTGTGGACATCCACGAAGGTTTCTGTGTTAGTAATTACTACAACAGATGGGATGGAAGACGTTTAATTATGAAGACAACGGGAACGAAGTCTCAGGAAAAAGCTAGTTTTTCATTATATATTTTACCTTATTAATTATTAATATTCCACACACTCTGAATAGTGGATAACATATCAGACTAACCAATTTTTTTATAACAGTGATTGAAGAGTTTGTCTACCGACTGGACATCCGTATGTTGCTTGGGTTTGTCATTGAAAGTGCTTCATTGTTGGCGAAATACTACAAGAGTAAAGTGTCATAACTGTCAACCTCTAATTATCGTCTCGTATCAAGTTGATGAATAATGAAACAATTACTTTTATTTATTACTTATACTCTGACAAGAATGAATGCTACCTGATCGTAAACAAAGTACAAGCGAAATATCGACCCATGATCCATGACGATGCACGGACAGTCGCTTCGACTTACCGACCTACACAGAACAAGGTCTCTCAGTAGCTAAATGTTCATTCATACATTACAAATATTGGGTCAAATATCGTAAGCTTATGAATTAAAATAAAACTACCACATGACAAATCAAGATCCCGCCAAAAACTCCTTTCACCACAGAGTACGTAGTAAAACGATTCTCCTTTGTTTATCAGACAGTGTTGTATATACCTGACGATTAATAAATGACCGTAAAATTTTAGATAAATTTATATATTTTCTGATTTATTATACTTATATTTTAACAGAAAATATGTAACATTTATATACAACTAGCGATGACCTGTGGCTCCGCACGCCTTTATTATGCAGTGATTTTTTCTTCATTCAGTCTCATAATTTTACTTTTACCCATATCATTGACAATTATTACAGCCTATCTGTGCTATATGAATTGAGGTTTATATACAAAAAACTGACCGTGTACAAAATTTCACAAAAACAGAATATTATTATTTTTTACAATAAAGTTATTAAAAGTATTATTGAAAATTCTTTATAGTCTATCAATCTACAGTTACATAATTGTTTTTCGCCTATTACATTCCATGAAAATAGGTTAAGATTTAATAAAATATATTTTTTATTTTATTTATTACGATTTTTAAAAGTCAGTTGAGGAATGACAAGTTCATAGAAGTCGGTCAAGACGTTTTTGAGTTAATCTACACATACAGCAGGCAGGCAGAAAAAAAATTCAAACTGTATCTCCTCAATCTTCCGAACATTGTCCTGATATAATAGCAAGAGGTATGTTAGAGACATCGATGTATATGTCATCATCATCGTCATGTCAGCCGAAAGACGTCCACTGCTGGACATAGGCCTCCCCTAAAGATCGCCACAACGACCGGTCCTGTGCTGGCCGCATCCAGCGGCTTCCTGCAACTTTTACCAGGTCGTCGGACCACCTTGTGGCGTGTCTGCCCACGCTGCGTCTTCCGGTACGTGGCCGCCACTCGAGAACTTTTTGACCCCATCGGCCATCTGTTCTACGAGCTACGTGGCCAGCCCACTGCCACTTAAGTGTAGCTATTCTTCGGGCTATGTCGGTGACTTTGGTTCTCCTGCGGATCTCCTAATTTCTGATTCGATCACGCAGAGAAACTCCGAGCATAGCCCTCTCCATTGCCCTATGAGTGACTTTGAGCTTTCTTATTAGGCCCATAGTTAGCGACCACAACTCATCACTATATGTAGGTAATCACAGGCAACACACACTGGTCAAAGACTTTCGTCTTGAGACACTGCGGTATCTTGGACGATGTAACTACTACGTACTAGATTTCATGTTCCGAACATTCACTGTTTGAGTGAATTGCACGTCAAACCGTGCAGTTTACTTTAATCTGGCTTGGACATTTATGTAGCGTGAACGCGTACGGTACAGAGCGGCGTTGCGCTTTAATGCGATAATTCTGATAATTCGCATTAAAGCGTAAACCTGGACTTAAATATCAATTCAGTTGTCAAATAAGTAAATGATTTGTTCTTGAAGTGAATAAATAGGTAACAATATCGTACATAATAACAAAAAAGAATAAATATTTCTGCAATCATAGACTGAATGTTCAAATGTTCTATTACCAAACCGTTTGTAGGTAAAAATATGTGATTGAACACAAACTTCACGTGGTATTTTTAGAAAGTGTTTTAATTTTTTTAATAATTATGTAAATAGTTTAATATTATTTATTATTTATTCGGGTTGGATTTAAAATCGTTTGGCACAAATTCGGACTTGAAAGTGGTTGAAGTTGATAGAGAATTGGTCCCTCGAGGAAATAAATAAATACTATATTAACCTCAAAACTTACAAAACTCGGTAATTACATAGGTATAATTAGTGATGTCAGATGAACAAATACTATAATAGTTCACAAACTCTGACAAAGTTGTACCTTTTTTAGTTTAATAAATTACTAATAGTACATATTAAAGAAGTTCATAATAGTTTGCTAGTAAAATTAAATGAATACATAAAAATAGTAATTCAACAATTCACTAATATAATAATTAATTTTGTTAATATATTTTGGTAACTCTTAGAAATTGTTACTACATTTCCATGAGTTGGCAACTCAATATAATCCATGTTAGTTGGCCACTCGACTTGGTTTTCTTTGCACCGATTTTCCCTCACAACTAATTTACGTACTTTTAAACTTCGATTATTGTATTCTGGACACCAATTATCTGCCTTCCGGACTGACCTTTGCGTATTCTATGGACATCGATTGCCGCTTTTCCGACCGATTAGTGCACGTACAACGGATGTCGATTACTGATTTCCTGACCGACTTGTTGATGCACTACGGACTTCGATAATCCGAGGATACTAAAGTTTTATGCAAATTTTTAGTTATTCGTAAACAAATAGGTAGCGAGGAGCGACCGGAGGGAGTGACGAGCGTGTTAGGTTTCTTGCGATAAATATAATCACGAGCTGAGCGAGCGTGCCGCGGCAACGGCCGGCGAGTTCCATGTCCTAATTTTATCACTAATAATTATTTTCTATGTAAAGACCCATCAAAACCGTAAATTTAACTTTGAAATTTTAACCTCCTATATATCTGGCTAGGAAGGTTATTTCTTCATGGGAAGATTGTCAGAGGGTAGATGGCTGCCCCTTCATGACCCCTGATCCATTTCTTTTCTCTAAGTTTACCAGAGATTAGAAAATATCGAAATTTGTAATTTGACCTTGAAACTTTGAACCCCTATAACTTGGGTATGGTGAGTTGCCTTGTAACAGGAGTAGTGTCAAAGGGTTAGGGATACCCACTTCACCCCGTCCGCCCCTTCCATGCCCCTCCGCTTGCCAAACGATTCTAAATTTTAACCATTTATTCCTTATTTTGATTACGTAATATCAACTAATATTTGTTAAACTTAAAAAAATATGACGACGTGCGTATTCGAGCTTAAATTAACGCATAAGGGGTTTTTTTTGCTTTTCTACTTGTATTTTTCATTTAACTATTAATAAAATATTAAATAGAGTATAAATTGCATTGTTAAAAGGATTTTAGGTACAAAAGCTGGTTTTTTGGCGATGTAAAATCTATAGGAACGACAACCATATTGTTTTCAGTATTTGAACGTAAAGTTTCCAACAACGTTCTTGTCTATCTGTAGAATAGGCACAGAGAATAGGTATATGTCAATGGTTAGAAGGATTTTTACAAAATATGATACACAGTAGATACCTTCTTTCTAGCGAACAACAAAACGTAAGTATCATACAGACTATTATGGCTATCAATCAGATAGGAACAATAGAGTAAATTTGGTCTGAGATAGGAACATAATACTACAAGTAGGTACTAGGTACTTATAATTATTTTGCTTTAATGGATCAGTATTAATAAGATCCGAATTGTTGGTGTTGTTTTAATTATATAATAACGATTTTTCCTCACGAATTACGTAATGAGAAGTTCTGTTAATTTTGGATACTTAGTAGGTAATTAATTACTGTAACAACGTCATCTTAAAATATAAAAAATAAATAATAAAAAAAAGGTATGTGTGCGATTCACACACGATAGAAGTGAAACTTCATTTTAAAAGACATTTTTTATTTTATTTAAACAGTGTGCAATATACATACACACCGACATTTGCTCTCTCGCTCTGTCTCACACAAAGAGGACAGACCGATAACGTGCGTTAAACGTTTTACGTGTTGGAAGTCGCATAAGAAGTTTCACTTCAACAAATACATATGTATGTACATACAGTCATTCGGGGTAACTTTGTCTTTCCGTAAAACATTGGCCCACTTGTACAGATTGGCCGTTTAAATTTTTTTACTTCATTGAGGCAAATATTTGTTATTTGGACGCATATCCAAAGTGTTCTAAGCTATCCTCGTAAACAAACAGATAAAAAAAAATAACTGTCATTTATTGCGTTTATGACAAAAGCCAGCAAAAAAGATAAGTTCGTATTTAACCCGCGAAATTGGAGTTTTTGGCGGGATCTCAGACTGTCATGTAGTGGTGTTTGTTAGTAATTCATAAATTTGTGTTTTTAGACCCTATATTGTGTAAAACAGCTGGCATTTTGCATAATAAAGCTTGGTTATTGTGCACAAGTGAAGTGAATTGAAAATAATAACATAGAACATGAATTCTGATATGCCACAAAAACTCCCTGGAAGGTTCTAACAAGAGAGCCGCCATCTTGTTAGGGCCCTGAATTCGACATAAGACTGGAAAATTTCCCTCGCTTTGGTTACAAAATATAAAATACTTGACACTGGCCCAATGCACGAATAGTGCGAAGCCATAATTTGAGAAGAAGAACCCGCGAAATTTGAAGCTCTCAAAACCTTGTTTGGTGTTCGTAAAATAAATATTTTTCAATGGTAAATTGAGTTTGACTTTGTAATTTAATGTGTTAACGAAAATTTACCACTATTTTTTCATGAAATTGATTGTTATTTAAGTAGATATTCTAAATTTTCTTATTATGGGAAAAATCTAAAGCAAATCTGGGTAACTTTGGCCCAGACCAATAATACCATATGAATTTGAATTTTTTGTTCGTGGTTGCCAATTTATGTTTCTTTCATTCAAAGCTTATAATAGTTACAAGAAAAAAGGCCAACTTAAAAGTAGAATATATAAAAGAGTTGGTCAAAACATGAGTTTTCGTTATGCAAAAGTTCTCCTATAATAAGAGGATGGAAATGGCCTTCCAAGCCAGATATCGTAAATTTTATAGGTAAACATATTGTAAATTGTTTAGGAGACGGGTAAATAATCAAGATAAGCGGCTCTAATGAAATAGAAGACGGATGGAGTAGAAATAATTATGCCTATTACATGACATTTTTAAAATGCGCTTATTTAAAAAAACTGTGTTGTTAATTGCGGTTTTTCTAATTGATTTAAAAAGTAGAATTATTATTTCTAATTAAATAAAGTTAATTGAAGGATAATTTGATCCCCAAATACCAAAAAATACGTCATAATAAAGGTTCTAAGCAAACAGCTCCGATCTACAAAACGTCTTTTATCTTATGTCAGCCCAACAATTATAGAATACTTTTTCTCTCTATGGCTCAATGTTTATATTCCATAGCTCCAATAAAAAGTGGACAAAGTTCCCTGGACTCTTAAAATCAAAGATTAAAGCGAAACTCCATAACCAGAATCAGGTGGTGCAAAGTTACCCATAATTCCATATAACTTTGGCCCACGCAAAAATCTCCAATTTTTCATTGGAAGTAGCAAATTGTTACAAAAATGTTTTTAAAATGGTAACATTATGTTCTGATCCCACCATATCCTTTATTTCCTAATACGTAAGGTACAAAATAACGCAACAATTTAAAAAATACTTCCAAATTGGATCAAAGTTACCCCAATTGACTGTACACATTAAAGAATATAATAATTACATTGTAATTTTAGCATGATATGACCAGCGTGGAATGACGATTCGAACTCCTTAGTCTTTAGCCATCAGAATTATAAAAGTTCATGTTGAAGATGGCGTCAAACGTCAGTAATTGTCAAATGATGAAATCGTGTCGGTGGAGCTTCAGGGTTTATAATTTATAATTTTATAGAATACCATGGCTGGTTTCACGGAAAACGCTTTGATTCGTAAATTGCAAGATTTAAATTCAAGCCAACAGAGTATTCAAACATTGTCGTTGTGGTTAATTCATCACAGAAAACATCATGCAGCTATCGTAAAAACTTGGTTCAAAGAATTGATGAAAGGTACAACACATAACCTTATCTAAATTGTTTTGATTTACTTTTAATGATTGTTTCTTCTATTATTAAATATATTAAGAGGTAGGTGAATAAGAATTGTTTGTATTCTGAATATATAGAAAAAAAAGTAATAATTAAAGTACTAAAACCTACAAGTTGTGTTGAAAACAAAAAATGCCGTATAGCATCAACATAAAGTTAGGTTAGAATTACGAAAAATAAAGTAGACTAACAAACAATTAAAATAATTTAAACTATTTAAGGGGTTAAGTTATACATACTAGTCGATCTTCTAGTTATCGTAAAGTTCAGATAATCAATAAAGAAATACTAATAAGTATAATCTAGTTATCAGCGAAAAAAATATTGTAAAATAATCCAATTTTTCTTCATTTATTATGTATATGTTGTTCTATTTTGATCATTCAGATACTTTCTGTACTTAAATAGATTTTCCAGACAAATCAGAGAAAAAAAAGCAATAAAAATATTTATTAAAATGAACAGCATGCCCATTGCGAATTCATTCTAGTTAATACAATACAATGTTTCATTATGCATTACTTTATATATTTTATAATTTATTTAAGAAATCTGAACATAATAATGCCATAATGTTATAGGTTTATACTCATTCCTCTTTTGTTTCTACTTGATACCTAATGTAATTTATTTTACGCGCCCACGCCCGCGAAACCACCGTTCCCTCCGCAGGGGACGTACGGTTAACTTTACTCCCGCACACCCGCCACGACCGCCCTCCTCTGTGGCAACTCAAGCCTAGGTCCGATCCATCGGCATGGAGCCCTTGAGACAAGCAGCCGCTCGCGCGATACAAGTGACTCTACAATCACTAGCTTTCACAGCCATACATGACACTTGCATTATACACACATGCACAACACACATAGGTTCTGTAAGGGACCTTTTTTTTTCTTTTTTGCTTAGTTAGAGTAGACAAAAATTTCAGACCACTAAATACACATACACATGTTCCTTCCCTCCTCCCAGGGGGCAGAAACATGTATATATGTATAGTTAGTTTAGATCGAATTACGGATAGGGAATTAGTCAGATCGCGACTTAATTGCATACGCGCAACAGTCCGAGCCGAGGTTTGGCCACTTTGGCACCCTCGCATGTTGTTACTTAGCTTTCGTGGCTGAGTGCCCTAAGCGCTCGCCCCCAAGCCCGGTAAAGCTGTAAAAGCTCCAGGGCCCCTCAGGCAACAGTGTAGTCAGTTCGAAAAAAAAAAAAATATATATATTTTATTTACACTAACAAATGCATTATTGGTTCTTGAATGAAGTTATAACTAAAAATCTTATTATTTTAGTTAAGGAAAGTAAACAAGTTACATTCATGTATTTGGCGAATGATGTCATACAAAACAGCAAGAAGAAAGGCCCAGAGTATGGTAAAGAGTTTGGAGAAGTACTTTTAGAGTCTTTTCAACACATGGCAAAAACTGGAATAGATGATAAGACCAAACATTCACTAACTAGGATACTTAACATATGGGAGGAGAGGGGAGTGTATGATGCTGAGAAAATTCAGTCCTTCAAAGATGCCAGTAAGTAGATTTTTTTAAAAATAATTCTGCATTAAAAAAATTGCATTATAAACCTAGCCTTTATGTGTCCCACTACTGGGCAACAACCTCTTCCTGAGAGAACGCACAGGCGTAATCATCATACCAGCCCACAGTGTATTAGAGATTTCAAACGCTGAGTATTAAGTTCTATATTCTATAGTTCTATATTTTCCCAAATACTGTCAGTGGTATTATAAAAAACAATCGTCAAGTGTTTAGGTTTCCTCACTATGTTTTTCTTCACTGCAGCTAATAGTGCTACCAGATTGAAATGAGTAAATGTATATGAATTAAAAGAAAATTGTTGGACATGCTGAGGCTCGAACTTTCGGATATTGAATAGATATTTGAATAGTCTATACTATTCAATCACCATGACTTCAGTTGAAATTCCCATTAATTAAAGGCATCTAATGAAATTCTTTTAAACATGACTATATATTTGTAACCTGATTAAAAAAAACTGTGTACAGTTTCAGTTGAACCTAAAAAGTCTGAAAAACCTAATAAAGTAAGCAAACGAAAGTCTACTGATGGAGAAATAAAAGAATCTAGTAAGAAACCTAAAACAGAGCCTAGAGCGAAGCAAGAAAGGCGACGTAGCGAAACTAAGATAGAAATAGATGGCCAAATAGAAACCCACACTACACTGAGTCCTAAGACTCCACCCGGAGATCCACCAGAGCCAGAAGAGTTAATAAAAGTAAGTTTAATATTTATCTACAACTCGTCCATCAGGTCCAATTATTGACACTTTAATTAGTATTGATTATCGATTTTTTATTGTCAAATCGATAATGATACGGTTTCTATACCTATGCTTATCATTTTTAAAATAAACATAAAACTAACCTATTCAAGTTTATAGTTTATTTTTACCTTAGTGGTTAATTTACTTATTTTTACTTACTTACTTAATTTTTAGTTTACTATGTAGTAAGTAATATATCACACAAATATATGATAGTACACAAATATAAATAGTACGCATGAATATGGAGTTTACGATATATTAAGACACACCTATTTTATAAAACTTTTAAAATATCGGAATAAAACATTAACATCTGTTTATGGTGGCAAATTCATGTCCTAGCAACACTGACATAATGCTGACGCCGCCATTTTATTTGCTGATAATTATCACTCTGCAACAGTTGCAACGTGAGGCCTGTACTTATGTGCTAGGCACATTTCTGTGTACTGTTTTCCCATTTTTAATATGTCAAGCTGAGTACATTATATTTCTCCGTGTTAACTTTGTGCCTGTGTAGAACTTAAGTGTTCGCACTTCGCTAAATTTCGCATATATTTGGATATTCTAATATGCCAAAGGGAAGTGTACTAAGAGGACAGTCAAGGGAATTGGTGATATGCTTGAGTGACTATTTTGAAAGAGAAAGTCAAAATAGTGGACCGCTTTTGTCTGTGTCACAAGTGAGTGATCGTGTAGAGGAAGCTCTAGGCATCAGTCTGAGTACAGTGACAAATATTGCTAAAGAAATGTATGGCAAAAGTGATACAGAGTTAACTAAGCCCTAAAAGACGAAAAGGAAAAATTACTGTACGTAATAATCAAAGTGGACGAATTTGCGTTGACGCAATACGACGTCACAATATGACTGTTACTTGAAAAAAGAGTTTCCAACATTAAGGAAGTAGACTATTTCACTTCAGATTGTAGCTTGTTTTGTTGGCAGAAGTCTTCACTGGCGAAGGTATTAAAACGGATAGGATTTTTACTTAAAAAAACTGATAAAAGAGAAATATTATTGGAGCGCACATACATTGCCCAGTGTAACTTTTTGTTAGAAGCTAAAAAATAAAGGACTGGGAAAATGTGTTTTTAATTGACAAAACGTGGCTTAATGCCAATTATCGAAAGCCTGGACTTATGATACTGCTGTGTCTACCTCCAAAGTGCCTATAGGGAAAGGAGAAAGATTAGTTATTTATCATGCAGTCATTTTGTCGAATAGCATGAGGAAATGAACGCTGAAGTCTTTGAAAGTTGGTTTCAAGAATTACTGCTGACGCTAGAGGAACCATCTTTTATCGTCATGGATAACGCACCGTATCACTGTCGCCAATTGAATAAAAAACCAACGTAATTTAAAAAAAGTCAGATATTATAAACTGGCTTCACGATAATGGCGAAAGTATACATACGAGACATAAGTCTTTTACCAAATTAGTTAACGCACGTCTCTATATCCAATTTCCCGATTTTGTTTTCAGTGCTGCATTCACTTGATGCTAACTTCAAAAGACTGTGTAAACATAATTGAAACAACTTACGAGGATGTGATCGGCGACAGTATTTTTGTAGTGAAATATCTAACGGCGCGTTTGGAAGGGAGTGAAAACGTTCTGATGGGACGTCGCTACATGCTATTCGGCCGTATCTGGTCGTCTCTTTCTGTTTTTTTTTTCGAAGTGACTATACTGTTAGCCATAAGGGCTTGAAGCCTCAAACGGCTTTAACAGCTTCACCCGCTGATTCAGCACTCTTAACATTTATATTGAATGCTTTTCTCTCTATTACACATACTCACCACTTTAATGTGTCAGTGTAGTTTCTTATGCCATCTGTATAGGTGATAGGTGATAGGTGGGTTTAAGTGAATCTAACAATACTGTGAAACTAAACTTAATCTAATAATACATCATTAAAATATATTTCTTTTCTAAATAATTTCATGAAAATAAAATAAATAAATATTTCAATTTTATTTTCCAAGTAATTATCTGAATATTTTAATTTTTTTTTCATTTATTCATATATTAATATAAAGATATGATTAAAATTTAGA
The DNA here is from genome assembly GCA_947532125.1 of Saturnia pavonia. NCBI lineage: Eukaryota > Metazoa > Arthropoda > Insecta > Lepidoptera > Saturniidae > Saturnia > Saturnia pavonia. The sequence continues at coordinate 5,025,101 of OX383907.1, read as the reverse complement.
TAGGTCTCAACTACCAGACATCCCATGACGCCTCTAATTTTTATGAATGGTATCTAATATGATATAAATTCCAGGCATTACAAGAGTTGGAGTCGAGTGCATCGAGTGATGAGGCAGTGAGGGAACGCATCGCCTCTCTGCCACCAGAGGTCTCCGAAGTGCAATTATTGTCTAAGTTAGAAGGTAAAATGTCACCCTACTACTGCATAAACTATGTAAAACGTCTTGTAGTGCATTTGAGCGAATTATATTTATACTTTAAAAATATAATAAACCGTTCTATTAGTTTTTGTTTCATTTATTACACAAACACTCATCTACTTGTACATATAAAAATTAGTAAGTTCATGTGCCCTTGATATATTTTATTGACATAACTTTATAACCTTTTCAGTAAAGTTAGTAATAATAATAATATAAGCCTTTAAACACAATTTACAATACACATTAAAACAACATTGTTAACTCTATCTCGACATTGACAACTTAGTCTGTTTCCCTAACTTTGGCACAGGGCTCCTCCATCTCTTCCATTCCATTCTATTAGTGCTGCACTAGTCTATGTTTCCGTGCTGTTGCCCTTATATCCTCTTCCAATCTTCGAAACGCTCCCTGTTTACGTTTTGTGTTTCTGGGGGGTTCGTTGGGTGTTTCTGGTAAGAAAACAATATTTTTGTTCCATTTTTCTACACCTCTTATGATGTGGCCTGTCCATTTCAGTTTCTTTACACTTGTTAACATCGTCTATTTTTGTATGTTTCCTAATTATTTTGTTTCTTATTATATCAAATTTTCTCTTCTTTTTGATGAACATGCTCACTTCCATGTTTTTCATAAGTTCCTTTAGTCTCCAGTCACTTTTCCATGCTTTTCCTTCCCTAGTCTGTATTTCTTTAACATAGCATTAATAGACGACACCAGTTGGCCTAAATAGGTATATTCTAATAAAGTTAGTAAACACACTGTAAATTGCATTTATTCCATACTTGTGAACCAAATCTGATATAAAATTATGCTTTCATATACCTTTCCATTTTGTAGTAATTAAGGATTGTGAAAAAAAAATGTTTAGTGGTGATCACTCTTAGTTTAAAAACAATTTTCCTAGAGAATTTACGATATATTAGGAGAGAAATTATAATCTTTAAGTAGAAACTCTCTTGGAGCAACTTTTGCCTTGACATCAGTTTTTTTTAATTTCCATAAAAAGGGACTTATCAGTAGGCTCTTAGTATCTCGGCCATTAAATGCAATTTATCACATCGCTGTAACTTGTACCATTTGCGTTTCTTATCACCCCGCGTTGCCGGCTGCTTTTCAAAACTTTCTTCTCGCCCTTTTTGATAATAGTTGTACTGTCCAAACTGTTGAAAACGGAATGAGTTTAGTAAGTTTTAAGACATATATTAAATCATTTCTTTATATAAAGAACTCTTATTTACATCATAAACTTTTACAAATAATACCTTAACACAAAATTACATTGGAATGTTTTAATGCCGTGAAAGTTGGAAATAAAATTGTCCTTTGACTTGTTAAAAACACGTAATATCACATTTAAATAAATCGGCAAGTTACTAATTCAAGTCTCGTCAACATCTCTTCTCGTATTTCATTGTTACTGTATTACTGAATCCATGAACAAGACAACAAAAACGAGTCGAACTGAAATTAATAGCCTTAGTATTATTTTAATCGTATGTACTATGTAAAACGAATGCACTATAAGATTAGTTGTTAGTGCATGTTTGCATAAAGCCGCGATTTCGAATCCTGCTTTTATCAATCAAATTTGATGTCATACCAACTGAGAAGAAGCTAAGGCTGCGTATACACCAGAGATGTACGAGGTAGCTAGGCCTTCGGTGAGAAAAAAAACCACCAATAGGATTACTTAAGATGCTGTAATGAATAATGCCGGCGCAGGTCCACCATACAGTCCATTCAAAAGCCCCTCATTTGTATGCTTATTCAACAAATTAAAGCCGGCTTCGACGCGATTTTGTTGTTGTTGTTCAGTGATTTCATACGCCACCCACTTTACGAGCTTTTTTATCTTTCCAATTTGAGGTAAATGAGTCAGTACCATTTTATCACTTACATTAAAGGCTGCTTTGATAATTTCGACGAGTTTGAGATGAATCTGCTGCCACTACTGCTTTCAATTCATCGTTATCGACTGTCGTTTTCCAAAACGGAAGCGATTACACCGAAAATGTGTCGTGCGTTATTGCGGTATCTAGTCCATACAAGTAGTTGATACTCGTATTCGAAAATAATGCGTATTTCGCTTTTTCCATAGTCTCAGAAACAGCGATATCAAAGAAAAATCGAAAGGCGGGAAAATAAAAACAACTGTTTTTTCAAAAGAATTGTCAGCTATATTATAAAATGTATATGACTGCAATATTAAGTAGAATTAGTGATATCGATATTCACACTAGTCAATATAAAAAAAAATCGGCAATTCCGTAGACTTTCAAAGACATAGATCCCGAAGCACACTATTGATTTGCCTGACAATATGTTCAAGGGCCGTGTCAAGTCGGTTTTAACGTCAAAATGTTATTATAGAGTGGATGATAATGATGTCTGGTATCCTCTCTGCATTCATTAAATCTGTACATATAATAAAATTGAAGTGTCTGTTTTTAATATCAAAATAACACCTTTTTACTAAATGGATATAAAAGTACACACGGTGCATAGGTACCGAACATAGGTAACAAAAAACCAATTTCTAAATTTTTTGTCTGTCTATTTGTTTCGGGTAATCACCGAAACGGTTGGACGTATTTTCACGGGACTTTCACTGGCAGATAGCTGATGTTAAAGAATAACTTAGGCTACTTTTATTTTAACGATATTATTTGTTAGAAATTGATTCGATATTGATAGAAAAGAAAATATACATCCAATCGCGTTTCTTGTCGGTTCTTCTCGATGACGGGGATGTTTTCCGAACCGATAGTATAGTAATTTTTGACGTTCATAAGTGTCTTCTTAGGGCTTAAATTTAATAAAGTATTTTTCTGTTTTTATAAAGCATTTTATAACATGTCATTAGTGTGTTCTGCCCGCTACACTTGAGAGCCATCCTCATTTCTAGGATTTGCTTGTTTCTCCACATTATCACTTAAGATGAAGTAAGGTTGTGATGCATATATAATGTATATCAATAATCAAGCGGGGTGATAGGTGTCTGTACCTGACTGGGTTGCGACCACTAGGCTCATGATGAGAAACCCGTCACAGTGACTCTGTTTTATTTTGTTCCGTTTGAGGATTGGGTAGTATATATCCAGCTGCTGAGAGGCTTTGCAGATCGGCATGATAGCGACGACGGATTACCGATCTCTTCGTAGTCACCGATGTTTTTGTATTATACTGTGCTTATCATCAGGCACTGTGACGACACTTTGACGTCCGACTGTAAACAACAACCATTTATATGGTAATGTGTTGTTTTCTGATGTACTAAATTATTTCACAGATAAGGAATCAGCATTAAGTCTTAGCGCGATAGTCAACTCGGCTGTGGAATTACTAGCGGAATACAATCTGAGGCTATCCGAGGAGTTGGAGAAGAGAAGGAAGGTGGCGGCCATGTTGCGGGACTTCGCGCAGGCACAGCGGGACCTCGCCAAGCAGGCAGAGGTTAGACTAGAGGTATTGTTCGACGTACCTATTTGTTCATTTCTACTACTCACGGTTAATCAGATAGACCCTCGCAATCAATAGCCGAGTTTGTATATAAACGGCCGTTTTGACGTTTGTCCGCTCATGAAGTTTCCTATAAATTTTGAAGGAGCAAATTGTTGTCCTTTATTATCAATAGTGACGTGCAGTTAGTCATAAAATTTATCGAATGTATAATTTTAAGACACAACATTAATTTATTACACTGATTTCTAAACTATAGTTGTATATTATGGTCTAATATAGTACCGCGAACAAATATTCACGTTTTTAGTAAAAAAATAAACAGCGCCATTTGACAGAATCCTTAATGGATTATAATTATTAGTGTACTGATTTACCACAATATCACTTACATCATAACGTAATATTTGTTTTGTTTTAGGAGTACAATATAAAGTTACAGAAAATCTACGCGGTAAAAGCTGAAGTAAAGTCACACATAGACAATTTGCCCGACGTGTCGCAGTTGCCGGACGTGACCGGAGGCCTGGCGCCTCTGCCCTCAGCCGGTGATTTATTTAACATTTAAACACTTCCTGTATTCAATAAATAAAGGTTATGACGGTGTTTCGATATTATATATTTATTACACATTTTATATATGTATGTATTCAGTTTAAATCAAGGCTTGGGATTACCTGTTTACGTTAAAACGTGTATCGATGAGGATGCCTTACGAGGCAGCTTTAATTTCACTCTTTAACTGTTATGAGACAATCAGTCAACATTAAGAGACCTGTAGCTCAATTAATGCTAATTTTGCATAATATTACACTTACATGCAAACAAAAAAATGTGATATTATTGTTTGTAATTATAAAATTTCTATTTGGTTATTTTGAATTTGATTACATAAATTTCAATTTCAGTTCTTTTTAACGGGAGCCCCTTTGTAGGTTAAAGGCCTCCTCCGTTTCTGTCTCGTGCTTTTATCTGCTACATCTGTGGCATCATCGACCATCATCTTGATGGTTATCCTCGTCTTCTTTTTCCCTTAGGCCCTTTCCATACTACGACATGTCTCGTTCACCGGGCGTCATCGATTCCTTCTAGATGCTTGTTCTTGCCTTCTGTAGATGATGTCCATTTCCACTTCAATTTCATACAGTTTTGCTCTTCTCTAATCTTGGTATGGCGTATTTTATCCTTTTTGCCGATCCCCTGGATCGATCTTTCTATGGCTGCTTGACATATTCTAATTTTTTCTTTCACCTGTTTTGTGTATGCCTAAGTTTATGATCCATATGTTACAGAAAAGGATGCCAAAATCCGTTTCTCTGTATGCCCAGTATTTGCCATGCTATATTTATTCTTCAAGTTATTTGCCTGCATCTCTATCAGTTATTAAGTAAAAAGATTGAAAAATGCCAATACGTCAATTGAGAGGAAGAGCGATAACAAAAGTTCATTATTTCACAATGTCATGTTATATATAGGATCGGAATAGGTAGAGTATATTATTTACCTAAACTTGGAAGAAGGAAGTAACATAGAGTGGATACTACATCTTTCTAAAATCTCGGAATGATAATGATTACTTTTATTTTTATAATAATTATGTTTTGGATTTTACCCGCCTAAATGTAAAACAAGCACTTTCAAGTTTAGTACGGAACCCTAAAAAGGTAATAAGATTCTTCGATACAATATTTTTTATGAATGTATTCAAAGTATTACATTAAGTAGTAATCTGTTATTTCTTAAAACGCCATTATTATCATTCCGGGGCTTGACAGAGATGTAGTTTCCACTTTATGTTATTTCCTTGAAATTTAGGTAAATATGATCTACCTTTTCTGATTTATAGTTATTATTAATTTACCGGAATAATGTTAATATGTTTAATTACCATGTTTTTCAGCAAATACCGTAAAATCACGATACCGTTACAAAAATCACTTTACAGAAATAACGTTACAACGTTCTTTATAGTGAAATGTTATAACGCTATCGAGCCTTGGTTTGAACTCTATAATATGTGTTACGAAATTTAATTTTAAATTTTACATACTCTTTACCTTGTATCAGTCAATGGTGATTCATATTATGATTTGTATTCCTTGTCTCATTCTAATGCACCCTTTGTATTACACCAAATTGTATGTGTAACTGTTACTATGCAAGATTGACCGTTGAAAACAGAATTACACAAAGTAAATATATCTCTTGCATTTATGCAATAAAAAATATGTTTCTACTTATAAATAAATTTATTTTGTCTTGATTAATAACTATATTATCAGGTAATTAATAAGTATGACCCGTAACCAGGTATATTTCATGCGTCACCTGTGGCTGATAGATTACGTTACATTTGAAAAATAAACTGGACTGAAAACTATAATTTTCACTTAAAACTTTCGTCAGAATGTAAAAGCGTTAGAGTAGTTTAACATAGACATGTAGTCTATTTTGTTAATGTTTTACTTTAAACATGTCGGGTAATTTAATTAATTTGAGTGAATACCTGATTAGTATTGATCATAGCAAACATCATGATTTCATGGTGCTTTGCGACGTTTCGCCTATGCCAAAGCATGCCTTAACAAACTTGCAAAAATATAGAGACAACACGTAAATATAGTTGGGTTTACTACGGTTACAGCATTTATTACGAAATTTTAAAATTATTACTGGTGTAAAACTGACACAGTACAGCATATTACAGTTACTATAGAATCGAGACGGTATAAATAACAAATGTGTTTGTTTTATTCCGCAATAGGGAAAATAAAATATTATTAATTACTAGTGTTCAGTAGAAAGAATAATTAATATTTATCGAAAATGTTAACTTGTATTAACTTTGCTCAAGGTCTAAAAGCTGTTAACCGGTTTTCGTGTAGTTTCGCGTATCATACGTACGTATGAACCATATATATGAATAGTTACTACGCATTAATGATTGACCAAATTGTTATGGAAATAACTACAGTTTTTTGAACAATTGCTTTTTTCGTAGTCTAGACTATTTTAGTTTTCAGCAGCCTATTATAGGTGTCTAATCCTACCTATTTAAATATCAGTAGATTGTAATTAAAAATAAATTTTAACTTTCAGTTAAGTTGAATAAAAATTTAAACAAAACCATAATTATTATTCAATTTGTCCCTTACCACTCAATAATTGCTTTTTAAAGCACGACTTAGATATCTACGTAATGCTTATATAATTTCAATAAAGGATTACCTAAGCAGTGGTGTATAATTTTACTTGAAAATTTTCACGACGCGCGAGGAGCAAAACCTCAAATTAATTGGTTCGTACGAAATAATGAATGATTATGATTGGTGATGTTACCGTGGACTCATATAGCACATATAACAGCTTATTAACATATTTACAACTCTTTCATTCATAGTAATTATGCTGAAGGCAGTCCTTTTTTATATTAGGTGGCAAACAAGCATACGGCCCGCCTGATGGTAATCGGCTATCACAGCCTATGGACACTTATAATCCATAGGTATCTACTAGCGCGTTGCCAACCTTAAACTCCTCTACCCCAAGGAGCTCTGGAAACTATACTCATCGCAAGAATACAACACAAGGTTATTTAGCTGCAATCTTCTGTAGGGTGAGGGTATTTCACAAGTCGGACTGCTCCAAGTAGAGAGAAATCTCCAAAGAAAACCTCCCTTCCCCAAAGAGCTCTTGAATTTTTACGCCATATTATTTATATGTGTTTCGCATTGGCATAGAAATTATAGCTATTTTAATGTAACTACAACGTTGTGAAGTTATTTTTTGTCACTGTTATATCACGGGTGATATATCATGAGCAGTTATATTTTACATGTGACGATTCACGAAATGGAGTACGGCGACGACAAATAAACTACAAGCGAAGTCATTTCTCACACACTTAGAAAATAATTTCATACTTATAATAAACTACAAGTAAAATCAAAGCCTAACAGTGCTGGAGAATAACATTCAATTGTACTCAAACTTATTCCGTCACATAACTGGCGGCAATGTCGGTGCAATATTATTGTTTTATCTCTTTCCCACACGTAGCTTTTCCATCTCACGAAGGAATTCTAAGAAATGTACCTTGGCCCGGTTGCACGATTTGTAATAGACATTTATATATTATATCAACAGTGATGCGTGAAAAGTACCGAGCCTAGTTGTGCCATTTACAACTGTACTCACGTTACAGTTACGTTAAATAGTGTGTGGCATAGATTATGTTTTAAAAACTGAAAAGAAAATATTTGTATTTATTTATAAACTAGGTAATAAAAACTGTATTATTGTGATTGCAATGTTCACGTCAACCATATTTGTTTAGATTTTATTCAATTGAACTTCTTCTTCTCAATTATGGCTTCGCACTATTCGTGCATTGGGCCAGTGTCAAGTATTTTATATTTGTAACTAAAGCGAGGGAAATTTTGCAGTCTTATGTCGAATTCAGGGCCCTAACAAGAGGGCGGCTCCCTTGTTAGAACCTTCCAGGGAGTTTTTGTGGCATATCAGAATTCATGTTCTATGTTATTATTTTCAATTCACTTCACTTGTGCACAATAACCAAGCTTTATTATGCAAAATGCCACCTGTTTTACACAATATAGGGTCTAAAAACACAAATTTATGAATTAAAAACAAAAACCAATACATGACAGTCTGAGATCCCGCCAAAACCCAATTGAACTGAAACTAATTACATATAATTATTATCAAAATAATAATATGTACATATTATACTCATGTAGACCTTCGTTATCTCATGATGTGGAGTTCTAAACGATAAGATGAAATGAAAGAATGTATGTGAAAGAAAAATAACAAACGATTGGCAAAACTGTTACAAACTGCAAAGATTTATGTTTTAATCTGATCTGATAGTCTATTTCGTGCCAATATTTCGAGAAATGACTATTTTTGGAAGATTCCTTTTTTTGATTTACACATCTCGTATACACAGGCTACGTGATAAAAATGTGACTAAGTATATATAACTAGTTGTGCCCGCGGTTTCACCCGCGTATAATTTAAAAGAAATCGCTTATGATCTATACTAATATAATAAAGCCGAAGAGTTTTTTATTTGTTTGCGTGTTTGTTTAAACACGCTAATATCTGGAACTACCAGTCGGATTCAAAAAATTTGAACTAGCTGTGCCCACGGTTTCTCCCGCGTATAATCTAAAAGAATTTGATTTATAATACTTCAGTATAGACAATATTTTTACCGGACGGCCAGGGTTATGCGTCACAACTCACACGTCTCGTTTGTACCACTACATCTATAGTCATAGGCCCGAGCCGAGTGTCGATTTATTTTAATTTTACATTATCTCCCAAATTATCCGTTCAATTATAAAGGGCAGTGTTGATCTACATAAAATTTACTTGCTGATGAAGTAACTTTCGTTCGTAAGGATTAATATGCCTATTAATAATTTTCAATAAAAAACACAAATTCCCTTATTGTAGCTTATGTATAAGAGATAGGCATATGGTAACGCACACATTGTTTAGACGTACTAAGGAAAAATATTTTTGTAGAACATTGTATTTACGTATAACTATCCATTACGCCAGCGCACCCGGATAAAGCAGGTCGAGTGCGCGGTTTCGTCCGACTTAACAAAAATCAATATTTAAGGCTAGCTGAGAGGTCTAGGCTAATTCTAGATAGCCTATACTATTACACGTGAATCTAGCAATCATATAAAAAAAGAACTTTTCGAACCCGATTGGTACATCTCTGGAACAGAGATTAGCGTGTTAAAACAAACAAAAAATGTCTACTAATTCTAAAAGACAATAAGTTTTATGACTCTGTAAACCGTTCGATATGTCCGTACGAAAATGATGCAAGGTACATAGTGCGTGACTAATTTAGAATTTGAAGGTAATTTGTTATATTTTCATTACACATTTGAATACCAAATAGTAATAAATGATGTGAGCTGTATTATTTATTTAGCCGCCACGAATATTGTATAGGTAGTTAACGAATGATTAAATTTGTTATATTAATAACTTTATTATTATTATTTTCATATGTTTCGTATCGATTAAAACCCAATATTTATTATTTTATTTTATAGCCTCAGTTACATAAGATCACGGTAAAAAACCTTGTTTGGGCAATCTTTGTAAGTAGTAATATTGGCATGTTTTAAATTGTCAATTTTTAAACCGAAGCAAAAGCTCTTTATCGTTATCAGGAACAATCGATCTCCAAATGCCATGAGGTAAGCACTAAATTTAAACAAGTGATCTAGAAACGCGTCGTTGCGATGCGACTCTGCGATAGATTTTTTAATATATCATCTACATGAGATCCACTGGCCCTACGTACCTTTCCAGTTTCAGTTTTCACAAATAATGATATAAAAGTTTAAATAATAGACCTAATTTTTTTTTGCTTCTTATATACTTAAATGAAATAAATGTCTAAAAAACGAAGTTCCTTATTATAAAATATTAATTTCAAGTTCTATTCGAGGTATAAAGAAAATAATTATTCGGGTATACATTTAAATTATGATTATTTAATTGATAAAAAAATAAAAACTACATTACATAATTATCTTAACACCCTTATTTTATTTACAATGATTTATAAAATGATATAATAAAAACTTAAATGATCACCACCACCGCCCCGACGGTCACCACCACCCCGACGGTCACCACTACCCCGACGGTCGGAAAGAAGTTTTACTTTAAAATCAAATTGTTCAGAGTTGCTCTGGCTACCTAAATAACAGTCATCGCGTAGACTATACATTAGACACTGTATAGACATCATAGATAGACTATACATAAAAATTTTACGCTTTTTTTTTAACGTTACGGACGTTTTTTGCTGGCTAGGACCCCTCCCCAACACCCATAAGGGACTTCGTTCCAAAAAAATATTAAACTTGTCTATTTTTTATAAACAATTTCTTAACAAATGACTTAAAAAAAATACCCACCGTTAGTTTATGCCATTTTTAGACGCGAAAACAGTAATAACAAAACAATTTTTTTGCCATTTCATTTTATGTTAACTTTAACAATATAATATAATAAACTTTCATAGCGTGATCATATCGTTATATAACGGCTCCAAGAGGCAAAAAAAAATTAGGTCAATTAATTAAACTTTTATGTCATCATTTGTGAAAAGGAAAATTGGAAAATAATTATATACATTTTTGAAAGATTGTATATTTTTTTCACCGTGATCTTTATTCTTTAAAGTGTTCAGATAATAGCATAATTTTTTCAAGTTTTTAAATTAGTATTTAAATATATAATATATTTTATGTGTTAAAATGTTTTCAGTGGCAATGCGCCCAATGCTGCAATCGCCGCGCGTAGTCCCATTTTCGGCATTAAATAAAAATTATAAATAATGGACATAGGGTTCCAGAAGTCAAGACATTTTTATTGGAAATTTCTACTCTTTTAGGATCTTTTCTCAAAATTCCTTAAATATTAATAGTTTTTGAGTTATTAAAGAAAAACTTAATTGTATTTTATTTTCATTCTGTTTTTATAATAACAAGTGCAATTTTTAATGTGATACATCCTCGAGATACATTTCTCTAAATGTAATTCCGAATCGAATGAGCTATCGCTTATATTTTTAGGAGCTTTATCTCGAATTAACACCATTTTGAACTTGGTGGTCCTGTTCCGAACTATACGGACATGTGTATTGAAGTTAAGTCTATTGTCGAGGGTGAATCCCAGATATTTATTCTAGCTGGCCCAGGGAATTGTGATACCGAAATGGTACAGTGGTTCGAGTGTCTTTAGAATCGTGGTGTTCTTGTCGGGCTTGAGAGTTATTCCCCATTTACGGAACCATCTCCCGAGAATGGTTATGGCGCGTTGGATAAGAGAAATCGAATCACTAAACAATATCAAAACGCTTACATGGAAATGTGAATTTTCAACGGATGACTTTTGTCTGGCACTCCCCGGCCGCTCCCGTGGCCCTTTTTTTTCAGAACTGACTATACTGTTAGTCTTAGGGGCCCTGGCCTTTACGGCTTTTACAACTTTACGGGCTTGGGGTTGAGCGCTTTAGGCACTCAGCCAAGCTCCCGCGGTCCGCTCGCTATGCTCGCCCTGCTCGTGCGTTATGATCGCTTTTAAAACCAAGGTTGTCAACATTAATTTTAGAAAATTAGTAGGTCAACTGACAAAAATCGGTAGACATTGGTAAACTGTAAAATGAAATTTCAGTAAATCTACTCACATACCCTTCACTCTAGTTCAGTACATTTTTGAAGATTAAAAATTGGTAAATTAACAATTGACAAAGAAGAACTTATTTAAGTTTAAATGCTAAACCCTAAGATAAAAAAAACCTTTTGTACAATCCTACTACACTACGCTGCAATCCAATATCGTGTCGTAATATTTTTTTAATCTGTAGATTGTGATTGTGTGTCTATAGGTAGACTGAATACAAAATAGGTAGATCTACCAAAAAGTTGGTAGATGTGGCAGTTACAACCTAACCTAACCAATCCAAATTAATAAAATGACATTATGAAAATATTTTTGCCAAATAAAGTAGTAATAAGTACGAAACTATATTATCCACTATATGTAGACAAAAATTTTATAGATAATTGCATTGTAATATTACAATTATCTGTATTTTTTTGTTTAAAAATTCATTCATTAGTGTAACTTTTTTCCTTATTACAAAAACGTCAAAAATACACCCAAATTTTAACAAAACTTCATAAAGCTTATTATTCCCTATAATAATCGTAAATAATAAGAAGAACGTTCGTGGCATCGGATTCGTAAATTGTTCATTTGGTTTCTGGTCACATCAAAAATATGCTCCAGGTGAGGCTCGAACTCACAACCCCGGCATTACTCACACGTACACTGTCTTATAAGTACCGTGCGCTAACCAATTGCGCCACTGGAGCTACGTAATGTATTCGCTAATTGAGTGAAGTAAACGAATACCGGCTATCCGCTCAGTAAAAAAAAAACTCGGAATTTACAATCAACACTTCTAACGTTTTTTCTTATCAGAGCACAATGAATTTGCTTTTTATCTTTATTTTTTACATTTTTCCTTTAAAGGAAGTTAATTTGTATGGTACGTTATTTTGAAGTGTAATTTCTTTAAGTATTATTGTAAAAAAAATTTGTCTATTTTACTATCAACGAATAATCTTTATTGGCAACTAATAAATAAATAAATATAAATAAACATTACTTATTGACTTGGGATGCTTAGGTACTGTATAAAATCTCTAACTCTATGGTTTACTTTCATAATTTATTTCACTGTCTGGACTTTTCCCCTCTTCTGTCAAAGAGTAAAACAGTAATCCTGTCGAGAATGACAATTATTTTGACGCATTTTCACGAAATAACAGTATTTAGAATTGTTGTATTTGTATTTGAAAATTTTATTTTTACTCAACAAAAATGAGTGAAAGCATAGTAAGTGTTCGAGTTATTTTCATGACAGTTTGTACAAGGAAATCTGTGTTTCATTTTTTATACAATTAAATGTAATTAAGGAGGGAAATCTACGACCCGCTTGATAGTATGTGGTTAACGTAGCCTATGGATCCTTGTGACATCAAAGTTATCAATAGTACGTTAGCGACCTTCCACCTTTTCCCAAGAAACTCTGGAAACACTAATCATCACAACACAAGGTTATTTGGCTGCGATCTTCTCTAGGGTGGACGTATCATAAGTCGGTCTGCCCCAAATAGAAAAAAATCGCAGAAGAGATCTCTGTACCCTACACCTCTTCACATAATTACAAATAATATTAGATATAATTAAACAATATGATCAATAATTGATTAATAACATCTTTTCAACAGAGTTACGTACATAAATAAAATTATAAGAAAGCTTATGTTTACAGAGTACTCGTACAAAAAGTTTATCAGATTCGGGCGATTCGGAATCAACAGACAGCCCTTTGGTAAGTTAAACATGCTAAAACGATGTATTATGGCTTAAGGATTATGGCTATTGTTTTGATAAAGGAGTATTTAGACCTATAAATAGTTTAGCTATCACTATTTTATACCTTCACAATGTTTCTTCAGTCTCAACTGTCTCTTTTAGTATATTCGCTTTGAAGGCAAAAGTTAGAACTGTCATCGGCCGGAGACTATATCTTTCTTATATGCCCGATAAAAACGAGAGATTGCATTTTCTATACAGGCAGATAGGCACGTTATTTTAGAACTTGTTTGTTTACGTTACTTTGACTGATATGATTTAAATGTGTGCATGTTCTACGAATTGAATTGTCTAGGAGGCGCCTTATCTCTTTCTACGAATTTATACACGGTATTTATAGATAATTCTAGATTTTTCTAGATATAGCTTTACCTTTCGAAAATAGTGAATTTTTAATATAGACAACTTCGTAATTATTATACCTACTATCCAATACTCTGTTATACGACATAATATTACGTAGTTAATCAAAGGTCGATTTAAGATAGCTCCGTACTTTAACGTCGAACCTAACGTGACATTTTAAGTTCGGATGCGTATTTTTTAATATTTTTATTTTATTGTTGACTCAAATACCTACGTGAGATGGATTTTCATTCATAGCACATCACCTGGCGACAGTATATATCTGCTGGAGAAGGAGAATTATATAATTATGCTTTTATAGAAATTGATTTTATTGCTTTGGCGTAAAGTGCATTACGATATGTCTTTGGGTGCCCACGACTTGTGATCATCTCAAAAATATAAAAAAAATATGTAGGTAACCTAACCTAAGGTTCCGAAGTCAAAAGGAATCCTTATAGTTTCGGTATATCCGTCTCTTTGTCCGCGGCTTAGCTCTGATATTCTTAGTGCTAGAAATCTGTAATTTAGTATGGGTATAATCAAGGCGACAAAGTGGTAAAAAAAATCTTGAAAAAAAATTTGTTTAGGGTACTCTTCCCTACACGTAATGTAGGAATGTATTTTATTTTTCTCGCCTCTCTCATCGTGTGGGGTGTCGTTGAATAGTTCAAAAATATTGCGGGTTTGTGAAAACCGATTTTCGATTCAGGGACTGTTTGCGAAATATTAAGCTCTGAAGTGCTAATTTTTGTTAGGGTTAAGTTTCCGCCCCTCTGGTAGCTAAATAGTTGTTTTTGGATGTGTGAAAAAATTAATGGTAGTAATGAAGTTAAAAGGAAAAATATCAGAGCTAAGTAAGCTTTACAAGTTAACGAGTAATAGTCAATCAACTTAAAACATGTACTTGAAGACATGATATCGTACAAATACCATGAAAATTACTTAAAGCTTGCTCTCTAAGTCTGCATATTGTGACGGGCAACTACGGAATCCTACACTGCGTGTGGCCCGACACGCACTTTGCAAATATGTTCACATATTTAAATGAAAACACCGAAAATAAATTTTCTTGTAAGTAAACTAAAAAGTTACTGCCGCTTTTGTCGAAGAAAATCACTAAATCAGCGTTTTCTCGCAAATCTGATTTTATCAGTTAACTATTTCTCCCTCTACGGCAGTAAAATACGAAATATTTTATATGACTTTTTTTTCTAGATTGCTGATCGATGGACGAACAATATAAGTTATCGCCAACTTGTAATGTCATCCTGTATTGGCATTTTACAACTTTGGTGGCATCCATATTTGCACGACTTGCGAAAACTACTACCCTTTCTATTTTTGTATAATGTGTTTAGTTTGCTTCTCGGATATCCACTATTTTATCTGGAATTAGCTCTGGGTATTGTTACGAAGAAGGGTGTTTTGAATTGCTGGGACTTGGCTCCAGTGGCGAGAGGTATTTACCTACCTCCTTAATTTCTGGTGTTATACTTTTTTACGCACGTTATGAAAAAAATATGAGAGTGATTTTTTCGATGAGCGCGCTTTTTTTTTCGACTTTTTATACTGTTAGCCTTAGCCTGGAGCCTTTACGGCTTTTACAGCTTTACCGGGCTTGCGATGAGCGCGCACGTTATTACAATAAGTCTACACTATGAAATTTCTTGTTAAACCTCTTGTTTTATTACAAGGTAGATAGTCACACTTGATGTTTAACTTTTTGTTATGCTGTATCAGTGCTATCATTATTTTTATAAAACAAAATCCCCCGCCGCGTCTGTCTGTCTGTCTGAAAGCGATAGACTCAAAACTACCGAACGGATTTTCATACAGTTTTCATCAATGGACGGAGTGATTCACGAGGAAGGTTTAGGAGTACAATTCATTAAAGTTTTGTATAAATTGGCTGAAAAATGACGATGGTTATTGAAAATGTTGGAAAAATCATGCCGACTGGGAGATTTACTGCCGTGCGCCTCGTTAATGTTAGGTATATGTATTACTCAGCTACCCGTGCGAAACCGGGGCGGGTTGCTAGTTAGTAATAATATACAAATGTTGAAATCAATTTTGGTTGACTATGCAGTTAATCATATTAACGCTACATGTCAATATAATATTTATAGGTTATTGAGTTTACAATTTCGAAGTTTTTTTTCTTAAGGCGCGTTATGAAAACATGATGAGAGTGAATGTTTACTTGGAAAGCAAAGGAAAGCAAACTTACTTATTTGAAATTTCCGGTCCGCAATCCGTGGCCAGTGTGTTCAGGAATCACTGTTGGTTAACACTGTCTCAGTGTATGAATGGCTTATTTTAATTATATAAATATTACAAATACCCAGTAAGCTGACATGTCGTACATGTGAGTGAAAATAAGCTATTTTTAAGCAGAGTGTTTAAAAGCAGTTTTGTGTTAAACAAATAATACGTTTCCTTTTCACCAAAATTAAACAATAGTATTACGTCAATAAATTACAATATTTTAACAATGAATCATAACGATAAAATTCATCATTTAAAAATTAAATAAAAATCTCGCCGTGAAGTACTTGATTGCCTTTTTTATTTTACAAAATAACAAACAGGCATGTATTGTTAAGTGGTCATTGCAGCCTATAGCTATTTATAATCGACTTCAAAAAGGACAACGAACCTAACTTAGTCCGGTTGATTATGGGTTGCTACGCCTACACTTAAGGTCTGGATTGAAACGCCCTTCAGATCGGAACAACAACCCGAGCACTGCTTTTTTGCAGAAATAGGTGTGGCGGTAGTGCGTCAGTAATTGAATCTTTGCACAGGTTCTAAGATTAATAGGTAAAAGATACATAAGGGGAAAACAGAATAAACTTCCACGGAGTTTTCTCATTGTAAGTGTAATTGTTTCCTTTTGGCGTACGCGAGATCTTAAGATCCGTTGCACATGATTAGTTGATAATATAAAAGATATCGACGCGCTTACATGTTATTTCTTTTACAATACTTTTATATTATGTAATTTAATCAGTATAATAAATAAGATAAAGTATAAAGCCAACTTCTTAGTTTTTTATGTTTGTTGAATGAAATTATTAAGTTACAAATTAATAATGCCACTTAATTCAGGTGTGGGATTTTCGATGCTAGCATCGTGTGTATTTACGGCGCTGGCTGTAGGTACAGTCGGTGCTTGGAGCCTGGCGTTGTTAGTGCACAGTTTTCACTCGTTTTTACCATGGCTGCACTGCGCTGCGAGTGCACTACCAGCCTGCGCTGCGCGACATCGACCGCTCGCGACCGGTAGTGAGACACCAGCGCATTCTTTCTTTTCGTTAGTTTTATTATACCTTACAATTCCATCCATCCATCATTCGCTGAAAGATATCTACTTGGACATGGCCTCTCTCACGATCGGTCCTGCGCTGTTCGCATACAATGGATTCCTACAACATTCTACAGGCCGTTTCGTCTTACCTTACAATTAGCTACTTTAATTAGGCTTATAACTAGCTACTTTGTTATTTGTTTCTTTTATAATCGTATTAGGCTGTAAGGCTTCCAAAAATTATAAAATAAATAAACATAATTCCGAGAAACATTGACACAGAACATGACTAAGACAGATTTCAACAAAATTCTAAGCCCAGTTTCATTGTATAAAATATACTTGTAAATTAATTCCACGTCTATACTGCCATAAAAGTTCTTGACCCTAATACGTCATATTATTATTTAACCTAAGTTTGGAAGCAAATAATAAAAATAAATGTGACCGTACGTTTTTAGCATAGTAGATTGTTTATTAAAAAATGTATGAATCAAATATATATTGTAAGACGAAACATTATGTATTATTTTTGGAAATAATTTTGTCATTTGTTCATTCGTTTTTTTTTGTATTATTATCAATTTGCAGATTTTTTTTTATATAACTACACCATAAACTTAATGCTTGAATTAAATATAATGTTACAGTAATTTCGTATTGAACTTGCGAAGGGAAGGCCTAGAGGGAGGTCTGGGTACCGTCAATTGGGAACTCTCGTGTTATTATATAATCAGCTGGATACTGATCTATTTCATCGCAGTCAAACGGATTTACAGTTACTCTAAGGTAATTTTTAAAGGTCTTTATAATTATCATAATTATTATCATCATTATTACTTTTCGAAAGAAAAAAAGAAACGATTATGAAAAAAATATTTTCATTTCGCATCCGAGATCTCAGGCTATATAGTATAAGGAAGATCCAATCAAATTTCCTGGAGTATAATAAAACATAAACAGAAAAACATCAATTAAGTTTAATAAACAAACGTTTTGCTGATTGACTAACAAATAAACCCTACTAAATCTACTTGAACCGAAAGAACCGGAATATAGAAAAATGCTATTAGATTGGAAATGTGATTAATTTTATAAAATTTATTTTGTTGAGGCCTTTAATATCAACAAAGTCCTAAGAGAACTTCGACAATTTCCATCCATTTAGACGCATACATGTTATGTATAATCAGCTAAAATTTGTATACAAAGACAGTTTTTTATACAATTAAGGTGGCATACAAACGTATGACCCGCCTGATAGTAAGCGGTTACCGTAATCTATGGACTCTTGGACCACATGTATCACTAACACGTTACCGACCGAACTTTGGAAACCCTACTTACCGCAGAAACACAACAGAAGGCTATTAGGCTGTGATCTTCTGTAAGGTGGAGGTATTTCACCAGCCGGACAGCCGCAAGTAGAGAAAACCTAATCTATATACCTAGAATGATATATCAATATTTTTCATATTAAATATTTTCTTCTCAGTTGGTTCTATTCAAAGATGTTATGACATACTTCGTGCTTGTGAGTTGCGCGATCGGCGCTTTTAGTCTTCATGGATCTGGGATTATGTTCAGGGATTGTGACTGGAACGTTCTGTTTGATGGTGTCGAGGTAGGACTCGCGATAAATTAATTATTTTGAAGCAATAATGTCTCAGTGGTAGTGCCCGGTTGCTGCGTTGAATAATATTTGTTTGGCCCAAATCTTACGATGAGCCCGTGTCTACGGAAGAAAAAAATCGTGATCTTTTTTTTTGAACCGACTATACTGTTAGCCTTAACGGCCCTAAAGCTGTTAGATCTAACTATACATATAATACATGTTTCTGCCTTCTGGGAGGACAGAAGAAACATGCGAATATGCATTTAGTAATCTGGCAATTCGGTATAAGTCTATCTAGCCAAAAAAGAAAAGCATGTCCCTTGCAGATACTACATACTTGTGTTCTGAGCATGTGTGAAGTGCAGTGTCATGTGTGTATGGTGATAGTCAGTGAATGCAGTGTCACTGTATCGCGCGAGCGGCTGCTGGTTTAAGAGCTCCATGCCGGATCTAGGTTTGAATTGCAGTGGGAGAGCGTGGTCTTGGCGGAGTTACAGATCATTTACTAATGCTAGCCTGGTTAGTTACACCCCTCTGTTTGAAAGCTTATGCCAAACACCTATTCGTATGTTCTGGCAAATGCATGTAAAAGCCACTTTCACTTGGGTACAACATATTTTGATTGTAATCAGTGAAATAATAAATAAATATATTTGAAAAATATTTTCTTAACAACAGATGCAAATCGCCAGTTCACAAAATGTTTAAAAATGTAAGCTAATTATTTGATCATATTGGTTTATTCATAAAAATACTAAAAAATACAAATCTCTTGGGAAAAACTGAGACTTTTGTGAGTCATGTGATTGGAAACGGCTATCAGAAAGTGTGACGTCATCGTACAATATTTTATATACACAGATGAGTTAGTTAAGTACTATTCTTGTTAGATTATATTATGAAGAACGACTTAAAAATTATCACTAAGTGTAGAAATAGTAACTTTAAACTTATTTAGGTGTTGTAGAAGGTTCAACAGAAATTCTAGTAAACTCAACTTTGCACATAATACCTTAAAATAGTTGCTTTCATTGAATGATGACGTCAAGCGCGGTCACATGAATATAATGCGGTATTTTGTGGCATATTTTTTATTCAGATAAAAGATAGATTTTATTTAGATAAAGTTGTAGTATCGGTGTAATAATGGATAAATATTAATTCGCGGGTATTATTTTCAACATGTTTCAAGTGTTTAAAACAACTTTTCCAAAGTTCTCTATTCCCGAAATATCCTATTATTATAAAGTATGTTTGTAGGAAGTAGTCTCTGGAACTAAGTAGGTACTGATCCTATTTCCAAAATTCACTATTAGGAAGTTACATTAATCTTAACGCTGTAGGCTATTTTCATTCTTGTTAAATTTTATGTGGTCATTATTGTGAACAAAATTGAGGGCGGGTTGCTGGTGTTAACATATAACAAAAAAAGGCATATTGTAGCCTATTTATTGAGGTAGGCTATATAACTTCACGATGTATGTTTATAAGACGTAATCTCTAGAGAACTATTGATCTGATTCGAAAAAATAATTTACTATTTAAAATTAAACAAAAATAAAAACCGTGTGTTGACACCAGATAGAAACGAAGTTAAAATAAAATATTAATTTCAAGTTCTTATTCGAGGTACAAAGAAAACAATTATTCGGTTATACATTTTTTATTATGATTTTATATCGATAAAAATAAAAACTAAATAAATAATTTCCTATTCCTTTTTGATTTCAATAATTCGCCTAGAGTTATAATATCAAATAATCTGTTTGTCTTCAGATATGGCGTGAAGCTATAGAATATTCAATCATGCAAATGACTGTATCTCAAGGTTCATTAGTAATGCTGGGAACTTATTGTCCAAAAGAGCAGCACAAACTTGGCACAACAGCAATTCTTGCTTTTGGCGTTTCGAAGATAACTGTCATGACCAGTGCGTTAGTTCTAGGGGCGGCGCATGGAGCTTTAATGAAAGATTATGACAACACCACTAACATTTGGAGTGGTAAATAAATCTTACGTTACTCTCCTACCAAAATAAATGAGTAATTTACGGATGTTTTATTGAAGCGTGTAAAATTTAACATAATTTTTTATGTTTATCTTCATCTAAGTATTTATTAATAAGTCAATCGTATCTTTTTCAGGATTATCGTCCTCGATGATATTATGGTCTGACTACGTAGCCAGAGTTCCAGGCAGCCAGTTTTGGTCTGCATTGGTGTTCTTCACTTTATTTGTAGTGTCGGTGTCAACTGCGGTAAATTTATTTTATAATTTTATTGGCATTCATTAAAAAAGTTATTTAAAATTTTGTCGCCGTGCTATTAAGTCCGTGTTTTAAGTCGATCGACAAATTTACAAATCGTTTAGAGAATCAGACTATATAACATTTTGTATAGGTCTATAATTTAGAATACGCAGTAAATAATAACAGGCAAGTAGTTAAGCCATTGATTGAAAAATGATGTAGGGTACTTAGGTAAATCGAATAAAAAAATATGTACCTTGGTTTCAAAGAAAATGTCTTAAGTCATCTATGGTGTCGACTGTCAGTTGTCTTTGTCTACATACAAAAATGTTACTTATTCTTCAATATTTTTTT
Source organism: Saturnia pavonia (assembly GCA_947532125.1). Classification (NCBI taxonomy): domain Eukaryota; kingdom Metazoa; phylum Arthropoda; class Insecta; order Lepidoptera; family Saturniidae; genus Saturnia; species Saturnia pavonia. Next base: position 5,003,549 of record OX383907.1, on the reverse strand, counting down.
ACATATTTAATTTGATACACAAGTAAAACGTTTGCAAAAGGATCGTCAACTATGAAAATTAATTGGTGTTTTCATTGTAGGCATTGATAGTTCAAACGATCATGTCAACATTTACTGGACGGTCAATTAGAAAGATCACGTGGGCATTCCTCATATTGATATGTTTCTTGTTTTGCTTCATTGGTATCATCACTGTATGCACACAGGTTAGTAAAAGTTGAATATGGAACTACAGATTTCTCCCAAAAAAGATATTCAGACATCATTAACTTACCATAGTTCGTACCTATCCACATACTTAAAAAATCAACTTATTAGGTAGGTAATTCGAATGAGGATTCCTTATAACTTTATCGTTTGGCCACAAACTCCAACCATCTGAACCATGTGCCTCCTAATGTTAAGTGACAATGTGACCCAACCTGATAACGTGCTAAGCATTTTGGCTCTCAAATGCAGCTGCCAGAACACACATAGGTGCTTAGTGACAGATCTCTCAACTTAAGGGTTGCTAGCCAGGAGGCATTAGAAAATGCCATGCAATGCAACATGCCACGGATTTATCACGATGTTTTCCTTCATCGAAATCAGGCTCATTGTAGGGATTGGAACCTACATCGATCGACGCGTTATCTAAATATGCTTCCATTGACGCATCATTGATTAGTCATGCAATAATGAATACATATATAGATTAAAGAAAAGGGACTGATCAGATGCTCCGCGCATAGGATATTTGCATCATGGTATTTTCATTCGCCGAAATCTAAGGCTCATGGCTCATTCTAGGCTTTGAATCCGCTTCTTTGAGAGTTGGGGTTATTAAAACGAGGAGAAGAGAATGGTGGTCGCCCGTGCTCGCTCCAGGATGTTAGAAATTAACGCGAATGCGGTAGTGCCATTGTCACACCAGCAGCTGCACCATCAGCAGTATTCGCGCTACATGTTCTGCTCCGAAAAGTGTGTTGGCAACACGAGGTGTTTTATATCTCAGTCCTATTAATTAATAACCTATTAATTATAAGACTCAGTTAAGACTGCGGTATTTTTTAAGATTCATTTTAAATATTGCTATAGGCTGCAGTGATCACTTAACATGATTTGAAATGCACGACTCTTTGCTAGATACTACAGGGTATAAAAAATGTATGTTTTGAAAATTAAAATTAGTCTATTTACACGTTTCAGGGTGGGCTTTATATTTTAAACTTTTTGATGAACTGGCCGGTATCTAGGCCCCGAGTACTTGTTGCGGCTTTCGTAACGATAGTGATAACTTATTTATACGGACAGACCATATTCTGCGAAAACGTTTTCTTTGCAGTCGGAGAATATCCTAGTGTTTTTATGAGAATTTGTTGGGCGTTGATGCCTTGGCTATTAATTGTAAGTAATAATATCAAATATAATCATTTTCACAATAAAATTGATTATATTTTTTTATGATAGCTCGGCACATACTGTCCCTGATGGTAAGCACTGTGCAATCCAAATACAACGGCGACCACCGAGAGATCGAAATTTATCGGCGGTCGCCGCTGTCATGCCGGCCTGCTTAAATATCTCTTCACGTTACGCTTGAAGGATCCAATGTCATAAGAAGGAGGGAACACATTGGCCGGGAGATCGTTTCAGTTTCACGGTACGGCAAAGATAAGACAAAGAGAGCTTTTTAGTTCGTGCCAAGATGGAAGTTACCGCAAAACTGTGATTCCGAAGCCCAGCGTGTGTGGTTCTGTTGTGGAAAGGAGAGGAGGAAATTAGATTGAACAGCTCTTCAGAACACTCACCATGATACAGACGATAGAACACACTTAGCGATGTTTCTGCGAAGCTGAAGTGGCTCGATGCAATGGGTAACGTCTGCATCATTAACACAGAGCACAGAGCCTTGAGGAACTCCAGCGTTTATCGTTAACAAACGTCTAATAAATTAAAAGTTGATCGCTTGATCACATATATATCTTTAATGCATCCACTTTATATTGGGCTAAAAGCAACATAGGTATTATAGATAATCGTTTCTGTTATTTTTAACACCCCTTGACTCACAAATGATTGTTTTGTGAAGGCAATATTTTTCATTTGAATGTTTTTTCTTTTGAATGCCATTTTTAGGTACTACATTTTTTTTGATGTACCTACGCAGTGAACACATGACCTATTTTTGACATCACGCATACATCATGTGTGTAAAATTTATGTAAGTATGATGACATATATGATATGATATATATATAAGGTAACGTGTTCACTGGGTATCATACCTATTCTAGTATAATTATTATACCGTACATTTTTGGCAAGGATCGAATGTACCTCTTAAGGGTGTTGCGTACGTTTGCCTATGTCCGTATCATGAAATATTCCTTTTTTGGTTTGAATTTGTGAGTATATACTACATTGTATTACATTTCTCGCCAGAGCGCCTTTTTAGCGGGCATGGGAACATGGCCACCAGGAGAAGCTGTTGCTGGCTGGTTGTTGGTCATCATATGTTTGATGCCCATAGCATTCTTTATGCTCTTTTACGCCATGTTTAAATGCAGAATTAGGGTAAGTATTGTATGTTGGAGTCAAAGTTTGACCACAACCACATCTAATGTTGTGGAATATCTTCGATTATAATAATAAGTATGCCTTTAAGTGCAACTTGAATTTGATAAACAATCAAGAAATGTTCAAAAATCATGCAATGAGTAGGATTTGAAACCAGCTCGCTTAGACAGATTTACCCTACAGTGTAGCTGTGGAATCGTGTTCCGGACCGTGTGTTAATTCCTTCTGGTATTAACATCTGATCTTTCAAGCGTAACGTGAAAAGAAATTTAGTGGACGACATAACATCGACTACCGATGAATTCACGATTTCTATTTTGGTTATACTGTCATGGTTCAGGTGCAGTGCAGACACTTTTCAGTATTACGATTAAATCGGTTATATATACAAAAATCTTCAAAGCTGAATTGTACCTACTGCTGTTTTTATGGTTGTATTTTAGATCGATAAAGTTCATCGTATATTAAAGAGCTGAATAGCGAGGTATATAGAAGTTTATTTTGCTGATGCTTTTTTTCATCTGACTACACTGTTAGCCGTAAGAGCCCTGAAGCTTCAGAAGGCTTTTATTAGTTTCACCGGGTTTGACTATCCTGGTTTGGAACACAGTTCGCTTATATATAAAAATAAAAGGAGAGTTAAAATCAGAAATATCCCGAACTTTACGTCATTGTTTAGAATAGGAAGTGGTGTAGTAGTTTTAGACTATTGTTTGTTGATTACGCAATCGAAGCGATAAACTTTGAATGTGTAATGCCCTGTTTCTGAAGTAATTTTAACTTTAATTTATCTGTTCCTGTCCTCGTTTCTGAACACACCATACGATAAACGTCAGATAAACTTGCGTTTATATTAGCTGACCAAAATGGGCCATTTTACTATTCGATACCTAAGTGTTCTAAAAATATAAAAAACTCTGTTTCACATTGTCGGTATTAAAGTAAATTTGTATTTCATTACCTTTTACGCTACATGTACTTTCCTGGTTACTTAAGAAGCATCTTCAGTTGACCATTTTTTTTTTCTATTTACGAAAAGTTATGTAATATGCACAGAGATGATTCTAAAAATACTAATGAATATAAAACTTAAATTAAAAAACAAAAATAATAGGTACCACATACGAAATACGTAAACAAAAATAGCTTTTTAATGTTCGATATTTTGACAACGATGTCGCTTATACAGTCGTTGATAAATAATGAATTATTTTATAACCAAAACAATTTTAGGCCACTTATTTATCCTGTTGTTTTTTATTAATAATATTATTAATAAATCAGTATCATTCATGACAAATTACAATAAAATCTATTTCAGATTCGATCTTGTGAAAAGACCCATCTAGTGACAATATAAGGAACTGGTTATTGATTTGATATTTATTGAACGGCTCGTTGTGTTCAGAAACACAGTGACAGTTAACAAACGTTTATCTTATGGATAACTTTATCGAATCAATATAACTAGGGAGAGTTTAACTGAGATGTACAGAAACCAGGCATAAGTGAACTATTGTTTCTTTAGTAGGTACTTATGAATAGATACTCCAGATATTGCAAGAATAGCGTTTTTTTTCTATTTTTCCTGTGATTGTAACAATATAAAGCAGCGGGCCTTTTAGTAACTTATAGACAGGTCGCTAGCGTAATCCGCCTCTGATTGACTATGAACTTCACTGACTAGCGTTTGCACTATAGGCATTATTAAGAGAATTGTTCAAATGCGTGTGTTTGTGTGTGTACCTAAATACATTTTATTATAGTCTTTTAATATAAAATTAATTTGTTTCAGAACATGGTGCAGAATGAGAAGTAGAATGCATGGCATGCAATGTATGGCATTGCCATTATAGTGTACATTTATTATTAAATCGTTTATCTGTATTAAATATTTTTATCCAATAAAAATGCCAAGAAACTTGAATGACACCATACTTTATTCACAAAATTTTCATAACACCAATCTGTTACCAAAATAAAAGATTATTTTATAAGTCAATAATACACACATTCACAAAACAACTTATACAGCTGATTCCAATAGATAGTATTTTTAATTTATGTGCAATTTTTTTTTTCTTTTTTCTTAAACAGTATCTATTGACATCAGCAGGAGTATTTTTTTACACAATATTTTAACTCAATAGGATAAACAATACAATTAATGAGCTTCGCTTAATTGAGAAAAAAACACCCCTTTTTAATTAATACAGCCTTGGATCTTATTACTAAAATTAATTGTAACTTAAACAGTGAACCTCTCATATAAAAATAATGATAAGCATTCTACGTAAATCTTTATATTCTAAGTAGTTAGACCGCCAAATGTTCATTGTTGTGTTACTGTGTCGTTTCTATTCCCTATAAATCTATTGCACATAAGTACCTAACTATAGAAATTTATTCAAAAACAAGACTTTGTTGGTAAAAAATTGTATAAAATATTATTAACTATTTTCAAATCGAAATTGATATTTAGAAGACTAGACGTGCTGGATTTGATATTAAAATTCGTTCAAATGTTTCGAGTGCTAATAGATAGAAAAACTTTGTACAAAAATAATAACAGGAGCCGATAGTTTAGAATATAAAATGCTTAAAATAATATAAACATGTTTGTTCTTGTTATCAGAAAAAATAACCTTGAACTATACGTTTATCTGATTCGAAATGAAGCGTCGAATTCAATTTTCCTGTACAAATAGTAAATTTTATATTTAAATTTCTAATTTCCCACTAGTTATGTTAAAAAACAGAGCGCTAATTTGGAAATTGTGAAATGTACATCACCTATAAGTAGTTGTGAGTTAATAATAGAAGCAGATAAAATTAATGCATCACCATCAAAATCTCTATAGAATTTATCCTTTATCCATATTTAATTATTAAAGTATGCTTAATTATTAATTACTTATGACAAGCTGTCGTATTAATTCAAGCATACTACTTAAAAAAATATATCTACGATTCAATTTTACTAGGGCATTATTAGGATTTTTAAGTTCCAGTTTTAATTTATATATATATTACAAAAAAAGTACGTGTGAAATTTTTATTCGCTCACTTTGTCAGTTTAGGTATACTCGTAATTAAATTAAAAATATTGGCACCTTTCACACAAAACCACAAACAAATGCGGTTGCATTTTAACCGTATGTTTATTTAACAATAGATTAAATTCACTCTCAACTTTGATCCGTTATAATTATGTTATTTTTAATAAATAAAGGCACAGGGCTAAAACAATAATAGCTAAAATCAAGAAACACAAATATCGAAACTACGTCATATTATAGTGAACAGTAGGCATAACATTTGTAATTGTGTTTATAAAAAAAAAATCCTTCGCTTACGTTGTATAACGTCACAGTACAGTACATACCTCAAAAGATGTTCACTCGCTAAAATTTTATTAAGCAGCAGATCAACCCTTAAAAATGCATAGCAATGTTACATCAAGTTTTTTTTTTTTTGTAAATTTATATATATATGTTTAAAGTAATCTGTTTCATTTTTGTAATGAAATTCGTGTATATATTAAAGGTATAAATCAATAAACATTATTTAACGAATGATGGTTATTTAGTAAATGCATAAATTCAATTTGTTCGCTAAACGACGTTTCGATACGATAATTTTGTTATTTTATAATAAAATATAATGTTTGACACTCGTCGTTTCCATTCCGAGTTTATCTGGAACCTTCACTGATAGACTACATTTTATTTCTTTATAACATCATAAGAAGGCAGGTTCATATTACAAGAAAAGGTCGCTCAACGTATACTCGTGCAAAAAACATCACTTTCATGTATTATAAATTTATATTAAATTTCATATTTCGACTAATTAATAATTCTTATATTTGTTACAAAAACGGATCCCAGTTAACATACAGTAAATAAATACGCGAGAGTCAGTACTTATCTAGGAGGCAGTATACATAAGACAAAAAAGAACTTAGCTCTAGATGCATTTCGTTTAAGTTTATAACACAGACATTCGGGGACCCTACGCTCAGTCTTACACACACTATATTTCACCGAATTCATTGGATTCGCGATAAACTCTACACTAACTAGGACCAAAATGTTACACGTTACACCCGTTTAAAGTTTTTCAAAATGTCGAATAACAGTTTCATTTAAATCGCAACAAATTTCAATCCTCGAACTATATAAATAAATAATGACGTCATTATTATTTTTCAATTTCATTGGGTTTATTTAAGCTGCAAAAATACAGTTCTGATGCGGTTTCGTTGCAGTTGACATAGAAACTGTCGACTGACCGTGAAGACGGTGCAGTCTGCGTGCAGTTACAACTCAGTTCTACCGACTGCATCAAAGCTGCGCAAATTCAACCAAATTTAGTTATATTGCAGTCGATCCAACTGTATTAGGACTGCATTACAAACGTACAGCTAGCATGCAGTCAGCGTGCAATCCTTGGATCTTTACGCAGGCTTTTAACCGCACCAAACTGCAATTATGCAGCTAGCTTGCGACCGGTATACAGGAAAAATATTAGTAACTAATGCAGACTAACGTAAACATCTGTTCAAAACGGCTTGTTTCAACGCGATAGTACGAATGCCTTACCTATTAAACCCTAGATAGTATCGTTCAATTAAAAATACGACAGAAAATCCTTCAAATAAACTATAAATAAACCAGCAATCAAACAACTAAAAATAGAAATGACCACACCGTAATTAAAACTAAAACAAATGCTACCACAAAAGGAACCTACATTTTAATTAAATTATATTTATTTTGTGCAATCATAAATAGTTAATGTTAACTAAAAGAGGTTAATATAATGATTTTACGAAACAACTGCTAAATGATTTTTGATTCTAAATATACGGTATTTACAGAAAGGATGCGTTAAGCACTTGTGGAATTATCAACACTGACTTTGGAATTAAAATTATTTCGCGTAGACGATCCATCCAAAACGTACGATGACTAAATATGGATAATGTTAGGGGATAACTATTTCTTTTTAAGTTATAGATAGTGTCGAAACGCGAATTACTAACAAAAAAAAAATGGAAGAAATGTTGTGACCTAATTGTTAATGTAATTATTATTTATGGATAATTATATGATACAATACAGGTGGTTAAAAACGAAATTTTCGCATACACATAAGCAAAAATTAATCTATTAAATCAGATTCAAAATATAATCACAAATCTACATGTGTTATCGATAATAATAGCACATCGTCAAAGAGAGTACATTAGATTAAAGACGACCAGGATTTTTTTGTTTTCTCTTACAAAAAATTGTAAGTCGTTTTATTTTCTGCTTTGCACCACGCAAAGTAGCATTTCACTACTTCTGCAATATGGCTAGTCCCGCTTGGGATTGGATGTAGAAGGGAGGCGATACTATCGCTCTCTCTCATTCCGACAAGTTCGTAATGACACATTTCAAACGCCATTTCCTCATTGAACATGACAGTTTCCCCGTTTTCTCTTAATCTCTTTTAGCCTATTATTATTATATTTGATAGACCACTATTGTTACAATGAACTGCTTTTTTTACCAACACGTTATATTAAATATTAGCTGTGCCTGCGACTCCGCTCGCGTAGACTACTAAAAACCATTTTTGATTTTCTGCGCGGAACCCTAGTTTATTTTTTTAAAATAAAAGTAGCATAATTTATTCCTCATAACATTAGCTCTCTGCCAGTGAAAGTCCCGTCAAAATAGGTCCAACTGTTTCGGATTACAAGAAACAAACAGACAGCCAAAATTTTAAAAATTGTTTTTTATTATAGGCACCGCATATAATTTCGTATGCATTTAGTAAAAACCAGTTATTTTGACATCCTCAGTTAATACGTCGACTACATTAAACACAGTTCCCGAGTGACGTCATAGTACACTATATATATTTTTAAACCAATTGTTATTTCTTTATATAGATTGTAGACTGCCTTAGTTATGATATTCTTTGGGAATAAAATAACCACGATTTGTGGCCTACAAGTACATAGGCAGTTAATAATACAAAAATGTTGTTTTTGTTGCAAATAAAATATTTTTTTAATCGATTACTGAAATTTAATTTTTTTACTGTGGGTATGTGCACATTAACTGGCATTTAAATAAATTTAAACTTGTACTTTTCTATAACATTATCTATCTAGTGAGTAAGGTTGGTATTACACTATTATGACCTTTGCTAACACTGGATCATTAAAAAAAAACACTGGTAATGTTTTTGTCAAATTTTTCAAAATGTCATGTTCAAAATAGGAACAAGTCAAAGAGAATCTAATATTTAGAATTTGCGACAAATTTTTTGTTTGACACTTAATCGGTGCCCAGCGGTAATTATTCGTAGGTGAAAATGTGTATAGTTGTGCTAAGAAAATAGTAAAAAAAATTGCGTTATACTACCTAAGAAATACATTGGGAGAGCAAGAAAGAAAACGGTTATAAAAGCACCCTTACCTTTCCATTACTTAATAATTATCTTATTTTACAAAGTCGATATTTAGATTATACTAAAAACGATTTAATGTCTCAAATGAATGGCATGAATGTTTCCGTCACGGCTTAATGTTGTCACGTCACTACCATTCACTTTACACAAAAAAAAAAAACTAAGCGATTTTCTCGCTTTTTTCCCTTTTCCTGCCAATTCAACATATAAATTTGATTTTTGACAATTAGATGATTATTTATTTGATTCTAATAAAATAATTCCTCCATGTTAATATATATTTGGAAAGAGACCGACTCATTATCTACGATTTACGCGAAACATTTTAAGTATTCCAAATTTTATCATAATTTGAATCCCCACAACAGTTTACGTATCTTATCATTATTAATCATTACAGATGTGACTCGACTACGTCATAACCTACCTATTCATAAATTAAACTAATAAACAATAACCAAATTATAATATATACATATATGAAATGTTATTGAGTTAGTCCTAACTCCCACAAAAGTCACATGATAATTTCTTATATATGTACCTATATTCCTTATATAAACATAAATACATGCACATAATATAATATATCGTTTTTAATTTTTTTTCTTGTAAACATTTATATAGAGTTAACTTACGATTAGATAACTTATTATTGGACAACTAGTCGTATTATTTTTTATAATCTAATTTGAAAACGAAAGTTGGCTTTTTTTTGTGTGTTTTATTAATAAAAACTTAAACAGAAAGGTATACCGACACCCAATAAGAATAACAATGTAACTCGTTAAGCAATAATTTAAGGAAAACGGTAAAATATCCTTCATGATCTTTGTTTTTGACATCATGATTCAAATGGTAAACAATTTTACTTACAACTGCCGTGTTAGTTAAACAGGTTGTTAATAGATGGCGCCTCCAAAATGTTTGTTGAATATATTTTCATGAGGAATGGCATCAAAATCTATTTTTCGTCAACAGCAAGGAACATAAGCTTTAATTAAGATGTTGTTTTAATCATTAATTTTGATGAAGAATGAAGAAAGATACAACGTTACCACACAAAAAAAACACCTTTGAAAATAATATTTAGAATTCAATTGTATCTATTTTTAAATGATTTTGTAATCAATATTTTGAAATAGTAAATAAATTATTTCTTAATTACTAATTAAAATGATAATTTTTATAATGAAATTATAATTTATAATGATGAAAATGAATCTATGAGTCATAGAGATGAGCCTGTAAAACTCAAATATAGTTTGTTTCTGTTCTGTATATGATTAGTGTATAGGTGTTGCTTATTGTAATTAAAGTTACGATATCATTAATATTGTGTGTCAATATATATTACAGCGGTCCTTCGAAACATATACTTTTTTTTGGTAAATTTCTTGTTAAATTAACATTTTCAAATATCTAATAAGGCATAATGTATTGCCTCTATAGATTCAAGGATATTGACATCCACACCCGATATACATGATTAATTTTCAAACAACAACAATACAAGTGAGATCAAACATGTTAATTTTCAGTATATCATATTAGCAGTTCTAAACCTAATAAACTTACTCATAAAAAACGGTAAAAAAAATATTTGTATAGCATGCACAGTCTGCGTGTATTTGAAGAGAAAAAAGTTCCTGTTGAAATAATAAAAAAGTGGGTGTCTAACGTATTTTGATAAAATTGTGGTAAAAGAAAATGCAATGAATAAATAATTTAATATTATTACCTTAATAATAATTTCAGAGCTTCTTATTTAGTAACGAAAACTGCCAGATATTTTTTTATTGTGCAGTTGCAACTCTAAAAAGTAGGTTCGATCGAATATACTAGAACATACTAGAATTGCGTACAAATTAATTATCGACTAACAAGTACGCACGTCCCTATTTATTTATCGATAAATTTAACCAAACGGAATAAACTCTCATCGAAATAAGAATAATATTAAAAACAGTTCTCCAATATAACATACCAACGTCAGGATAGTATATTTATTTTATATTTAACACTTAAATAACACTGTACAATGTCCGCTAAAACTATACAATCCCGAGTTAACCGTCACACCGGAACGTATCACAAATTGAAGGGCACTCACTCACCGGCTCACCACCATGTCACCACTCCAACGAAGCACCGAATACTAACTTCACCACTCAACTTAATACTATGTTATTTCTAGGACGTTCTTTTTTTTAAATTCATGTTACATATTTTCTCCCTTCCACACCAGTCTTAATAGCAAATTTTCCACTACGAAAATACTGATAGTATTTAGGGAAATGCCTTCTGGTATTCTCCGACAATTATTTGAACATAACAAATATTATTCATTTTGTACTTCTATTGATTCATTGCATCATTTCTGCATTGGTACAATGAATAAATACAGTTGTAATAATATGTATCGTGAATTTCTAATATAATTTCTTCTTTTTTTTTGTATTTTTTATACAATGCATAAAGCCCACGAATTTCATATTGTCGAGTACAAAGACTTAAATATAAACACTAAACATATATTAGGCTCAATTCAACAAATTTGCAGTTTAGAAATACAACAAAAATACAATGTACAATTATATAGTATCATTAATTTTATTTACATGACCTAACTTTTTGATGATAATGATGAATTATATTGTAAGGTATTATGTTTTAATAGGAAACAAAAAGTTTTGTACTTTATAAGAATAATAACATGTTTTTTTTTTCAATTATTTACATTTATATTAGGTATTCCACATATAAATAATATTTATGAAAAACTTACAGAATATTATACAAATAGCTAAAATTTTGAGAAAGTCCAGTCAGTCACCAATATAAATTTATAGGAAATTAACAACTGCCTGTACACATCAGTTCATTCTGTTTAAAAATAATTTAGAGTTACTAAAAACAACCAGGCGACCTTTATAAATAATTTATACTTTGTTCATCATAAGAAACATTGTATGAAGTGTCTTTAAAATGAAAACTGTCAGGTCTTGCAAATGACCACATAATCTAAAAACATGCAATTATTAATTATATATATATATTATTTTGCATTACAAAATCCTAAATAACGTCTTCTATACAATGATTATTGTGAATTTTGGTATTTTTTCTTTTAGCACAGTGTTACTTTTTATATTACTTAAAACTAGATTAGACCAAAATAATAAAGTAAACGATTTGATAATTATTAATAATAACTAATCAAACGTCGTTATACATTTAATTTATTACTCTCTTTTTAATTTTGGTTATAAATATATATTTACGTAATTCTACAGCAGTAAAAATTTACTGAATCCTATTGAATGATTATTGTTATGTATTGTATGACCGATTATTATTAATATTATTGAAAATTTTGTAAATAATAATCTTGTTTGACATCAGGCATTCAATAATTCAAGTGTTCTCCCGATTGCAATCTCAATTGTGATTATAGTTTGTTTTTCTTATTTCATTTACACCGCTATAACACCCCTCAACTGATATAAACCATAATCATATTATCGATTATATTTAGATACAAAAATTAATTGATAATTATAAAACCGACTTATAATTTAAGTTATGCTAAATCTCTAAAATAAACATAATTGTCATGCAAAATTTCTTATGATGAACAAAGTAATATGTATGTACAATGGAGAACAAAAATGTAAATCTACATTACTTACGATATCCAATCATTACTCTTGATAAGTCCAATCAGGCACAAACCACTTATTTACACTGATAAATATTTTTATTCAATTAGTCTTTACACTGTGCTCAGTTCGTTCACATTTTCCAAGGATAACATGTAAACTTCACATATTTTTTATTCTTCCAAAACTAAAATATATTCGAGTTTCTTCATTGAATTGTTGCAATCACACAATGTCACACATAGAATATGTGGTAAGCGTAACGGATTACCACAAGTGCGTTTGAAGATTCAATGTTCGCATGTAGAAAGCCCAGAGGTCAGGGGTGAGCGACGCTCATTCCGGCTTGGGCGGTGCTCGGTGGTGGGCGGGCGGCAGCGTGTCGAGCCGCCGGTACATCAGCAGGTAGGGCATCCGAGGCGGCTTCGGCTTCAACACCTGCGCGTCGCTCACTTGCGTCACCGTCGAGTCGTCGTACCTGCCAATGATAATTAACTATTAGTATCATCCCTATGCATATTTACATGTGTATATTTTAGTCTATGGTACTCAGTTTGTTTTGTCCACAATTTAGTGATTTATATCATTTCAGAGACGAAAAATAGAATAGCATCATTGTTACCTATTTAATTTTATTTAGAGGATTTTATGCACAGCAGCGTCAAATAATGACAACCATTATTTTACAAGTTGCAAAAGCAACTAAAATTAGCTAAAAATACTAATGCAAATAAAGAAACAAACAACAGGGTAAATCTAAAAGGTTTAAATTTTCGCATAATATGACTGAAGCGAAATTTCTTAGGCCTTTTGACAGTAAAATACCAAGGTCAAATTTTACTGAAACTTATTTCTGGAAAGGTCGGAAATATGTATTCCGTCAAAGAAAGAAAAAGAAAGAACTATGCTAATAAATCGAGAGAGATAGATAAACAAATTTGTCAGAATTTAAGAGAGGTAAAGTACAGATAAATTATCTTTAGATCTCTGTCTAGGTGGGACAACCCAACTGGTGAAATACCTTCAACCCAATAGAGATCACAGCCATATAACCTTGTATTGTTCCTACAGAGAGTAGGGTTCCCAGTGCTCCTTGGCGAAGGTGCATTTAAGGTCAGTAACTTGTTAGTGATAACTTTGTTGTCACAAGCGTTTATACTCTATAGGTTGGTACAACAGCTTGTTATCAGCAAGAATCGTCGACTGTTTGCCACCTTAGTTGTATAAAAAAAAACAAGGTCAGTGTTGAGGTCAATGGCCATGCTGGGTTTAAAACGCATGTCTTATTTCATCCTTGAATTCTACTTTATGGTTTCAGAAAATATATATAAAATGAACACATATGTATTTGAAAAATTTACAGAAGGTAATTCACCTTATCCATCCTGCCTGCCCATGATAAGTATCAGTAACATAATGTCCTTTCACAGCCTCGACACCTTCATGGTACACAACCGCAAACAGCTTATATAATCGTTGCTTCGTCGAATATTTCATTTTCGACGACATTATCTCTGAAAGGGGAAGAAAAATGCGATTTAAAACAAATCAAAAAAGTTTACGTAAATATATGTAATTAAGCAAAATCAGTCTATTTTAACTTCACAGTGATACTTTATTATCACATTCAGAGACGAAAAATATATAACATCATTGTAAACATCACCGAGCCTAAGCTCAGTATAGTATGAAAATAAATACTCAGCTTGACAATACAGACACAATATAGTCCTCAAGTTACGTCAAACAACATTTTGACACAAATCCTCAAACAAACGTCACTTGTTTCGATTTACGTCATGATTGAATTCACTTGTCTCACAATCGAAAGATTGACCAAACTCGAGATAAGTTCTTCAAACATAAGGTTTACTTTATTTCATGGCTCATATATTTTTCTAAATTGATAAAATCACTAAAATAAATATAGTAATGCAATAAGCCCCTAAAATTTAAACTGAAGAACATGCTTTAAGTAATAAAATTACGTCGATTTGATTTATATTACCTATTTTAACAATTTAAAATACCATAAGTATGAGGACTGCCAGTATAACATAGAAGTGGATGATATGAGTCATATATAGATATTGAATCTATATATTGCTATAATATCACTAAATCGTATGTCGGCCTGTACTGACATTGTTATATAATTTGATTGGAGCATTTCTTTTTCATATAGAATCAAGTCGAGTAAGTGAAAGACACGACTAAGAGCCCTGGAGCGAGTGATGTATGAAAAAGAAACAGGTATAATCCATATCATTGTAACCCTTCAGTAAATTGGACAGACATATGTATCTGATTGATATTGAGAAATATTTATTTGGAAATTACCTCTATATCTATAACTATATATAATCATGTCAATCATTTACTTTTAAATACCTAAGTCATAAAACAAAAATAATGCAGCATTCCTAAGACTTGTAAAAGGAGGCAGTTCTTTGATATTAATGTTTTTTTCTAGGCGTTAGGTGTCAATGCGAGCGGAGCCGCAGGCACAGCTAGTATATTCCTAAAATTATTTTATAAGATGATCATCATTTTATTTTATTTGAATAAGTTTACAGGCTTCATTATTTTCTTTATATTTATTTAAATTGTGTTGCCTTTCCAAAAAACAAAAAATGACCATAAAAAATATTGTAGCGATAGAAATTTTGATTTTGTCTTTATAGACAGCATTGGAAATATGAAAGATTAAGAGAACAAAAGTGTGTCACTATTTTTTTATATATATTTAAATCAACTTACTGGGATCGATTTTCAAGTCGACAGGAAACTCAATGTTCTTAACAATTTTGGCCGTGTGCCCTTCCTGGTCGAGTTGGAAGCACTTGAGATGCAACAGAAGGGCAACAGGTAGCTCCTCCAGGGACAGCTGTTGCCACGCATCATTAACTCCCTCTAATGTGTCCTTGCCAGCCAGGAGTTCAAGGGCGTCTTTCACATTACTGGCACGCTGTAAAGGTAAATATGCTTGAGAAGGCAGCAACAATAATTGCAATTAAGATAAATATTCCACGGAATATACTCAGGATTGTTATGACAACATTGCTGAATTTCAGAGACGAAAAATAATCTTTGCATCATTGTTACATATTTATACTAATATAATAAAGCAGAAGAGTTTTTTTTGTTTGTTTAAACAACCTAACCTCTGGAACTATCAGTTGGATTCGAAAAAATATTTTTATATATCACAGCCAGATTCACGTGGAATAGTATAGGCTATCTAGAATCCGGCTACACCTCTCAGCTAGCCTTAAATATTGATTTATGTAAGAAAGTCGGAACAAACCACGCACCCGAACTGCTTTATTTGCGTGCGCTGGCATTATGGTTAGTGATAAGTGAATAGAATGTTCTTATAAAATATTGCTCATTAGTACATGTAAAAAAAATTGCGCGATACTATATGCCTATCTCTTATGCATAAGCAACAATAAGGTGTTTTGTGAATTTTGTTATTAAAACTTGAAAAGTGATTTATGAGCACTATTATTAATCATGGAATATTAATCCTTACGAACGAAAGTTACTTCATCATCAAGACAACTTTATGTAGATAAACTTTGCCCTTTATAGCATGTTATTTAACGAAGTTTGGGAGATAATGTGAAATTAAAATAACACTCGGCTCGGATCTATGACTATAGGTGTGACGCATATCCCTGGCCGCCCGATAAAATATTGTCTTTAGTGAAGTATTACAAATCAACAAACGAGTTCATTTAAATTATAAGAGGGTGAGACCGTGAGGCATAGCTAGTATATATAATTATTCGTGTGTTTGGTAGTACAGAAGTGGGAACTATATATAGGCTAACACAGGTGCGTGCGGTGGAAATTTGGTCAAAAAAATATAACATGGCCTAGTAATCTATAAAAAAGAATAAAAAACAGTTTGTATAACAACCTCAATGTCGAGCTGTAGAGTGAAGAATGGCTGCACGGCGTCAGTGACGTCATGATGATGCGCTCGGTGCAGGCGTACGCGAGTACTCCCGCGGAATATATCCGCGACAGGCGTACGGCGCGCAGCCCATCGTCGCTCCACAGCACCACGGTTCCGAGGACCCATCACCTGATTCAGTTATTATTATAATCCTCACGTCAAACATCGGCATGAAATAACTTATCAGTTAGTTAAGAATGTGGTAATAATGGCGCAATATTATGTTATATATTATTGTTATACCTGTACATGGCGTGAATTAATTCTACAAGTCAACTTGCATCAAATTTTAAAATTATTCAAAAATAGCATCTAGTTTGTCTAATTTATATAATAAATAAGTCGATAGACATACTTATTTTAGGTAAACAATTTTTTAACAGTTATTATCATACAAATGTTTCGATTAGTCAACATATCCATGCTTTGTACAGAATATATAGGTCAAAATAAGTAATCTTGGACCATTCATCATACTCCTACTCCTGGACAGATTGAAATGACGCTGCTAGCATATGTTATCAACCACACTGCTGCTTTCCAGCAAAAACAGATATAGTGCAGTGTTTCTATTATCAATATTTATAGTCTTATGCGATTCACATATACCAGCTTCATCGTAGCAAAACCATAGTATCCATATATAGTAACATAAATATTGTTTATTATATATTTAATAGTAAGGTGCAATTGATTTAAACAACTAGCTGACTCATCAGTCAACATATCACCAAATATTTTATTATACATTGCAATGTCTACTCTGTTCTAACAAAAGGCACTCATTAAGTTCTGCTTAATCAACTTGAACAGGACACACTGCATCAGAACATGATAAACGTCATCGACTTTTTGACTTACGTCATAAAGAGGCGATTGTCTCAATTTTTTTTTAATAATATATATTTGTTTGATGGAAATATGTCGGGATCTCAACCAATGTGCAATATTTAATATCCGTTGAGATTAAATGATATCCATTATATTGTATTTTTCTGCTACATTGTAACATTTTTACATTTCATTTATAATTATACAAGTAAGTAAATGTTTGTTTGTCCTCTATGCGTTCCTGTACCATACATCAGATTGTAATTAAACTTTAGTTAAGTAGTGATTTGTATGTATGGCCATGAAAGTTTCTGAATTGTATAAAAACAAATGACTTGTTTCAATACATAAATATATTTCATATTATAGTTTAGCAACTGTTTGTGACATAAATGTAATATAATGCAAACTAAGTTCCAACATCTGCTCCTACTAAATATAATTCAATAATATATTATTATTCATTTGAATATAAGTAACATAAAAACTGAATAACAATGCTAATATCAATAAAATGAAAACCATTAGACTAACCATAAACTATATTTAGTCCGTTTGAATTTAAAAACTCACCTTCCATTCGTCATCATCATCATCCTCTTCCTGAGGTTGTTCAGGTACAATGATGCCATTGGGCTGGCCGTTAGCTTCTTTAGGTTCTTCTGGTTCAACTAGTTTCATCAACTGAAAAGGGTATAGAAATCTAATATAAACCATTTTAAGTTATTTTAAAGAATAATTATTTTTTATTGTACTATTTAAAATTAGATAGAATGCATGTTGACTTATGTTGCAATAAAAATCTTACTTCAAGCATTTCGTCATTAAGAGAGTTGAGAAGGCATCCGAGGAACTCTTCCGCGTCTTCCTGACGACCTTCCTGAGAGCCGGGGAAGGGCCTAAGGGCGCGCAGTACTCGCAGTCCTGTACCGCCATCTAGCGGTGGTCCGCCGGGCACGGCCGGGGCCGTGGCGGCACACCCCGCTGCCGCACTGTTGCCGCGTGCATTGCGAACTACTCCGCCCGCCGGGCTGAACTCATAGCATAGCTCCACCCTGCCAACCAAACATTATATTTTCCACGTGGCAAAATCACCATTTACAACCTAGTAACCACCCGCGCCTTCGCGGTTATAATTTAACAAGAATAATAAAAAAACACTCGGGAAAACGTTGATTCCTATTAGTGCAATAATTTTCTGAATCAGATCAGTCTAGTTCCAGAGATTACATCATACAAAATTTACCTTTTCATGATAATAGTATAGAATATAAGAAACAAGCTTAAAGACGCGAATGTTTATTATTAAATTATTAACGAGAATGTTTTCAAAAAATTTTAAATAAAAATAGTATGTATTATTTTTCTGATTTATTTCCTAATTTTAGTAAAATACTATTTTACATTATGAAGAACCCCATGGAATTTATCTATACATATAATAAAACCTCTGTTTGTCAGTTTATGTTTTTTAAACCACTTATCTGATTTACGTGGTTTTTCCTTTAAAACTACGCTGAGTAAACTATAAGTGATGTATCATATTAATGTACTGCATAATTGTAGATCTTAAAAATACCTACAAAAAAGTCAGCAATAGTATATATTTTTTAAGGATCACCCACAATAAGCATTTTTGAGGCAGCACAATTCACGCATGTGGTAGAAGACAGCATTCTTTAGTCCACCGCGAGCGGAACTGTGGGCATGGTAAGCTATATATAAATATCAAAATAAATTTATACCAGATAAGTATAGAACATAAGTATCAATCACTTACATAGAGTCGATTACTGGTGTGCTAGATTTTCCTCGTCGTGTTTGATATGGCAGCGCTTTCAACAAGTTGTAGAAAGGCGGGCAGGCGATCAACGCTTGAAGAATGGCGTTGACGTAACAATAGTTGGACCGATTTGTGAGACCACGCGGCAGAATTGACACTGAACGGTTGTCAAGTTGATACTTAGAAAGAAATTCTGAAAGACAGGGGAAAAAATGTTAAAAAAACATATTTGGATTCATATTTGAATACAAAATGAACAAAATATATTACCTCCCATCCTGTAAGAGTTTGGGTCGTCACAGTATGATGAAGGCACAGGTGGTGCCAGTGGAGAATCACGCTGCACTGGGATATCTCGTACTTCTGTCAAAGGTTGACTCGGTGTTGCAGACTTTGGACTACCTGTTGCAGTATTAGTACTGCTAACAGCATTGACAGATGTCTTTTCTGAATAGGAAACGACGGAAGCTGCATTCATTTGAGGTGCTTTGTCAGATGTAGATCCAGATAGGGGTGATGCATCATATGGAGGTACCTTAGCCACAGGTTTCTGGACGTTTGGTGCCACTGGTGCTGTGTTTGTTGTTGGACTAATCGGTTCCTCGGAAGTCAACGTGGGCGGAATGACTGTTGCTGATGCCGGCGCCGGATTGTTTGGTTTCGTAGAGAAAAGACTCGCCCAGGATTTTCCAGGAGCCGGTTGCGGTTGAGGCTGTACCATCATAGGTGGAGGTTCCGCTCGATTCCGTGGTGTTGGTGGTGGTGGAAAATCAGAAGCAGTGGGCGCTGGAGGTGGCGGCTGCGGAACGGGGGGTGGCTCCGGAGCCCCACTTGATTTACGAGAATGTCCAAAAGGTGGTTTACTGGTCACAATTAATGGTTGTCCAGCTGAGTGGAGTGTTATAGATATTGGCATAGGAGCCTTACTTGGTGGAAGCGGCGGTTCTCGCTTTGCGTGGTCACCACCAGTGGGTGCTCTGTCAACTGTTTCAATTATTTCATTTGATGGTGAACAATTTGAGGTTACTTCTCGTTTCTGTCGATTCCCAAATGGAGCTTTTGGTGTGGAAGCTGCTGGTTGTACAGGAACTATTGATTGCGGAGTAGCAGATTTGATTGGTTGCTTTCCACCAGAGAATGGGGCTGTGGGTCCTTTTGTTGCCTTGTTAACTGTTGGCTGAATCTTGCTGCTAGTAGGAACTGGGGTAGGGCCTGTAGTTAATGGCGGAAATGTCCTTGGAGTTTGTTGAGCAGGTCCCATTATGACTGGCTCAGTTTTCTCAGGGGGTATTGCTATAGGTTTTGGGTCAATCTTGGGTGTGCATTTGTCTACGGGTGAGAGTGCTGGCTTCGATTGTGTACTGTCTACTGAACGTTCATTTTGTTTGGGACTACTAGGTCCTTTACCTGAGATTTTAAGATCTTTAACTGGTAGAGCATCGACATTTTGTGTGGCAGCTGAGGTAGAAGTTGTAGCAGGCGGTGATCGTTGCTCTGTCACTTTATCGTTGGGAATAAAACTTCGACCCTGGCCCTGTACAAAGTTCTTGGCATGGACATTGAACTGATGTGGCGCAGGATGATGATGAGGTGTCGGTTGTACAGGCTGCGGGTGGTGTGGTGGCGGAAGGTACATAGGTGGAACATACTCAACAGCACCATCTACAGGTGGTCCATAAGGTGAGCCAACATAGTGTGCGCTTGCATAGTATGCATCTACCGCTTCCTGCTCCATTAACACTTCTGCTGGGTATTCTTCTGGTCCCTTATCGGCGTCGCCTTCGACTGGTATCGGATATTCTGGATAGTATGGCGGGTATGTGTAAGGTCCATACATGAGTGGCTGATAAACAGGTAGATGATACAGTGGAGCACCTTGAGCTTGTGCTGCCTGATAGTACTGAGGGTATTGGAGATAGTAGGGCTGTGTTGGGTGTGGTGGGGGCGAAGGCTGGCGTTTTGTACGTCGGTCACGGCGATGTGTACGAGGAACACGTTCTTGAGGATTTGGCGCATATTGTGGTGTAGGTGGCTGATAATACTGGCCCATGTAACCATGCACATTTACGTTAGCTGTGACTTGGCTAACATACACGTTTGGTGGCGCTACAGGCCACTGGTGATGGGGTGGTGGATAGGTCGGTGGCGGTTGTGCGTATGGTGGCGGATGTGGCGGTGGGCCGGCCGCGCCACGCGCCGGCGAATGAGGCGCCATCTCGCCCTCACCGCCCGGTAAATTGTCCACGCTGTTCGACACGGTCGGAACGCTTGCTGTGCTCGAAGAATGCGATGACGGTTCTAATAAAATAACAATTAATTTTACCTCAACATCAATGTATTGTATAAAGTCAATTAATATAAACATTTACCTATAGTAGCTTCAATGCGACTGACAGTATGCTCGGCCGCCGAGATGTCAGATTTCCGCTCGAACAGTGCGCACTGTAGACTATTGAGGTCCGCTCCCTTCACATCAGATAAGTCTAGGAACTCATACTCCTGAAAAACGCCATTGGTATTTAACAGTTATACAATAATAAATGTTCAACTGCATGCCACACTTAATCCAATCTACTAACACTGAACACATCTTAAACACAATGGTCTATTTCTTAAAAAGCAGAACATTATTTTTTTTAAGAATTTTTTTCTCGAATTATTAAACTAATTTATCTTTGTAAAATTTGATAGTACAATAAAAGGTACAAAAACAACAATTGCAGTAATTAGAATTGAAAATGTTTTAACATAATATATGAGATAGAAGAACTTGTAGCCTTGTTATTTACACAGAGAAATAACATTCTTATGTTACAAACATTTATATTGTACCAAGTACGAAATTTAAACCAACACAATATTACACAACGTTTAGGTAGGGTTTGAGGCAAGAGTAAGAAATGTAAATAAGGGAAATTAAAAATAAAAGCAAATGAAAGAACTCTACCTATCACAGGACAGGCTAATAATTTAAACAGTTTTATCAATATTTAAATTTAAAATTATGTAAAGACGGCTATAGAGGGGTAATAATAATGAGAGCGCATGGATTCCTGATTGAAATATTATTAATGTACGAAGTTTTGTGTGTTACAATCAATATCATATACATATAATCAATATCAGCAGAAATCACTACCTTTATTTTTCAAGGTCAAGTTATAATAGAAAGTGCCTCTGCTGAGTGGCAATTTTTCATTATTCTTGGTAGTAATTAATTGTATGTAGTATTTTTTATTTATTGAATTCTCAGTTACCCAAATAATAACGGTAATTGATAATATTTTTAGTATAATACCAAGAAGTATAACATCCATTTATTATTTAAGTTATTATTGCAGGGTCGTATTGTGAAGTCACATAACTTATAAAATTTCTCAATTAACTGACTAATGCAAAAATAATTTCATATTGAACTTGCAGTTACTGAAATCAGTTTGTTCAAACATACTAATATTCTAGCTTTATAATATTTATTATACAGATTAAGCCAATTGTGTATTAGTTTTAATTAATTTTAATATTACTTTCTTAATTAATCATCTTAAACTCATGTCATTATTTCTAAAAACTATTGTTTCCTTAATTCTATTATGATTTAAATGTCATCATTATTTTTTATAATGCAACAAATCCAAATAAATAATGTAATAAGTATGTTTGTTTGTCCATCAATCACATTCAAATGACTGCATGGATACTAATGTAATTCAACATAGTTGATTGTGTCATGGAACGATATACAAAGCATAGGATGCTTTTTTATTTCATACCATCCAGCAAAGCAGACGGGCATTAAGCAAATAAATAATATATTATATTTTGAAATACAAAATAAAAATAAGTTGTAACTACAAAAGCATCCGGAAATATTTACCTTTGGGTACAAAATAGAAAAAGATATTTTATTTGACTATGTGAGGAAAGTAATGTTCACTTAAGAAAAAAATTTGGAATCCGTTTTGTTCAAATTGCATAATGAAGTCATGGAAAATACTAAAGTGGACTACTTACTACTAATATTTTCACACATTTACTTTCTGCAAGGTTAACCACTTAATAAAATTAATAACTACTCTCAGTTTAATGTTGTCAGATTAAGTATAAAAATATTATAATTTTACACCAATATTTAAATTACAGATACAATAGTGGCTATAGCTAGAATAACTAGTCTTATTAAAAGAGATATCAAATTACCCTTTAAAAAATTATATTACAAAATCATCATGTATTTTCCAATTCATCATGTTGTTATGGGATTTTTTATCAACTCTAATAGTAAGATTTTCAGTATGAAAACCAAAATGATATAAAGTTAGAAAACATTGTAGATGCACAAAAATACATATTATATATTTTTATGACTTAGTAACCATGTGCATATGTTCATTAGAATGCAAAAAGTATTATGGATATCCTGTATTATTGGTAATAATATATGAGCGAACAAGCTATATTTGAAAACAAAAACTTACAAATAATTAACTAACATATAAAACATTATTGCAAATATATTGCAAAGAATATGGAAGGTATAACCAGTCTGATTACAAAGCGAAAAAATAATACAGACTAGTTACAAAAATAATCCTTAATCCCAATAATCGTTATTTAGTCAATCAGCAGCAAAAAATATATAAATATTGTATGTATAAAAGGCTATAATTCAAAGATTACCATACTATGTGTGTTGGTTAGAAGACAAATATTTTCTGCTGTTCAATAATTAAATGAGCAACAGCTTACCACCGTTTAGAAGTAAAAGTTTTAAAGATTTTATTTAATTGATGTCCCTGAATCTGAATTCTTACTTTACCCCAATTATATTGTATGTACTACTTTTAATGCCAATTTATCATAATATTTGTTAGAATAAAAATGTATATATAAAATAAATTCAGAGTATTTCTTATCTATACATATTATAAAACTCAACATCTCTCTGTGCATTTTTGTTCTTTTCACATGATAACCACTTATCCGATTGACATGTTTTTGAAGTGAAACTTCTTATGCGACTTCGAACACGTTAAACGCACATTATAGGTCTCTCCTCTTTGTGTGAACCAGAGCGAGAGAGCAAATGTCAGTGTGTATGTATATTGCACACTGTTTATATAAATATCTTTTAAAATGAAGTTTCACTTCTACAGTGTGTGAATTGCACACACACCTTTTTTATTTTAATTCAAAGCTATGTTATCTGGTCAGGTTATAAGATATCATTTGTTACATAAAGTAACATAAGAAATAAGCAGTGAAAATAATGGTGGATCAATTCGGGGCACTTAAATGGCTAACGCCGAGTAAACCATAACAGATATATCAAATTAATGTTTTACATAATTGTAGACTTTAATATGACCTATAAAAGTCAGCTATAACTTTCAATTTGTTTTTTGTCTTACACTGTATTATTCATCAGTAAGTCATGTAAGGGTTTCCTACCCTCCATAGTTTTTTATACACAGCTAAATTACCATTACCATACCATATCATAGATGTGTATGTAAACAAGCAGTCATGCACCTTAAGGAAATAAATAAATAGAAATTTATCTGAATATTTGGGCTTACAAAATAATTCATTTTGAATATCAAAAGACACCTTGTTTTTGTGTTTCATTTAACCCTTATAGGTTTCTAGTGAAAGATAACCTTGAAACAAACTGCTGACATAAATGACGCTCCGTTTGAACGTTGGACCACGGTCTGTCAAATTTTTAGGTTATATGGCACAAGTTACAGAAACTGAATATTGCATTTATAAGCGTAGAACAATATAAATAGCTAGACAATCTACCGTGCAAAAATATAAAATGCACCCACACAGATGTCGACTTTAACAACAATAATAAATTTAGCAGCACATGGCTAATCATCCTATAAAATGCGATACAGGAACGTAAATGACATACCCGGTGCCAATGCCTGATGAAAAAAATTCTATTGGGACTCCTTTATAATAAAGCACGATTTTCAGTGTTTAACTTTTGCTTGCACTAATACAAAGCTGCATAATACGCGGAGCATTTGGAGGACTTTAAGATGGCGTAACAACGCTCGGTTGCCGGGTGCCATCAATGATCAAACTATCGACAAACCAACATATTGGTGATTCTTATTTGCGTAAATTTGGAATATACACCGTCTACTTATCTTTAATCGCTATGACTTACCTCTCACGTGCACACAATTCTGGAAAGAGATATTTTTTTCTAATGTAATGGCCAGTTTCAATATTACCAAAACAAGAAACAAAAGCCAAACAAATGTTTATACTGCGACTATCTCGTTCTTACCGTTTTCATCAAATCCATGGCCTGTTTGAGAACACCATCACGAATTTTAACGCCGCTAATATTACATATATACAGCGGCGGCGCTTAATAATTAAAATCTTAATATGGGTTTGAACGTGATCTACGACGTCGAGGCCATGCACTCGCCGAACACAACAGGATGTGACAAATGCCCCGCCATTTTTAATTTTTCATGTCGACCAATGGAAATGATGAATTTGTACCATAGATTGTATATATCAAAACCAAAAACAAGGGTTTGTGAATAAGTCTACGGTATTAATATTGTCCACGGAAAAAATACGAGGTTTTGTCACAGATGTCGTTATCTTGGTAGTAAATGTTCCATAGCCAATTTTAAATTTGCCTTCATATTAAGCATCATGGAAATAGGTAGAAAGAATCAATATTTTAGCGATTTTTTCTTGTAGAATATGGATTGTTTCTCTTCACAGGTGCAATATTTTGAACTATAAACGCTACTTTTGTAACGATTCTTTAATTAGAATAGAAATTTTATGTATTTATATAAATTTTTCACTTTTATTTATTTATACTATTTAGCATTATGTTTAAATGACGAAATTTATGAATTAAATTTGAAGATACTGCTGTAAACAAACGAGGCGCGAATAAATAAGTCAAAGACGTGATTCTCATTTACCTGCCCACGTTAAAATCATACGATTTCTATTAGTCATCGTCCTATCTTTTGTAAATATTGAACTATTTGCCTTACTCCCCTAATTCGGACCGTATATAGTACGTGACACATTAGTCGTTTATTTTCATTCTATTCACAAGAAATGGAAAATATTTTATTATTGA
This sequence comes from Saturnia pavonia, assembly GCA_947532125.1. Lineage (NCBI taxonomy): Eukaryota > Metazoa > Arthropoda > Insecta > Lepidoptera > Saturniidae > Saturnia > Saturnia pavonia. The sequence continues at coordinate 4,977,150 of OX383907.1, read as the reverse complement.
ATTGCGATATTTTGTAACTTGATAAAACATGTTCTATTCGGAACTTTCTTCACGTTTATTATTGTACAGAATACAATATGGTATAATCTAATTAACTATACATATTTAGGTTTGCATATTGTTATGTAAAATATGCCTATGTATTTAGTTATCTGAAAATTGTTTTTCTAAGTTTAACTAGAACATACGAATACATATGTTGGTGACATTATCGTGATCTGCACAGTTGTATTTGTTTCTTTTTTTTCTAAAATCTGTGATACAATATTAGTACTGCTAAATATTCCTTTAATTTTAAAAATAAAATGACGCGTATATTCTCTTGGTCTAAGGCGTGGTCTAACTTCGTAATACCTACACTGTAAGTAACAGTGACACAATTAATAGGTACTCCTACCTAACAATTGTTTTTAATTTATGATTGTATTTTGTCATGTTAACACTGTAAAATCATAAATTTCTATGTCAAAATCCTACAAAGCAACAAGTTTTAAATAACAATTTAAATACAGCTTAGTAATTTTCATGAAAATTCTTAATTGCCCTGAGTTCGCGATGTCTTAATAGTTTTAATTTATAAGGACGTGGTTGTATTTAGAACAGTTGGTTTCTATTTCTTAGCGGGTACTAATAGATGAATAGAAAATCTTTTGTGTATCTTTTGTTCATTAATAATTTAGGTTAATTGTAGAATTAATATCAATTACTTTCACAGTATCCAAACGTAACGTAGTAACGGGAATTCCCCGGGAATAAATCACATAAACTACGTACGTGTTCAATAATCAACTTGGAATTCATTCCAAAATAAAATTTGTTTTTGTTTTTCAAATAAACAAAACAAAACATTTTGTTTTTCAAATATATGAATTTCGCCCCGTCTTCCGTCAGATCTGGGGCTGTCTATTAATACCTACATTGATATTTAAAATATTAGTTGAGGCTTTGTTTAAGCGCTAATCTATAATATAATCAAATAAGGAATTTTCAGCATTTAATATGCGACTTTGGTCACTGTCAGAAGTTTAGAAATTACAGACTTTATCTCAGTAAAAAATAAAGAACACGCCTTTACACTGTAAAACCGTGGCTATACCTTAAATTAATGTTATGTTAATTCGGCGGCACTCAGATCCGTGGCGCTCGTTCTAGCTATTATTTTCAAATTTATGTACAATTTGTAACGATCCTGGCGGTCGGTTTGGTAAGTCTGTAATTTATAGTGTAATTATATTAGCTACTATTGTAAAGAGGTAAAGTTTGTATTTTTGTAGAAGGTAATCTCTGGAACTACTGATTCGATTCTAAAAAACTCCTTCAATAATTAGAAATCTACATTATTCGTGAGTGCTACAATAGGCATTTTTTTATTATTAAATTGTATACTGTAATTAACGCAGTCGATATTTGATAATTTAGAGAAATAGTTGTCATGTTTTTTTTTTATAATAATTATTGATTAATAAATATATTTTTTTAGATTTTAAATTACCGTTTGGTGTTATCGGTAGATTATAATAATAGTATAATAGTGCGGTAAGGCACTCGCTTAATGCGTCGAAGGATGTGGGTTTGAATTTGAGCTTTCGTTAAATAAAAAGTTTGAAGTGAAACTTCGCTGAAACCGGACTGTCCACGACCATTTAGGCTCCAGGGTGTGAGGATGAATTCCCTGCCGATGGTGACTGGTGTGATAGTGGAAAGTAGCTGCTGGCTTCATAGCGAACAATTCCTCGGTACATAACCCATTGTACAAACAGTAATACACACAAGGAAGTCTCTTCTTAAACTTAAAGATTCGATATCGCTTGTGAGGTTGGGATCGTCAACAATTTATACAACACGGTTTTGAGTCGTTTCAAATAGGCCATGCTGGTATCCAGGTTTTCTAGGTGCCCTCACCCAGAGGTGAGAGCAGTACTCCATATGTGGCCGGACTTACGATTTATACAACAAAAGTCATTGCCCCGGAGTGATGTACCGCTTCGCTTGGTTCAGTACACTGAGCTTTTTGTGTTAAGGAATATTTTGTATGTATGTTTTATATACAATGTGTCCGGTTACGGACTAGCGATATTCTAGATACTTATAAAACCACTATTTTAATATACAAATACAGCATAAACTTGGGTCCAACCCACCTCCACGCTAAATGGCAGCCGTTTTGATTTTTTTAATGAAATTTCTCTACGTGTGTACAGAAAACATCATATCAGTAAAAGTTTGGGTTTCACTGCGATAAAAATAGGCTTATTCGACGGGTAATAATTCTGTCTGTCATTTACATTATAAAAGAATGTGTTTATTATCTACAATCTTTAGAAAAAAAATATTACATTAAAAAATAGTAAAAATATACGTATATTAACAAATTATTGAAAATTACTACAAAATCACTACCCATAACCCATTTAATGTTCTATCTATACATATTATAAACTCAACGTTATTTATGAGCTTATTATTAGGCATGGCATATTAATCCTTACGAACGAAAGTTATTCGTCATAATCACAATTTTATGAAGATAAACTTTGCCCTTTATACCATTTTATTTGGACGTAAGTTTGGTAGATAAAAGAAAATTAAAATAATTCAAACACGGTTTTTTTTTTCGAACTGACTATACAGTTAGCCTTAGTGGCCCTGGAGCCTTTGCGGCTTTTACAGCTTCACCGGGCCTGGGATCAACACTCGGCTTGGGTCTATGAATATATTAGCAGTGCCGCGAACGAGCGGTATGAGTTGTGACGCGTAACCCTGGCTGCACGATAAAAATATTATTAGGAGTATTTTACATAATCAATCAGCGATTTTTTTTATTATACGCGGGTGAAATCATGGTAGTCAAGTAGTCTTCTATACATATTATAAAACTCAACGTCTCCCTGTCTGTCCGTTTATGTTCTTTCCGATTTTCATGGTTTTTCTTTTAATTTACAAATATGTTACCTGGCCAGGTTATAGGATATATTTGTTACATCAAATAACATACGAAATAAGCAGTGACGATAATGATGAATCATTATCAGAAAAAAGACGCTATAAACGCTTGGGGGCTATTAAACGGCTTACGCCGAGTATACCATAAGAGATATATATCAAAATAATGTACTTACTACATAATTGTATACCTTAAAAGACCTAAAAAGTCAGCTATAGCATATGTCTATCTTCTAAGGATAATCAACAATAAGCATTTTTATTTTTCCGTCTTTTGAACGGGGCCAGCACACTCGCGCGTGCGTTCGACCGGCATTCTGCAGTTCACGCGAATGGAGCCGCGGGCGCAGCTAGTATTATATAAAAGCGAAATAGTCATCACGAGATCTCCAAAACTATAAGTTCGATTTATTTGAAATTTAGCATAGTTATTCCTTTCGCGTAAAATAGGAGTTGAAAGTTTTGTGTGAGGTGGATGAAAACACAGTTTTTTGAATTGAAGTTTTGTACACGGGGAGTATAAGACATTTAATGATTGATGGGTTACATGAACTGTCAATAATACTTGTACAATGGGAAGTATATGTCATTCCATAATTGATAGGCTATAAGAACCGTTATAATACGTTTCGAAATAAATAAAAAAAGGATTTTTAATTATTATCTAGATAGATTCTGTAATTAACGAGAGCGAAGCCGCGGGCACATCTAGTAATTTAATAAGAATAAATATATAACACTCGGAACAATGTAGATTCCTATTAGTGAAAGATTTTTCAGAATCAGATAAGTCTTTCCAGAGATTATTACCTCATAAAAACATACAAAATTTACCTTTTCATAACAACAATACAGGATATGACAAAGAGGCTTAGAGACGCGAATGATTATTATTCAATTATTAATGAAAATGTTTTCAAAATAATATAACTTTAATTAATAATATTATTCTTTTTTCTGATTTCTTTATTTCCTAATTTTATTAAAATACTAGGTTATAATTTTACATTATAAAAATAAACTCTACTAAAAATGAAAATGAAGGAACCCCATAGGATACTACTCTGTCAAAAAAGTACCGGGAAAAGATGAATAATACACCAAATGATAGTTATTCATCCAAATTTATTTTGTCGCCTTTAAAGTATGCTCCTTTAGAAACGATACACTTACGCCAACGGATAATCCAATCATGAAAACATTTTTTAAACGCTTTTTCCGGAATTCAATTGAATTTAATTCCGTCGCGAATTCTGCTTTATATCTTCTACCGAATGAAAACGGGTGCCACAAAGTGGTAATTTGAGTTTAGGAAAAAGAAAGAAATCGGCTGGAACCATATTTGGTGAATAAGGTTGCTCGATGGTATTTGTTGAGTTTTTGATCAAAAATTCGTTCACAATGATGGCCTTGTGCGAAGGCGCATTATCGTGGTACAAAATCCATGAATTTTCTTTCAACAAATCTGACCTTTTTCGTCGAATTTTAATATACTTTATTTACCGTTTAACCTTTCGGTAATAATTCCGAGTGCAGAACACCGCGATTGTCAAAGAAAACAGTCAACATGACTTTGCATGTCAAACTCGTAAACCCACGTCTCGTCCCCAGTAACAATGCGCTTCATGAATGTTGGGTCGGAATTGACTCGTTCTTGCGTATCCTCAGCGACTCTTATGCGATTGAGTTTTTGAAGAAAATTCTGGTCTTTTTGGAATAGCCGAGTGGCAACATATTTCATACCCAAGTCATTATTTAAAATGATGCGGATCTACTCGTCAGACACAGAAAGTTCAGCTGCTATCTCTCTCAAACTTTAATAAGGATTTTCAGTCACTATTTCTTTCACTTTTGCGATGTTAACTTCAATTGAAGACGTTGATGTCCTACCAGGGCGAGGCAAATCTTCCAGCATATCTCGACCGCTTTTGAACGCTATGTACTACTCATAAGCACGTGTTTTTGATAAAGTCGATTCACAGTAAGCCTTCTGTAACATTTTCAGTGTCTCCAAATACGAAATTCCATTGTTGATGCAAACTCTTTGTTGGATGTTTTTGTCAATTATGACATTCGCAGTACACACTAGATAACTATTATCTAACTAAAAACAACACTAATCTAAATGACAGATGCAACTTAGACTTCGCGCTAAATTGAAATAAAAACCGTGTGTTGTGGTGGGACACCAGATAGAAACGAAGTACCTTATTATAAAATATTAATTTCAAGTTCTATTCGAGGTATAAAGAAAATAATTATTTGAGTATACATTTTTTATTATGATTTTTTTATCGATAAAAAAAATTACTTTACAAAATTATCTTAACACCTTTATTTTATTTGCAATGATTTATAAAAATATTTATTTATTTAATAATAGCAAACTGCAATAATAATAACAGTCATCACGTAGGCTATACATTAGACACTATATAGCCATCATACATAAAATATACGTAAAAATCTTACACTTTTTTGCCGGCTAGGGTACCCCTCCGCCACGTCCCATACCTAAGTAACATCGTTCCAAAAAAAAACTTAACTTTATTCAATTACTCCTTCGCATGACTAGCTCTGGTAAGACAAACCTTCGGTCAATAGGTTTACTGAAAACGGCTGTTAGTAAACCTTGTGATAATTTGACTTACCATTAATAATTGATTACGTAGTCAAATTAATAACGTAAATATATTGCAAGTGTCATACTTGCTCGTATATCGAAGTTGCCCACGCACTGCCCGAGGGTTTGTGCAAATGGGTTGTCAGCTTTCTGTCCGGCAGATGCATAAAAATCATAGTAAATGGTAGCTGCTCCGAAAGAATTGATATAAATTCTGGTGGGATAAAACCTTTTGGCCGTTACTATCATTTTATGTGATTTGTGTGATATGTATTTGTGTTTTGTAAGTAATGCTTAGAATAATAAAAAATGAAGGATTTTTTCAATGTTTTTAGAATACTTATTTACTGGATTTTTACTTTTTTTTTCGTTTAGTAAATTTATACTGCATTTCCAACAAATTGAGGGCTATTTACCTAATTGTTAAGACTTGACAAACTGTTGAGCCATGTTTTCATTCGACCAACTTTTCACAGCGCCATTTCCCCAATAAACCCTGCTCTGCTCGTTAGGGCAGTAGCGTGCATTCACATAACAGCCCATAACCTTCGTCAATAAATAAGCTATAAAATATATAAAGAGCTTTTGAAATCTGACTGGACCTCCGAGAATAGTTCTTTCAAACAAAAAAAAAACGGAGCAATAAGGCGTTACTGCCACAATCTCACCTGATCTTAAGAGACAATGTGACCTAAGAAGGTGACATGATAAGCCTAGGGGGGAAAGTGGCTCTCAAGTGTTGCTTCCGGATCACAGCTTTAGGTGCTCAGGCTCATTGCAAGGGTTCGAATTCACGTCGATCGTTGCGGTGTACGCACACGCTACTTCTGGGCCCTAATTGATTTTCTTTATCTCTGTTAGAGAAATCAAATTGCTTGCATATTTGACCCCAATCTAATTAATATATAGTACTAACTGTGCCCGCGGCTTCGCTCGCGTGGACAACAGAATGCCGTGCGTCCAGCAGGGGCACGAATCGTACTGCCCCCGTTACCAACCACGGATGTCGCCCGCCGGTGTTTTTGAAGACAAAAATGCTTATTTTGGGCGGTCCTTAGAAGCCTTCCTTATACTGTAGCTGACTTAGCTATAGCTTTTAAGATCTACAATTATGTTATACATGAGTAATGGTTTACTCAGCGAAAGTCCCAGAAGCGTCTTTTTTCCGAATTGATTCACCATTATCGTCACTGCTGATTTCGTATGTTACTTTATCTTACAAAATATATCCTATAACCTAGCCAGATAACATAGAATTAAAAAAAAACATGTAAATCGGATAAGTAGTTTTCGCGTGAAAAGAACATAAACGGACAGACAGACAGACGTTGAGTTTTATAATTTGTATAGAAGAGGAATTCAATGATCATTAGATGAGATTAAAACCAATCGTCGTAGGCAACGTGTTATATATCAACTGACTGACAGTGGACAATTAAAAGTGGACCGCTTGCGGTAGTCCCGAGTAATCAATTATACGGTGCTCGCCAATCACGACTAATGAAAACATTATGTTTTATGTCGACACTACTGGCGGGGGCTTACGACTTGGTACGCAGAGAAAATAGATTAAAACCTACGCTATTTTCTTGTAATAATTTTAAGGTGATATACATTTATTATTACATATATAATGTCATACATTTACTTTGTTTGTTTGTTTGTAGATTAATCGTTTTTTTTATACTACAAGGGTGGCAAACAAGCATATAGTCCGCCTGATGGTAAGCGGCTACTGTTGTCTATGGACGCTTGTAATACCATAGTTATCACTAGCGTGCTGTCGACCTTGAATCTCCCTACCCAAGGGAGGAAGCTCAACTCACCGCAAGAACACAACTCTAGGTCATTTGGCGGTGATCTTCTGTAGGGTGGAGGTATTCCACCAGTCGGGCTGCCCAAGTAAAGAGAAATGTTCAAAGAAATTTCTCTGTGCACTACCTTTCTTTGAACCTCCCTTCCCCAAGGAGCTCTGGAAACCCTACTCACCGCAAGAACACAACACGGACTCATATGGCAACAACTATGACTAACACTGACAAATCACTAAGTTATCGCCAGTCTTCGTTTTCATACTGGCCTGCAAGTCGACCCTCCACGACCGTTCTCCTCTGCAGCAACTCAAGCCTAGGTCCGATCCATCGGTATGGAGCCCTTTAGCCAAGCAGCCGCTCGCGCGATACGGTGACTCTACATGCACTAGCTTACACAGCCACACATGATAATGCATCATACACACATGCACACCACATAGGTATATAGGTTCTGTAAGGGACCCTTTTTTTCTTTTTTTGCCTAGTTAGTTAGACAAAAATTATCAGATTACTAAATACACATACACATGTTCCTTTCCTCCTCCCAGCGGGAAGAAACATGTATATATGTATAGATAGTTTAGCTCGAATGATAGGAAATTAGCCAGATCGCGACTTATTTGCATACACGCAACAGTCCGACCCGAGGTTCGGCCAGTTTGGCACCCTCGGATGTTGTTGCAAAGCTTTCGTGGCTGAGTGCCTTAAGCGCTCGCCCCCAAGCCCGGTAAAGCTGTAAAAGCCGTAAAGGCTCCAGGGCCCCTAAGGCTAACAGTATAGTCAGTTCGAATAAAAAAAAAGCCTGCAAGTCTCTCAGCCGCTGATCCCGAAGCGCTACAAACTAAAAGAGCACTGTGAGAGCCCCTCTCATGATTACTGAATTTTGCAGCGGCTGATTCCTGAACGCGTCACGCATACGCGTGTCAATATAGCTGATGTTACACCGGTTGTATGGTGGTCACGGTCCAGTCGAACATATTTTTTGTCTCCTATCAACGTTTACATAATTTAAAGTTGGATCCCTGGAATTACCTAATACTTCAGAACACAATTAATATATTTTTTTTACTTCATTAACAGCATCAGCAGTTTTGTAGCCATTTATTCAAGATAAAAAGGACTTTAAAAAAATTAGAACGATAATAACATAGTAATTCTAGTACAATATTTTGTTCAACAAAAAGTAACGCTTGACGTCTTATTCGATTAGTCAAACGAGACTTTGTTCAGCAGAAAATAGAAAATCCCTGAGCGGGAACAAGCAATAATGGCGTACTTGGGAGTGATATGTGAATTGTTAGGCTCGATGTTGAATCCACCCGAAAGAAATTCAAGAATATAAAGAACAAATGTTGTGACGTAATTACAAAGTAAAACCAATGTACAAATACAATATTATACGAAGAGTAAAAAAGTACTAAAAATTGACAACTAATAATTTTGCAATCAAATGCAAATAGCTCATAGAGGTAGTGTTTGGGTTTGGTAATAGCATCGAACGACTTGGGTTTAAATTTGAGTAGTGAGTTAAAATATTGTTATGAAACCTTTGGCATGGTAGCATGGATACCTCGTTAGCCTCCCGTCTACATTGCATCTTATGCCATATAAAGCACGTATCTTCTTGTTTAGCTAGATTGAAAACTGTGAAAGTGAATACTGACAACTTCGGTCTTATTACAAAAAAGATAACCACGCGTTCAACACATGTTTAAAAAATGTTGTATTACAAAAGAGTGTTTTGGCGTTGTTTAAAGATAACCACGCTTTAAACGCGTCTAAAATTTAAACACAAAGGAAGCGTTGTCTAACGCTTGTCTAAACTGACAATTCTTATTTTATTGTAGTTGTATTTGTTGGCGGTATAATATATTTGGTTATAAATTATGGATATCATAGATTTTCTGGATTTTATTGATTTCGAATATGTCAATTAATTGAACAGTTTCTGTTATTCACAAGTAAATCGTGTTCCTGTTATGCCATTCTAAGCGTATAATGACTTTGTATTTAAAATAAATATAGGTTTAGCCAAGCTTTTGCCTGAATAATAGTAGAATTAGTTAAACCTGGCTGGCTACCAAGCTCAAGTTGAAAATCTGTCGCTAAGCACCAATAGGTGTGTGCACTGGAGAGCCAGTTTTCCACTAGGTTTAGCGTGTTATCATCTTCACATCGTCACTTAACATCAGGTGAGATTGTAATAAAAAAAACATGAGCTTACATGTACTTCTCGTGGGGTTCTTTAGCACAGAATAATAACACTTTGTCTATAGAGCCAGAAAAATACAAGTAGCATGTTCGCTACAGTGTTGGGTTCGTCAAGAGGTTATTTAAACTGACGTGAGTTCTTATGTATTATTTCATCAATTTTTTTAACTTTGATTTCCCTTAATATATCAATAATTAATAAAACTATTTCGTAATAATTTCATGTATTGCGATTTGACGACAAATAATAATGCAATAATGTGATGTAGGTGTACGCACGAACTCAGATTTCACTTTACGAACTTTGTCGTATATTAAATTTATATATTTCGTATTTTACCAAATATACTCGCTTAGCAGAAAATATCAAAAAAATAATAATTAATATCTTCTTTACAATATCATTATTTTTTATGATGATGATCTAAACAAAAATATAATTGTGAAAACAAACTACTTGCAGAATATCTGAATACAATGGAACGCTTTTGAATGGCGAGATCGTATTGAGTGAATGTTATTCAGAGTTGCTTGCATAAAAAATTTAAACCAGATGTTTAGCTAGACATCGGTTAGACAAGCTTTTGTAATAAAGCATTTTAAACTCACGTTCAACACGGTTTTAAACCTTAGACACTGTTTAGTAAAACTCATGTTCAACACGAGTTTATTTTTGTTTTTGTAATAAGACCGCTTGTGTTTATAATACCATACCGAGCACTAAGAACTTTTTGGAAGTCAAACGTCGCTACTAATAGCTTTCCATTGGATATTTTGGCAAGCTATTTATCTGTTAACTTCTTTTTGCGAGCTACCTCCTTATTTCGAATATTTTCTTCGTGTTGCTATATTAAGTAATGATAGAGCAGATAAATTCTTGTAAATATGACTACTGTCACATTGGTCTTTTTTCGCGATATAGAAAGCAAGCTTAAAGTGTTGATTAGCAATGTCACGGTATTGCCGTACAGTAACAGCTTTTGTAGAATATTTGTCTTTATCGAACCACTCATTGTACAAATAAAATAAACTACTAAAATTCAGGTCATCATATAGGTAAAAATTAGGTCCCAAATATTTACCATACGTTATAGTACCATCAAGGCTCACATACTCCTTGCTTAAGTTTCTTAGTACTTTTCTCATATTATCCTTCCATTCAGTCACATGTTAGACAGAACATTAGACGTCCTAATGTTTCTCTTATCCTTTCATGAACTTTTTTCTCTTTTTCTAGAAGAATTTGGTGTTACTTCTGCAAAAGAAGACAGTGGCGTGTTTGCTTGCGGCGTAAATAATACGTCCTTACATATGAAATTAGCGTTTAATATGGAAAAAGTAAAACGAAAAAAATATGAAATTATACAATTAATCAATCGAAGTATGTACCATTATTATCTATACATTATCGCCATTTTATAAGTAGTTCATGATTCCATTGCTGAAAAAATTGTGGGAGCGAGAATCAAGAGAATCTTTGTAGGCAGTTTGGACAGCCTCATCGGAATTGAATCTTTTTCCTTGCAAGAAATTGTCCAAATTCCGAAAAAAGTGGTAATCTGTTGGAGCAAGTTCCAGGGAGTATGGTGGGTGTCGGAGATATTCCAACCGCAGTTTCCTTAATTTAGCGACCGTCTGTCGTGAAGTTTGCGGTCAGTCAGTGGGGTCAGGTCTGAAGCGGCAGTGAGCTAGAGAGATTGACCAGTCTCGGTTGTTTTTGGCTAGCTTTTACATCATGGTTTGCAATTGCAATACAGATCTGCCGTTATCGCCAGGCCACATTTTGGAAAGCTGTAGTGTATGAAACCAGCACTAGTCCACCAAACAGTCACCAGCACCTTTTTCTGAGTCAACTTTCGCTTGGGACAGGCTTTGGCCACTTCGCCTGGGTTCAACCACTGTGATGAGCGCTTCCAATTGTCGTAAAGGACGTTATTGTGACGGTTGAGTAATGTAACGCAGCCCCAATGCGTGTTTATTGGTGTGCTTCAGTAAATTCATGCGGTACCCATTTCTCGAGCATTTTCACTTTACCAATTTCTTTCCAATAAAAATCATCAATTATTAAATTATCAAAAATAAAATTACGGAATGAATATAATTACTGCGTAATAAACGCATGCGGAGCCGCGGGCGCACCGCTAGTTTCTGTAACTCATTACTCTAGTCGTCTTTTGTTCCTGCCATAAATACACGTGTATACATTCAACGTCTTGCCGTTGAATGGGAATGACGAAGTGTAGCCACTCAAAGTAACATCGTAGCGACAAATCCGTTTGATGCTGGCCATTTTAATGGCACCGAAGTTATCGGTATTCGTGCTCGCGAGAACTCGATAGTAACTTCATGGCAATAATGAATGTTCTGGCTACATCTGTCGTGGTAACGCGAACCTTCGCCGAAGCCCGCTATTGTGTCCGTAGCATAAGAATGAATGAATATTTTAAGCATTTTAAAGAAATAATATATTACTAAGTTAGTTTCACTTTTACTATTGTTTAAATTAACAACAAAACCAAATTCAACATACGCACGCTTCGACTGTCTAATTACATTAAAATTTAAAAAATCATTAAACGATTAGAGATTTTTTTTTTAATTGAGAAAACGTATTTGTTGATATATCAATGGCGTAAATTTTTTTAACAACTCGATGTATTGTTGTGATAATCTGGGAATGATCTAAAACGTCCTGGATTGAATTGTAGTATTTGTGACCATGTAAAGGGGCGGGATATCTAAGTAGCCTGAATGGTAATTTAATGTCAAATTTCACCGAGAGTTCTCTATGAGAGTCAATGAAATTAATAAAAAAATCGCCCTCAAATTGACCTGTTACCAAGCATGTGTCGGTATGTTACAGCAGCTGGTTGATACCCAAACGCGACAAAACAAAAAAATGTCACTGTTCAGGGTTTATCATCATGTGTATGGTCATCACAGCCCAGTCGGGTACAAATCCCAACCACCCAAAGCGTGTGACGGGTGTTACGTCTGGGGTTCGGTGGTTGCGATCTGGTAGGACACAAATGCCATGTTCTACCATTGATCTACCTACGTTCTTGTCTACGTTTACGATATCGTCATACTATATCGCGTGTGATTTTGGTTAACATTAGCTCATAACAAATAAACAAAAGAAATAAGGAAGATTACCAAAAACACGTCAATTTCCGATTATAGTTATTCTTATCTACTATTTCTCGTCATAACGAATTGTAGTGTTTTTTATGACATATATCTATATGACGTCATGATAACCACATAAACGGTAACATTGACTTATAATGAATTCGTAAAACATGAAATATCATGATAAAATATTTATGTAATTTTATATGATCAGATAATAATCATGCAAAATTCTATTTGTTATTTCTAAAAAGGTTACATTTTACGTATTGGTTTGTGCACCAAAATCAAATGATTTTTTAATGAATATTACAATTGTATTCGTTCGTAGCTTAAGTGAAACGGTATAAAATTCATACGGGTTTTTATCCGGGTAATATTATATATATCGTAATATTATATTAGCATTAGGGCCGATTATTCAATCGTCAGATAACTTTATCTTTAGGAATAATTTTCACGGATAATATATATAAAAACTGACAAAATTTAAAAATTATTCCTTTAATAAAGTTATCTGTTGATTGAAAAATAAGCCCTTAGTAAAACAAATTAACGTTTTCTAGGTTTTACAATAAACTCACTAAGCACATTACCGATTTGCCGAACAATAAGTTAAAGAATTATGTAAATCCAGTTTAATTGTGGCGAGTGTATTTATTATAGGATGGATCATTACGTGAATGATAGTAATATCCTTAAGTTACTCCCTCACTGTACATCCACTAAGTCCATAACTATCCATAAGTGTAAACAATAAATATAGTGTAAAAAAAGTTGATCGAGTTTTTTGCCAGCTCTTCTCGATGACTGGGACGTTTTCGGAAACGGTGATAGTATTTTTACTATTAAATCAATATCATATTTTTATATGATTAAATAAATTACAACTGGGCGACATATTTAAGTTGCATCTACTAAATATTACAACAGTACTATCACAGTGTAAAATGTTTATTAATCAAGTATACTATATGGACTTCTTTATATTAATTATTTTTATGATTATATTATTAAAAGCTATCTTTTGAGTGAAATTAAAATTAAAAACTATATCACCGTCTGGCTGATATATTTGAGACTAGCGGTGTGCCTGCGGCTCCGCACGCGTTTATAACGCAGTAGTTATTTTCAATCCTTAATTTTATTTTTACTCATATTATTGACAATTCATATATACTTTATCAATTGAGACATTACATATACTTCCCGTGTACAAAAATTTAACAAACTCTGTAGATTTTTTTACGTTTTCTTAATGTATTATTGTCGATTCTTAAAGACTGATAATTATGGAATTACTTATGCGTCTTGTCTACGAAATTTTATCAGAATCAGTTGAGAATTGGTGAAAATATGATTATTTGGAAAACATTTTTTTTTACGATTTCTAAATATAATACTGAAAATTGTTATAGCCCATAAGTTACGGAAAAACTTATACTTTCCGTGTAAAAAATTTGATCAATATCTGTAAAATTAATAAAAAAAAAATTTTAATTTCTAATAGTATTTATTATTACAGTCAATCGGACCTATAGTTACGGAGATCTCGCAATGAGTGGTATTTTACTCTTATATTATTTACTTAGATTATTATTTATTATTATTACTTAGATTATTTACTTAGTTAAAATATTACTTAAGAGTCTTTCAATCTTCATTCGGTTTAATGTTTCACCTGACACCTGATGTTGCCTAAGGTACAGCCTAAGATTACTAAGATATTTGAACAAGACGATGATAGTTATAAATTTTTGTTAAAGAAAGCGAAATACTGCACACTCATAGCGAGATTTCAGAAACGGTTTGTCCCATTGACTTGAAATTTAGCATAGGTACTCCTTTTGCGAGGTAGACGCTCACTAAGAACGGCGTTTACGAAACTGGAATAAAAAATTAACACAGGTAAAACCGTGGGGCGCATCTAGTGTATGTATATATATATGTATATGTATTGTACACACATGTATTGTATTGTAATTAGGAACATTGGCAATGGTAGTGATTAGACAGAGAGGCCCTTTATCATCGCTGAGTAAGACTATAGCACAATGAAAATTGGAAGAGGCTATTTAGTTTTCATAGCTCTTCAAAATAGCTTGAAGTGGTATAAAAATCTACATATATTCATATCATGTCGTTTAAGGGTTAACCACAGATATATAACGGGGTTAGATTTTTTACGTCTTTAATTTTCTCCTGAAATTTTAATTTTAACTGTGTCATGCCACTGTTTAGTAGGTAAATAGTGTGTGTACATACAAGTATACCTACAATATATGGACCGTTTATTTTGAAAGTGGCGTAAGTCCATTTTTGAGAAAACTGAGCTATCACGTAATTCAAGCTTAATTTATTGTATTTTTTTATATATAACTAGTCCGTGTTTAATTTCTTAAAAAAATCCCATGTTTTGTACAACTTAAAATCGGTCGGTAAATGGAATTGCATAATCATCGATTATGAAAGTGGTGTAAGTCCAATTGACAGAGGTAGGTGGCATAGCAGATGGATGCCGATCAGTGTTTCGTTATTTTTAATTTATTTTATACTAGCTGTGTCCCGTGGTTTCACCCGCTAACGATTTGCATTGTTTCCCCTCCGTGTTTCACTACTCTTAAGTTAAAAGATAGATATTAAAAAATTAGAGAAATGTATTAGAAAATGTACAGCACATAACCTGTGAGAAGAAAATAAATACGACAAGGCTGTATAACTCCGTATCTTTGCCCGTATTTTGGCGAATTAAAAAAAACAACAGTAGCACCGCAATCCTATTACGATTTTTCTAATTTTATATTATTTAGGAGTTGAATTTTTAAATAAAATGTAGCCTATGTACTATTCCAATTCATACTCTAGCTGTGTATTAAATTTGAAACCAATCTATTACGTACTTTTGGCGATACCTTTACCCAAAAAAAAACTTACAAACTTTCAGACTTATAATATTTATAGGATTACGTGTGATATTACGTGTCAATGGGTGCTAATTTAGGTTAGTTATTCTATTTTTTTGTTAAAATGGCTAACTTCATATTAACATCAGATAGTGATATAGGTAAGAACCAATGGTAAACTGCTATTATCTTAAAACAACTGCAAATATTTAGTTATAAATAAATTCACACAGACATAAAGCCCATGAATATAAACAGAAGAATAATCTTAGATTCAGAGAATGAAAATAATTCCGCTAGGAACAACAAATTAACGAATCGAACGAAGAGAAGAAGAATTATAGAGGTAGAACCTTCATCAAAGCAAAGCATAAGCAAAATGTATTTTTATATGGTAGTGTTCAATGAAAATCTGTCAATGGAAGACGGCCTAGAAATAATTCGTGCACTAAAACAGTATATGTGTTATAAATTTTACCTAGTCACTTCTGGTGGAAACATTTTAGTATGTAAGAAGTTTTTTATTAATACTTTCCAAATATCTACTGGATGAATTGATCGTATCCTAAAATCTCATGAGAACAATCCGAATGACATGCGTGGAAAAATGGATGGCTCTTGCAGAAGCTTACTAGGAACCACTGACAAATACAGTGATAGGCCACATAAAAAGCTTTCCGGCATTTGAAAGTCATTACACACGATCGCAAAATCCAGAACGAATGTTTTTAAATCCGGAATTAAATATAATAAAAATGTACAGTTTATATTTGGAAAAATGCAAGGAAAACAACTTGAGCTCAGTTAATGAATGGACATACAGGAAAATCTTTAAACGAGATTTTAAGTTACGCTTCATGAGACGCTAAACATGAAAATTAAGACTACAACTGATGACGACGAAAAAATGATTCTTGTAGATAGACATGAATAGTTCACTTGCATAATGCTGAATTCAAGAAAGGCATTACAAGAGGATAAAATTCTAGCATCAGAAAATCCAGATAAATAATCAGTAGTAGTAGATAATCAGTATCATGTAAGAACAATGTAATTGCTGTCTAAAATAAAATTTTATGTGTTGTTATGCGTATGTATTTGTAAACAAAATTATATTAAAATGAAGTATATTGTAAGCGATATTTGATTTTTCTAAATTGAAATTAAACGAGTTTTACAATTGTCTAATTTTGAAAGTGGTGTAAGTCCATTTACAGCACATAAATATGTGTTGTCGTAGTCTAATTAGCCAAAAACAAATTTATATAAACAAATGAAATGTTGATAAAACAATAGAAACAATACCAGACCTCATATGATTTGCCTGTATTTTTAAATGAACAAATATAGTAACCTTTAATTTTCTCGAAACAAAAGAAAATGGACTTACACCACTTTCAAAATAAACGGTCCATATATATAAATATATATACTTTGTATAAATACAATTTTCCGCATTTAGTTAAGTATAGTTTATTTTAAGTCAAATATTTAAGTGTACGCAGGTATTTAATGAAAAAAATAATTAAATATCACCATTGCGTGTCATATAAATAATTAAATGCCACTGAAGAACAAATACGTGTATAATATAATAAACTACTATATAAAATAATATTTGTACCGTATAATATAATGTACTAAATATAATAAACAGCACGCAGTACAAGAAGTATTGTGTATCAAATTTAGCTTGGTTCATAAATAATTACAAACATAATATAGTGATAATGTTAAATTTACTAAGTAGTTTAAATTGATAATTGTTTGATTCCAATAGCTTCCCAAATAAAGGAAGGCCGTATATTCATTTAAAACCTACTGATTTCAAACTACTGATTTAAATTCATAGTTTTCTAATAAGTGTTTCTTATTGCGATATACAAAACATTTTTTGAAAATATATATTTTCAATCTAAAACAATGTCGGATAAATAATATAAATCCTAACTTGGAGAATTGTTTATCTTACACGTACAAATAATCAGTTAATATTTGTACTAATCAGTTCTTTACTAACAATTTATACGAGATATGTCCAATCCTTTTCCAATCATCACGTATTCCAATATTGTTACATATTAATTAGCGGCGTAGCATGCCGTAGGCCAGGGCCTACGCACGCCTACGTTGGGCGCGGCGTAGCACCGTAGCACCAACCGCTACGCTTTTCCCCGTAGAGTATATAACGCGCTGGGAAAAGTTCTGAAGGCATTACGGTTGGAACTGCAAAGCGCGCAACACGCGTACCACTCCACCACCTCTCTAAGTGTACTTGTGTGCGTGTACCGTTACGAGAAACTTGAAGGTAAGTTTCTATAAGTGGAAATATAAAAGATGAGGAAATTATTTTTCCAGCATATAAAAAACAAAAAAAAGTTATTAGTAATAATCAATTGTAATTCCTTATAAATGTTTTATATAGGTTTAGAAATTATAAAATATCTATCTTTTTTTTACTACCATATAAGCTTAAAAAAGTTGTACGTAACAAGTAAAAAATATATATCCTATTAATTTTAAAATTCCTTATTAATTGATAACGTTTATTTTCATAAAACGAACTACATAAATAAGAACGGAATAATTCAATATATAACTGAGCTGCGAAACAGATTAAAACAAATAGTCACGCTTGGAGTTATCCAAGTCTAATTCAATCATTTAATAATTAATGAAAGTGTAATAAACGCAATAAATGCAATAAACGTACTAAACACACATTTAATATACAAGTAAAATGGACTTAGATGTTTATTTAAAACGAAGTATAATTCTTAGAAATATTATGATTCGTAAAATAATCATCCGGGTAATTACGAAAAGCTTCTTTCGGAGTATTATAACGTTGATACTTCGAATCCCGATGATGAATTACTAAATTATTTTTATAAGTTTTGTTTTGCAACCAGTTATTCTATATGACAGACTATAAATATAATAATCTCCAACGTGTTAAAAATTCAACCTATTGAATTATATATACTAAAATGAAGGCGTAAAATTCCTTTTTTGCGTAAAGACGAAGTTAATGCAAGGCATCTTCTTCTACTGAACCAGAAGTAGAATGGAAAATATACATATAGTATAGTACGACTTGCGATCGTCAAACTAAAAATAAATAGTAAAATTAATGAAATTATTAAAAACTAAAACACCTATAACATTTCGCCTGAAATGCCTTTTACCACATGAAATGCATACAACATACGTAAATAGCACATAGAAGTTATAGATAGGAGATTTTGAATAGATTTATTATCACATTGCCTTGTGCCCATTCGGACATGGAAATTCTTCTAGATGTATACATATATTTTTCATTAATGATAATTTTTCTTGTTTCTTATTAATAGCTCTACTTGAGCTACTTCTTCACTAAAACATTTACAATGCTTTAAATGTATTTTCACCGTCGTTTATAGAATATTAAATTTTTTTAGAAGAGAAGAGATTAAGTTAATATTAATTCTTATACTAGTATTCCGATGAAATATTTTAATATTTCATATTCACCGCGCTGCAATATTTTTCAGTTTTAGAAATAATATGGTGTTATGTGGAATAAAAAAAAAATAGGGCCACAAACTTACCTGATTTAAATCACGACGTGGCCTAAGATGGTAGCATGCTCAGCCTAGTAAGGCTCTCCCAAGAGTTACAGAGACGGAGTAACTGCTTACCATCAGGTGGGCTGCACGCTTATTTGTCACTTTAGTTGTATAAAAGAACTTGAGGGTGTGGTAGCTTTGCCAAGTGGGTATTAGTTAATTCCTTTCTACCATGATATGGTTTCACTACGATGTTTTCCTTAACTGAAAGCTCAGGCTCATTGTTGGGGTTCTAACTCACGTCGATCGACGTCGTGTCTGAACACGCTACCACTGAGCCATCATTTCTTCGACACATATAACATATAAGAAAATATAGGCTTCACAACTACAATTCACAGAATTTAGAAAAAAGTGTCAAATGCGTAACAATCTGTCGATTGGATTAGCGCTCGGTGTTCCCATTAATTTGAGGCTTATTCCGGTTTGGGATCAATAGGGCTTATGTTTAACATATCTTGTAAGTTCGGGTTAAGTCTTTGACAAGATTTATCAGTTACGCTTAAAACTTCTGAGTTATATATAATGTTAAATCTAAAGTTTATCAACATGTATTCTTAGAAAAGATTAGCAACCCGCCCAAGCTTCGCTCGGGTTGAAGAGTAATACGTATAATTCTATTGGCTTATGCAGCGCACGCCAGTAAAGACCCCAGTCGGCATGATTTTTTCCGACATATTTCACATATTTGCACAAAACTTTAATGAATTATTAAACCTGAAGAACTCCATCCATTGATGAAAATCCGTTCGTTAGTTTTTGAGTTTATCACGTTCAGACAGACAGACAGACACGCTTTGTTTTATAATATAGTAATACAATAATTGTTCTGTAGCTGCAAACTAATATTTATATATTAATTCCATTACTTTAATTTTAATTTATTTATATCTTAAAGTCCTTTAAACTGTTTTATTACTTTGTTAATTTTTAGATTTATTTGTTCCTAATTAATAACTTAAATACCAAGAAATACGTTTTAAAATCGGAATGTACACTTATATTTATAAAGCTCATGAATTTGTTTGTTTGAACGCGCTAATATATGATCCTACCAGTCAGATTCGAAAAAATATTTTTACATTTTATTTAACTTGTTTATCGAGGAAGGCTATAATAACTTCACGCTACGACACTAAGGTGAGGAGCAGTAATCTGAAAGTCAAGCAATCTGGAAAGATATGAGCAAGTACGAAAAGTGAGCACAACGGGTGCATTGGCGGCACGGCCATTAGGCTTAGGCCATAGGATAGTTAATCATATAAATTTAACACAGATGAAACCGTGGGACACAGCTAGTTTTTTAGTTTAAATGAACTTGTATGAATGGCATAGATATTTGGCGTGCTATTAAAGCAGACAGAATGACAAGGCAAAAAATATTTGTATATGGGTAATAAAATATAATAATAATAATATATATTAATTTAAGGTAGACATTCTTTCCTAGAATAAACACCTATAAGTTCACTTTGAATTTATACTCAAAAATCTTAATTTTGACTAGTTAATTTCAACAGCCAATTTACATAGCCAGATTCAAATACTAAAGGCTAGTTAAGTATAAAACGCTCAAAATTATAAAAGTCGTAAAAAAAACAAAATCTCGTCATAAAAAGCCGGCGATTATCATGGTTTTAAAAATAAATGCGTAAATGGGTATGGTATTAGGGTTGACAGATATCCGTCTGCCCGTCGGCCGTCGTCAAGGTGATTAATAATTAAAAAGTGAAAAAAAAACACAGTTTTCATTGAACAAATATAAATTATAGTTTAACTAGATTTTGCCCGCGATTTAGTATCCTATGTGTTATAATCCAGGTTATAAACAGTGTGCCAAATTTCATCCAAATCCGCTCAGCCTTTTTTGCGTGATTGAGTTAAACATTCAATCATCAAGACATACATACTTTCACATTAATAATATTAGTAGGATATAGGCGATTTAACGCTAAATTTAATCTTAAAATTGGTATACGTTACTTAAAATTAAATAATATATTATACTAAATTAAAACGTTTGCATTTCCATGATATACTTCATCATCAGACTACAAATATAAATTTAATGAAATTATATTTATTACGTATCACATTTATAAGTGAATTCAATTTTACAATAGAGTGAAACAATAAATAAGTATTTTAAGGTAACACGCGATAGAGAAGTTCGATTTTTATTGGAATAAAAACTTCACCGGACAGTTATCGACGATTCTAATAGTAAAAGTTTCTCGATGCTAATTTCCTATCTTAAATATAACTGTACGTACTTCTTTTAGGTTGCTCACAATTCGTATATATTGACTATAGCATAGGTTTTCAAACTCATTTCGTACATCATTCACTTTGCGAATAAAATATTTTAAATTACTATCCGCCGGCAAGCCGGCATGACAGCGGCGACCGACGAAGGATTTAAATCTCTTGGTGGTATCCGTTGTGTTTGGATTGTACTGTGCTTATAATAATAATAATAATGTGCTTATAATAATACCTAAATAACACATAATCAGGAATGAAGTAAGGAATGACTGTTATTAATATAGCAGATATTTCACTTTCGTTTGCAATACGAAGGATTCTAATTTCGTATAACTTAGGAAATAGGTACGTATCAGAAAACCATGATTTTCCAGTTTTTTAATATGCCAGCGCCCTCTAATTTTCTCTGAGGATGCTACCGCCCCAGAAAGTCTCCAGTTCCCGTAAGAGAGCGTAATTGTCTACTTTGATGAAGACAACACTAGCTGGTCATTTTTAGCTACATCTATTTTGTAAAAGAATTTACAAAACCATATATATATGTGTGTTATATATATGCTATATATTTAGTATGCTAAATGCGCTGTTATCGAAAGAATATATTATATTGTAGCATAAGAATATAGAAACATGACTTATTACAAATATTTTTGATCGTTTATATCAACATATGGTTACTTCATTTTTTAAATCTCTTCTTTATATGCATGTTAATATTAGCCTACTACCACAGCTATACTTCTTGTTTGTTGAAAGGTGGAATGTGCGAAAGAGATAGCTATATAACAAGAGATAAGTTACCGGAAACCTATAAGTACTCTCAATATTAACAGGAAATGCTGGCGGCGTTTAGCCCATACAAACGTATTCCTTTCTTTTATCCCTGGATAATGGCAAAAGGGCAAATATATTTATGCTATATAAACTATATCTATCACAGCCATATTTCTATGCTTTGTTTGTTTCCATACATTTATAAAAATTAGAACTGGAAGCCTTTTAAAATTACTAAAATTGCGCAGTCATTTTAATAAAAAGATACCATATCAGAAAAGTTATCACTTAAAAACAACTTATCCGATATACGTGTAGTTTTAAAATTAACATAATTGCTATTCAATCGGAAGAATGATCCATATATCGTCACACTTTGCCATTGCTATTAAGCAGTAATGATATAAATACTAGTGAGCCCAATTTAATCTACATAAAAATTGTAGTTCATGAACGAAATTACGGGCGCTTGGCTATTCATAATTAATTTTAAAATCGTATTGATGTAATCCTTTTACTTATACTAATATTGTTGGGCGTAATCATACACCACTTTCAAATTACAAATGTAGACCGTATATGCTTACAGATAGAGAAGCCTTTGCCAAGTTGCGACTAACGAGCCGTGCTTTTCTAACATTTAGGCACTATACTTAAATGATTTTTGCATTTACAACTCGTAGCTGGGTTGCAATAAATACTCGGTTCAATAGTCAACTCTTTGACCGAATCTTGAAATGGTAAACTTTTTCTTTCATATTTGAACTTTTTGCAAACGTATATTGGCATAACAAATTTTTGAATATCTCCTACGAAGTGGATAAGGGAAAATAGATCAAGGTAAACTTTAAATCAGTTTAGCTCTCTTAAAGTTTAATAAGATATTTATTAACAAACTTCGAGAATATTAGCTTGTGCTTAGGTAATGAATCCATTAACTTGTGGAATGTTTGTCATTTACATTAATTTCATTTAATATTAATGATATCAGTTTTTTTTTTTTAAATTGACATTATAGATAACCAATGAAAGCGCGTAATATATATTTTACACTAGTTTAAATTCGTTTTCTATTTTGAATATCCCTATTTATACAAAAAGAAAATCAACAAAGATTTTATTTTATTCTTTATGGATTTAGTGCTTTTGTTCAAAATCTCATCTGATGTTAAGTGTTGATGTGGCCCAAAATGGTAACACGCTAAGCCTAGTAAGGTAATTGGTTCTGAAGTGCAGCTGTCGAAATTTACCTACAGGTGTTTGGCAGCAGATTTTTAACTTGAGGATGTTAGACGGCCAGGTGTGCATTAGACAATGCCATACCAGCAACCTACAGTTTCATCACGATGTTTTCCTTCACCAAAAGCTCAGGTTCATTGGATCAAAACATTGTCCGTAAACACTACCATAATTGCTTCATAATTTTAATATATAGGCCTGTTAATTGTTTATTATATCTCGATGATCGCCACTGTTTTTAGGGTTCCGAAGTCAAAAAAAAAACCCTTATAGTTTCGACATGTCCGTTTGTCTGTCTGTTCGCGGCTTAGCTTAGATATTCTTAGTACTAGGAAGCTGTAATTTGGTATGGGTATACACATTAATCACGCCGGCAAAGTGGTAAAATAAAATCTTTTTCTGTTATACCTCCCGTACATAGTATGGTATGTCGTTAGATAGGTCGTTCAAAAATATTGCGGGTGTGTGAAAACCATTTTTCAATTCAGGGATCCGTTTGCGAAATATTAGTCTTTAAAGTGTTAATTTTTCTTAAAGTGTTCCTCCTCCCTACCAGTTAAGTGGTAGTTTTTTGCATATGTCAAAAAATTAAGTAGGCTTTAGAAGTTACCGAGTAATAGTCGACCATCTTTTGAAATGTACTTGGAGAAGTAAATTCGTACAAATTCCATTGAAAATGACTTAAATCCCCCTTTTATGTAAGTATGCATATTGTGACGGGCAACTACGGAACTCTACACCGCGTGGCCCGACACGCACTTGGCAATTTTATTATGAGATTGTCCTTGTGCGTACCATTAGGCGCAGTTCCGTCATTTTACCGTGTATTTATTATGCATTATAAAATTTGAAAGGGATCGCAGAAGATTCCTGTTACCATGAATAACCTTTAAGACCAGGCTTCGTCAATATTAAAAATTCCACGAACATTATGTTGTCGTTTTGAATAAAAAAAATTTTACAATTTCAGTAATTTTAATTTAAACTATTTTTGCACATTCTGACCGAAACAGCTAAACCTTTAATGAATAAAATATTTTAAAATTTAATTTATTTATTACTGTAATCTTGTATCTTAGATTATGGATTGAATTCTTCTAAATAAGATCAGAAGTTCACAGTGACAAAACTAAATAATTGTCTATTTCTTTCTGATCAATGTACGTCTACCTTTCAATTT
The DNA here is from genome assembly GCA_947532125.1 of Saturnia pavonia. Taxonomy (NCBI): domain Eukaryota; kingdom Metazoa; phylum Arthropoda; class Insecta; order Lepidoptera; family Saturniidae; genus Saturnia; species Saturnia pavonia. The sequence goes on along the minus strand of OX383907.1, from coordinate 4,952,455 downwards.
CGCTTTTAGTCCAGTATCTACATTCAATATCTAAATAGTCTATTAAGAATCTTAGTGTTGTACAAGAAAACCACTATAAAGAACTTATCAACACTTGTTGTTTCTCTGACATCATTGGGAATACATTTTAATCCTCCTGTGGCATTGTGGTCGCTTGTAACTACCACATTGGCATTACTAATATCCTGCCTAGATAATCTATACCCAATAGAAATATATAAAATAGATGGAGACATTATAATTTCTGACTCTGTTGAAAGAATATAAGCATCGTTATAGTTCGGATCGGATCAAGAATATGTAGGTATGAAAACATTATTTTTCTTGATATTTGAGTCCCAAACTATATAGGGTCAATTCTTACCACACGATAGTTATGTTTGTAGGTTGTTTTGGTTCTCCTGTTTATCTTTGCTTATACTTTTTAGGACCGCTGCATAAGTTTTGCATATACATATGTACGTAGATAACACATTTCTTGTCGATTTTAAAGTTGAATTTGTTATTTTACATTTTACAAATTTTGAAAAAAGTGCACCTACCGTTATCGTATCTATACCGACAACCTATAGATTTTTTCTTCCACCAACCTGGTCGGTAGGTTGCAGGTTTCACGTGTTTTTTAATACAACTAAAGTGGCCAACAAGCATACGCGATCCCCTATCGATTGGCATAATAACATAGTGAATGTCGGTTTTTTGTATTTTTAGTAGGTTCGATTCCCGGCAAAGATAAGCTTTTAAAAAATCTGTGAATGTATTATTCTTATTTTTGAAGACAAATAAATGTTTGCTTTAGGTAAAATTTGCTATCTTCGATATTTAACGTACTTTTCCTCCATTTCCCATTCGTTTTTTCCAGCCTGTATAATGTAACAGTACATAGATTGGATTTGTTTCTATGTTTGTTATGTATGTATGTATGTTTCTATTCACATTTGTATCACAGTTCACAGTTATATTTTTATGTTATATCACTCGTTAATTTATGCGTGGTTCAGTTTTTTTTTTTCATTAAATCAACCTCTTACAGTGTCTGATATATCGACTTTTCAGTCGACCTTTACATGTTCTCCATAATAGATACGTAACCTTCCGGTGGCACGTAATAAAGGAAGTAAAAATCTGCGACGTATTATAAAAAGCTTCGGAAAGGCCTTTCATGTATTTAAGAATTGGATTCGAAGTTCTTACGTGAAACATGACATTTTATAAGATTTAACTTCTTTTTTTAAGATATTTATACTACATAATATTTATTTCAACTTTGAAATAAATTTTATCAGTTTTATGACCCCATTAATGTGCTCTATTTCGGAGAAAGCTAAAAAGAAAATAATTTGTATCACATTTTTCTTGTAATGCAAAAATTTCAGAACACTTATACAACTTTATTATATTATATGCCACAGACAATATTTGAAAATATTGTCAGCCGCCAGCATTACGATGATTGTGCCCCTCTAAATTCAATTTTACCAAGCTAGAGAAATCCTAATGGAACGTAATAAAAAATATAGTCGTAAATATAGAAGGAAAATGGAAGAAACCTTTCGTTAAGTGACCCGCGAGAATGAAAACAATGTGAAAATTCCTATTTTTGTAACGCGAAGAATATTTGCGAAAGTAGCAAACGATGGACCGCTTAATTTGCATCGTTATATCGTTGGCTTTTGGTGTAAAATATTCACTGACAACTCGTGGATATTGTTAGCGTGATAATAAAACAAAGAGTTACTTTATAATTTACAGAAGGAAAAATGATACAGTGAGTTCTGTCGTAAAGAATACAAAGGCTTTGAATTAAAATGTTTACGAGTTTGCCAATTTTTTTATACTGCACAGTTAAGTATAAGTAACCTCCTTATAACACAACGTCGTTCGAGCGGTTTTACCAAAGAGGTTTTTATAATGCTTCTGGAAAATTCTGCTTTAACAAAGGCCAGTCACATAATTTTAAAATCCTATTTGTAATATGAGAAAATAATACAATCCAGATATTTTTTCGTGGAATTATACTTATACTAAACTTTACATTCGATTACTTTATTATGTTTAAAATATTATCATATATTTAAATAGATTGTTGTATAGCTAACTGAAATTAAGTCGTAGAGGTGATAATAACGTAGTCGAAACAAAAACAAAAAACACTAATAATATCGTTATTTATTTTTTCTCTTATTATTATCATTGTTTTTCACGAAAATAATTAAATGTTCCTAAAAGAATTTGCTATAAAAGCAAAGTAATTTGTCGTAATAACAAACTTAAATTCGATACAGTGTTTTTAAATGGTCAAATAATTAATAGTGTATCCGTTAAATTTTATTAATAAAAAATGGTACAGAGTGTTATTAGATGACAAAACGGTGAAAACTTTCTATAAAACTGGTAATTAATACCAATAATTAAGTATTTTTTAACAATGTTCATTAAAACTTCAATGGAAGAGCGTTGTTATTAATACTTTTGTAAACAAAAAAAAAACCGTTGTTTAAAAATATGTATAAAATATTTGATAAAGTAAACAAAAATTATTGGCATATTGTGAACATGTGAAAGAGTTAGGGCACAGAGAAATTTATTTGGAGATTTCTCTCTACTTGGGGCAACACGACTGGTGAAATACCTCCATCCTACAGAAGATCGCAGCCAAATGACCTAGTGTTGCGTTCTTGCGGTGAGTAGGGTTGCCAGAGCTCCATTGGTTCAAAGAGAGGTAGGGCACGGAGAAATTTCTTTCAAGATTTCTCTTTACTTGGGGCAGTGCGACTGGTGGAATACCTCCACCTCACAAAAGAACGCAGCCAAATAACCATGTGTTGTATTTCTGCGTTGAGTAGGGTATCCATAGCTCTTTGGGGTAGAGGGGTTCAAGGTCGGAAACTCACTAATGATACCTATGGTATCACAAGCGTCTATAGGCTACGGTGGCCGCTTACAATAATGCGGATCGTATGCTTGTTTGCCACCTTTGTTGTATAAAAAAATTCATTTTTTTAGGAATATTTAAATGCTTTTATAATGAAGATGATACAAATGAAAGTGTTTTTATTTTATGTGACGGAAATAGCAAATAGGCGTCCAATCTGTATGCAATTTTAAATAAGGCTGTAGTACTAACTGTGGTATGCGATGGGTGTGAATGTTTTAAACCGAAACATAAACACTGTTGTTACACCATATCTAACAACCGCTATATTGGCACGCCGTAAACGTGACGCATTCTGGGCCCCGGGGTCAGTCGGCGCATATCTAGTTATCTAGCAGCTTAGTAGTTCGGCACATTTACTTTACTGTCCCTGATGGTAAGCACAGTACAATCCAAATAAACGGCGACCACCGAGAGATCCAAATCCATCGGTGACTATTGTTTATCCCATTTTTGGAGCAGCCGGCTCCCTGGAGGCTTGTGGGCTGGCATGACAGTGACGACCGGCGAAGGATTGCCTGTCTCTCCCATTGGTTATGCTTACGATCAGGCACCGTGCCTGATCTTGGCGAATATATTATTACTTATTATTTTTTCTAATATTATAATGCTCAAGATATTACTCTTTTGCTTGTTTATATATAACCACTTACCACCATATATAAGCTATACCAACGCGTGACCGGCTTTGCTAATTTAACATATAGGTGCAGATATTAGTTTCGTCATTCAGTCTGCCTAATGTTTATAAACTCGGTGATCATACTAATTGTGTTCTCAAATTCGTATACGAAAATTAACCTCAGTACAAACGTTACGGTATATGTGGAAACTATCAAATATATATAATGAATAATTGCCATGAATGTAGTACATTACTAAATAGTTGTACATTGCTTCTTAATTATTCTCATTTCGTATTATATGATATTAAAGATTTACTATTCTGTTCATATGAGCTGATAAATTTCGCTTTAGAAATATTATGTTGTTATGTAATGGTACGTGGAACTTATTACACCAGTTATGGTACTGAATTAGAACACACTTCAACTAACAAATTTGCCTTTAACGTTGCGGGTTTAGTAAAATATTTAAGCGCTTGAGAACATCTTCATCTGAAGTTTAGGCTAGGTCTACACACTGTCACATAATTCGAATATAATTTTAAATATACGAGGGCGAACTAGATTACTTGGTGTCTTGCAAAAAAAATGACACCAAAAAACCTCAAAAAAGACACTTATCCAGATAAACTTGGAAAGGAAAATAGTTAAACCTGAGGTTATACGTAATTATTCTGATGTTTACTACAAATTAATTATAACAAATAAATTTCTAAATAAATTCACAAACAACAACACATTTTGGATCTTCTGTTTCTTTCATGATAAATGTAATTTTAGTATGTTGTCGCTTTTCTTCTATTTAAAAGATAAATTGTAAAATTACAAATTAAAATATTCAAATACCTTGGAATCGATATTGGTTAAGTAAACTCATTTATTACATGTAAATGGGATGAGATTGTTATAGTTACGTTACCTATGAAATTGCGAGTAATAGAGTACATCCGACCCTGTGTTTATTAAATCATGCTGTAATAATGATATATTGGTGAGATACAAACACACGGAAAGTGAAAATTGCAAAATTACAACTGAAATAATTAAAATCTAAGGTACAATCTAAATGGTTTTAACATGGATCTCGAATTATAATTTAGGTATTTGTAATAATTTTGAGTGCTTGTCTCTTGATTGAAGGTTATTCATTTAGAGTACGACGCAAGATCAAAATATGATACGGGATAAATTAATAATTGTAATATTACATTTCGACAAAATTATCGAATCTTCTGCCATATAATTTTTCAATTAAAAAATAAACAAAGTATTACATAAGTTTAAATTTAATTTATACGATATTAACTTTACAAGAAAACCTAAAATTAACATACTTTCTTTACTTAAGAACACTAAAGAAACGCTTACACTATTTAACGTTTCAATAATTTCGCAATATAAATCGCAGCCAAAATTTCTATTTATAATATTAATCATAGTATTGTAGGACGAAATAATTCAATTAAATAGAGAATGACACGGCGTTTACTTGAAAACGTAATTAATGGAAGCAACTTCGCAAAACCATAATGAACCTCGGTTACTATACTATAGATTTGACAATGTTAATACAGTTGGTTCATGATTCAATATAAAGCGGCGTTTACACGAACAGCAGCAAACAGTTTTTGAGTTTTTTTAATTCTTTATATGTTTATTAGAGTCTTTCACTTACCGTAAAATTCAGTAATAAATAGTATCTAGCGGTGTTTTAAATACATTGCTTTACATACATAATACTGTATAAGTGAGTAACTTAAAGATTATGAACATTGTAGCGTTTAAGATACTCTGTTATGTATAAATAGAAAACTAGTACAGAAAAAATTCACTCAGACTTCAATAATACTCGTACGTAGAATGGTGAAAATGTGTATTAACGCCTTTAGCACCACGCCAAATAACTGCTCTACGCTATTATACTAAATATTTTCGCATTGTTTAAAGATATAATCGCATTAATCCCTTTTTTAGATGTGAAACATCGAAATTATTTGTACAAATAATATGCATAAAAGGATAGTTTTATGATAGGAAATAAATATGGTATAATAAAAAATAAACAGTCACTTGCGCATGGCGGCGCATCACCACACTGTATTAGATGTTTCATACTATCATATAGCGTGGCGAAGCACTACGTGTCGACGTGTCGCCATACATTCGATGTTTCATTTAAAAAACTTATATTTTTTTTAACTTCTAAGAATGTTTATTATGTCATACTGTTAATATTTTTATGAAATTCCTTGGAGTACTTAAAGCTTGCCATGTTTTTCGCCACTCACAAATTAAAATACCAGGTTGATGACTTCAGCAGAAATTTTATAAGACGGACATCTAGATTTTAGTCTATGGCGTGGGGGCTTTGAACACACTGCTTGCATTGAGAGACTGGTGGTCTTGTCCACTTTAAAAAAATGTTTTGGCAAGGCCTGATTCTTGCTTAAAGGAGGTGGTACTATATGACAGAGCACTGAAAGCCATTTTGATTTTGGGTAGATTTTGATGGCCTGGATATAAAAAAATATTGTGAACACTTTAAAAAAAATGACCGCAAAAGTCTAACTCATTATAGTTTAAGGAATATTAATAGGATTAAGAGGGTTCAGCTTCGAAGTAAACAAATTTACACACGACGTAATCCGATGAATTGTCAATTTGTAAATAATGCGTACAAAGTTTAGATTTATATTTCCGCTTATATCGGGCCTGAATCTCGTATGGATTGTGAAACCTTTGTATTCGATATTTAAGCAGATTAATATTGTCCTTTGTTAATCTATGTACATATTGTCGCTGTTGAACCCTAAAATTAAGTGAAACTAATATTGATGTTTAGACTCTTAAATAAGTATTTGTCTTATGCCATTTGTGACACTATAGAAATAGACGAACAGACCTAACATTATAGTTTAATTTTAAAATTGAGTTATCAGCATCGAATTTAAAAATCTATTGCCTAATAACCGATATATGCAAATGTATGTTATGTATATATGTAATAAAATTGAAGTGTCTGTTAGTAATGCATATCAAAGTAAATACGGCAATTAAGAAGAAAAAAATTAATTTTGCCCGTCTTTTTGTTCTGAGTAACTTCCGAAATGGTTGGACCGATTTTGACGGGACTTTCACTGGCAGATATATGATGTTATAAGGAATAACTTAGACTATTTTTTTTTTGATTCTATAATCCATGCGAGCGGAGCCACGGGCACAGCTATTCCTTACAAAAAATCACATGAAAACTTATTTTAATTTAATTAAATATATATATATAGTAGCACGTTAAAGTGACTCCACTGTACCTGATGGTAGGTAAGCATATTACAATCCTAAATCAACGGCAGCCACCGAGAGGACGGCAGTCCATTAATGGTCGCCACTGTCATGCCGACTTGCAAGTGTCTCAACAATATCATGTTATTTGAACGAATAGTTTGAGAGATAATGTAATAATAAAATTATTCAACGCTCGGCTCGGGTCTACATAGGTTTGCCGTTGCGCGTGCATTACACAAAAACTACTGTATAGATTTTGATCAATTTTTTTTTTGATACTTGGTATCAAAAAACGATGCCAAAAAATCACGAATATATTCATTCTATAAAAGTTATTAAAGTGTTAAAAAATTACGAGCGGAACCGCGAGTACAGCTAGTCTTTGATTAAAAAAAGAATCAATTCACACTCTCTGGGAATATCGATTGTGATTGAGTTATGGTGTGTGAAGTTTAATACACGCGTGTAATCAAATTTTAAATCGCATTTTTTTTTCTTCAAGAAATATATTTTGATTTGCTCGTCTAATGTCTCTAAAAAGCTGTTTATTTACTGCCGGATACCAAAAAGAACACGACGGAGTTGTTACTGTTTAAAGTTCAGTCGTGCACAATTAACCTAGGGCCGTATAATAATAAGCGCATGATTAAAAAAGTAACTACAGAAATCTCGCGTTGAACAGCGTCTCCACCACGAACAGAAACCCGGCTTGTCGTTTTCTATATTAGAAGACCTTTATGAACGCGCGAAAGAACAGTGCCAGTGAGATTGAAACCTGATTGATACTTCAGAATAATCTGTTCAATTTTCATGTGTTAGTTGTTATAAATAAAATAATATATAAATTTGGTCCAACGTAATCAAATAAATGGTAATCAGCCCCCGATTATATCACCCGGTTCATTCGTAACTACAAAGGTTTATATAATGTTAATTACACAAAGAGATTTGCAATATAAATTTATAAAGTTTATTATTCAAAGGAAGTAGTTCCCCATTACACTTAGAGTAGTTGGTCTGCACGATTTTGTCTTTGCACAAGTCATTTTATTTCCAGTGACTCATTTAATTAAGTTTTACGCTTAAAATTTAAACAATTTCTGCGTAGGTACAATTTTTTTTATATTAGCTCGGAAAATTGACGGTAGTATCCCTGAATGTAAGCACAGTACAATCCAAACACAACAACGATTACCTTTCAATTTCTTTTATTGAAGCAATAATGACTCGTGGTAGCGTGTACGACTTTGCGTCGATTGACGTGAATTCGAATCCCTGCAAAGAGCCTTGAGCTGTGAAGGAAAACATCGTGAGGAAACCATAGCATGGCTTTCTTTAATGCCGCCTGGCTAGCTACCACACTCAAGTTGACAATCTATCGCCAAGCACCAATAGATGTGTTCCGGCAGCTGCCGGACTTGCTCAGCACTTGCACAACTGCTCAAGTGCAGCTATACTTGAGAGCCAGTCTTCCAATTAGGTTAACGTGTTATCGTCTTGGACCACATTGTCACTTAACATCAGGTGAGATTATGGCCAATACGCCAAACCTATAAAGATACATAATATATAATAATCTATAACCTATAACCATAATAACCTATAACAAGATACACAGTTTTTTCTTTTATTATGTCCTTTAATTTCGTCTTGGTTTACACTAATCCTTTTCCTCATATTTTTAGTTTTACTTAATCAGCTGGTATTTCAGCGGTAAAAATCTATTTCTACCGCAAAGCAGTAGAGCTCTCGCTCCTGTGTTCTGGGTGTAGTTTGCAGCACACACCTGCAGACGAGGTTTTCCAGCTCAGATCTCAGGAGTAATGACTTCACTGGCTTCAAAATGCGGTCCTTTCGAGGTAGACTGCAGTGTCCATTAAGCATCAGGTGGATAATGCACTTATTTTTCACTTTGTACCCTAAAAAAATATCAGGAAGATATTCCGCTAACTTTACCCTCATAAGCAGTTACAAATTTACCCCTTAAATTGTTTCATACCCGTAAAGATTATGAGTACCTACATAACTTATTTGTTGTACAGAAACAAATTTAATATACGAGTGTTATTACGTATTTAATCATGAAAGCGGTTTTAGCGGATTCCCTTTATATAAAAGTAATGTACTTAACATTAATAAATTCTAACTGAATAATCTAAAAAAAACCTTTTGAAATTTCAACCAAATGAAACTGATGAGCGTTTATTATACCGTAACAAAGTGAATATAAAATTCGTAAAGGACATTTTTATCTCTGTAGATGGTAACAATAATAATATTGTTCCGGTCGCTTTGAACTTCATGAAATTGTATAATTGTTGAACTGACGAAATTCACTAGGACATTACTGTCTTGTTTTTAATAACAAGTTTCGTTATATCTAAGCAAAGCGTTTTCGGTAATTATATTTATTTCGGTATTTATTTTTTTCAACATTTAAACTATGCTGACGAAAGTATCATGAAAATTTGAATTTATTTATGTATTTAAGAACAGACTTAGAATCCTGAGTAAAGAGATGTTATATTTCATACCTTCAAAATACTGCAGGATATAAATCGCAGGGAATGTCCTTTTATATAATTTCAGTTGTTTTTTATGTACAATATCGCCAGTTATTGTTGCGATAAGTATCTCTTCACGCAACGCTTGAAGGCTTCGATGTTATAGAAAAGAGGAAACTGGCTGGGAGACAACTTTGCAACTTCGTGGGTACGATATAAAGTATATATTATTATGAACGATATTGCTCCAGAGCCAAGTACGTGCGTTTTTGTTATGGAAGGGAGAAGCCGGAATCTGGTTATGTGTGTATTTGGATATTTAGTAATGAACTTTTTAGTCTAGTCTTTATACAGGTAATTAATAGATATTGTTATTATAAGGACGCAATTTCACACACGGCCATTTAATTCTAAACTAAGCATAGCTTGTATTATGTTAACTAAACAATTGAATATTTTTAAGAACACATTCCTAATCAGTGTCCTTTATTTATAAATGTCAACCGGGAAGTTTAAAAGAAAAATACGTGTACAGACATAACTACGGATATATTAATATAGATTTGTCATATTATTACGAGACTCGACTCCTTGGGGAAGCTAAATATCACACCCATAACGTAAGGTGTGCCCACAATTCTGCGGGGCTTTTAATTTATTGTCATTTAGAGATATTTCCCATGGGAATACAGTGGGAGGGTGCCGTGTGTAATGACCCCCGTATTATTACCACTTCACGTGATTACTACTTTTCTTAGACGTTTAATGTTATTTTTGAGATACGTAAAGTAAGTTATCGTTAATAAAATCAACTTGAAAAATGTATTTAATTCGATCGAATTCTAATTTAAAAACTTGTGTTTGATTTTATTTTATTTAGTACCAAAGCCTTATTAGTGTAATTTCCATACTTTATATTCTCTTAAGCAGCTGAAATATATTTTCTGACGTGACTTGTATATTTGTAATACGAGAGACAATTTGGACAAATAATATGATTCTATAACTTTAACAAAAGAGCTCGTTATATAACTTATGTAATATGATTTGTATTCTTTAAATTTAATATCATTATATTTTATTATTTTTAGGTTTAGCATATGACCAGAGTTACGAGTCAGCTACCTGAACAACACATCTATACGTGCTTGGTGACAGATTTTTAACTCGATGGTAATAAATAACCAGACAGAAATTAAAATTGTCCTAGTACCGTGCTATGGTTTTATCACGATATTTTCGTTCATCGAAAGTTTAGCCATATTTTCGGATACGAACTCACGTTGATCGACGCATTGTCCGAAAACGAAAGTACGTATTTTATAACGTGCAAATGAACTACAATACGGTACCTACAGCTAATAGCGTAGTGGTTTCTAGATATCATTAAAGTAAATTTGTTTGTAAACAAGCTCTGGATTTCAAATTTCACGTATCGACGTGTCTTTTTCGAATACTTTTCAAAAACGACTCGGCAAAAAGAAAATCCCTAGCTTTTCTGATACTTTTTTTTTATTTATATAATTTTGGAGGACAGTCTCTTTATAACTGATTTGTGCCAAAGTAAGATTTGTACAGGAAAATAATGTTGATCATATTTTAGTATACTAAAAGTATGCTTAAGCCCGTCTTGTACGTAAATCATGCTAGTGATTCCTGGGCACAATAGTGACATAATTACCACAACTGAACCATAAAACTAGTATTTTAACTATTTGTTTTTACTTGTAAAACATAGGAATGTTGTTTATAGTTTAATCTAATTACTAAATTTACTTATTAATTAAGAGGTGTAGGTTAATTGTACTTTTGGTGAAATATATGTATCATGGACACGTGTCGACATTTGATTAGTGCCTGTTCAAATGAGGGCTTCATACACGTTAATATCACAAATAATTTTACAGTGACATTTATTTAATTAGTGGCAATTTATTTAAGTTTATTTTAATGTTATAAATACAGGATCGAATCTAGGCTCTTTTTACAATTTTATTCAAAATTGCGTTTTGTTTTACTGGCTGTCTACTACAGTGACTAACGGTTTAGTTAGCACTGATTTTTAATTAAATCAGAAAATTCTTATATAAACAAAATAATTCTAAACATAATAGGTTTTTCCACGACTTCGTCTTAGTGTTTGCCTTAACTATGCCATTCCCCATGGCCATTTCATTGCGACCGGTTCTTAGTCTTGAAAAGGTAACAAACAGACCGACAGTTTGTTTCTTATTTATAATATTAGTTAAGAGATAATAATATATTCATGTTATGTTATGCCCATGGCTTTGTGTCGTCATAATTTGAGGAGATTTGCCATAATTGTCACGCTTGGCAGGAGGGTTGGCGATCGCTGTTTGCTTAAAATAACACTCAAAAGACGCTGCTGCCCGCCCTTCGGTTAATCCCTTAGTCGCATTTTACGACACCCACGGGATGAGTTGGGGTGGTGATATTCTTAAGAATTCGTAAGAATAGCTAGATTTAAGTTGCAGCGGGCGGGCCACGTAGCTCGTGGAACGTACGGCCGATGGGGCCAAAGAGTTCTCGAGTGGCGGCCACGAACATGAAGACGCAGCGTGGGCAGACTCGCCACAAGGTGGTCCGACGACCTGGTAAATGTTGCGGGAAGCCACTGGATGTGAACAGTACCTTTTGTTGTGGCGATTTTTGAGGGAGGCCTATGTCCAACAGTGGACTTCTCAGCTGAAATTATGATGATGATGCCCGTGGTTTCGTATGCATAAACTTCAAAATTATTGTTTATTATTATCTGATTAAACATCGTGTTCATTCGTGTTCATCGTGTGCTAGATCGTCAGATCACTAAAAAGTAGTCTAAATTATTCTCTAAAATTAATTTTCTTGCTAACGATATTCCTATGAAAATCGGTTTAGCCATTTCGGATATTAGAAAAAAAATCAAAACGCGTGGTTGGATTTCGTCATTTACAAATAACCATAAGAACTTAACGAAAAGCTTTGATTTCAAAATACACTGTAATTTTATTTATTTGGGTATGGTTGTAATTACTTTGAGTATATGACCACAACACTAACTACAATAATGTAGCTAATATACCACGTACACGTATGTATACTTTCATTAATACTACTTTAATAAGAATTATAATCCTCTCTGGTTAAACTATTTATAAAAACTAGTGGTCGCCCAGTGGTCGAAATTCGACCATAATTAATTTAAATTATAAGTTTGAACATTATTAAGGTTCTATTGTCAAAGACTATACTTCTATAATCACTGTTTTCGCCAAGGCTAAACTGTTAATTTGCCTACAAAAAGATCTTTGAACCAGCACTAACAACTATATTTTTTTTTACCTATTTGATATTGCTACTTAACTTTTTATATATTGAGATTTATAATAAATTCATTTATTATGGTTATGTTTGACATTCAGTAAGACTATAGACAAATAATATTAAAGACAAACAATATTAATCTATTCTCAATTTGACCACAGACTTTAACAATAAACGAAACAGTATATATGCGTGTATACCAGTATAAATACATGGTATTGTGTGTAATGTTTTTTATTGATTTAATGTATTTTTTATGCATAATTAAAAAAAAATAGCATTCTGCATTCCTTCTTTATCTTTATCTCTTCTTTATATAAACTATAAGTGTGGGAAATTTCATTCTCCTCCGTCCGCGCATTTTTCGTAAAAAGGGGTACAAAGTTTCTGCTTCACGTATTAATATATAGATGTCAACGGTATTTCACGCTCAGAGAAGCTTTGAGAATATATAAACTCAACTATCCGTTCGCTTAAACGAAACGAGATATTCCCAATTCCTTTACTGACCTCTATGATTGAATTGACCAAAATCGTTACGTAAATTCGACGCGACGTTTCACGACAATTTTCAATAAGATTTGAGCTCAATAATCCGTCGTAAGTAAAAAAAAGTATTAAATGAAATACATACCATTTTGATTAAGACCATGTTATGAGGGTTTATATAGACGAAATCTTTTTTATTCAGTGAAGTCAAAGGGTCTGAGTGTTATATAATATTTATTAAAGATTATGACTTTAATTTATGTTTGACCTTAGGTATATCATTTTAGAAAGAATTTTTAGTTAGAAAGAACTTTAACGTTACACCAAAATTTGGCCAAAGTTAGTAACAAATTAAGATTAAAGGGACTGGCTCTCTAAGAGCTTAGTGACATGGTAACAGAGTTTCAACTTGAGAGTGATAGCTAGCCAGGCGGGCATTAGAAAATGCACTATCACCACGCGATGTTTACCTTCACCCAAAGTACAGGCTTATTGTACGACACGAACCTACGTCGATCGATACAGAGTCCTAACAAGTTTCTACTGCGCTCTCATGACTTCAAAATTAAATACCCATTCATTATCATGTTATATTTCATATGTTACTTAAGCTTAACAAAGGTTTTTGCCGTGTGTTTTTTTTATTATACAACAAAGGTGGCAAACAAGCATAGGGCTCGCCTGATGGTAAGCGGCTACCGTAGCCAATGGACGCATGTAATACCATAGGTTGACGTCCTTGAACCCCCTACCTCAAAGAGCTCTGGAAACCGTACTCACCATACATATAACACAACACTAGGTTATTTGGCTGAGACCTTCTGTAGGTTGCAGGTATTTCACTAGTCGGACTGCCACAAGTAGAGTGAAATCTCCAAAGAAATTTCTCTGTGCCCGACCTCTCTTGAGGCTGTATAGCACGACAGGGTCGCGACTACCTTGTGTATGGTTAAAAATCCGTCATAGTGATTAGCTTATGCGTGTCACGTTTCGGTGCATATCCAGTTTCCATTTACGCATGGATTCTTGATCTCTCAGTGGTCACCACTCTTTTTGAATTGTACTTACTATCAGGCACAGTCCAATTGAAAAATCTTTAACTACGTCTGTAAAGAGGATTATTTAAGGAACTGTATTTTTCATTTCAACGGAAATCAATACTTCCATTAAACCATGTTATTAATGTTTACATTTATTTCCTCGTTGTAATAAAAATGAATATACGAGTGAACTCGGAGACAGAATATACAGGATTTTATGATATGAATTACTTATTATATTATTCAGTCTGCACGTAACATTTATGAAAACTTCGCATTGAAATTTAATTATTAATTTCTTATTAGTCTGGTATAAGTTGGAAAATAAATAGATTAGTTACAGTATTTATTATTATTACTTAGGCATACAGACACTATGGTCTGTTATATTCAATGAAAAATGGAGTCTCTTCAATGTCCTTATTTGAAAACCCTTCTTTTTTAATCTATATCAATATGTACGTATTATAAAGAGATAAAGTTTGTGAACATGTTTGTAGGAGTAAATTTCTGGAACTACTTCTCTTAAAATTCTTGTACTAAATTGAAGCCACTGAAGCTTTGAGTGATCAGGCTATTTTACTATCATTAAGTTTAATATTTTAATTAACGTATACGAAGTAGCGAGCGGTAGGCCAGTTATTTATAGGTTGTCAATTTCAGAATGTAAATAAACCCGTTTATAGATTAAATTATTAATTTTAAAGAAGATTCTTACTCGTATAATGGAGAACACACCTAACATAACAAGGGATATGGTAATTAATATAAAGGTTTTTGTAGACTTATGGCCATCAAACCATTAGAGTAGCCTCACCTGCGTTACTCGGACGATACGTAAAAGGTCCGTTGAAATATTCACAACCTCATAACATGCCACTCATCTTTTACTGTAGAGGAACATGGGATTTTTATACGAGATATATATGTCTACAATTTTTAGAAATACGTAGCTAGTATAGTGTTTTTAACACGCTTACATTAGCTTCACTTGTAACTAACTAACTAACAAACAAACAATGTAAAAAAATCTTAGAAGTCAGTTTTAACCTACTTCTAGTTGTCGTATCGAAATGAAACTTTTTATGTATGCATGTAGTTCGGATGATAACACTATAATTTGGTATCCTGAACCTGATCTGATGATGGAGCCAGGAGGTGGATATGATTTATTTTAACAAGTCAAATATATTGGTAACTTGGTAACGAGATATTATTATAAGACTAAAAGTTTTATAATTTTTAGTGCGTAGTTAAAGCGTGTTTTTAGTTTTTTACACTTATTAAATTATTAAAATAGTATAAACGCCATAAAACATCACCATAAATCTGAAAAAAAAAAAATGATCTCATTAGGTTATACGTTAGAATATTAAAGCTGTCAGTGCCAAGTTGGCCTGCATAAATATCTCTTCACGTTACGCTTGAAGGACCCAATGTCATAAGAAGGAGAGAACACATTGGCCGGGAGATGGTTCCACAGTTAAGCGCTACGACAAAAGACATAGAGAACTCTTTAGTTTGTGCCGAGATGGAGGTTACCGTAAAACTGTGATTCTGATGCCCAGCGCGTGTGGTTCTGTTGTGGAAAGGAGAACAGGGAACTATATTGAACAGCTCTTCAGAACACTCACCATGATAAAGACGATAGAATACGCCCAGCGAGGCGAGTTTCCTGCGAACCTGAAGCAGTTTGATGCATTGGGTAACGTCTGCATCATTAACAATGCGAATAGCCCGTTTTTGCAACATGTCTAGAGCATCGAGGAGGTACTTTGCGGATCCATCCCAGGTGTGAACAGTATTTCATACACGGCCTAACTTGTGCCTTGTAAATAAGGTACAGCTGACCGGACGTGAAAAACCGTCGCACTCTGTTTAGGATTCTGAGTATCCGAGATGTAGAAGATGTACATTCTTTAGTTGAGTATTTTAAGATCTCAGTCATCACAATGCATCTGAGAACCAGTTTTATGTAATAAGAAAGATTTTTACTAGCATAATTTTCCTCTTCGTGCCAGAACTCCACTAAAATATCATATTTTGTGGGTAAAAATGTAATATTACTAAAGGACTTTCTGATTTTTTTTCATTAAGCGAGAGAGCGCAATACTTTTATAAAATACTTTCACAACAATACCGTCTAAAAGGAACAATAAAGCTGTTAAAATAAATATGAAACTGTCCTATGAAAGCAATACCGAAATCTTTAGTATTTCGAAAATACAATCCACTTAGTAAAATGATAATCAAAATTAAAAGTAAATTCCTGTTTATTTATTTTTAATTTACAATCTTAACAGAGATATTGTTCTTAGAGTAAAGGAACTGGTGCTATTATTCCTAACTTTAAATATTAATTTTATATTTTCTTGTATTTTTTTTTAAATACAATTTGCAAACAAGCTTAGAACCCGCTTAATGATTAGCGGTTACTGTAGCCTATGGACGCTTGTAACACCAGAGGACTGATTTTGAACTCCCCTTTTCCAAAGAGCTCTGGAAATCCTATTCATCGCAGGAACACAACACAAAGTTATTTCACGTCGATGTTTCGTAGTATGGAGGTATTCCACCAGTCGAACTACCCCAAGTAGAGAGAAATTTCCAAAGAGATTTCTTTGTTATTTTGATGTTTATTGTAATGTGGACTTTATATGTAAAAGTAGAAGTTGATTTTTATATAGACATTTATTTTCTTGTTCAAACGAAAAAGATAAAACCTCACCTATCTAGATCCGAAGCTAATCATTTATATATGTTCGGTTTTCGATGTTCTAAATATACCGTAATATCGGCGATAATAAAGTACTAACGTTTATGGGTGGTGTTATTTTTTAATATCAAATAGCGGTCAACAGAGCAACGATCCGCTTGATGTTAAGTGGTCAACGTTATCTATGGCACCTGAGACAAAAGTATTGCTATTACGTTGCATAGCGTTTTTCACACTTTCGTAATCATTAAAGACAACCATGATTACGGAACGCAGATATTTTCAGTTGGTAATAAACTCACTAACTAAACGGATTTTTCTTAAAAGCGTCTCGATAGAAATTGTTTCTGATGAACAACCAACATAGCGAAGTAGACTATTCAAAATCAAATCATAATCAAAAAATACTTTATTCAATTTAGGCCCCAAAGAGGCACTTATGAACGTCAAACACTACTACCGGTTCGGGAAATATCCCAGTCATCGAGAAGAACCGGCAAGAAACTCGATCGGACTTATCTTATTTTTTCTGTTCTAGGAAGCTGTTGCTTTCGTGGCTAAGTCATTAGGATGTGTAGAAATAATTAAACTTAATTACATGTACGGTTTAATAAAATCTGATTTTTATTGAAGTGAAACTTCTTATACGACTTCCAAGCGTTTAACGTTTAACGCACATTATCGGTCTCTCCTCTTTGTGTGAGCCAGAGCGAGAGAGTAAATGTCGGTCTGTATTTATATTGTACACTGTTTAAATAAAATAGAAAATGCCTTTTAAAATGAAATTTCACTTCTATCGTGTGTCAATCGCACACACACCTTTTTTAATAGATATACTTAGAAGCAAGACTGTCAACCGTACCATGAGATATAGTACAGACCCTTGAGAAATAGTCCCGCGAAAATTGTGTACAGGACAATAATTAACGTCCCAGCAAGAAAGCAAAATTATTTTATGAGACGGTGTGCTTTTGAAAGTTCTTTTTTTTTGTATTTTTCATCTTCCATAACTTACAAACTCGACTTACTTTAATAATCCTAGTATTTCTGCTAATTTTATGGCTATAGCTATAAAACAGTATGCCCGTCCCTCATTTGAATTATCCATTTCAATGTCAAAGTTGGCAACAGTACACGTGAGGCACAAAGTAACGTAGTTACCGTAAACAAAGCGTGTTAGTCGGGCCCTGCTATCCGGTGTCAATATTGGGAGTGTTCACCCAATCTTGTCAAAAACACTAACACTCCTTTCGTTGAGGGATTTAATTAAATGCGAGGATGATTCCACCATATTTATACAGAAATGTTAAACTTGTTAAAATGTGAATCCATTGATTTTATTTCTGACTCGCATTCCCTGCATTTTTCTGTAAAATGCAATATGCGGCTCTGTGCCTTATCGTACTTATAGTGTACTATAGTACGTATAGTAAACTATAGTAGTTTTCTACAAATACGTTTTTTTTACTATTACAAATACAACTTAATATGGTCTTCAGTACACGATATTTAAGCATTTATACTGGCATGCAATATTATTTAAAAATATCAATATACATCGAGAGATAAAGTTTATTTATTACAAAACTGCGAGAATATATCCAAATTGATTACATTTAAACCTTATTTAAATGATCATCAAAATTGTATTTTTGAAATTATTCATCTTTAGGTGCGTTATAAAAAAGTATGGGAATGAATTTTTACGATGCGTTCCCATATTGTAACAAAAAGTCTACTAAAAGAAGTTGCTTGCTAAGCCTCTTGATTTGATTATGGTGAAGTTAGTCACATTGGCTTTTATTCAAAGTAACTAGTCAAAGAAGAATGCGTGTACACAAGTACACGTATCAATTTTCTTTATAAGTTTACACATGAGAAGTTTTTAAATATTGCATAATTTTACGCAATGGCGTCCAAATTTTACTCAAAGTTTACTTATCGGGAAGCTTGCCTTTTAATATTAAACAATTTCCACTATGTTAACGTTTTCTTACCAGCAACATTTCTGAAACCCATCTACTCGTAATTACGTTATAATTGGTGAAAAGTAAACGAATTACCCAACATCCGAAATCAATCAAGCCTTACTCAGAACCCTTATAACTTTGCGGGAGTTGTAAAATTTACCGGTATCTTCATAAATTGAGGAAACCCTTTAGCGATTCAATTCTGCCGTGGGAACTGTTATTTTAGTATCTATAATAATTGTAGTTTTGATCTTAACTATTTCAAACCATAAATCTTCAATAACAATTTTAGTGGTTTCACACTAACAATATTTCAAGAGTTTCTTTACATAGAAGCTTAATTCTAAGTGTATGTTTTATATTTTAATTCGATATGTTTGAAGAGCTTCGTAAGTCAATTGTGATCGGGAAACTATATAGATTTTAAACCAATTTACATTTTAATCTAATTAATATATATCGAGGCCATATCATAAAATTAGTATGTATTAATAAAAATCCAAATAGATTTCTGACATCAAGAAAGTATGTCATATTGTTTATGTTGTCAACGATTTTATTGTAGCAATATCTTGTATGTATATGTTATAGGCAATGTATGAAATGATTCATATTTCATACCATTCTATAGAATGCCAAATGAGAAACCGGCAAAGTATAAAATACATCTCCGATTCGTATTGAATGTCACGTGAGAAGTTTTGGCGGGACCTCAAAGTGTCATATGATTATTACAAATACACACATCTATAGAGAGGTAGGGCACAGAGATATTTCTTTGGAGATTTCTCTCTACGTGGGGCAGCCCGACTGGTGGAATACCTCCACTCTACAGAAGATCGAAGGCAAATGAGCTAGCGTTGTGTTTCTGCGGTGAGTACGGATTCCAGAACTCCTTAGGGTAGGGGGATAACGCGCTTGTGATACCTTTGGTATTGCAGGCGTTCATAGGCTACGGTAGCCGCTTACCATCAGGCGGGCCGTATACCTGCTTGCCGCCTTTGTAGTATAAAAAAGGTAGCTTGCGCGAGATTGAGATACAGTATATATTTTTTAATAATAGCTCGGCACATTGACTGTACTGTCCCTGATGGTAGGCATAGTACAATCCAAATACAACGGCGACAACTGAGAGATCGAAACCCATCGGCGCTCGCCGATATATATCTCGTCATGTTGCTCTTGAAGGACCCGATGTCATAAAGAGGGAACACATTGGGAATATATATATATATATATATATATATATTTATATATAATCAGTGACCGTGTAACTTCTGAACAACCGACCGGTTGAGTTCATATTCACATTTTTTTTATCGAGATGTAAGTTCATAGGTATGATAGGATCTGATCGGCAGCGCTGAGATCGAACCATTAATTACCGGAAAGAGCAGATCATCTTCTGCTAGGTTAGCTAGTTAATTATAATAATGTTATGTTCGATCAAAATTAATGTTTAGAGCAAGATTGTTCAAACTCAGGCCCGCGGGGCATTTAAATGGCCCGACGAGGCATTTAAATTTGCCTACCAACTTAAACTATTTTTAACTGAAAACTTTATTCATTTTTTAAAGCAATGATGGCTCAGTGGTAGCTTGTACGGGCATCGCGTCGAAAGACGTGAGTTCGAATCCCCGCAATGAGCCTGAGCTTTCGGTGAAGGTAGGCACTTTTTCTAATACCCGCCCGGCTTGCTACCACCCTCACGTTTAACATGGTTTAGTGAGATAGGGTAGGTAGGTAGGTTTCTGATACGCGCCCGGCTTGCTACCACCCTCAAGTTTAACATGGTTTAGTTACGTGCATATTATATAAACCCAAATATTTTCAGTATTCATATACCAAATAGGAATTACTTGCTTATTGATTAAAAAAAATTGTACGGAATTTAATCAAATTTTTATAAGCCTTTCGTACTACGAATACGTAATACCAGTGATATTTATTTTATCAGCTTAGGTACTTATGAATACAAAATAGCATTCAGTAAGACTTTCACAACAAGGAAAGACATTAAATGATAAGTCTTTTGACATACTTTCACTTGGAGTTTTAGAATCCCTATGGACCATGCAATCCTTCTGTTAAGACAACTATATTAACACACAGATTCTTGTTGTAGATGTGTCTTAAATAATCATAACAAAGATACGATAGGAGTGTATGAAGATGTTAAATGTAGAATATTGAATAAAATAGAATCCAATACTTTTATTTTTTTTAAATCTTTATTATAGTTAGCGTTTGGTGACAAACTAACTTGACGTTAAGTGACAATGTTGCCGACATGGTAACACACTCAACCTATAAGTGCTTGGCAATAGATTTTCAACTTGAGGTATCTGGCCAGGCGGGCTACAGAAAAGGGCCTCACTGAAAGCTCACGCTTATTTTAGGGATTCGAACTCACGTCGATCGAGAATCTACAACTGTAATCCGTATAATCTCCGACTGAGCCATTATTGTTTCAAATTACAGCGTTTATTTTAAAAGAGTTTTTACTGTTGGGCCTAAATTTTTAACGAACAACTGATACCCTATTCTTATTTTTCTATGAAATGTATGTCACTGAAATATAATTTTACTCTCATAAAACAATATTCTCGCATCATTATTCCGTAACATTTGTTGTAAATGCATACGTTTACGTTCCTCTTTACGTCTCGTCTCGTTCTTTTTATCGCTTGAAGCAATGATAGCTCAGTAGTAGAGAGTACGACTTCGTGTCGAATGACGTGAATTCGAATCCCTGAAATGAGCCTGACCTTTCGCTTTTTCCAAAAAAAAAACGTCTTAATAAACGCCCAGGGAATTCTTTTTGTCAAAAAAGAAACCCTTTGTAAAAGTTGAATTAATTCTTGAAAGCGTATTTTCTTCTTTACTTTTATTGTAATTTGACGTTTGAACAACTCTGGTCTGTAATTTAATTTTATCTCTGACTTTTAACATGGAACTGTGGCGCTATTTTATACTATCGAGTTTAAATAGTAACTTCGATTCGAAAATTCAATACAGCTTTATCATAACATATTCACTTACAACATTTTTACCTCCAAATATACTGTGACGATATTGAATACATGCTCTAATTATCGAAAAGAATATACCTATGAAGTTAAATGCCGTAAGTGTAACATAGCATGATTACTTTTTTTTGGTACACTAACTATTGTCCGCGTATTTGTTCACGTGAAAACGCTTTATTACTTCTTAGACTTTAAAGAAAAATGGTAACCATTAAATCATGTTAAACTATAAAAAAGACACAAAAAAAAACATATTATTATGGAACTTCATCATGTTGTTGAAACGCGGTATAAAATTTTTGGAGTATTTATTTTTTGGCCCTATAAATTATAACTTCGTACCAGTGTGAATAATTAAACGCATTTTTTTAACTCTTACAAAATAATTATTTATTACAAAATTAATATCAACATATACAAAAACTACTTAGCATAATCAGGCTCTCAGTAATTAGTCGTAATCAGAAATGTATCAAGCTTTTTTACTTTTATTTAGCTATTCAGAAATAATGTTAAATATAAACTCAGTATCGCAAATACAAGGCACCTTCGCATCGACAGCATTTGTTCATTATGAACGTAAATGTCCATTAAGGACATACGTCCACGTACCTCGTTAAAACCTCCCGCGCTCTATATACCTCGTCATTTTTTCCCTACTAAAAATACTAAAATCTTTATCCTTCAAGTACAGAATATTAATAAAATTCATATATTATATCATACATAAAATAATTTATATGGTTGAAATTTATAACCAAAACTTTCTTTCATTCAAGTGTAACATATTTCAAACAAAAGTAAGCACTTAGTAAGTGGGTATGCTTAAGTTTGCATATATTACTAACCAATCAGGAGTATAATACTCTTTTTTCAGCCAATCATATGTATAAATAAGTATTGTTAGTGTAATTCAATAGGTTCCCTCTACTCGTATAATATACCAAACAACGCTTCACGAAATGTATATTTAACTTTATACATAAACCTGTCTATTTTTTTTTCATACTTAATATTTGATGACAAATATTGAATGAACAATAATAGCTATTGTAAGTAGCGTGGACACGTGATCTGCGTGACGTATCTTACGTAGTTATTAAAAATTTATTAATACCGGCAGCAATCTTATAAGAAAAAATAATACAAAAATATAAAATATAGCAAATTAAGCCGAAATGAGAATAAGTTGTATATACTTATCTGTTCTTTTGAATCTCTTCATTTTTTTACATTAGCTGCATCTCTTTATCGTATTCTATTATATCGAGAAAGTGACTTAATGCAGACTGTATACTGTGACTTCAATCTAACTAGAGGGCAAGCGATGGGGTAATGCATTTACAAAATAAATATTCACTGCATCTACGTTTAATATGTTATGATTTTTTTTATTTCCAAACAATTGAAGTTGGACCTCAAAATAATGATTTTAATAAACATAATATGCAATTATACATTGTTTTATATTATTTAAGAGTATCTACTAATTAATCCAATTCCAATTTCACGTTTTGCGTGAAACCAATATTGCATAATATAGGGCAAAATAAAATAAGTTTATGAATTACAATAAAACCACCACATGACAGAGCAAGTTCCGAACAGAAATTTCGTTTCAAAACTTTATCACGATAATTACATGATTCGTATAGAAAAAATACGCAATTTACGTATCTTTCAATCGATATAAATAAAATGATTGAGATTTGCCATTATGCACGCATCACGCAAAAACTACTGTATAGATCTTATATAGATATCACGATATCTTTATTTAACGAAAAGTTATTAAAGTTTTAAGGAAGTACCGATTTTATAAGCACTAAGGGTTTTTCCGTCGTCCACGCGTGCGAAACCGCGGACTCAGCTAGTTCATAAATAAATGTATTTTTATCATATAACATGGCATTGTTGAAGGGTACCGTAAAAGTTTAAAGATAATCGTTACCGTCAACAGTAATACGATTTCGCGTACAGTTATAGCCATAGATTAAACTCGGATTAGGGCTTCTTAAGGCTCCGTTTGCATGCCCGACGACAATGACACTCACCCTTATGTTATATGTTTACATTTCTATCCTATGTTTGAGTTCAGTTGACATATTATAATGATCAGTCTTTGTGGCTTATTAATTGTTTCTTTTGTGTTTTTATAATCACAATTTTATTGAATATTGCTATGCATTAAGCGAGTAAGGGATATTATACGAAAGGAGGAGGTTTAAGAATTAATAATTACGTGATCACCATTATTATACAAAGTAAAACAATTTTACAGGCTATAATAGTATGTATTGGTGAAATCTTGCAACAAAATTATTAACTACTTCAACTTAATTATTTGAGCTGAAATTCCGGAATACTTAAGTAGCTCCAATAACAGTGCAATAATATGATATTATAGGACTGATCTGATTATGAACCCGAACGCCTAAATAATAGGTGTTTAGGTTTGTTGGATTTTCCATGATAAATTCTATAGTCATACGTCTTGACCAGTAAAAGTTTGCTTTTATAAATATTTAACATATGGATTACTAGCTGTACCCCACGGTTTAACCCGTGTTAAATTTATTCGACAAACCCACCTCAATCGCGACCAAATGTTGTTCCACTTTCCATACTTGCCTATAGCTTATCCAATTGCTTGACGTTCATAGTTACTGCTCCACTCTTTAGGGTCGCAGCGTGAAATTATATAGTCTATAGTGCCTATACTATTCCACGTAAATCTAGCTATCCTATACGAAAACAATTTTTTGAATCCGACTGGCAGTTCCAGAGATTCGCGCGTTTAAACAAGCAAATAAATAAAAAACTCTTCAGCTTTATTTCATTAGTATAGCTTACTTATTGAGTTTATCTTTATAGTAAATACCAGTACAATATATAATAAGTTTTATTAGTATAGTGCGATCAGGGCGTTCCACTTTCGAACACACCAAAATTAAATACAAACTCCTTTTTATACATTTCATCAGAAAATTGAGGAAATATCACCTTTCAAAGAGCATAAAAAGTAGTTAAATTTAACAGTTCATATAACTTCTTCATAAACTTTTTAGAATTCATAACATTCGTATTAGATTCATCAACTATGCTTTACAGTAGAGTACTCTATTATGGTGCTGTTTAGGATTATTTGTTTGAAGTTTGTTGTTAGAAGGAAAAAAATGCTCTGCCGGTGAATTACTTTTGACCCCTATTACTAACAACATTATCTTTAATGACCTTCTACTATACAATAGTAAATAACATCACTGATTGTAATAAATATATTGAACGTTACCGACAACACAATATAACCAATTCTACAAATGGACTAAATGACTTTATTTTATATCATCATAAAGGCTGTCGTATGACTGTTATTGTACTGATAATACAATTCAATACAATTACAGCGAAACAAATACTGTAATAACGCTTGTCCTAAAATTTAAACTGGCTCTAATATTTAGGTAGCTATTGGAAGGGACAATGAGTGGTGCTTGTCAACGGATTTCCTGTTTACAAATCGAAGTTCGCCAATCGAGCATACCATGTTTCTATTATTTTATGACGGCGTGCTTGTTCACGGAAAATTCTAGTTGTCCAATTTTTTTCAATTCTGTTATATATATTTAACGTTTGATCACAATCTTACCTGATGTCAAGTGAAAGTTTTGCTCAAGATGGTGATACCTTAAGCCTAGTGAGGAAACTGGTTCTTAAGTACAGCTACCGGAAACACCTATTTTCAACTTGAGAATCGTAGTTAACCAAGCGAGCATTAGGAAATTTCCCTTCACCGAAATCTCAGGCTTATTGCAGGCATTCGAATCCATGTCCATCGACGCGGTATCTATAGACGCTACCACTGAGCCTTCATAAATCGAACTTAAACCTAAACTCAAGTCACTCGAACCGGTGTGACCATTTCGCTTTACGTTACGTTACGTTAATGCACATCTCTTATTGTTGCAGCCATGAATTTCTCCATGCAACTGGCGGTTGTTGTGGCCGTGTGCCTCTGCTTGGCGGACAGCGCCCCCGAAGGCCGTATGGTGAGGACCAAGCAGCAGCGACCGACCCGCGGCTTCAAGAACGTCGAGATGATGACCGCTAGGGGCTTCGGAAAGCGTGATAGGCCTCACACCAGGACCGAGCGTGAGTTTCTTTATAAAAGCATTAGTACCCACTGCGTTGAATTAAGAACAGCTTATATAAATTTGTAATTATAAAAGATTAGCAACTGACCGCGACTTGGTACATATTAATCAATACTAATATTATAAAAGTCAAGAAATTGCTTGTTTTTTTTATTTGTTTGAACGCGCTAATCTCTGAAACTGCCAGTCTGATTACAAAAATTTTTCTTACATTGTATAGCCTATTTATTGAGAAAGGTTATAAGCTATATAACATCACGCTATGACTCTAAGGAGCGGAATAGTACCCATGAACATCAAGCAACTGGGAAACTGTACTGACAAATAAGGAAATAGAAAACAACAATAGGCTACACAGGTGCGTTGACGACGCGGCGACGTAGTGGAGAGTCCGTCGAATTAACACGAGTGAATCCGTGGGGCACACCTGGTTACAATATAAAACTTAATAAAAAAAGAGTGTGTGCTTAAGACCGCACGGCAGAAGTGAAAAATTCATAAAGACAATTATTACGTATGAATTGTATATAATGAACACAGCGACACAACAGCGAAGAGCAGCTGACTGTATCTTTCTCGCTCGGGTACACTCGGCGGTCCCGAGTTCACCTGATCGAGCCTTTCACCTCAGAGCATGACGGATCAGCCTAACTTACTACCCACGGAAAATCTGTGTATGGTGCGCCAAAAGAAGTTTTCACTTCAAAAAGAACAGAAACAATCTATAACTATCCACTTGAACGTAGCTTTCTATGAGTGAAATAGTTTTTACAAGACATACTCTTAAACATTCTCTTTTTAACCGACTTCAAAAAAGAAGGAGGTTCTATGTTCAACTGTGTGTACTTTTTTATGTATGTTCACCGATTTCGCCATTAATCGTGGATGGATTTGAATTTTTTATAGTAATGTAGATTACATAAAAATGAAAAGATCCTCAATCTTTCTGCTTATACCATCACGTACGCCAAGCGGTATAAAAACTGATGTAAAATATATACCTATAATAAAAACTCTTCTAAAACTACCTAAGTAAAATTATAAAAAGATAGCATATTTCAAGAAATTATATTAAAAATAAAATTTCTTAAAATATTCTACATCTCGTAATAATTGGGAGTCAACGATTACAACCATGTATTTCTACGAGTAAGCTAAGTCTAAATCTTATACAAAACAAATTTTCTCGTGAGGAATATTAATTTTAAATATGATCTTTTCTCTGATTTGTAAATCAAGTATTTCTTTTTTTTTATTTAGTACAATTTTGTAAAGGCTGAGGTACCTAAAACATTTGGTGTAGGAAATAAAATACGGTACTGAGTTAGATACTAACTGAGTAGATAACTACTACTCAACCATATAAGAAACGTGGGACTCCTTTCATTACGATTACCAATACAGAATTATTTATGTATTTGATGATAAGAATAAAAGCAGTTTTTATTTTTATTTTTACACAAAATTTTTGCTAAGCCTTTTCGAATTCATTCAGTACTGAAAAAGAAGGTGAACCTCACTATAATTACAAATGGTTATGAAAAAAAGAGAAACGAATAAAAGTACCACGTATATGAAAGCTGAAATTATTTCATCAAAGTTATATAAGGATACTTCAAGAAATGCAGGTGTTATTATAAAAAAGACATTCGTCTTCTTAGGCCCGTCGCGTTGCCCACTGGCGGCAAAGGAATTTTAAAGCTATGAATAATAATAGACGATAATTACATAACTTTTAAGTTGAAATTTCAATGACAATAGTCATAGGTATAAAAACAATGCCGCGGTAGGCATAAGCATGCCGTATCGGTAATCTTCGGGAAGCCTTGGCATCCCTCGGGACGCTTCGGCATTCTTCATGATGCACGGATTCAATATACGCGCGTCGTCAAGTGTCTTTCTTAACCTAAGGACCTCTTGGCATACCTAAGTACGTCGCGACATACCCAAGGATACCGCGACATAATTACCGTTAAAATGCGCCTACATGTAGGGGTGCCGAAGGACCCCCACCGTGCCGTGCCGTCAGTGGATGCCGAGCCTTAGCATGTCACGTCAAAAGTGATTTGAAGCATGAAGATTGTAATGAATATCATTTATTATTTTATTTTAATATAAGCCCAACAAAGTTTGTTAAAATTAAATTAAATTAGACGTTCTAACATAACAAATTGGATGGATGTATTGGTATTGTTATGAACTTATTACTAGCTCATTTGTTATTTGCTTATTCATTTATACATATGAATATTAACCATTTCTCAAATTGTAAAATCATCACTTTATTCTTAAAGGTGATGTAGAACATCAGTCATCATCATCGCAACGTGCGAACCGTGGTACGCCTATATTTAAAAGTCCCACAGTCGGCATTGCCAGGGATTTCGGTAAAAGAACGCCAGAGTTTGATAACGAAGGTACCAGAGACACTGATTGGGTTGTCAGAATAAATGGTGTTGTCAATACCAAAATAAAAACGAAGCTGGCGAAAGAGCCGACCGTGCGGTTAGCGAAGTGTATGCTTGACGTGGTGTAGATGATTTATCGACGACAAATATTTGATATAACTACAATGAAAAAAAAAGATTGATTTTGTTTGAAAAATTACTCATAAACCTGTTGGTATAAACTCAGCTCTTCTCAAAGCGTCAAAATATTAATAACCAATGTGAATAAAATACAGTAAGGCAAATTTAAGTAACTTAATATAAATTTATCCTTAAATACAGTAAGACAAAATTTAAGTTTCTTAATATAAATTAATCATTGAAGTCTTTAAACAATTGTGTGTGTGAGAGAGAGAGAGCTATCTTTCAAACGAACTATTTTACGAACGAAACTTTTGGGATTGAAATTACTATGTATGTCTAATTAAATTTCTTAAGGAAAATAATTTTACTGTCGATATTTCAATCACACTGTAGCAGACGTTAACACAAAAAACACATACGAAAATATGCTACACTGAAAGTCAAATACGGACCGTTTCAGAAAGCCTTGCCGCTTTGCTGATGTTTGTGGAGGATTTAAATCTTGTTAGTTCTTGAAATTGTTTCATGCCTTGAAAGAAATATTCAAATGGCTCTTTTGTTTATATAGAACCATGTGCTTTTTATAATACAGTCTGCATGTCTACGTGGAAGACTTTGGGATTTAAATCACCCAAGATGAAAATATTTCGTATGATTTTTAATGAACCGATATACTTTTCTTTGACATGTGTTCTGTATAACACATATGAGCTGTTGTGAAATGAATTAAATTATATTGAATTTTGGATTATATCGACTGATTCAAAATATACAATAAGAAAGTTTTAATAAAATTAGGAATAAAAATACCAAGGTGACAGGTATTTTTGCTTAAATAATTGTATAAATAGTGTAATGAAAATAAACTATACACAAAACTGTATACACACATATTACTTCATACATGTATTCGCTTAATATAACGCTTTAATCAAATAGTACAAACTATAACATAACATTTTTGACTCGGGCTTAACAGATCCCATCAAGTACGAATCACACCCACGCAAAAAGTTTAACCCCAAGAACAGTCTTATGGTGGCTTATGACTTTGGCAAACGAAGTGGTAACGATGACAATGTTGATGAAGGTAAAAAATTAACATCGACCAAACCTACGCTTTTAAACTTAGTGTGCTGTAAATTGTGGTATAATTTTAAAGAATAACTTAAAACTTCATTATATTGTTGAACAAAATTAAAAGTTTCTAGGAATTTTGCAAAAAATATAATCCCTTTTTTATTTGTTTTTTTTTACAATGAAAACAGTAATTACTTTACTCGTATAACATCAGGTTAAACCTTGTATCGAGTTATATTAATTTGCAAGTTCAACAACAAAAATGAAGCTTTAATAAGCTTAAATATTACCTGTTAAAATAATTGTTTATCGACATGAATTGCCAATTCGACAGAAGAAGAGATCAGAGTGACGCGCGGAACCTTCAAGCCAAACTCAAACATTCTTATCGCCCGCGGCTATGGCAAACGAACCCAAATGCCAGAAAACGATCGAGGTATACCTTCGATTATCCCGAATCTATTTAGGAAAAGAAAATAAAACAGACTTGTTTGATTTTTCTTTGTCTTCTATTACAAAACGGCATTAAGCCGACGGCAGAGTTAACGTTCGTTTGTGCGAATATATTCGTCGTTAACGCCTTGGGAACCGGCAGTGTCTCAGATGTTGGCTTAAGATGAACGTGCAGTATTATAATATTTGTAAAATGCTTTAAAGTCCACGAAAGACAGCGGTAATGGAATAAAAAAAGAAATAATATTACCAATTTCATTGTTATTTTCTGGCAGCCGATTATCCTAGTAAATTAGTCCTGTAGTTTAACGATCTGCTTATTGACAAACACAAGCTGACCGATTTATATTTACGTAATAAAAATATGTGAAAACATATTTTTTGCTTTATTAATGTTAAAATTAAATAAAAATATGCTTCTGTGTTTCATAAAGCGCTATGTTAAAGCTACTAAAAATTAAGCCAATAACAGTCACGTAAGTATTACGGTACAAATATATCAAATTTTTTGCGAGTGTGTCGAGCTGATATGACACTTCGACAAATGTCTCTTTTGACATTCATTTCATTTATGAAAAGGAGAAAATAAAAGTGTTGATATCTTCGCCAACACACACTTATTTATTTCCGAGGCTTATGAAAAAAAAGTCATAACGCTAAGTGTGCTTACCTTTGATGAGCTTTCATTGTTACTCAAGAAATCTTACGTCCAAATCATAATATACGTTTGCCGTATTGAATGTAAGGAATACTGGGATATAGAGTTAATTGTAAGCGGCATTCATTCGGCATAAATGTCTGTGCTGCTTTGTATTCAACGTTTAGGACTTATTAATATAGATTAGGTATAATTTTATCTTAAAAAGCTTGTTTTATAACAGACTATATAATACTCGAATATATCTCGGGTGAGATATTCGGGCTTTGAAATGCAATCAAAATACTGTATGCTTTTTTTAGCTTTATTTATTTAAGCTAAACGATATACATGGGCTTGAAATTACGCCAATATCTATTTATTAATCGACATTGTAGACGAAAAACTATAGGAATTATTTCAATAGCTATAATTTAAAATATAAGAATCGTTGATATCATAGAATTTAAAATAACAACTTTTTAATTGCATTCAAATGTTTAAATTTCTATAATATTATTAATTATCCGTTTAAAAAAAAGAACATGTTGATGATTATTGAAAATGTTTTACCTAACATTTACAATGTCGATTTACACTTAAATTGGACAGGAAAATAACTAAATTATAATTATTTTATACAGTGTACGGTTTGGAGAACTTCTGGGATTTGCTCGAGTCTGCTCCAGAAAGGGAAGCTCAGGATGCTAACGATGAGAAGACGCTGGAGAGGTTATAATTGTCATGCATAATTTGTTATTCATTCACTATATAAACATATGCCACGCAATACCCCTTATGTCCAAGCTTTCTAAGGCTTCAGGGCCCATAATGCTAACAGTATAGTTACATCTAAGAAAAAAAAATTTCCATGTACCATTTGAATAAAGCGCATTTTAAATTACAGATCACAAATTGATATAATGTATTTTCAGTATGCTGAAATTATGATTTTACAGGATGTAGTTACTTGAAACGTACCTCTATACATTTTTTTGAATACTAAATAATGTAATATGAATATTTTTAAAAGTAGGTAATATAGGTTGCAGTTACTTACCGTTTTGTTTTCTGCAGATTTCTCGTTTTTATGTATCTGTTTACTATATTTATTTAACATTATTGTAATACAAAACCAAATATAGGAAATAGAGATTCGTTACCCAATTTATAAAAAAGGAAATGTAACGTCACCTAAAATAATATAAATAACTGATAATAAATACAAGATTATAATGGCATGTCTCCAGCCACGCTACGGTTCGGCTACATTGTCATCTTAATGATCTGATTATGTCAAACGTGTACACAAAATATGTAGTCTATAGGACAGCCACAGTCGTTTCTTTTTTTATTTTACTTCGAGAGCTTGAATGTATCGCCGTGTAACAATGTCCAGGTGTTTTTGTTATAAAATTTCCTCGATTCACGCATTTTGACGCTATATTTATTATTAACAACCCGTCCCGGCTTCGCACCGATAGTAGAGTACCTAATACATATTATTTATGCGGCACACGCCAGTAAAGCATCCAGTCGGCATGTTTTTTTCTGATATTTTTAACAATCATTGTCATATTTCAGCCAATTTACACAAAACTATAACTAATTATACACGTACACTTTTCTTATGAATCACTCCGAAAACCGTATGAAAATCCAATCTTTCGTTTGAGTTTATCTTGTTTAGGAAGATAAACGCAGTGGGGGACTTTGTTTTACAATATGTCATATGTCATGTAATAAGGTGATTTTTTTCTGGTAACGTCATATCTTCGTTAATTCTTCATCAAAATTAATTACTCGAACATCATTTTAAAGCTTATATTTCACGATATTGACGAAATATAAACAAACAGATTAAAGTTAATGTTTGTATTAAAAAAATAATCAAATAATTTATATTTCTATTGATGCTGATGAAAATCCAGGGCGCAATCTATTAACACATCGTTTATCTAAAATGACAGCTGTTGATAGTTTATATAGTATAATGTGCGAAAAATTGACAGGGGTCAACTAGTTTTGCTTAACATTCTAACTCGCTAATCTTATTATTCAAAGGTATGTTAATGACGTCACTTACATTCAGCATTTAACAGCTCATTTGCATGCTCCAGTAGCCGAGCTTGAGAGCCAATCCCCTCTAATGTTAGCATGTTAATATTTTCGTTGCGTTGTTACCTGTAATCAGGTATATTATTGATCAAGTGAGAGCTTATATAAAAGCTATACCTCTCAATTAAATATATACACTAATGTATGGATAGCAAAGTCGAAAATCATACTTTTGCAATATATGCCTGTTAATGCAATGTCAGCCAATCCAAAATGCTTTTACTGCATTTATAAATTAGTTCTTCTAATATTCCAATTTCTATTTTAATATAATTTAATGTGAGCACGTGGCAACATTAAATTTATTGCAAATGGAAACGATAAATCTCATTACCTCTAATTTATTAATGACCTCATCGAAACGTTAAGTTTTAATAGCGTTGGTGTCGATACGTGGTTATAAGGTATTTAAGTTTCGAATTAGTATACAGCCTCTGTGAAATACATGTGTGGTATTGCAATATTTTTACAATGGTGCAATAAATTTTCTAGAGCCTTTTTCTACATTCAATCAGTTCATTTTATTTTTCTCATAAAAGAAGCTGCACGATGTCTAGTTCACCAAAACGACTTATTGTCAGTAATAACAATTTTTTTTGTCAAGAAAAATTTAAATTTTTTAAAAGTTCACGAAATTAATGACTATGCCACAAACCACAAAAAAAATACGAACTCGATATAACTCTTTACTTAACCTGATGGTGAGCGAAGTACATCCTAAGTACAGCGGCGAAGCCCGAGATATGATGATATAGATCAGCTAATGTCAAAGTGAATAGTTGTGCCGGATTTTTGAACTTTTCTACGGAGATTACGATGCAAAAGTATTCGCTTAGAGTTAACTTTAAGATACGGTTATGTCTTACGTTCGAGTGTTATTAATATATGAATAATGTAGGTATTTCAATTCTGAAAATAGCATCGGCATGATTATTTGTTGATATTGATTATTAAGTTAATGAACCTTATGGCAATACTGATAAGAGTTTTAATGCAGAACAGCAAATTACCAATCACAGATTTTAATTTTGTTTAACTATTGTATTTTCTAAATAAATTAATACTCTATTAATTTTCAGCATCCCTCTGGATTGGTTTGTAAATGAAATGCTGAACAACCCCGATTTCGCGCGATCTGTGGTTCACAAATTCATCGATCTCAATCAGGTACTGTTTCAGTTCGGTTAACCAAGAAAATGTAACCATTTCGGATAATGTAACCAATACTTATCACCAAAACATCGTATGTTTTGATAATATATATTTCATTTAGTTATTGGCATTGTTAATTCGAACGCTAAATTTCTTCTAATCTAGCAATTTATTTATTTATTTATAAAAAGGCCCAAACAACAAAATAACCCAATGAACTAATATCAGAATGAAATTATATTTATAAAACGGAAATATAATTCTAACATAATATAATTTTCGTTCGGAATGCAGCAACGTACAATTTTTTTTACTAAATCTGTATAAATCAGTAGGTCATTAATAATTATGAATTTAGTGAAATATATCTTAAGACAACTACTTAAATGATTGTTAAGTATATATATGTCCTTACTATGTTCACTGTGTGCTATACACATACCTATATAAAACTGGGTTATTATAATCAATGTGCTTGAAGTTTTCATGATGTATGTTTAGATAACTGGATTTGAAAGTGAGTTGTATTTCTAGACTTGGCGTGTTCATTTTAGGCCTCAAATATCATTCATTGTATTCAAGTATCATTTCATTGAAATAACAAAGTTTAAACTAACTAACCTATATGAACTGAAAGAGGTAGGGCACAGAGAAATCTCTTTGGAAATTGCTCTATAGGGGCCTATTGCAGCCTACCGAAATTAGCGTCAAATAAACTTGTTTTGATTTCCTGTGTTGAGTAGAGTTTCCAGAGCTGCTTGGAGTAGGAAGGTCAACGTTGGCAACGCGCTAGTGATAGCTATGATGTTAGAAGAGTTCATAGGCTACTGTAACCGCTTACCATCAGGCGAGCCGTATGCTTGGTTTCCACCTTAGTTGTACTATAAAAAAAGTATTTTAGGGAAGCTATTGCGTTATATTTCGAGAATAGGTATTCGTTTATGGTTACAAGTATATTTAGAATCATTATGTTTATTATTTATTCTTAGCATAGCATAAGGTAAAATTAAATTACTATCAAACATTTGCGTGATAGTTATTAGCAAATACAGACATCAAATCAGATTATTTGAATAGTTCAAATATGGATGAACATTTTGTGATTATTTTAAAATGTTTTGTAGCTATAAATAGATACTAATATCACTTGAAAATTATTTGTCGTGTTTATCGTTGTAGGTTTTCGGCGTAGTGGCCATAATCTCACCTGATGCTAAGTGACGATGTGACCCAAGATGATAATACGCTTAACCTAGTGGAAGACTGGCTCTTAATTGCAGCTGCCGGAACACACCTATTGATGTTTGGTGGTAGCGTGTACGGACACCGCATCTCTCGACGTGACTTCGAATTCTTGCAATGAGCCTGAGCTTTCCGTGAAGGAAAACGTCGTAATGAAACTACAGCATGGTGGTAGGGTATTTTCTAATGCTCGCCTGACTAGACACCACCTCCAAGTTGAAAATCTGTCGTCAAGCACCTATGGATGTGTTCCGGCAGTAGCACTTGAGAGCCAGTCCTCCAACTAGGCTTAGCGTGTTACCATCTTACCATACAAGGCATTTTCGCTCTCTTCTCAATGGCCACGCCGCGTATGTTTTAGCTTCTCACGCCCCTTCTGCTCATGTCCGTCTTCTTTCTTTATTACTATGGTGACTGCACTGCTAAAGAGGTTAGATGTCACCTAAGTATATATTAATCCGACGTTCTTATCACCCGTAGATCGAAAAATATTATAGTTACCGGTATAATAATATAGGTACCTATATTTTTCAAATAAATAAACTATTTTCGACATATTTTCGATCATCACAATGCAGGTGGGTAAAAATTACTTAATGATAACCAAATTTCCTAGAGTTCAAACTAGCTGTGCCCGCGGCGCCACCGGCATGGACTACAAAAAAAGCGTTTTTGATATTTGTGCGGAACCATAATTATTTTTCTAAAATAAAAGTAGCCTAAGTTATTCCTTATAATATCAGCTATCTGTCAGTGAAAGTCCCGTCAAAATCAGTCCAATCGTTTCGAAGATTACCCGGAACAAACAAACAATCAGACAAAATTAAAAATGTGTTTTTTATTGTAGGTACCGTGTATACTTTCATATTAATTTAGTAAAAAGCTGGTATTTTGACATAACAACAAGGCATTTCAATTTTATTAAATGTATAGATTAGGATTTTCAAATTCTAATACACGCATTGTATTATATTTCATCTTGTTACTTATAATATTATAAAAGTAAAACTTGACCGGATTGTTTATGGTTTTAGTTTGTTCAGGCATAATTAAGACGACGAACCTTCAAAGACGGATAAGGTTTCATAAAATTTTAATATCTCTTCTGTTTCCCTTAGATTTCGTTCTAGAAATGGGCAGTAAATTAAATTTGGCTAATGTGTCAAAGTTTTATTAAAACAACATTTGCATTTTGAATTTCTTAGAGGAAATAACTTTCTTGCCTTGAAATTTTTTTAATAGATGGTAGGAAGATGAATGTAATTTAAGAACACTCACGTAGCAGAAAATTGCTAATAACTGTCTATTAAATAAATTTATTAACTCCCACTTGATTGACAGATCCCTCATGATTACTGGATTTACACGAGTAAGCGTATTAAGACTGGTGTATAGTGGTCGAGATCAACTCGAATTCTATTTTCATATCTACCACCCAGCACATTATATTTTATTCTTATCATTGTAGAATCAGTTTATTGCCTCAGTCAGGAAATACATCTAAATAACACCGTCATTTTTATAGATTCATTATGTATGTTTTTGTTCCAGGACGGTATGCTGTCTTCGGATGAACTTTTGAGGAATGTCTAAGATAACATCGCAAACAGATTTTGAGTGGTTACCATTATTTGAATTCGGTTATTCCACGTCTAAGTTATTGTAAACGAAATACTCTAATTAATGTTTTGTTAAAATATTATGTAATTTTATTGTAACGTATGTATATAATTGAATTTAAAAAAAAAGTTAAACGTTTAATGTTTTCGCTCAACTATATAATGGTATTTTTTTTATAGAATTGTTAATCAAACCTGTTTAATTGTAAATAATATTTTACAAATATACTATCAATGGCGTAGGAATTCGTCTGTCCATAGGATACTCATAATATCGTAAATAAAATATAGATAAATAATACTTGTTGTTTAAAATTACTTTTTTAAGGTCCAATATTTCAATCGTCACTTAGGTTTATTCAATTAATAATTTTTGAATTTTGACTGTTGTCCCATACATTAGCCATCAAAACGTCAAAATTATTCCTCAAATAAAGTTATCTGACATTTATCTGTCGATTGAAAAATCGGCCCTTAATCTATCACATGTAATGAAATTTGAATTATCTGTGTCCCAGTAAAACCAATAGGAAGAGGTACAAGACTAAAAAATATTTAGTGTTAGTAAACCATTAAAATATATACCTTTTTATCTCTATAGATATACCTAAACTATATCTGT
Source organism: Saturnia pavonia (assembly GCA_947532125.1). Taxonomy (NCBI): domain Eukaryota; kingdom Metazoa; phylum Arthropoda; class Insecta; order Lepidoptera; family Saturniidae; genus Saturnia; species Saturnia pavonia. The sequence goes on along the minus strand of OX383907.1, from coordinate 4,914,929 downwards.
CTCTATAAAGAAGTACTGAGATGTTCGATAGCTCATAACATGATATATTCAAATTATTTCCTATATTAGGCTGGGTTCAAACTAATCTCAATAAAGTCAATTTTCGTAAATACGATACTTAAGTAAATACATCTGTTCCTTGTATACTCTACATACATACATAAATGTAAAACTTATAATTAATAATGTAATTAATATTTTAGATGATAAAATATTCAAAAATCATGTCTGGATACCCATTACTTAAACAATTTGTTATTCATTAAGATTGTGGACGTTATGAAAAATTAAAATATATCGGGTATCGAAAATGTCTTTTCATTTTAAAACTAACAACATACCCTTTTACTTTTATAGTTTTAGTTGAAATTAATTGAAGGACACACTCATTACATAATATACCTTTATTCAATACATAAGTTATAATTACTTCTCTATACGTTACAGCCACGCGTAAGGGTCATATATCACGATATAAAAAAATAAAAATAAACATTGCTTCTTTTAATTTTATTTTGCGGCAGTGTTTTTTTTTCAAAGCAATTGCCAGTGACAATGTGTTTGTCTTCGTAGTATTTTTTATATACAAAGATGGTGGTGGCTCTCTTTTTAGAACTTGTTTGTGACATCTGAAAATGCATGTTTAGTGTACATAAATAGAAAACTTTTGGGAAATCTATTTAAACACCCCTATACCCCGTAACACACGTGAAATAATATTCATTTATTATATACATTTACAAGTAATATAAAAACGTATTTTTAAACAAATAATAAACATGCCGCAAAAATGCGGTTTGACGTCATCATGCTGTAAATAAAACTGTTATGAAATTTCTTTAGCACTTATAATTTTAAAACCATTATTTCAACGATCGGTACCTAATAATTTTAGAGTAATTTACCACAAGATAACACTCAACTGCGTATGTTGCTGTGTAGTGTGCTAACAATCACGTACAACGGCGTTACTTAGCCGAGCTACTATTAAAAAAAATATAACGTATAACGGTAACCGCTTATAAAGAGCACGTGCTTTTTTACCACCATATTGCTTGGAAAATTCTTAATCCTAAATCATACTCATAAGAAACATTTCTATACATTTGTTTCATGTATTAAAATAGTACCTGTTCTTATTGCAGTAGACCCAAGGTCTTTAATAAACTGTTGAGCAGTGCTACGTCCGAGTTTGAAACAAGTAACTAAGTGAGACTTTTGCGTTCACTACAGTGCGAAACTTTAAATGAAAGTAAGGAAGTTCTTAGAGTCGCTTGACACTGCGTTTATTAAGGTTAAAGTTTTGTTGCGCTTCTTTCGGATGAACTAGTTGAGTTAGCTTGAGTCAAGTTTGGTTGATAATCTACATATAATAAACTAGGGGTGCTAATTTCATCCCGTAATTTTATTGATGTGTAACGTCTTTTCTCTCGGTTGCTGGATATTTTTTGTGGGATAGATTTTGGAAAAGGGACGTTAATATTTTACTGGGAACCGGGGAAGCGCGCACTATTTGATTTGACCAATGAGCGCGCGCGATTGCGGAGAGATGGCTATGAGATGGTGCAAACCCATTTTCCATGAAGCTTGTACAACGACGTACTGTCGGCCAGCACAGTGTATGCGTGTGTGACGAGAAAAAGAAAGAGAAATAGAGAAGTAGAACGCATCAGCTGTGCACTCATCTACAGTTATACAGTGTTGTGTATATAATCTGAGGTTATATTTATATGGGTAAACTATATGAATAATTATCATCACTATCAAGCCTCTGATAAAGTTCATCATTCTTAAAAAAATGCGAGTAAGTAATATGGAATTATTCGAATAAACATTTTAGTGCGGATCTTTTTCTCAGGATTTAAGTTACTATTTACCACGACTAGAATTAAACTTGCGCGAGTAAGCGCGCGCGCCTTAATATAGAGTTATATATATTTCCATGCTTAGAATATATTCGACCAATAATATGACGAATAAATTGACTTCACATATATTTCATCTCAATTTAGTAGGATAACATGTCAGCTGTTACACATCATATGCGACTACTTAAGGCTCGTTTTTTTACTCATATTATTAACAATTTATATTATGGTCTATCAAATGAGAAATTATATAAATAACGATTAAACGATTTCAAAAAGTATTATTGAAAATTCTTAGAGCCTATCAATTGACTCATTATTCAATTGTCAAATATTAAATTATTAAAAAAGTCAAACTTCTCATTACATAAATTTCTCGTGTACTATATATTATAAAATTATATTATAAAATTATATTATATTATATTATAAAATATTATATTATAAAAATAATTAGTCAAAAATCAAGATTCCTTAGACCATCCTTCCATCCCTTAATTTAATTTAGGAAAAGATTTTTTTAAGTTGGTTATATAATTGAAGAGTAGTAGTATGTGTGGTTCATTTATGGTTAATAATTATCATAAAATATATAAACAAAAAAAAAAAAATTTCACCATACAAAATTTCAACCCTTATTCTACACTCTTAAGTGATGGTCTATACTAATATTATAAAGCTGAAGAGCTTTTTTGTTTGTTTGAACGCGCTAATCTCAGGAACCGCTGGTCCGATTTGAAAAAATCTTTCTTCCTTACACGGCATGCGCTACAAATATGAGAGCACATTTGGGTGGTGGTAGTACAGAATTTCATTTAAAGTTACTTTTAATAGGAGACGGGAAGGTACCTTATGTCGATAACAAAATTGAAATTGACCTTGATTTAGGTGAGAAAGTAACTAACATTGAAGACCGAATCTCCAAAGTGTACCCAGATGTAATCCATATAGAGACAAAGACTACCAGTGGATGTGTCAAAGGGCAATATTGGCAGCTAGAAATAGTACCGTTGACGACATCAATAACAAGATACTGAGTAAACTTCCAGGAGATAGCGTGAACTACATGTCCATTGATAAAGTAATGGATCAAGAAGATGGGGTACATTATCCACAAGAATTTTTAAAATCTTTAAATCCGAGTGGCCTTCCCTCATATTCACTCAAATTAAAAACTGGCTGTTCGATTGTGTTGCTAAGGAATCTTAAACCACCAAATTTCTGCAACGGAACCAGACTACAAGTAAAATTCCTTCGCGATAACGTGATTGGTGCTACAGTATTGACTGGTCCAGCAGTAGGACAAACAGTGCTGATACCTCGCATACATGCTGGTATGATACCAACGGATTTGCCTTTTCACTTTAAGCGAATTCAATTTCCGGTGAAGGTATCGTTTGCGGTAACAATTAATAAGGCCCAGGGACAAACATTTAAGTACGTAGGAATAGATTTACGCCAAGAGTGTTCGAACGGGCAACTATATGTTGCTCTGTCAAGATCTGGTTCGGGTGAAAATCAATTTCTACTTCTGTCGGAAGACAAAACTAAAAATATAGTTTACGCAGAAGTACTTTAATATACCATCGGTTATGATGAGTTTTTTGAGAATAACCTAAGACTGTGCATCTACCATATTATCTCAGCATCACACAAAGGTTGACTGGCAGAGAATGCCTAAGGCAAAAAGCCTTTGTACATTTTATTTTTGTACAGAAGTTTTAAAATAAATCCTGAAAGTCACAATAACCCCAAAGTCACTATTCCACGCGGACGAAGTCGCGAGCACTGCTAGTTTTTATATACGTATTTCATAATTTTCATTGAAGAGTATGCGTGCTAAATTTTCAATTAATACACATATAATTGTGCATAATTATAAGATAATAGTTACTTAAACAAAAAAATATATTTACCAAACAAACTTTCAACCCTTAATTATACACACTTGACTGATGAATTTTGATATATGCTGATACTAAAAGTTAGTACACAATTTCAAGCCAAAGGCAATGTTTTTTATCCAATGTTTTGATGAGTGGCATTTAAATAGAAGAAAAGTAAAAAGTCGAAATCTGCAAGCCCGGGTGAAGCTGTAAAAGCAGTCTGAGGCTCCAGGGCCCTTATGGCTAACAGTATAGACAGTTTGAAAAAAAATAGAGTAAAAATCTGCACATTAAAGATATTTGAGGAAAAATTATACGGCTGGGTTTAGAATCATAAATAGAAATATATACAGATATACAGTTTTTTAAATTTTTGTCTGTCTGTTAGTTTTTACGCCAATCACACAGAAAGTAGTTCTCGGATCTTGTTCCACTCCCGCGTCCCTGGACCATTAGGCGGGTCGCACTTACAGCAGCCAAGCTATAGCTGGCCTCACCGACGTATTGACTAATAACTAGACCACAGCGAAAGCTATGACGTTCAGGAATGGCATAAAAATCTTCTCCGTGAAAACACATTTCTATCAACTTTCATGGTGACCACTCAAACGATTTCGGAATTTCTTAATCTCATTTATATTAGTCTTATATCAACATTAGTTTTTATGTATGTAGATAGGTTACACAAAGTCAAATAATAAATAGTGGCAGTGTATGTACATGTATGTATACATAAAATTACCTAATCTATATTAATAAATCTGTAGTTGTCTGTACATGTAATTTTTTTTACCTAATTTCCTGATAGGCTTCCTATATAAAAAACACTGTTCACAAATATCTCATCAAAACTTTTTGTTTGTCAGTGTGTCTCTTTGTATCTACGGATTTAACTCAAAAACGGCTTGATAGATTCCTATGCAATTTTATACATGGGAAGTATATATTAAATGATATACTATAAGAATTGTTAACAATGCCTTGTGAAATCGTAATCAAAAAAAAATTGTTGCCGGTTTTGATGAATTTTTGTACACGGGAAGTATATATCATTCCTTATTTGCTAAGTTATTTAAGTTGATGATTACATGGTTAATAATAAAGCACGCCACGCAGCGCTAGTAAAATATAAAACTGATATTATAAAGAGATTTTTACAAATCCCTATTTGTGAATGTTTTTCTTTTGAATAAACCGGTTTGTCCTGGGGATAAACCGTTTATTGTTTCACACAGATAAGCCGAGAAATCATATTGCGTGACTTCATACAGCTGACAAACGGATTGACATGTCGATGTTTGCTTAGATAGAATATTCATGATTCAATAAAAAGTAACTTATATTGTGAATACTAGATTATTTTCACAGTATGTAGGTATGCTGAAAATATATTCTATCGTCCTTTCTCGTATATTATATACCGCCACGACTCTCAGTCAGTCTGTTTGTCTGTCCGTTACTGTACTTATAACTCAAGAGCTATTTTTTTATACTGCATAGGTGGCAAACAAGCATATGGATCGCCTGATGGTAATCGGCTACCGTAGCCTATGGACGCTCGTAATACCATAGGTATCACTAGCGCGTTGCCGACCTTAAACCTCCCTACCACAAGGATCTCTGGAACTCTACTCACCGCAAGAACACAACAACAGGTTATTTGGCTGAGATCTTCTGTAGGGTTGAGGTGTTCCACCAGTCGGGCTGCCTCAAGTAGAGAGAAATCTGCAAAGAAATTTATCTGTGCCTCTATTACTCGATTTACGTGATTTTTTAATTTATTTTTACATATGGCGCATGCCATTTTTTACATCACATACATTTGTAATGACATTAATCATAAATCGAGACGGTCACAATAAAATTACAGCCAGCACGCTTTCTTGCAACATACTGTCAAAAAACAAAAATAATATTGAAAAAATATGAATAATAATAATTGTTTTAAAGAAAAATTAAATTTGTAGTGCTTGGTGGTAAGTATTAATGGATATTATATTATCACCAAATCTCACTAAAATCTAAAATGACTTATTTAATTTTTAGTATATTCATAATAATATTTGGTAAACTTAACATTAACTTCAAACGCTCGTAAAGGACACATTGAATTATTATTATTTTATTTTGTATTTTTAGAACTATTTTATTTCTTCATAAAGTAATAAAATGATCAGCTATAGTATGTACAAATAAAATATTGGCTACATTATCCTCGTATATATTTGATTATTATTAAGCTTTATATAGTAAATATAACGCTAACGGAGTCACGGGCGAGTGCTAATAAACTATAATTGTGTTGTCCACTAGTGCGGTCGCAGTTAGTGTTTTAATTTAAATAATAGCTCTCCAAAATTGCACCGTATGGTATATATCTTGAATAGCGAAAGTTCGCCAACTATATCTGTTAATATTTTGGCTACGTCTTATCTTTGCCGTACTTGGAAGCTGTGGAACTGTCTTCCGACCAGTGTGTCCTTCCTTCTTACAACATGGAGTCCTTCAAACATAACTTGAAGATACATTTGAACAGACGGGCATGACAGCGACGACTATGGATGTTTGTAAATCCCACGGTAGTCGCCGATGTTATTAGATTGCACTGTGCTCACCATCAAGGTATGCTACTTTGCCGTGCGTCGATAAAAAAAGGATACAAACGGAACAATTCCTGAAACGACAAACTGAATGCTAATTAATACAAATAAAACCATGTACCTATGTATTTAATATCCATGAGTTTACTCAAAAATGCCGTAGGATTCCTTACAATAAGATCAGTTTATTAATTGTAAAAACGAAGTCAACTAATACAGGAAAAAGTTTGTTAGTACGAAAATAAAAATGGGGATGCAATTTAGTTAATATTTAACTCGGTGAAGAGTAACAGGAAATTAAGTTTGCTTCGTACTTTTTCCTCTATTTTACATGTATTCGTAATCATTGGGCCTACTTTCATATATTACTCGAATCCTCTTAAAATAATTAGCGACTATTTAATTTAGTTAAAGTAACTTCTTACAGTAATTTATGTTATTTACTTATCGTATGTATGTATTTTAATTATCGAAAAATAGTAATCGATTCGGTTAAATGAAAAATCAAATACGAAATTAGTACATAAATCTATACACATTATAAAATTCACAGTGCCTGTGCCTGTCTGTTTGTTTGCGAAAACCAATAATACGATTGAATTTATATGTATGTTATCTAACCAAGCTATAGAATATATTTTGCAAGATAAATAACATACGGAATAAGCAAAAACGATAATGATTCAATTCAGAAAAAAGACGCTTTTGGGGCACTTAAATGGCTTACGTTATGTAAACCATAAGAGATATATATAAATGTATGTGTAAATCTTAAAAAGGCCCACAAAATGTTGATAGCGTATGTCTATCATCTAAAAATGACCAACAATAAGCATTTATGTCTTTTTTTAAATAAATGGCGGGCGATCTTCGTGGGTTGAAGCGGGTGCAACACGGCAACTGACGGCATTTGGTAGTCAACGCGAGCGGAGCCTCGGGCACAGCTAGTATTTTTGATACTCATATACGTATTTACAATTTATAGGTTTGGAGTCGGTGCCAGCCATGAAGGATAGCGGTGAGCAACCGGCGCATTGCGATAGCGAGGCCTGTGTGAACTATCCGAACGCGGGCATACGTCGCGTCGTTACGGGTTGTGTCAAAAAGCATAAGAAAGCGTGTAACCGTCACACGCGATTTTGATTTTGCAATTATCAGCTTTCGTTCGATTTCATTTATCGTATCTATCTCTGTTTCGCATTAATATATCAATAGATTAATCAAGTAGGTATCTATTAAGGTTGTTTTTGCTTTGGCTGGCACAGACTCCAAAAATAACTGATTATAATTTGTGAATATTTATATAAGTATCAGTAATTTCGGTGACTGTCCTTTAATGCTCTTTGCTTTAAAGTAATTAAAATATTATTTTCTACTTTTTAGTTTAAGTTTCTACATTGAAGTCTTGAGGTCGGTTTTTGTATATTTTTTTAAATAACTATATTTTTCAATTTTTAGTGGGGAATAAGTGTATTTTGTTTTTATATAATATAGGTAGGTCTACAAAACGCGCTAATCGAACGGAGTGACTTTACATCTTTTAGGAGGATCAGCACCCTTATTATGCCACTACATGCAGTTCTGTTTACTTTCAGGGTCATAGTGATGAACCCACGTTTCATCTCCATTAAAAATACAGTCGAAAATACTCGTTAAATTTTCGTCACAGAGTTCCAAAAACTCTATAAAACGATCAACTCGCACTTGCTTCTGAAGCGCCGTGAGCATTCGCAGCACCCACCTTGTCCCGACATTTGAGAGGTTAAGATGATCGTGAAGAATTGTATGTGTGGTATACCAACGGATAGGTTGGTCATCTCTGCTAATATTTTAATTCAAATTTCCTTTGGAGTGGCAGTTACGGAGATTACCGTGCGAGTGAAGCTCCTCGATGTAACATGCTTTCGCCACAATATTGGAGAATGACATACTTATGACATTAGTAAAATTATCCTAACTTGATTTTCTTTGTCGCCAAATCAACTTATTTATACGCGATAGATAAATTTGTAGCTCCACAAATAGTCTATAATAAATCTATATAAGTTATGCCATTTAATAAATTTAAACTAGACCTCTCAATCATATTTGAATAAATTGGAAAGTTCATTTTCGATTATTGACAGTTCTGGCGGTGATTAATGGTTTTGATACATGTGTCACATATAACAAAAGAGTACCTGCCCTAACGTACTCAATTATTCGAGACTAGATGTATGTATGGTACAGTTTCTGAAGACTAGATAGTATAATTTAGACGAGTCAGCGAAGCTGCACTATTTACATATAGAACCATATTTTAAAAGCAATATTCTGTTGAAGAGTTTATTTTTCCGTGCTAAGATAATATACGCTCTTTTCACAATAATACAGCCTGCATTATACCTGTAAAACTTGTAATTTTAACGATGTATGCTATAAAAACCACAATATCAAAATTTATCAAATCTTTATTACCTATACATATTATAAAACTCAACGTCTCTCTGTCTGTCGGTCGGTTTATGTTCTTTTCACGCGAAAACCACTTATCCAATTTACATAATGTTTATTTTAATTCATAGCTATGTTATCTGGCCAGGTTGTAGGATATATTTTGTAAGATAAAGTAACACACGAAATAAGCAGCAACGATAATGGTGAATCAATTCGGAGAAAAGACGCATTTGCGATGCAATGTTCTACTTAATTATAGATCTTAAAAAGACCTCCAAAAGAGTCAGCGATAGTATATATCTATCTTCTTGGGATCACCCACAGTCCCACTCACCCATCAGTCTTTTGAACAGGGGCAGCACGATTCGCGCGTACGCTCGAGCGATGGCATTCTGTAGTTTACGCGAGCGGAGTCGCGGGCACAGCTAGTTTATCATGAAGAAACTTTTCATTCAAAGACTCATACACGACCAGAATAGTAAATTTTGAGCGAAAAGATTAGTCGCTAAATAAATTCGGAATAATAAAGAAGATTTAAGTTAATCGATGCTATTTGGCTCACCACAGCCGCGGTACGCTCGCTTCGCTCACTCGGCTCGCGCATTGTTCTAAGATTTATATCCCAATCTGATATTACGGAGTACATTTTACTCAATAAATAAATATATTAACATTTCTCTCGTTGTTCGCATTAAATTAAATTTCAATAGGTTTTTAGCTATAATTCAACAACGTTTGAAATTGGCACAATGGATTCTAATAGGTTATATTAATATTAGAAAACTCGATAAATCGTTTGTTTGAACGTGAAAATCTGTCGCAAAGCACTAATAGGTGTGGTCTGGCTTGAGAGCCAGTCTTCCACTAGGTTTAGCGTAAGGTATCATCTTGGGCCCCAACGTCATTTAACATCAGGTGAAAACATATAACGATAAAAAAAAGCTACACAAGTACATTGGCGGCAGCGCGGTGGAAGTTTGGTCTAATAAATTGAACGCCAGTGAAATCGTGAGGCATAGCTAGTTTTGATAATAAGATTCAGTCAATAAATAAAGTAAATAAAAATATAAAGTATATAAAAAATAATTAAAAGTATTCGTCCTATGTGCAATTCAGTTCTATAGAGCCTAAAAAAATATTTCTAATAATAATATATCATAGCTGAAGTGCAGTATTTCTTAAAGAAAGTGAAGTTCATCATCATTACTTAAAAGTATATGATTAACCAAATGAAAGGCACTCGCAACATTGGGGTAATTATATTGGAATATCTCACGTAGATTATTAAAAGAAACACCATCCTCTCCACCTTCATTACGAGACAACAATTTACGAGCTCATATCATAAATGATGGCGACACTTACCTGTGATATTTAATACTAAATTATTATTTTTATTACAACAAAAGCTTTTAACATTTTTTCATTAACATTAGATTTTATATGTCGTACAGTTAAGATGTTACAGGGTTCAGAATCATACTTGCATCTGAGAGTGTTACTTCTAAAATATATAAGTAAATATACTATTGTTACGATCTGAATAACTATCCTCGAAATATCTAGAAACGTCTAGAATATACTACAAACATCGAGTAAGAAATGGCATCGCCGATTACGCACACATTCAAAGCTTATCAGTTCGATTACGTAATGTAAACAAACAATATAAAAAAAACTAATAATAGCACTCTTCCCCTTCTTATAAACTTTGTCGGTATGCTAAAAATATATCATGGTTACTCTAGTAATTTCGAATTTTCGTTTTATTTAGAGATATAACTGAGCCGTGTTGTGACAGAAGACAGTTGTGTCTTGGACAACCAAGCGAAACAGGAAGCGATAATAAGAAGACATCTGCAAGATGGCTATATCCACAGAGTAGTGTAAACAACTGAGACTGTAAGCACAACCACAGTGTAGTAAACATCTGAATAGTAGTATGTTTAACTTTTATTTTGTTCAGTACGAATAAATTATTTTCTTGAATACAAGCGGCATTTTATTACCCACGGGTAATTATTATTATATTATAGTATATATAAATATAGTATTATATTGTAATGTTACGTCATACCGCAGTAGTGAAGGCTCTACTATTGAACTGATTGGTCACGGGCTACAGAATGTGATTAACGGTGGTAAAATGATAAATAATGATATTATTTAAAATGTATTGTTCAATTGTAGATTTTACACGTTTGCGATTTTACGTTACAAAGTGTACCGTATATACCTACCATAACCGAATGTATAGCGTAATAGATACAATTTTGTTATAAATTCTAGTTATAGTTCTGTGCTTGAATGTTTATTATCCATGATGATGATAAAGCGATGATGGCGCAGTGGTAGCGTGTACGACTTCGCGTCGATTGACGTGAGTTCGAATCCCTAAAATGAGCCTGAGCTTTTCGGTGAAGGAAAACATCGTGAGGAAACCATAGCATGGTGGTAGGACATTTTCTAATGCCCGCCTGGCTAGCTACCACCCTCAAGTTGAAAATCTGCCGCCAAGCACCAATAGGTGTATTCCGGCAGCTGCACTTGAGAGCCAGTCTTTCCACTTGGTTTAGCGTGTTACCATCTTGGGCCGCATCGTCACTTAACATCAGGTGAGATTGTGGCCACTATGCCAAACCTACAACGATAAAAAAAAAAAAAAATTAATCAAATGTTAGATTACTACAGTACAAATTATAATTTCTAGTGAGTTGCTAGAGTTATTATACAGAATCAAAAGGCCGTGTATGTGATCGCCTCCTAAAGCTTATAAAATGTTATAATTTATTTGTTTGTTTTTTAATAGTCTGAGTCATCAATAAAATCTAATTAACGCTGTTTTCCGTAAATGTTATTTTTGTAGAACGGTTCCTACGCGTAGAAAAATATAACGAAAATTTATCATCCTCCATAATTATTGTCATTTAATAGATGATATTTATTGAACATGTGATATTATTATTTAATTCCTTACTTGTTTTAATGTAACGCAACATCTGTAAAGTAAGTACATACTTATTATTAGTGTTTATAAAATATATTAAGACCCATATAAATTTGTATTTTATAGTAAAGAGATTTGACATAATAGATATGTAGAATGTATCGTATTGTTGAATTAATGTTTAACCCTTATGAGACCTTTGAAAGTTCCGGTACGTTAGGACCTTAGGTATCAGGTGTTCAATGAAGCGTAATAAATCGAATTCATCTACCATAAAGTAACAATAGTTTTTCTTCTCTCAGCTTTGTACAAATACCTACTAGTTTTATATATACACTAGCTGTGCCCACGGCTCCGCTCGCGTGGATGACAGAAGAACGTAGTGTACATAAAAACCGTAGTTTCTTAAAACTTAATAACTTATTATGGAATGAAGATATAGTGATATTTTTTTTGATAAGGATCAAGTATCTATGTTGTAAAAGAAAAAAAACTGTTTAAAACTACCCAGTAGTTTTTGCGTGATGCGCACACCTCGGCAAAACTAAATCATTGTATTTACATATATATAGGCAGAACGGCATGCAGAAATGATGAAACGTAAATTTTAACGTTTAATTATTTCATTTAAATAATTTTTGAAGTTATATTTATTTACGTGCGATATGATAAAATGATGAGAATGAATTTTTACCATGAGCGCGCACATTGTATCAATAAATCTACACGTCCGGTAAATTTAGACTAAAAAATAGAGGCGAGGTTACAATAATTCCGACTAGGCTGAAAATTGGTAGGATTGTTTAATACACTATTATAAAGGAAATGTGAAAGTCCTCATCAATCCGGAACGTGCAAAAAAATTTACTCCGGGTCAAAGGTCACAAAAACGAGTTTTTCGTGATTTCCTTTATAATAGTGTATTGAACAATCCTACCAATTTTCAGCCTATTCGGAATTATTGTAACCTTGGATGTCTAAATTGACCGGTCTATAACTTCGAGTGCGAGTGTGACTATTCAAAAAAGAATTGGCGTAAATAATTACACGTATCCATTTTTTAATCATTTTTATATTTAGATATATGAAATGTACAATTAAATACTCACGTAAAAAAATATAAACACACATATTTTTATTTAATAACGCGCTCATTTATTATCGCCAATTATAACCAATGTTATTTAGTGTAACATAAATCCCAATAACAATAAATAAACCGCAGATAAAAGAAGATCCCTTGGCAGTGGGTACCGTTAGAACTCTTTTTTTTAATATACTCAAGTTATTCAGATATTTCATGAAAAAGTTTACCTAATTCGATTTTTTTACCATTTTAGTTTTCAATATTTTTATATTAATCGTTTTTCCACTATTGTCTAAAGAGAATGCCTTGAACGGCACCAGTGTATACGAGTAGTATGTATGTGATATATTTTATCCTGTATGTATTTTAAACGTAGCTAAAGAAATATATTTAAAATAACGTCTTACTTAAAACAAAAACAATACGGTTATAAGTACAGTGTGAAAGTTAGATTTAATGAATTTTGATTGAGATTTCTTCATTAGAACGTTTCTTAACTATCCGATACGATGTCATAGGACGCTATTTCAAAATGTAAGTAACATATCTAATGTAATTTTCAGATTGTCTTTCAAAATATTTGGATTTGGATTTCCCGTTGACTTTTAAATGAAACGACTTGCACGCCATCTGTTATAATCTGTTAGTAACACAGAAGCCTTTGCGTGCGTACGGACAACAACTAGTCAAAATTCATAACAATCGGGTGAATGGTTTATGAAAGCATAAAAGACAAACAAACAAAGAAATAAATATATATACTAAGGGCACCCCGCAGCCCCCCACACTTTTATTACAAATAGTTATTTTCCTCTCGTAATTTTATTTTTACTCATATTATCTAATTAAATAATAATAATTATCTGATTACAATGCTTATATCCTATCAATTATGGAATAATATAAGCTTCCTATTCACAAAATTTCATGAAAACCGGTTGGGATTTTTTCAACGATTTCTGAAAATATTCTTTAGAATCAATTGAGCAATGACATAAGTTTTACTTCTACAAAATTTCATAAAAATCGGTCTAGTCAACATTATCTTGTAAATCCGTACATAATTAAACAAGACAAAAATGTGATATTCGTGATCACTATCCTATAAAATAGACGTCTATCAGGAAATTAAAACAGAAAAAGAACAAACAGAGTTAAACATTTATTTATTACGAGTGTATTTTATATGCTTGTTAATGTTAAGAATAAACACTAATAACGATAATAGTAAATCACGGAGAAAAAAGATTATCTTCAAAGCGCTCCCTTAGGAACAATAAGTAGGTAATTTCGCTGAAGCAACTATATGTATTATATCGGATCTTCGTCAGATAACAATATCGTATCGGAGAATGTGGAAATACTCTTGCATTCTAATTATCTCTTCTACACTTGTTTTAAAGTTTCAAGAAACTTGAGTTCAAATTTCGCTAAGGCGAAGAAACTTTATTATTAAAAGTATCAGAAGTGTTCAGGTTTCTTGAGTGAATAGTAATTTTAGTGAAGTTGTATTCATGACTTCGTTTAATTATTAAATGCAGGTGACAATTAGAACCGCATTAATTAGTAGGTAGCTAGGAAATATTAAATACTGAAGATTCAAAGTCTTTTTTAAGAAACTGTCATATATAGGTGAAATTGAAGTCGTTGGCCTGAATTGAATGAGTAACTGGGTGACTGATATGCTGGAAGGTGGAATATGACAATTGTGTTCGGCTGGTAAGCAACTTCCATATCAGACGACATCCTTAGGCATTTTGAGTAAGTATAGCACTTTTTTCCGAAAACGATCGATGTTTAAATCTATTCAAATCTAAATCTGATGACAATAATGTGAGGTGAAATGTAATTAAATGAAAAACTTCAATACTGTATTTGAGTATATTCAACTAATTGTAAATAATTTTATGGCTCTTAACAAAAGAGAATAAATCGAATCTCGATTTTCTAGCTTGAAATGTCGATTCGCTAGATCGATTAAATACTATGTAGGGATTAAACAAAAAAATTGTTTTTTCCCAAAAAACCTATTTAGATACACATTAATCTATGTTAATATTATAAATCTCAAGATACTGTTTGTTGTTTTTGTTTGCACGCACTGATCTTTGGAAAATTAGATTACAAAAGAATATTTTTGCATAATATAGTATTTTCATTTAGGAAGATGGAAAGCTATATAACTTCACGCTATGACCCTACAGAGCGGAGCAGTAACTAAGAACATCAAGCAATCTGGCAAGCTGTAGACAAGTACGGGAAACGAGAACACCGGTAGGCTACACGGGTGTCTGGGCGGCACGGCGTAGTAGAAAGTTGGTAGAATAAATTTAACACGGATAAAACCGTGGGGCATAGCTAGTGTAAAGATTATTGTAAAATAAGATTTTTTTAAAACTATAATAGTTATTTAATTGATTTTTAACACAAATATTTACAGAAATAACAGAAACACAAACATGTAAATATGTATTTTAAAAACAAAAAGTAAACATTATAAATTAGATTATTTTAACTAAGCTATCACAAATTACTTCGCTGAATGTACAACAGTATTTAAAAATAATAAACTAGGTATCTGAAATGAAATCATTTGGAAAGTTTACTTTGACAGATATATTGTTTGCAGCAATGTGTGTTTATATACTATTCGCTTGAACTGGGCCGTTCGCTCGTGTTGGTTTATGGTAATAATGGATTTTAAAATGAAATCGCTTTTCAATTTTTCTCTCAACGTTTATCCCTCCCTGTGTGTAAAATAAAAACAGAAAAAAAGGTAATTATGTAGTTAATAATAATTATGTAAATTATCTCAGCCCAAATACGTAGGGTTCCCCTATTGATCGTTACAGTGTCTAGTCCTGCGCCGCTTGCATCTAGAATCTAGCGGGTTTCCGCAACCTTCAGCAGGTCATCGGTCTAACTTGTGACAAGTCTGCCCCCGCTGTGTCTTCCGACACGATGCCGCCACTAATGAACTCTTCGGCCCGATCGGCTATTCCGTCTACGACTAAGTGCTCCGACCACTGCCGCTTACATTGTACATTGCACATAAAATCACTATGAATTTTATTGTCTTTAAAATGGTAATAAGACAGGTAAAGGCAGAGGCAATAATACAACGATTTCGTCTCAGATGGTGATTTTGTTACGAATAAACTTATCTTTGTCTTTGTTGAAACATATCTGATCGAACTTATAACAAAGATGATTGGTCTGAACGGCACAACTAACACACTGAGCAGAAGAAATAGAAGCTCTAATTTACCTTAATTGTTGATAATAATAACAAAAACGCCAATTGGAATGTTTACCAAGTGCAAATTTGACCTTAGTTTATAAGAAAGTGTGAGTTATTTTTTGACTATTGTTAGTATTATATAGTATGTGGGAATATTCTATTAAAAGTAAGTTCAATTTTGGCTTCCACATATTATGGGAATCACTAAAGACGAAAGTAGGTAATCAAAAATTAATACATAAAAGATCCTATTACCTATTGCTGAACGCACAATAAAGTACAAAGGCACCTTGTTATGATGCCTTATAACAGGTAACTGCGAAAACGTAAGTTAAAATGATAATAAAACTTCACCATAAAACAGAAATAAACAACAATTTAACATCATGTCCTCGAGAGTGAATCCGTGTTGTGAAGCCCTTAATTCAGGCACTAGTAGGTTCACGAGTGGCGTTTCATGTTTCTTTAGAAGTTCACTATATTTTTATAGAGATAGATAACATTGTTACAAATAGACTAGCTGGCCCGTGTGATTGTTTCGCACATTATGAGAATGTAAATTATACGCAGTCACATTAGTTAAACAGACAGATAATAAATGGGGCCTCCTACAAGTTAGTTGAATATATTTCGTATATCTTTTCTCGGTATTCTTAATGTAATAGATTTTACATTTTTAATGAAAACATTAATTTAAAACGATTTTCCATCTAAGCGGGAAATTTAAGATGTTGTTTGAATTATTAATTTGAATGAAGAATTAAGGGAAATATTGTCACAAAAAAACCTCTGAGAAATAACACTATATATATGTAGAGATTGCTGGAAGCATCAAGTGTAACGTATGATTAATAATGAAAATAGCAATGATTTGTTTTTAGCAACACGCGTTGGCATTTCTTTTTCTTCTTGCTTTGCCGCCGCAGAAGCATTTGCCAGTGTCAATGTTTTTAACGTTTCTTAGTATTTTCTAGTCTTTAAATTGGGGTCTAACAAGATGATTGCCACTTTGTTAAAACTATCTTGGGATTTTTGTGGCAACTCAAAATACATGTTTCCTGTTTATTATATAGGTAACACAAAATGCTACCAATATTACATAATATAGGGTCAAAAACCCTAAGTTAATCACTTAAAGTAATTACTACGACATGGCTGTTCAAACAGCCAAAAATTCATGCTTTGCCACGCTAACTGTTTCATCTCAATCCTCCTTAGTAACAACTTCATGGGGACTGACCTCAGTTTGCACTACAGGTCTAGTTGTAACATCATTCCTGTTTGCTTCTTCCTCATCATATAAACTCAAAAGATTAAAAAAATAATTATTGTAATATATTTACCGAATAAAAATTATGAGGGAAATATTATTTTAATATTTAATTTAATCATAAACAATAATGAATAAAATGTGCATAAAAGGTGTGAATACTGAGATGATAGCTGAGAGAGAGGACAGTGAATGAATAAAACCTGTTTTATCAACCCTACTTAGATGGGACAAGGACAAAAAGAAGAATTTAATCATAGTAAACTCTTCTTTTCTGAGTAAAGTATAACTTTGGTAAATGTTCTTTAATAGGAACTCAAGCTATGACCCGCGAAAAGTAGCTCGAAGTGACTAGATGCGCAAATCTGTCATGGCCTTGATGCTTATTGAAAGTGGATACTTTTCATACGCAAATGCTGAAATAACGAGTACATGTTTCTGCTTCTGGGCTTTTAAACTTAAATAAATTACATCCCCAGTTCTGAATGTAAACATCTTTAAGATACCTAACTTAAGAAACTTGATGCAGTTCAATCCAACGTTCTCGATGTGTTAGCCAAATATGTTTAAACTGTGCCGACATGGTAATCAAAAGTAATATTATTACATGACATTGAAAAGCATATAAAACTTTGTCCCAAAGGTTATAGAGATCAATGAATTACTGAGAAGAGTCAGCTTACGCCTCCTTTGCTCGACCTTTTTATACTAACATTTGTAAGATAGAGATCACTTTAAGCACAGATTCAGTAGATTACTTACATATTTTAAAAGTATTACTATAAAAACATAATAATAATTATAAAAAAAAAGATATTGTCGTATCGATTACTATAGGAAATGTAATTTTTTCTACTATATGTATTTCACATGAAATAAATAATAGTTGAGTAATCATTCCTAATCACCTTTTAATTAAGTTGATTTTACCAAAAAAATATAATAATATCTTACAATTGGTAAAAAGTAGATAATAGATTAATTATTGGTTTCCGCACAGCTTCAAATACAAGTAGATACCGTCGGTGTACTATAAAAAATCAGTAATAGAAAACTAAGCCGAATCAACGTACTCGATACCGGCAACACTGCCACGTTGACCAGCTTCATTTCAAGTAGTCACTACAAACTACATATTAAGTTGCCGTATTCTAGGAGCTATTGTTTGTAGGTAGCGCGGTATTAAGTTTAAGCACAGCGAAGATTAAACTATAATCTATGAGTCAATTGTTAAAAAAATTGAGAAAAATCTGAGATCTGTGCTCTCTGGACTGCATAATAATAATCATTATTTTATCTGATATTGCAATTAGCTAATTTTATAACAAAATATTTAGCTGTAAAATAGGCAGCTTAAGATATGCGGTCGAGATATCTCTAATGAAATTGGTTTGCTAGATACAAAAACTTACGTGCGCATATTAAAATACATTTATCACTTTTATATGCTTCCATTTATGAAATATTATTCGAGTTATAAATGATTTTGCTCGCATTTTCAATGTATATAATTTTATACTTGTTTTATGTTGCTATACGATCTAATGTCTTCAGATTGTTTTTGCTTACATATAGCTATAGCTTATATAAATATAGCTTATATTTATCTATGTTAATTTTATATACATTGGAATATTTCTACTATAGCTAGCAATTACTTCAATTTGCAAAACATAATTCACAATCCCGTTCCTGTGTATTGTTATAATATATAAAAATTCAGTTCGATCACATTTTTTTTTATTACACATTATTGTTTTTATGTCAATCCGCGTTGAGTAAATAATAAGAACGCTGTCAATCTAACAATTTTCTATTGTTTGTAGTTTTATAGTACATCTTGATACAGAACTGATCGACCCACGCAATGTCATGATATTGATGGATATACTTGGCAAGATAAAAAAGAGATTTTGCTTTTAGGAAAATTTTGTACTTATTCGAATGATTTTTAATATAACGGATTTGTATGATATATAATAAAACAGTAAAGAGTTGAAAATCTGTACATAAAATATATTAAAGAAACAACCAAAATATAAAAAAAATATATTTTTTTAAATTTCAATTAAGAATAGTGTATATAAGAAAAAAATATTTTTTATTGTAAAAAAAGCGTGGGGTGCTTTTTAAGATATTATCAAAATGATAATCCTTGGTAATGATAATCCTCGATAGTTGGATTTTATATAAAAGCGTATTTTTTAGTTTTTTGAACTGTTATTTTTATCGACATGTTGATGTATAATTGTAATTTTTAATTTAATTTTTTTATTTTTTAAATTTAATTTAATTTTTTGTTTATTTAATATTGAATTGTCATCGGTCCTTAATAAGTATGCCAAATTTCGAGTTAATCCTACGTTTTGAAGGGGGTCAAAATCATGTTCAAAGATTCCGTTACATACTAATATAACAACATACGTCTGAAGCTAATAAAAAACGTATAAAAACATTACGGTTTGAAACAGGACAGAAAATATTTCGACAGATTTTGAAATTTTTGTCTGCCTGTTAGTATGTATGCCAATAGCGCAGGGAGTAGGTACTGTTTCCTATATACCTACAAATGTACTCTGTGGTACTGTTATTGATTCATCGTAAAAGAAGACTTGCACGACATATGTCAAATGTTTATTTTAGAGATGTAGCATAATTTTAATAATCAACGTAGATTTTACGAGTACCGATTCTTTTTTAGACCTAAATATAATCGATAATACGATTATGCTTTAAAGCAATTGAGGGGTGTGTAAGCTGTGTATATAGAATGACAAAAACAAAGTATAACAACAATTGAAATCGCAATCTGAAACACTTCAATTATTTTAAAATGCCTGACTCAAAACAACAAGATTAATTCTTCCAGTCAATATTCTTCGTTGCTTGTTGCTGCACTAAAAATGTATTACGTAACATAAACATATATTACATAAATATATATTTTTATTCCAAATTAAAAAAGAAACAAGTAAATTAAATACAAAACGGTGTTCAGTCAATTCGATTAATACGATTCCTTGGGTACATTGTTTTGGTACTTTAACTCTAGTTTTAAGTAACATAGAAAGTAACGATGCACGTAGTAACAAAAAAAATTAACAAAAATCATTTTATAGCGGAAGTTATTTAGGAATTTATCGTGAAATGCATGACGAAATTGATAGTCGAAATGCATGTTATTGGTTTTTTCATAATTTGCAAGACGTAAAAATTTACGTTCTGTGGATGTGTCATGCAATTCTTCGTATGATGAATAAGGTATAACTTACATTTCATGAGACTTAGGATGCATTTTTACACTGATGGAACTATGGACACTTTTTTGACATTACATTTAAGTTTTGTGTATGTAAAAAAAGAATGTATATATATGTAATATATTTTAAATATATAGTGAAATTAATAAAGTGATACAAAAATAAATCGTAATTATTTTATCTTCACGTACTTTTCAATAGAAATAAACACAAACATAATTAACATCAATCACAGATGGCGCTATACGTGGTCGTTTTAGTAGTTTTAAATATTCTGATACATTACAAGGATGAAAGGTGATAATAGTATAACTATATAATTACGAAAGAATTTTTATGTCAGGTTTATCCCGAATTAAATTATCACAAATTTGACTTGATTTTTAATTTTCCACTTCAGTATATTTCGTGTAAACGCGTGTACTAATAATTTAAGGCAGTGGGTATTTTGTAGATTTTAATATTGTTTTTAAATTTGTAAAATTATTAGGAATGTTTCTGTTATTTATCCATTTAACGCCATTATTATTATTATAACTTAATCGATCTTTATTTGAAGGAATTATACCTTCTATTTGGAAATCCAAAGGTCCAAAGCCGAACAATTATAGACCTATCAGCAAATTATCTCTGTTTGCTAAATTACTGTTTAAAATAGTATAACCAACTGTACTCTGCCTTAATACATACTATTAGCACGGATTTCTTCTAAGTAGTTCTACTACCTCAACATCATTCTCTGCAGTGACTGTTTATCTCGTATTATATCTTAGCCTTCATAAGTAGACGCCATATACACGGATATGTAAGGTGCATATATGATCGTATGCGAATAGCAGATTTCTTTCAAATATATGTAGTGGAACCGTGGATTGTGTAGAACTCGTGAGTAGAATTTATTTGCGTGCCGGGAGCAAGAAAGAAGTCTCATCTACTCTATGTGCCATGGGTTAACAACTATTATCAACAAAATAGTAATATTATAAGAGCAATTATGTGGGCAATTCAACTCATCTCAAGCTATGACTTGTTTAACACTACCAGTTCCGAACTTAATAATAAACTAAGATATTCATTCTATCTGTAATTCGATATTCTTCCTGTGTTTGTAACTTTCAACGAATCTAACTTCTCTTCTATTATTATTGTCTATTTGAGAAAAGTTATGATGGTATTCAGTATAATATTGTTTTAGCTGTGGGTTTCTACTTGGATTTTTTTAATGAAATTAAAACAGTACGATCTTTTTCTTTCTAAAGTTCTACGATAGATGTGTTGTTGTTTGGTGTTTTTTGCGCTATCATTACCTTAAATTATTATATTGAACTACTCAGCTTTTATATCTTCTGGATAATATCGGTTAATATTAGGAATTAATGTATGAAATTGCTGATTTTTAATATTGTATTTCATTCTACTAAAAATTGCAAAGTCATATTAATTTAATAATATAAGTAGCTATGAAATTTCTTTTTAAAAATAAGTTCCTCATTTGTATTCTCACCTTTCGTTTTTTTTGATATCGCTGTTTTTGTGACGGTGTAAAAATGGATATTCGCATAATTTTCGAATAAGAGTTCCGTCGTGGCTCCAACGCAGCACAGACGGCACACAATATTAACGACGTGTATGGACTAGGTACCACAATTGAACGCATGATACATTTTTGGTTTAATAGCTTTCGGTTTGAAAATGTTGATCTCAAAAAAGAGTTCCGTGGCGATACAGAAACGAAAGTCGATAACAATGAACTGAAAAACGTAGTGGCAACAGATTCATCTCAAACCACGTCGGAATTAGCAGCATACTGCTTGGTTTACATCAAATCGGTAAGATGTAAAAGCTAGGAAAATCGGTAACGTATGAACTCACTGAATAACAAGAACAAAATCGCGTCGAAGCTTGCTGTAAGTGGTTGAATAGGCACACAAATGAGTGAATCCTGTATGATAATCGAAAACGTCCGTCATACTAGTTGGATACAGGGGAGGTAGCAAAATAATGTCCTAAACATAAATTGGGTCAACAAAAAAAGAAACTGCTTGTGAGCGTTTGGTCGATCTATGCCCTATTAGAAACGACAGTCCAACGTCTGCGGGGCCAACTAGTAATATACTGCCCTTTCCGACAGCGCCACCTATCGGAACCTAACATATCTATAAAACAAATATATTGTGTAAGTAGTCTAACGAATATTATGCGTCCGCTTCTATTAATCAAGGGTGCTTGCGCCCACGTTCGCAAATACACCGTTTCCTTCGTAGGGGACGGACGCCAAACTTCGCTCACGCACACCCGCCACGTCCACCCTCTGCTGCGGCAACTCAAGCCTAGGTACGATCCTCCAGCATGGAGTTCTTGAGTCAAGCAGCCGCTCGCGTGATATAGTGACACTGCATTCACTAGCTATCAACATACAATCATTATACTGCATTATACACACATACACTCCACTCAGGTACATTGGTTCTGCAAGGGACCATTTTTTTTTTTTTGGCTAGGTATTCTAGGCAAATTACTAAATACATATACACTTGTCTCTTCCTCTCCTCCCAGAGGATAGAGACAGGTATATATGTATAGTTAGTTTAGATCGAATTACGGATAGGGAATTAGTTAGATCGCGACTTATTTGCAATCGCTGCAACAGTCCGAGCCGAGGTCCCGCCACTTTGGCACCCTCGGAACTAGTTGCATTGCTTTAGCGGCTGATTGCCTTAAGCTCTCGCCCCAGAACCCCCCGGGTTAAAAGCCGTTTGAGGCTTCAGGGCCCTTATGGCTAACAGTATAGTCAATTCGAAAAAAAATATGCAAATATGAGTTCAATCGATCGAGTCGTTCAGAATTTATGGAACAACTAACAGAAGATTTTCATATATAAGACAAATAATTATTTCTATATAAAGTATGCTATAATAATATAGTAATTAAAAGAGAAAACAATGATTCTTATTGAATTTACCATTCAAGCGAACTAATAAAAGACATTGCGATCCTAAGTGTGCTTGCATCAGAACAATATTCTCTTGAAAGGTTTCATGTATAGAAACTTTACTCACCCCACATCTACCTGTCGCCATGCCGCCGCGCCGCGCCGCGTCGCTTGGTAAAGTAATGGACTTGCATCCTTTGTTGTTAGACAATAAGTCTATACTCTTTGTTAAAAAGACATTCCATCCAATATTTACTTATTATTGTTGATAGTGTACCTGATTTCAGTATTTGAACTCTTTGTTAATTGTTCAGTAATATTACCTATTTTTCATTGACATATATTCAACCGATAAACCAGAACGTTAATAGAAGCAATTTGTTAAAATACTAATAAACAATATGGCGGTCGTTCCTATAGATTTTACATCGCAGAAGAGACTCTGCTTTTATAATTAAAATGCTTCATTAGAATTCATACTCTATTTCAAAATTTATTAATAGTTAAATAAATCAAAAATAAAGTACAAAAGAAAATGAATTTTATGCATTTATTTAAGCTCAAATACGCACATCTTCATTTATTAACTTAACTTAACTTTGAAAAATATTAGTTGATATTATTTAGTAAAAAGTAGTAACACAAACTAGTTATAAACCTTTTAAACAAATTAAAACACTGTCAAGTCTGTGTTCAGTTACATATTTTTGCCAACAAGCGGTTTGGTAATGGTTGTTTAAGTTGTTGTTTAAGTTAATGTTTAAGTCTATGGTTGTATAAGACGTGGCATTTAAATAAAGAAATATTTTTTCAACACATTTACTCAAAAATGCATTTACGAAACTTGTACAACATTGTTCGAAATTAAAAAATTACGCACCATACAAAAGAACGTGCGGCAAATATTGTATAACATCAGCTGCACATGACATGATTTAGATAAAAAAATCTGGAACTTTTCAAATCGATTTTAATTATATGACCACAACTGTACATCGGCTGATTCCGGAATGCAACACACCAATGTGTTTATAGTGGTTGCGATCCGGTTGGACACAATCATCTCGTCCTACCACCTAGAGAATACCGGTACTAAATTTTAACAACCGTTTTACCAGCATGAAATTACTAATTTGTACTGTCAATTAATCGGACTGCTCCCTATTTCGGTAAAATACGTATTTCATAATTTGTTACTGAAAGCTTAAATATTAATGTTTAGATTTCAAACTTTGAACTACATAGTGACGCGTGGTACATTGTGATACATCATAGTGTCATACATCTTGTGAGGTTTTATTTGTTTTATCTGTTTATTATATTTTTGTATCGTTTTCTCTTTCTTAGTGAAAGGCAAAGGTATCTAGACTATGCAGCCAAGTCGGATGTTGATTTTATAATCCATGTTTGTCTTTTCTAATCTTGTCTAATCTAATCATGTTTGTCTTTTCTTAGTTTTTTCTAATCTTCAAAGTGAGTTCAAACACGATGGCTCCCTTGTTAAAACTGCAAGGGAGTTTTTGTGGCAACTCAAAATACATGTTTCCAGTTTGTATTTATAATCCACTTCACGTATGAACAACAACCAAACTATATCACGCAAAATACCTTCAACACTACATAATATAGGGTCAAAAAACCTATGTAAGTCAATCAATTAAAATCACAACATGGCTGTTCAAGATCCCCCCAAAAAGTTGATATTTTATGATTTTTCCGACTAGTTTTATACAAATTCTATTGACATGGTGGTATATTAACTGGTGTAACTTGAATTTATATTTATCTCTGCAGTTTTTTGTAAAGAGCATATTGTGAGTGTCTTAAAAGGTCTAATGTATGTAGCTTTTGAACTGGGATGCTGTTCTATGTAATTATAACATAATGGTCCTAATTAAATCAATAAACCACATATTTGACTTAATAAAACATTTTAAATTATAAATAATAAAAAGCACTATACTCAGTAGGATTTAAACGGTAAAAAATTTAGAGAAAATTAGTCACTGAAAGTCGAAAATAAGAGTATGAGATGTATTTTCCTATATAAATATAAATATATCTATAAAAAAATTGAATTACTTTGGAAAATGTTCTCCGAGAAACTAAAACAACAAAGAATTTCCATCAAAAGTTTAATAAAGCGAGGTTCTGTTGCATGACTGCAATAGGATCCTGTAGCAAACATTTCAAAGGGTATCCTATTACAAAGCCGTTTTCACGCTCACCTTCGTATATCCCCAAACCTTAATTTCTTAAATTCTTATTATATTATTATTTTTCTATTTGTTTAAAGTAAACTATTTATCTTTATACCAATTTTACATAAACTGTAGTTACATACTGGTTAGAATTATACAATTACTTTTATGAAAATATTGGTTTGTAAACAAATAAAGGTAAAAAACACGATGAAACATGATATATTTTTATATATTTTTAAAGTACATATACTTTAATATTTTTGGTGTGAGTAGAAAAATAATACATGTTTAACAAAATTTAGGGGTATGAAAAGAATAATAATAAACCCTTAAAATCTTAAAAAAAAACTTAGCTTATATATTACCAATATTACTTAATTATAAATTCATATAACGAGATTTTAAATCGATTAACTAAAGTTTACACTCATTAGGAGATTTATACTTTCTAAGAAATAATTTATTTCTTAAAAGAAATATGATTTTTAGAAGCGTCGACTGACGATTTTTAGAAACATCGTGAGGAAACCATAGCATGGTGATTACTAATGCCAACCTGGCTAGCTACCACCCTCAAGTTGAAAATCTGCCGCCAAGCATCAATAAGTGTGTTCCGGCAGCTGCACTTGAGAGCCAGTCTTCCACTAGGTTTAGCGTGTTATTATCTTGAGCCACCTCATCACTTAACATCAGGTGAGATTGTGACCACTACGCCAAACAAATAACGATACAAAAAAAGAATAAACATGCATCCATCAGTTTTGTCTGAAAAAACTTTGATTCTGAGATGTATCTGACATATAATATAACATGATTGGCATAGGTACATCTGGGATATATACTCTCTCAGAAGTGTTTTTCTTGCCAGTGCCATATCTCCATTAATTCTTCATAAAAATAATGATTCAAACATAATTTAAAAGCTTTATTAGCTATGTATATTTTAAATTAATGGAATAAGTTTAATGTTTTCGTTATAAAATATTAACAAAACATTTCCATTAGGAATGTTATCTGTTGATGCAAATGAAAATATATTCAAGGCGTCATCTAATAACAATCTGATTAACTAACAGATTAGTGTTAGTTAGATTTTGTAAATTCTACAATATGCGAAATATTCTCCTGGTTTATCTAGTTCAATATATTTGCTAAGTAATTTCAAATGTTAACGTAGGCATTAGACAGTCTTTAATTATTAATTCTTTCACTTTTCACTTAATTATACTATTAAATATTTATAATAAGACATTTGTGTTTAAAAAGATACACAAATGTGTTTACTTATTTATGTAATGAAATATCACCAGGGCAATTTTATCACAAGTCTATACAACTTTTAGGGTTACTCAGCAGAGTGCGACGCTTCTAAGCTTGCGTTGTTTTTTTTTTTTTCGAAACAAATCTAGTATTTCACGAGTTTTTGGAGAAATCTTGATCATTTCATTAATAATAAGCAAGAAAGTGACGAATAATAACAAGGATTCGCAATGAATTCATCCGACAGAGAACCAAAGTTATCGACATAGCTCAAAGAATTAGCAAGGTGAAGTGGCAGTGGGCCGGCCATATCTCGCGAAGAACCGACAACCGCTGGGGTAAACGGGTTCTTGAGTGGAGACCGCGTCTCGGCAAACGTAGTGTAGGACGCCCTCCGGCCAGATGGGATGACGATCTGCGAAAGACTGCAGGCAGATGCTGGATGCGGCAAGCTGAAGACAGGGCGCTATGGCACTCATCAGGGGAGCCCTATGTCCAGCAGTGGACTATTATAGGTTGATGATGGTGATGATATAAGAAAGTGACTGGCTGACTGATTGACTGACTGATCGACCAACACACAGCCGAAAACTACTGGGGCTAGGACCGTGAAAATTTGCATGCGGGTTCCATTTACACTGTAGATGAACACTAACGATTTTTGGAAATTCAACCCCTGAGGTGCTGAAAAAGTGTACTTATAAATGATTTTATGAAAATCCGTCTTTAAAATGTTTTTACCGCTACACGTGAGAGGCTGGGGCGGGCCGCTAGTTATCCATAAACTTTCGTTGTTTGTCCCAATATCTATATATTAATACGTGAAGCAGAAACTTTGTACCCATTTTTACGAAAATGGCGCGGACGGAGGAGTATAATAGTTTATATAGAGAAAGAATGCAGAATGATATTTTTTTATGCATAAATATACTTTAAATCAATAAAAAATCATTACACACACTACCATGAATTTGACACACGCACACGCATATATACTCTGTTGTTTATTATTAAACTCTGTGGTCAAATTGACAATAGATTAACATTGTTTGTCTTTAATATTATTTGTCTATAGTCTTACTGAATGTCAAACATAACCATTAATAAATGAATTTATTATAAATCTCAATATAAAAAAAGTTGAGTAGCAATATCAAATAGGTAAAAAAAAAATATATTTGTTAGTGCTGGTTCAAAGATCTTTTTGTAGGCAAATTAACAGTTTAGCCTTGGCAAAAACAGTGATTATAAAAGTATAGTCTTTGACAATAGAATCTTAATAATGTTCAAACTTATAATTTAAATTAATTATGGTCGAATTTCGACCACTGGGCGACCATTAGTTCTTATAAATAACAAGTGTTGTGACAGTTCAGACTTCGATCCATCTATTGAAGTTTGATTGCTTCGTTAGCACACCCGCCACGACCGCCCTCCTCTGCGGCAACTCAAGCCTAGGTCCGATCCATCGGCATGGAGCCCTTGAGTCAAGCAGCCGTTCGCGCGATACAGTGACTCTACATTCACTAGCTTTCACAGCCATACATGACACTGCATTATACACACATGCACAACACACAGGTACATAGGTTCTGTAAGGGACCTTTTTTTTTTCTTTTTTTGCCTAGTTAGATTAGACAAAAATTTTCAGACCACTAAATACACATACACATGTTCCTTCCCTCCTCCCAAGGGGCAGAAACATGTATATATGTATAGTTAGTTTAGATCGAATGATAGGGATTTAGTCAGATCGCGACTTAATTGCATACGCGCAACAGTCCGGGCCGAGGTTCGGCTACTTTGGCACCCTCGGATGTTGTTGCTTAGCTTTCGTGGCTGAGTGCCCTAAGCGCTCGCCCCCAAGCCCGGTAAAGCTGTAAAAGCCGTAAAGGCTCCAGGGCCCCTAAGGCTAACAGTATAGTCAGTTCGAAAAAAAAAAAAATCGTTAGCACAATTGTCAGTACGTTTGTTTTTCTCGTCGTACGTCCAGTGTTCGATATAATGGGAGTTAAGAATTGCGAGCTTGCATGCTTCGGATTTTGGTTACTGAGTATTCTTACACTTCATTATATTACATTTACACACAGCAGTAAAAAGCTTAGTGTAAAATTGTTCAGTTTCAGTGTTAGCGTCTACGGACTCGTCGTCATCGACGTTACAATGAACATGATTTTTCGGTAAAGGGAAACATTGTGATCAAACTAGAGTGTGGTGGTGGGCCATTTTTTAACGCCTGCATACCTAGCTACCTTTCTCAAATTGAAAATCTACCGACAAGCACCTATATTTGTGTTCCGGCAGCTGCTCTTGAGAACCAATTCCCCCACTAGGCTTAGCGTGCTACCATCTTGGGCTACATCGTCACTTAATATTTGATGAGATCGTTAACAAGCGCTGACACCTCTAAAGCTTTTTCTTTTTGTATGGAACTCTCATCTCAAAATGTAGCACACTGAACCAATTTGAATTATTTTAAATATGCAAAAAGTCTTCTATCGGAGATCGTTTCAGCTGATTTGAATGCAAATTGTCTGGGAAATTCCTCGTTGACAAAAAAAAAGTTTAAATATACGTGAAAATATTGCGTTGAGTGGCCGATTGCTGTGACATTTATGAGTTCAGGTAATTATCATTTATTTTCGTAAACCCTTGAACTTCAATTGTTTTGTAGTCGATGATATGTAGTGTAAACAAAACATTATTTGGTTGTAGAAACTCTATGTACAAAAGCAGCAAGCAACAGAATAGACCTTTGCCAAAGGTGGACAAACATTCGAAGTTGTCGGTGTCATTAATCACTTGTAACTACTTAATACTTAGATAATTGTAAACTTCTCTGAATAAATGCCTACATTATTGTTATGAATTATCAATAATTCTTTGGATGAACACATTGACTGCAGTCTTTACATAAGGACCTGTCACAAAAAACCCAATTTTTTTGTTGTTGGAATTATTGTAAGATTTCAATTTTCAATATTTTTTTACAAAAAAATACACTACGCTACAGTACACACAATACACTACTATACACTATGTCAGACGCCAACTACACGATGCCGTGCGATGTTTTTTTACACAAACATGATATAATATGTAAATATATGTAAGTATTGTAAATTTAGAATGATTCCAACAAGAAATAAATCTCAACGTGAAATAAAATATTCTTTACTTCGTCACAAGTAGAACGCTTACCATTACACGGGGTGTAGGGACAGTTGCGGAAAGTGTTCATATAGGAAATATTTTGTTACGTTGTATGTGATAAATGGTTAACTTTTCAATTAATTGATAATACATATCATACATAACTATACTTTTATCAGAGGTCAGTCAAAGATAATCAAAAAATACTTGATTAAATGTAAGCCCTAAAAAGATACTTATTAACGTCGATACACTACTACTGGTTCGGAAAACATTACAGTCATCGAGAAAAGCTGGCAAGAAACTCCATTGGGTTTATCTTTTTTAATTCTATTTTTTTTTTCAACTTTAAAAATAATATTTACAGTTGATAATCTAGTGAATACACAGAAAGGGAGTCACTTTTAGACATCATTATCATTCACATAATGATCCACACAATAATAACATTTTGACAGTAAAACCTGCTTGACATGGTCTTTGAACTTATTGTCCGGCAAATCAGTAAAGTGCTACGGGATTTTATTATAGAACCTATTCTATAATAATTCCCGTAGCACTAATACCGTGTTACTACCGGAATAGTGTTAGGACACTACTACTTAAAAAAACTTGTATTGCTCTTATTAAGTCTAAAACATGGTACGACTAATAGTGACGATAGCTTGAAGACCCATCCCCAAATGTGATGCTTACTAATGTTGTCACATTAATCTCTTCACACTTGCACGAATAAGGCACCTCGATCGTTGTGTCTTTCAGACAAAATTAAAAAGAATTTGTTTGTTCAATTTAATTTCTCTTTTGATAAATATGAATGTAGACTATTACATAATTAAAAATATTTTAAAGTTATTAAGAAAAGCCTGTCGGACAGATAGATATTCATTTATAATATACTGGCTTTTTCCCGTGACCTCGTTCCCGTTGTCTTCGGAATGAAACTACTCATGAAGTACCTAAGTAAAATAGTTTTACTAATACATAAACCGTTGCACACAACAACTCAATAAAGTTTCATCGTGATCACATGAATTTTTTGAGTGCGCTTGTAGGACAAACAAACAAAGAAACCTTTAAAAATATTTGTAGAAGCTTGATTTGAATGCGAATAATTCTACGTTTCCTTCAGAGGTTGTATTCATAGGCACTGAATAGTTTTTAGAGAACACTTTATCTATAGATATGAAATTCTGACATACTGACATACTACCTATCATGAAATCTCCAGAACTACAAAGCTTTCCAACTGCAAATTTGACACGTATATTTATTTCCTTATTGTGATTTTCATAAAAAATGTTATTCAAACATTAAATCTTAAAGGTTTATAAATCTAAACAGAAAATTGTGTGACATATGAAATACCTACTTTTTAGTTCCTTATATATCGTAGACTAGCTGTGCCTGCGGCTCCGCTCGCGTAGACTACAGAATGCCGTCGGTCGAGCGCACGCGCGAATCATGCTGCTCCCGCTCTAACTCACAATGGTCCTGTTATTTTAAATACAAAAATGATTACTGAGGTTCTTATGGTTTACTGAGCGTAAGCCATTTAAGTTACCCAAATGCGTTTTTTTTTTCGAATTGATTCACCATTATCGTCATTGCTTATTTCGTATGTTATTTTATTTTACAAAATATATCCTGTAACCTGATCAGGTAAAATAGCTATGAATTAAAATAAAATATAAACACGTAAATCGAATAAGTCCTTTTAGCGTGTAAAGAACATAAACGGACAGAGAGACGATGAGTTTTATAATATGTATATAGATGAGCACTAAGATACTGCTGGTTGATAGGACACATCAATTGTGGCCGACTGGATCGCGTCGTGTCCAGCTGCCAGAGAGGCTTGTACGCTTGTAGGCCGATTTGACAACCAGCGTTGCCAACTCTACGTATTTTTGTGTAGATCTACGCACATTTAGTCTTTCTCGCAAGCCTACGAACTTTAGTGCCAGCATCTACGTACCTACTTTCTATAATATATTCAAATTAGCAAAATAACATTAGCTGATTAGGCTGAATGGAATCATTTCTTTATCTTTGAAAAGAAAGTTTATAAAACTTCTGTTTTATTCTACTTCCGCTTAGGGGTTTCTTCCTAAATTTAGGAAGAAAAAATTTACACGGGTAATTTTTAGAGGGAATTTTTTTAGGATTATCTTTGAAGAATATTTTTATATACATTATTTCACAAGTTCATTCCTAAAAAAATATACTCATGAAAATCAAATCAAATACGATATGTATGAACAAATACATTATATTATATTACATACATTATAAACATAAATAGATTTTTTTTAATTTTTTTCATTTTAATTATATTGTATATTTATAACCGTTAGTTATATTTAGTATTAAACTTTTCATCTGGTGCAATAAAAACTACATAGAACTACGAAATTTTCATATGAAATTTTTTTACGAATTCTACGTACTTTTCTAGTATGATCTACGTCTTTTCAGAAATCACAGTTGGCAATACTGATGATTACAGCGACCGTCGATGGACAGCCGATCTCTCGGAGATCGCCGTTTTCTTTGAATTGTGAAGCTTGCCAGCAAGTACAATGCTGTCGCTTTGCCGTGCTACTAATTATAAAAAAAGATTCATCTCTTAAGAGGTCCAAGTAAGGAAGTTCAAAATGGGATGATTGAAATATATTTAAATTAAACT
The DNA here is from genome assembly GCA_947532125.1 of Saturnia pavonia. Taxonomy (NCBI): domain Eukaryota; kingdom Metazoa; phylum Arthropoda; class Insecta; order Lepidoptera; family Saturniidae; genus Saturnia; species Saturnia pavonia. The sequence goes on along the minus strand of OX383907.1, from coordinate 4,882,096 downwards.
ATTAATTGTCTCACTTAATTTTATTAAAATAAAAATAACCTACCAATATTTGAAATTTTATATCTAAATAATCAAACTTTATATTATATTTATTCATTTTGGAAAATCTTTGGGAAAATACACAATTTTGGAAGTAACATTAGCTAATGATCGTCGGCTTTGCAGAATTACCAAACAGGCTCCCACACAAGACTTGACAGGCAAACAAGATGATACATGGCCACCGGTCAGTAAATTTTGAAAGCACTTTAGCCAATTGAATGACATGTATTGTTGGTAACTGACAAATCAGAAACTGTGTACCTATATTTTTTAAATAAAACATATTTTCCAAATTTCATTGCATGATTCTAAAATAACGATAAGAATGAAAATTACGATAAAAAGTTACAATAAATAAAATTCTAAAGATTTATATAGTAAGTTGTAAACCTTTTTCTTACACTGCAAAATAATATTGTCTATACATATTTAAAAATAAAATTACTAATAAAAAAATTAATTAAACATACGTCATTTCATTTTAGGTTATTGGCCCAGCCCCATATAATATTCGTTTTGGCGCATAAATTTTTGTCTAATAATAAATCTGGTGGACAACAGTTTGGTGAAGTCGGTACACCGACAGTTGGTAAGTAGAATATTAGTAATCGTGAAATTCGTTTTGACTAGTTTTTCCTAAAAGAGTGTCGTCCGCTTTGGCCAGTAGTTCAAGCTATGTAGTTAGCGTGTCTACTTTGAAGGGTCGAGAAAATTATAGCGACTGGTGTTTTGTTACAGAGAACTTCCTAGTCATAGATTAATGATTAGTTTCCGCTGCGCTACAAGATACCGTCCGCATACTATAAAAAATCGGTAATCAAAATTACTCCGAAATCGGTATGTTCGAGTCAGTGTCATCCAGACACCACTAACGGTCACAAGCAGCGTTTTATTAAATAATCCAAAGATAATGCTAGTATGCGTAGTGAAACTAAGTAAAAACAATACTTTAATAAATAATAAAGATCACATACAGATCAGTAAGCATGATATATTGTCAATAGTGACGTGCAGTTAGTCATAAAATTTATCGAATGTATAATTTTAGGACACAAAATTTATTTATTACACTGACTTTACGTGAAAAGATGTGTTCACAGGACCATATTATATAATTAGTTAAAAAAAACTGCACCATTTCATAGAATATTTATTACTTATGGATTATAATTATTACTGTACTTATAAATTACACAATTCGGTATTAACGCAAAAATCAAAATTAAAAAAAATGAATCAGCTCATATGGGATCGCTGGACAGACATCCATTACCTCTGGCAAACTCGCGTCAATGCTCAATTCAAAACAAAGACGTCTCGACTTAACGCTGCTTCGAAAAGAAAAAACTGCTTAAATATATTAATTTCGTTTTCGCGGAAGCTAGTTGAAGCGCAGCGGAGGCCAATCATTAATCTATGTATATATTATTTAAAATTGTATAGGTTTACCGTCCGTCCACTATCTCACCTGACGTTGTGACGATGTAGCCTATGATGCCGTAAAACACCTAATTTTCAACCCGAAGGTGGTGGAGCTAGCTAGACGAACATTAGGAAATGTGTCATATGTCATGTGCCATCCTGATGTTTTCCTTCACTGGAATCTCCAGCTCATTCTAGGATTCAAACATACGTCGATCGACGCGGTGTCCCAAAATACTTTTATTGATCCAACATCACTTCAATTATTCAGGTATTTACATATGTACCCTTGAGATTATACTAATGATACACAGATAAATTATTAAATCTAATAAATTTTATTAATAACAGGTTGACACCTGCGACACCTGCATTATGTACTCAAAATGTTATTATTAATTAACATGAATTTCAAACACCTATTTGTTCTCACCTGCGTTTGCACGTAGAATAACTAAGAACCCTAACACACTGCGTATCTAATTTAATCATATTAAAAAATAGTCCACTATTTATAATCCACCAAATATAATATACTGCTAAATCTAGATCGACCTTGTAACGTCAATCAGTTAGTTCTAAAACTACGTAGAAAAAATAATCGATACCATGTTGGAATACATTAACAAAAATCTAAGAAAATATGAAGAAATGGGAATAAATATATTGACCACCAAATAATAAACTGAGACCTTAAGAATTTCTAGCTGTTTTAGTAATGACTGAACTTTACATTCTAAGACCAAATATAGTAAATTATTACCAAATGATGTATTGATGTGATAAGAAACAGCGGGAGACGGGTGCGGTAGAATGAACACAAACACGATACTTCTACTGTGAGTTGGTGAGGAGTTGGGCATATTCCAGATGATGCTACAGCATCAGGTCAAGGTTACCATGTTCTTCTGATATCATAAAGTAACTGAACATCACATTTCAACTCAATCAGGCCCGTGGAAGAGATATCCATTTATCGATTAGAAAAGAGCTGATAATCTCTAAACTGCTGAACACATTTTCTTGAATCATAACTAAGAACACTCTCGATTAGGTTTTCTTTCAAATGAAAATGAACTAAATCATAATCGGTTCAGCCGTTTTAGAACTACGAATACCTACATGTTAAATTTATAACACCCCTCAGTTTGTGTTGAAAATACACTATTGGACTGGTTGTTACTGGTATTAGCGCGTTCAAACAGACAGACTACATTTTTACTATAGATAGCATACATTGTCATATGGCAATGACAAATTTTGTTCACTTGTAGAGCTGGTTTAAAGATTGTGTAAACTTGAGAACATAAAAAAAAATATAAATATACCTTTTTCAGAAATGGCGCAAATTTAAAATCTAATTATCTTTATTGTCAATAAAAAAATACCTTCGTATTAGAGTTGTTATTTTTGCTTCTTAATAATAATGTCCCTAAATAAATGTATTTAACTACCAAACCATTATAAACATTCCTAAATAAAGTATATTTTTCCAATCAAATCACATCGGTTCCTAAATGCCAATTATCACGGAAGATTACTTCCCCAATAGGTGTGAAGGGACTTAACTCTGACGTAGAATTAAGTATATACAGGTATAATTATGTACATATATACTTTTCCTCGGTAATATTAACGGGCATTGATCAAACGCCAGATGTGTGTGACGACTCATGAGTGATATGATATCTTAGACAATAATCTGTTTGCGTTAAATTAACAGGTAAGTTTATTAAGTCCCTTTATTCATTCTTACGAGATGTGCTTAGGCTTGAATTGGCTTATTCTATATAATCAATTTTAATTATGCAATATTTGTGAAATATTGTGAAATTTTAGTTGTGAAATACCCAACTAATGTCATTCGGAACTATTTTCGGCCAAGCACCAAGTTATCGCATATATTATTTTATTTGATTATGTACGTAGGTTTGTTATTTTTTTATAGTTTATAGGTTTAGCGTTATGGCCACAATTTCACCTAAATGACGATGTGGCCCAAGATGTTTATACGATAAGCCTAGTGGGGAAACTGGCTATCAAATGCAGCTGCCGGAACACAGCTACAGGTGCTTGGCGACAAGTTTTCAACTTGAAGGTTATAGCTAGCATGGTGGTCATTAAGAAAAGCCCTACCACCATGCTATGATTTCAACATGATGTTTTCCTTCACCGAAAGCTCATGCTCATTGCAGGGATTCGAACTCACCTCGATCGATGCGATGTCAGTACACGCTGCCATCATTGCTTCATCGATTCTAAAGTGAACATAAGTTTTTCATTGTAGGAAATTACCTTTAGAAAACCATAATGTGGTAGTTTTCTAATGCTTGCCTGGCTAGCTAGTAACTGCTCTCAATTAGAAAATCTGTCGCTCAGCATTTACAGGTGTGTTCCCGCAGCTGCACTTAAGAATCAATTGCTCTTAGCATAATCAAATCAAAGGCTTAGCGTATGACTATCTTCGATCGCATCCGTCACTTAATGTCTAATGTGATTTTGGTCAAATGAGAAAGAAACCTATGAATAAAAACTTTGTTAATTATTATGATATTACAATTGACAGACCAAAGTACAACGTACGTAGATAACTTCAATGATAGGCTCCTTTTATGCAATTTACCACGGGCACAAAAAGAAAACTATAAAATGTTAATATATAAAATCGTAGGTCCGCGCGCCTATTTAGAGGTACCTTTTGAACAACCTGATCGACTGGGATCATATTCTCGCAATTTGTAGGGGTAAGAAGCGAGTCCTGTGTCCTAAATAATGTATCGTTTGTCGTTGTGGGAAGATACATTTTTAAATTAGATAAAACTTGTTTAATAATAATATGTTACGGAAATGTTATATTACCTTTTGTGTAAAAAAAATATTATTTTATCTGAGTGCTGTTTTGCAGCTAAATTTAAATTTACAATAAATTATAAATATTGTTACGGTCTGGGTAACAGAAAAAAAAACATTCTTAAAATCTCAAGATTCGTCCGGAATGTACCCGAAATATCGTGTAGTCATAGGTTATAGAAAGCCTTATCGCTTCAACTGTCAACAAACAATGGGGTATAAATAAAACGTTCCCCTCCTTTTGAAGCGACAACGTAAGTTGTTTATATGTTAAGATTTTGTAGAGGTCTTGTATGTATGCGCAGGTAAAACGGTATAAATATTATAATGCGGCTGCGATCGGAAATCCCTCGCCGATCGTACCTTCCGCTACTGGGTGGAAGGCGAACTTTCCTCATGGTATCCAATACGCTCCGGTGTTTCGCAAGGCTCCATTCTGACACCTTGCCTTTCAACCTGTACACCAGCGACCTCTCTCAACTCCCGGGAGTAGAGATAAGACTGTACGCTGATGCCGTCTGAGGCTCAGGGCTCTCATAGCTACAACCCGGTCACTAAATCTGTGCACCTGACCTCGTGACGTCATAACGGCGGTCTGGGTACGGTGTGAAGTTTTTTCGTTTTTTGTTTTTTAAAAGTTTTTTCGAGAAATGTGGAGGTAAAATAAAATTACTAACCTTTTCAAATCAATTTATTATTGATGAAGGATTTGTTATTAAAAAACAATAATTTTGATTACAAAAACATTTATTATTAAACTCAGTCACTATAAATTATTGACTCTATGCCTGACATTGTATCTTCCTCACTCTCACTTTCTGAACTCTCCGAACTGGCTTCCCCTAGTGATATTAAAACTTGTGTGATGTTGTAATCTGCTAGATGATCCTTTTCCCAGTATTCTCGCTGTAGTCTCTCCACGTGATTCACTTCTTTTTTCCAGTCAGCTGGCGTAATTGACTTAATCGCATCTTTTGTAAGTTGTTCTATTTTCTTTTCCGATTGGTCAATGTTTTTATCTGCCACCCTTTCCATATATAGTTCCATATATATTCGATAGGGTTTAGGTCACAATGATAAGGTGGCAGACGCACAACTTCTTGGCCATGCTCTCGCATCAAATCGTCGACGACATATTTTTTCGGAGGCTTTGTTCTCAGTATAATGGGATACAATTCCCTCTTTGTCATTAAATGGAATATTGTGTTCACGTAGCCAATTTTGCATGTCAGCTTTAGCGCTCGGACTAGCGCCCGGCGAAGTAGGTGGTTGTACTTTGGCTTCATTTTTAATTTTCATTAGAGTCCTCTTTGATATCCCAGTTGCAGCACAGGTTCGTTTCACCACTTGGTCTACAGGTATGGTGTACTGTTTATTTGCTTTCTCCGATTCAAAAAACTTGAGCACTTTCAAGATTAAATTTCTTGATTCGCTGTGTATTGTTTTTCCCGTGACTTCAGTTTAACAGCTACAACAATTTTAATAACAACCAAACCAGTCCAAACTTAACAGTAAACAGTCTAAACTTAACAATAAATAACAAAACAACAACGAATATCAAAATTTTCTGGACGTGTATCGGCAACGAAGATGCTAACCGTACTGTCGCACCGGGGAGTGCGCGGAGAGGTGACAGGGGAAGCGGGAGAGGCGCTGCATTCCAGCGAGGTGCACAGATATTCTGACCGAGATGTAACAGTGTAGTCAGTTCGAAAAAAAAAGCGATCGGCAGTCGTTCGCCGCCCGCTACCTAGAGCGGTCATTAAATAGACACACGCATTAGAGTCTCGAAGTTTCATTTACCTAAACTACCACCTGTACCTGTAAACCTAAACATTCAACAAAAAATTAAAAAAATATCTATGCTCGTGGCCTGGCTCGCGTGGACTACAGAATGCAGTCGGTTGAGCACACGCGTGAATCGTGCTATCCCCGTTACCACACACGACAATCGCCCGCTACTTGTTTTCAAGATAGACATATGGCTATCTCTGGCTTTCTTGCAGGTCTTTTTAAAATATACAATTATATAGAACATTAACTTGATATATCTGTTCTGGTTAACTCAGCCCTAGTCATTTAAGCGCCCCAAGAGGGTCTTTTTTCCCGCATTGATTCACCATTATCTTCACTGCTTATTTTGTATTTTACTTTATCTTACAAACTATACCTATAACTTAGACAGATATAACAGATAACATGAACTAAAAACCATGTTAATCGGATAAGTGGGTTTTGGGTGAAAATAACATAAACGGATAACATAACATAGAGAGACGTTCAGTTTTATAATATGTAGAGATACATATACATACAATCCTTTTTTGTATGCACATAACTTAATTGCAATTTATAGCCCATAGACATGACCGTACATGTAAAAATGCATACTGAATTTACCTACATTGTCCTTACATATGAAATTAGCGTCTTATATAGAAAAAGTGAAACGAAAAAAATATGAAATTATACATTCAATCCATCGAAGTATGTACCATTATTATCTATGCACTTTCGCCATTTTGCAGGTTGTTCATTGATTCAATTGCTGAAAAAATTGTGAGAGCGAGAATCAATAAAATCTTTGAAGGCAGTTTGGACAGACTCATATCTATATTATTACTATTATATATTATATATATTCGTATTACTATAATCATATCAATTTTAATACAATCCGGTTCAATAGTTTCTGCGTGATTAGCGTACAAACCAACAGACTGACAGTTTTACTTTTTTTTTTTTTCTAAAAATTTTGAAATGTTTTCTGTCCATGATTCTAAACCCCCCTCCCCCCATTATTATCATTCATCATATCATTTTTTCTCCCATATCTTTAATGTACAGATTTAGACTTCAGCTCTTATTATAAGTATAAATTAAAGGAGTTATTTGTAAAAAGTTAAAATTAACTTAACCGATTATTCATCACAGATATTTGGATATAATTAATTAGGTATCGGTACACAATAAGAGGTATTCCAGTGTAAATGTTATTAGACGGACAATTTGCCGGCTCGTATTCACGTAATGCATTTATTGTGAGCTGTGCTACTAGACTTAAGTGAAGGGGAAGCTATTCGCCGGCAAAATAGTGTATGAAGTTGATTACTACAGACTTACTTCATTGATTACATTATCATTTTTATCTGTAACTAGCTTAGCCTCGCGGTTTCACCCACGTATAATTTAAAAGAAATCGCTGATTGATGATTTACAATAGGTAAATCAGAATAGACAATATTTTTATCGGGCGCTCAGGGTTATACGTCACTCGGACGGCTCGTTAACGCCACTACACCTATAGTCATAGATCTGCCCCGAGTGTTCAATAATTTTAATTTTACATTATCTCCCAAAGTATATGTCCAAATAACATTCTATAAAGGGCAAAGTTTGTCTACATAAAATTGTCTTGATGATGAAGTAACTTTAGTTCGTAAGGATTAATATGCCATGCCTAATAATAATGCTCATAAACCACTTTACAATCTTCAATAAAAAAATAACACAAAATAGCTTATTGTGGCTTATGTAAAAGAGATAGGCGTATAGTTTTTTTAGATGTACTAAGTAGCAATATTTTCGTAGAACATTGTATTTTCGTATCACTAACCATTACGTCAGCGCACGCGGATAAAGCAGTTCGAGTGCGCAGTTTGTTCCGACTTACTTAAAAAAAATCAATATTTAAGGCTAGCTGGGAGTTGTAGGCTAAATCTAGATAGCCTATACTATTTATTCCATATGAATCTGGCTATCATATACAAATATATCATATGCAAATTATATATATATATATATATATATATATATATATATATATATATATATATATATATATATGCATAGTAACTCAAGAATAACCTACTGTAACTTACATAGTTTGTGTAAACTAATAATAAAGCGAAAGAGTTTTTTGTTTGGTTGTTTGTTTAAACACGCTAATCTGCGGAACTACCAGTTGAATTCGAAAATTTGCATATGATATATTTGTATATGATAGCCAGATTCATATGGATCATTCATATATATATATATATATTAATAAAACTATAGTTCTGTCTGTGTTTTTTTAAATGTTATATGCTACGTTTCACTGCTAAGTTCATAATAGACCATTAATTTAAATTTTAATTCAATTTTAAAATTTAATTCAATACCGATTTTAATGAAATTTTGTAAACGGGAAGTATAAATGTCTTTGTTTATTTGATAGACTATAAAATAGTTCAAGGAATAGTAAACAAACAATAATTTAACAATATTTTTTTTATTTTTTTCCGATTTTGATTAAAATATATATAAATTTATTTAACTCCGAAATATAGGTTAAATATAGGCTATATACTTTAGAAAACATTAAAAAAATCCAAATTTTATATTTGTTGTAAGTAGATTATTAAATATTGTATGACATACCGAAATAGAAGATATAGAAATTATTATTAATACTTTCAAAAATAATTACTGAGAAATAAACGCTTATGAAGTTGCGGACACATAATGTCTTTTAATATACATATCTCTAATCTAGATATGAGTTGTTCGTGGAGAGATGAATATTCATCAACAGCGAGTTACTCCAACCTGGCCAACAAAATATATCACGGCTACAACGCTTAAGTGACATTATATAATACTTACCTAAACGAAGCATTACGACGGAAGTTTTATTAGGTTTATTAATATGTAATGTAAACGTCACACTAGTGGACCCCTTCTCGAGGGAACGCACGGGCATTTCGTGTAGTAATGTGACTATAATAATTACATTAATACTACTACAAAATTAATACTTTAATAGATCAACTACAGTATTGATTGGAAAAGAACTAAGGGACAGATAAGTCAAAAAATAATCTATTTGACAGTACAGAAATACACAAGTTTACAGCACAACAAGATTTGTGATGAGAAAGAAGGAGTGATTATGGTTCTTGCAATTAAACAACAAAGATATCCAATAACGAGCAAGTTCCAACTGCCTGTGTACAAAACTAACCTAGGTCTATACTCGCTCATTGCCAGGGTCTTCTCGAACTACAATATGCAAGCATAACAAAGCAATCATATTTCATACCTCCTTTAAATGGTTTAAAGAAGAGTTGTTGCAACACTTTGACTGTGGTGACTCATAGATATATTTCTTGCTATATTTTTTAGCTTTCATTAAAGTATCTAATTATATATTATTATTCATATTGAAATATTATATTAACAATTTATTGTTTTTCCCCAAAATTATATTGTTAACTTATAATTATGTTTTGTTTTCTTCCTATTGTTACTTATTATTATTGTTGCAATTATATTTCTTTTTTCATTAACATATTTTCTGCTTTTATGTGACATACGAGGGTACACTACTTATCAAGAGAATTATAATAATACTGTTTATGAATGTTTGATGTGTATTGTTATCGGCAATTTTTAGAATGCTAGAATTCTATATAACGCCTGAAGCTAGCCGGCAATGTATAAAATAATTCATATTTCTTACATTGCCTAGGCATTCTATAGAATGCCAAATATGAAACCGGCAAAGTATGAAACAGTGGCACTCGCCGGTCGCTGGCGCAACCAACTCGCTAGTACTTGTTTGCAAATCAAACCTAAAAAATCTCTTTATTTCATATATTGCTTATAATATATATAATAAAATGAATAAAATAAAATACTTTATTGCGAACAGCAGCAGACGATAAATAAAATAAAATAGTTTACTGTGACGATATTCAAAATTATTATTCATTTTATTATAACAAAATAATCTACAATATATGAAGGGGCGTAGTGGTGGTCACGTTTATCGTTACATGTTAACTATTTGATAAAAATAAGAAGTAAATCCAATCTCTTGCATGTTTCAATCACTCAGTGGTAACGTGGACACATAGTAGCTACTTCAACGTCACACAAACTTGACTAGTACGAGATAAGGGAATATGGTATTTGTTTTAACAGAACATTGATACAGATATAAAAATCAATATTAACTGTTACCTGAATAGCATTTTTTCGACAATCATCGTTCTCATGTGATGAGTTTGACATATTTGAGTTCGTCACATGTCGATCTCCATCTCACTTGATTACTTGATATACAGCGGCTGATCCCGGAATGTGATAAGACTAAATGTGCTACTAAGGCGGCTGTTACACCTGGTGTATGGTGGTCGTCCTTATCGGACACAATTGATATGTCCTACCACCAAAAAAAACTATTCAAATAATGGAAACTACTATGGTATTTACTGCAGCTTCATAATCAATGCCTATTGAAAAGTAACTACTTGATTTAAAAAAAACAATTGAGATATAGATTTAATGTACAATCTTAGAGCATAGGTAATTCTTAATTCAATTTTATATTAATTAATCCAAATATTTTGCAATTTCACATTATTTTATGCTTAGATTAATGATTAGTTTAGACCAATCAATAACCTAAGATTATATGATTGATTTCAGTTAATTTAGTCATACTATACAAATTCTGTTCGTGTTCCACGGGAACTGTGTGTGTGTGTGGGTAGTTACATTGGTTTTTGATGATTTTTAATAGTCCCAACTCGATAATGAGGAGCCTGAGATCATGGGAATTAATGATAGTTCATTCATGAAGCACTGGACATAGGTAGTTGTACGATGATGTGAAGTCCATTAACAACTATCTATTTGTGTAATTAACTTTAATCCAAATTTTTATTTATTTTTATTCAATGTAACCAATTTTTCATTAGTTTGTAGTTTACACCCTATTTTATGGACTCTTGTTGCTTATATATGTGATACGCGTTCTAAGTGACAGACACCGAAAATTTACGATTTTAATATACACTAGCAATCGCCTGCAAAATCATACGCTCTGATTACAATATTATTTAATAATACAATACAATAATACAAACAATACAATAAAAAAGCCTATAATGATTCGTCAGTAAAAAGCTTTGTATCAGTAAAAGATTTTTTAGAATCAAATCAGTCGTTCTAGAGATGACCTCATATACAAACGTATAATCAAATATATTATCATTTTATACATGACTAGCGATGCGCTCGCGGCTTCGCACGCGCTTGTTCCGCAGTAATGATTTTCATCGCGTAATTTTATTTTGACTCTTATTATTATTAATTTTTTTATCGTTACAGGTTTTGGCGTTGTGGCCACAATCTCACCTGATGTTACGTGACGATGTGGCCCAAGATGATATCACGCTAAACCTAGTGGAAGACTGGCTCTCAAGTGCAGCTACCGGACACACCTATTAGTGTTTGGCGACAGATTTTCATCTTGACGTTAGTAGCTAGCCAGGCGGGCATTAGAAAATGCCCTACCACCATGCTATGGTTTCCTTGCGATGTTTTCCTTCACCGAAAGCTAAGGCTCATTGCAGGGATTCGAACTCACGTCAATCGCGGCGAAGTCGTACACGCTACCACTAAGTCAGCATTGCTTCAATTCATTATTATTCACAATTCATATAGCTTATTATTTGAGGAATGACATGTACTTCCCGTGTACGATTTTCATCAAAAATGGTTGTATATTTTTATACTACAAAGGTAGCAAACAAGCATACGGGCCGCCTGATAATAAGCGACTACCGTAGTCTATGGACTCTGGTAATACCATAGGTATCACTAGCACGTTACCCACCTTGAACCCTCCTACCCCAAGGAGCTCTAGAAACGCTACTCATCGCAGGAATAAAACACAAGGTCTTTTGCGATCTACTGTAGAGTGGCTTCTGACTGATAGCCAGACAGACACACAAATGTTAAAGGCATAATCTTCAGCAGTATCTTTTATATAAGAATGTCGGTAGAAAAAATTAGTACAAAAATGACATGTACAGACAGAACTACAAATTTATTAATATGAATATAGATTAAGATCTTTAAATGGGATTAGTACTAACTTTTGTCTAAATTGATGTGTTGATTGATTGTGTATGTTTGTAATGTCAAAATAATATATTTTTACAAAACGTATATAAAAGTATATGCGGTACTTATAACAACAAAAACAATGATTTAATTATTTTTTCTGACTGTACGTCATTTGGTTCCGGGTAATCTCCGAAACGGTTGGACCGATTTTGACGCTACTTTTACTGACAGATAGCTGATATTATAAGAACTCTTAGGCTAGTTTTATTTCAGAAAAATAATAAAAGTTCCGTGTATATAAAAGTAATTCGTAAAAACGACGATTTTGTGGCGTTTAAATGGCTTACGCTGTTTAAATCATAAGAGATATATCAAATTAATGTAGTTCATAATTGTAGGTCTTAAAAATACCTAGAAAAAGAGCATATATAGCATATATCTATCTTCTAAAAATCAACCACAATAATCGTTTTTATCTTTAAACTAATCGGGAGCTGGGGGTAGCAAAATTCGCGCGTCTGCCCGATTGACACCATTCTGTAGTCCATCCGAGCACAGCTAGTATTGAAATAAACGCAAATAGAACAAATAGTTTCAATTTCAATTGAAATAACTATTACACTCAATAGGTTCTGTAAAAAACCTTTTTTTCTTTTTTTGAGGCTAGCTAGTCTAGACAAAATTAACAGATTACTAAATACATAATATACACTTGTCTCTTCCCCTCCTCCCAGAGAATAGAGACAGGTGTAGTTAGTTTAGATCGAATGATAGGGAATTAGCCAGATCGCGACTTACTTGCAATCGCTGCAACAGTCCGAGCCTTAAACGCTCGCTCTCATGCCCGGGTGAAGCTGTAAAAGCCGTTTGAGGCTTCAGGGCCCTTATGGATAACAGCATAGTCAGTTACAAATAAAAATTTACAAAATAATTTAAAATTAAATTTTTTTTTTGAAATAACTACATATTCATAACACACCAGTTTTTCTAATAAAAATTCATTTTAGCACTCATTACTGTGTAAAAAAGATTCAAATAACGTCCTATTCAATACTCGTTCCCAAGTAATGGCTTACGGCGCCGAAGCAATCTAATTACACATGCATTTACAAGCTCCGTAGTGCGTTTACGATCGCTCTCCATCCAATAACGACAGTTCTATTACCACGAACCAATTTGATTTAAATTAATCTTCACTTATCTAATATTATATTCAGTAATGCTTTTTTTCTTTTTCAGAACATATATGTTCACACAGACACTCAACAGACGCTCGTCAATATATATTTAGTTCAATATCATGTTCTGTATAAGATATTCATCCTATAATTATTGCTTTAGGGCCCGTTGTTGAAGTGTCTTAGATTGTTAAAAACATCAGCTATACTCGCGACGAAATCCGAAGAATTAATTTAAGAATAATATGCTTTAGAATAATAGACTGTCTAATTTAAGACTAAACAATAGACTTTGAATCACTTCTGGCTGTACCAATATTTTAAACCGTAAAGTATTATAAAGATACGTCATGGGGTCTTTTCAATACTACGGGGGCCAAAGTAAAATATACAAGTGTACCTAGATAAACATTCAAATTATATTACCCACGAACGCTTGTTACAAAGATATACACTTAGAAATCATGAAGTACATACAATTGATAGAATCATAACAATTGACATTTTCTTGTAATAAATTTTATTATTTTCTGGCGAATTAATTGTAAGAATAGTACCTGCTAGCTGAGTAAAATAACAATTCATACTAATATTATTGTCTACGCTGCCTTCTATTTGTAATGTTCGTTTTCATTCTTACTATGACATCATTCATCTTTTAAAAGTGTCATTAAAGGCAATGGTCGCCTCGTCAAAAAATTTAAGATATACTGATGACACAGTTCACGTAGTATCTACGTAACCTAAGTTGCAGAAAATTTAGTGTCAAAGTTCGTCTTAGAATGAATGTTACCAACATGAAGTTTATGGTTATTTGTAATAATCCTAATCTCCATCCTAGTAATAGATATATTTGTTGCAGGCCGAATACAAAAACTAATGAATAAATATTATACAATTGATTGATTTTGGGTTACTCAATTCCGGGGCAGTGACGTAGAGAATACAACTCTAACAAAACAGCCCACAATAACTTTGCAAATGCCAAAAAAAAAAAAAAGTATTATAATTGTAATGTAGTGAGGTACGAATGATACTTCATTTAAATTATTAATTTAACTTTATAATTATTATTTAATTATATTTAGGGTTACGTAAATCCTGACCCTTATAGGATCGCTTTATTGTCCATCTGTCTGTTTGTTTGTGTTCACCGAAAGCTCATACTCATTGCAGGGATTCGAACTCACGTCAATCGACGCGATGTCCGTACACGCTACCACTGAGCCATCATTGCTTATGCATATTTGGTACGAAGAGAGGTCTTTTAAAGTCTATTAAAAAAGGAATAAATCCGAAAAAAATATTTACCCTGTGTGAAATTATAATATATAAAAATTATAATAAGTTTTATTATTTCTCTAGAAAACAGCTTGAGGTATACTGCTGTAAAAAAATCAAGCTTATAGGTTAACGCAATAAAGAGTTAGAGTCCTTCATACTAAAAGTTTAAAAGTCACACTCACGGACCGATTATTATCTATACCTATAGGGTACTTCCAAGCTTTGAAACCAACATACAGTTTTGTTACCCCTCCTACAAGTTATGCATATAATATTATCTTTTTTTTTTTCTTTTTTTTTTCGAACTGACTATACTGTTAGCCTTAGGGGCCCTGGAGCCTTTACGGCTTTTACAGCTTTACCGGGCTTGGGGGCGAGCGCTTAGGGCACTCAGCCACGAAAGCTAAGCAACAACATCCGAGGGTGCCAAAGTGGCCGAACCTCGGCTCGGACTGTTGCGCGTATGCAATTAAGTCGCGATCTGACTAAATCCCTATCATTCGATCTAAACTAACTATACATATATACATGTTTCTGCCCCCTGGGAGGAGGGAAGGAACATGTGTATGTGTATTTAGTGGTCTGAAAATTTTTGTCTAATCTAACTAGGCAAAAAAAGAAAAAAAAAGGTCCCTTACAGAACCTATGTACCTGTGTGTTGTGCATGTGTGTATAATGCAGTGTCATGTATGGCTGTGAAAGCTAGTGAATGTAGAGTCACTGTATCGCGCGAACGGCTGCTTGACTCAAGGGCTCCATGCCGATGGATCGGACCTAGGCTTGAGTTGCCGCAGAGGAGGTCGTGGCGGGCGTGCGGGAGCGAAGTTAACCGTACGTCCCCTGCGGAGGGAACGGTGGTTTCGCGGGCGTGGGCGCGAGCACGCATATGTTGCGGGAGCGGACGATAATATTATCCAATTATTGACCTTAAGTAAACAATAACCCCCGGGCTACCGTTTTGAGAATACTATTCATATATTTTTACTTTAAGTAAACATAATATAAGTAATTAGTAAAATAACATAAATACGGATGAAGTTATTATATAAGAGTTCCGTTTTTTTTGTTATGAGTTATGGAACACTAATAAAAATTATATTACAAACAAAATAAAAAATAAAAACAGATTTATCAAGCGCCAATATATCATATTCAAAGTTTACGACAGTTTCAGTTAATTCAATTCCAATTGTAATGTATTATAACTTTGTTTGGCTTTTCCAAATAATAAATTTTATTTGCAATAAATCAATTGATCGATGTTTATCATTAATGACAGTAGTTCTCATTTATTTTAAAGTCAAACTTGGGTTTTTTGTCTTGTCACTAGAATACATATAAAAACAGTAGTAGTATATTGACATTCATAAGTGCCTTCTTAGGGTATAAATTGGATAAAATATTTTTATTTTGAATATAGTTTATACAACTGGTGCTACATACCTAATATGGAAAGTTTGGCAACACGCCTACTAATCTAGAAACTCATCAAACAAGTATATTTGTTAATTTACTCGTATGTATATGTTCAGACAGTAGAACTTGGTAGATTGAAAACAAATAAGTATTCAATGATTCAAAGATATTGCCTGTAAGTTTATAATCATAATCATGTCTGATTATTGATTCTTTTTTAAGTTGGATCTACCTAATTGGATAATTTGTAGATATTCATCGGCAACTTCAAACGTAGAGTCTCTGATTTTTACGGGAGTTGGCACTACATAGACGTTCGACATATCCTTAGTCTTGTCCATGTTTGTCCTTAGGGTTGCGGGAAACCATTGGGCACAAGCAGTGCAGGATCGGTGGCTGTGGTAATTTTGGGGAAGACCCATAATTATCCAGTTATAGACGACTTTCGGTTGAAATTATGATAATGGTTGATTATAGAATAGTTTGACAATATATAATATACTCGTACAATAAGCTCATTCGATTTAGCAATTGAATGAATTATGAATGACTTTTTTTTAATAAAATGTCTTTGTTCATTTATTTTTATTTTTATAGATTAACGTTTGAATGAAGTCTTAACCGATGCTAATTAACGTTGTGGCTAAAGATGGTTAGACGATAAGCTTAAAAATGGCATCTAACGTCATACATCAATATCGTCAAACATCGCTTAAAGTGGTCATAACTGTTGTGTTTGCTGGGTGGTAGGACATACGATTATGTTCTACTGGATTGTGACCGTCATACACCAAGGGTAGCACCTGACATAGTGGGACGCTTAGACGTGTCTTGTTCTGGTATGAAAAGATGTACATCTATATGAGAAGGCCTTTGCAACAAATAAAGTGCCAAGCCACCTGATTATAGGCGGGTACCGTAACCGGGACTCTTGTAAAACCAGCGCGTTGCCGACCTTGAACCCTCCTTCCCCAAGGAGCTCTGAAAACTCTACTCACCGCAGGAACACAACACAAGATTATTTAAGAGATTCCAAATATTATGTAATAATTTAAAACAAAAGTGCATAAGAGACTTGGGCTAACAGTTAAATCTGACATTATTTGTAATGCAATAGGCGCCTAAACAATTTTTATCACGTATACGTACCTACCGTTCTGTACATGACAAATTCTTGACATATTGTCACTTACTGATAAAATTAATCCTTGTGCTCGTTATGTCACATTTGGTGTAAACATTGTATTTTTGTTTTTCTAGAGATTCTTTCCTTTACATAACCTTTTACTTAATATTTAACTCTTAGGTTTACGTCGGCATAGTTATTTCCACAGATTTGATTAAAATAGCTAGCAACCAAGTTGTACACTGAACGGTCGTCAGCACTCTCAGTTGTGACATAGAAAGCACCCTAACCTCACATGTTGAGACCAGGGTGTCCTAGAAGACTCACTCTCCTCTCTGTTTTGTTTGGGACACTTTCTGTCAGTACTATAAAATAGTATATTCATTTACTCATCATAAGCTGCATCAAGCTGTATCATGTATAAGCTGAAGGATTTCCTTATAAATAAATACTCTCTCTTGTAAGTCTGTCTTCCTTTGTCTGCCTTTTTTCCCATTATTTATGGAATCAGGACTTTCAAATATCTGTGCCAAGCCAACGTATTTTAAGTTTTCGATTCTGGCAATTGGAATTGACTGGGGTATTTGTTTTTATTTGTCCATTGAGTCGAAGGCGAACGTCGACTTCTTCTCCTTTGTTCTGGCCGGTTCAAATAAATTCGATTTCGGTTCCTGTGCTCTGTAATTATTATCTTTTCAACATTATGAATAAAAAGTTTGAGTATATACATGTTTTAATAGCTGACAACAGTACAATTTCGTTACCAACATAAAATACACTTTGTTTTAAATACTTTCGAAATGAGATTTAAATAAATTTCCCTTACAAATATAGTTCGTTTTTTTATTTCGCGGCTGAGTGCCTTCAGCGCTCGCCCACGAGTTCGGTGAAGCTGTAAAAGCCGTCTGAGGCTTTGGGGCTCCTGTGGGCTAACAGTGTAGTTACAGGATCGAAAAAATAAAAAAGTTCTATTTGGCAAATAACTTGTTCGCATATCGTTATCTAAATGTTTATGTTTTTTACAACCCTTGACATATAAATATGTAGTTGTAAAACGCGTAAAAAGGCAGTGAAATGTAAGAACACATTAGAGTGTGAAGGAAATAAATAAATGCCAGTTCTTAGATAAAATAATTTGCAGTGATTCACGATGAATAATGTTTATTTTGTATGTTTATAAGTAGGTAAGTAAAATATGGAATAAAGGTAATCTTCAATATTATTGGGCAGTAATAAATGTATAAATGTTTTGTGTCTGGTTTTTGTAAAAGACTCGTGAAACAAGGTGTAGTGTTGTGGAAGTTAAATATATTATTGTGCCCATCGATAATCTTGGTTGAATTCTTTGTATTTTGTGGTTTCACTCCTAAAAAAATACCAATCATTTTTATTTCATACACTTTCGATGGACTAATTTTGGTGAAGCCACAAAGTTACATGTGCTTTCAACTTATATTCGTTAAGAAAATATATAGGTTTTGCTACATCTACCTATTCAATTATTACACTTAGTTAGAAGTTTATATTAATATACAAATCTAATGCTCAGAGTAATATTGATGAGTTCTTGATAACATTAACAATATTCTAGATTTCGTCATTTAAAAAATTACACGGTTTCGGTAAAATGGTTCCATTTCACTACATCGATGATATGTACCTATAGTCACTCCAAGAATTCACTGAAAATCAATCATGAACATAGACAACATCAATCAAACGAAAAGAACAATATTAAAGCCTACAGATAAGTGTATATACAAAAAAATATGCTCTAAATAATCCTTTTCTTAACAAAATAAAAAAGGTGTTACTGATAGCAATTGCTTTTATGTAAAAGTTGTCGTACGCCTCATGAAACCCGAGCCAGTCTCGAATCAAATGGTACCTACAATCAGCTATAAAACAAAAATTAAAAAGATG
The DNA here is from genome assembly GCA_947532125.1 of Saturnia pavonia. Classification (NCBI taxonomy): domain Eukaryota; kingdom Metazoa; phylum Arthropoda; class Insecta; order Lepidoptera; family Saturniidae; genus Saturnia; species Saturnia pavonia. The sequence continues at coordinate 4,862,956 of OX383907.1, read as the reverse complement.
AAACCACCATTTAGAAGAAGACAAACTTGTAAAAGTTATTATCTTCGGGGTTCTCTATTCACTTTTATATTGTGAGCTTAGCGGTCAATATGACAACGACTGTCTGTTACTCTTGGATGTTATAATTGAGTTATATTTTTACAAGCTTTTATTTAACTGGTGAAATCAATTCAAATCAAAATCAACTGGTCAATTTTTAAAAGTTATCCCCAATCTATTGGGCTGTAATTTTGCAATTTGGCCCTCATGATTTGGGTATTAAATATAAGGGTTTGCTGAGAAGAATACGAAAATAAAGTGATGTCACATTAAATTCAATATGGCGGAAAATGTAAAAGTTAACAATAAAATTATTAATTAAAAAACTTTTTAAACACAAACTTTTATTTAATATTTCAGTTTTGAAAAGTATATTTGTTAATTATGTAATATTCTTATTTACTCAGATACAAGATACATAAATAAACAAAATAAGTTGCTTTGACGAAATCTGATTACTTACAAATGCTTCCAAAAGTTCAAAGATGTTCAAAGAGTATAAATATTTCTCAAGTATTTTACTTCCAACTCGAACTCGAATTATTGAAATCTTTTTAATTTAGCCTTTTACACAACCTTATTTCAATTGAAACGAAGTTTATAAAGTACGTGATAAAAAAAAACAGTTCAGAACCCATTAAAATTGTGTTGCAATGTCGAATGAAAACTGTAAAAGACGATTTTATAAGTGAAATAAATTTTCAAGGAGTTATCTTATAAGTCTAAATCAAAGTTCAATTAAGTGCAGACAGACACGTCGGCTCGAGCTAAAGTTTAATTAGATATTAAGTTTCATTCATGCACCATTATCAACACCTCAAAAATCGTCGAAATTAATGAACGATAATAACACACCGAATGAAATGAAACATGACTGTAGGAGAGTACATACTCAATATAATAACAAAATGCAATGTCGCTTTAACAGTAGTAATATATATATACTGTGATTTTTAAGAACACACGAGGAACTTAGAAGGGAAAAAAAACTAAACTCTGAATTCTATATAACAAATTTTGTCAACAAAATGTTTTAACTCCAAGAGGCAGACGACGAGAAATGTTTGACGCGGTAGTTTAGGGGCTGACATGGCTTAATGTACTAAATTTAGATCCAGTATTTTTTGACTGGTAGCCCTTGTAGCCCTTGATTGGTAGGCTCTTTGTACCCAATCTTAACTACTGCTTTTCCAAGATAACTTTCAGGTAGGGTTGTCAAACCAGGAAGTTTATATTAATGATAGTTTCCAGTTTTATTTTGCAGTCAGATCTTTTAGAAGTTATCTTACTTAGAAGGTTCCTGTTTTTTTTTAATGATACGATCGCACGATTCCTATAATTCTACTAATCCGTATGCGGATACGTGCGCAACTACCTACCATGACAATTATTCTCCGCAATCGAAGAACAGGTTTAGGAACACATAATGAACAAGCAAACAAACATTCATTTTCATAAAACTATATAAACTTTTTACAATTCATAAATTAAGTACCACGTGTTTGTCATGATTGGAACAGTTACTTAAAATAACAAAATATTGTAAACATGATTACTCAGTATCAAACGGTTGACATCTGCCTGACTAATAACAAATCCATTCTGAATCATTCATCCGGTGCAGTATGCTAATAACACAACAAAGGAACAACTCAGACTCGCACTGAGGTAAATCATTTTACCTAACATTTTAAAATAATTAATCTTAAACTTTTTTCATTTGATTAATTTTATTATAATGTAAAAAAAAGTTCAAGTAAACAGAAGATTGATTATACAAAAATGCACTTGGACAGAAGTTCCAAAATGAACTTGATGAAGATTCATTTAAATTAATATTATAATATAAAACAAAAAAATCTAAAAAATCTATCGAATGATTGTAATTCTTAGTGAATCTATGAATAAGACAATAAGGAATTTTTACATTTTTAAGTTAGGATGTATTTAAGTCGTGTTAGAAAAAATCAGCGGTCAGATTTGAATTAAAAAAAAAACGTCTCGACCACATCTGAAATTCTACTGCTTGTTAGATAGTGTAATTTTTATAAAATACGTCTTTCATGCGTCTTTGCAATGTTAAAGTAAGTTCAAATGTTATATTTTAACTATAGGTAAACCTAATGTGACTGCAATTAGAGGTAGCCGGATAGTCCGCTCTTATTAGCGCCAGACATTGATCATTACTCGTCACCACATAGATGGAATTGAATTACATATACTATTAAGAACAATTTGTGATACATATATAGTCCAAAATAATATAATATAACTAAAAAACCTTTTAGTCTTTTAATAATAGAGGCAATTTATTTACGATAGCAAAATTTGAAATCCCTAAAAAACAATACATAAAGATAACTGTTAATACTTCATATGATTAGGTTTTTAGTAGATAGTTGATATTAAATGTTTAACGAAAAATTTTGCATGCTATGTTCGCCTGTAATAGGAATGTAACATTTATTGTAATGAATTTATGTAACTTAAATAAACATGTTTAGTAAATACTCTGTTGGCGTACCAAATAAACAATGCAAAAATATTTTTTGAATTTTGACTTTTAGTTCCAGAGATTAGCGCGCTTAAACAAACAAACATAAAAAAACCATCTCTTGATTTTTATAATATAGATTAAATAAAATAAATCCTTTTCATTTTATTCGATTTAACAATTAGAATAACCCCTCAAAGCCATATCTAAATAACTTGTTATAATGAGAATTGAATAGAAACATTTAATTTTATTTAAATGGTATACACTTGAAACTACTGTAAGATAACCGAATTTTCCGTTTTCTTTCGATAAATATTGTTGACAGTATTATCATTGACAGGCTAGTTCATTGCGATATCGATATGTCAATGCCGACGATTATACGTTCAGAAGACACTAGAAACTATAACATTATTATGTAAGGTCCATTTAGTTGCCAAGTATATTTATTTTATTTACATTTATAACATTTATGATCATAAAGTAACATCTATACCATGACGATAAATATATTTGGAGATAAAAACATAAAATTCTTTATCATGCATGTTTCTTATTGTTTTCTCTAAACTAAGAGAGATAGGGCACGGAGAAATCTCTTTGGAGATTGCTCTCTACTTGGGGCAATCCAACTGGTGTGATACTTCCATCCTACAGCAGAACGCAGCGAAATAAACTTGTACTGTATTCCTGCGATGAGTAGGGTTTCCAGAGCTCCTTGGGAAACGGTGGTTCAAGGTTAACTCTGATGTTACAAGCGTCCATAGGCTACGGTGACCGCTTACCTTCAGGCGGGTCGTACGATTGTTTGCCATCTAGTTGTATAAAAAAAAATATTGTGCACGCTATACATAATCAGTATTGTTTAAAATAAATTATTATAATGGTTATTATCTTAATACTAGCTTAGTCCGCGGCTCCGCTCGTGTCGATTACAGAATGTAGTCGGTCGAGCGCACGGCGAGCACGCGCGAACACGGAAGACAAAAATGTTTATTGTGGGTGACAATACATATTATACGATATCGCTGACTTTTAGGTCTTTTTAAGATTTAACAATTATGTAATACATTACTTTGATATATCTCTTATAGTTTATTCAGCGTAAGCGTAAGAGTATTTAAACGCCCCATATGCGTTTGTTTTCCGAATTGATTCACCATTATCGTCACTGCTTGTTTCGTATGTAACTTTATCTTACAAAATATATCATATAACCTGGCCAAATAACATAGGTTTAAATTAAAATGTAAATGGTATTTAATTTACCAATTTATTTAAATCAATGGTAAATAGGATAAGTGGTTTTCGCGTGAAAACACTTAAACGGACAGACAGAGAGAGAGAGACATTAGGTTTTATAATATGTATATAGATAGAATATATAGATAGATAGAAGATAGATACTGCCTAGGTAACTGAATATCACAGTTATTTAATGCTATATGAACTTGTCCGACCATTCTATTATCATTTTTCCTTTAACAATTTATTTATTTATCATAGGCACACTAACAGACAGCAAAGTATACATCGGTAACAATAACTAAAAGGCTCAATTTAAACTTCTTACGTCCTAGTCCTAGATCATGTGAACACAACATGTTTTTGATAAAGAACATACCATGTTGATGTTGATGACCAACTGTGATGGTTATATCGTTTTATAAAACTGGTAAACTATGTACTTGAATATTCTCATAACATGAATAAAGAATCTATTTACATACTATGGAGATCGATAATCTATTGTTTGTCGGATAATTATTCGTTTTGTCAAAATTTAGCAAGTTCACTTCTATAACAAAATGACTGCCATTAGATATTTACATAATCTATATCTATACTAATATATAAACATCAAGAGTTTTATTGATCGCGCTAATATCTGGAAGTACCAGCCAGATTTAAAAAATTGATTCTGTATTTTATAAACTATTTATTTAAAAATGTTTGTAGGTTATATAATTTCATGCTACAACCCTAAGGAGTGGAGCAGTAACCCTGAACGTCTTGCAGATTTGCAAGCTGTAGGCAAGTACGGGATGTGAGAACAACAATAATAGGTGCATAGGCGGCGCGCGGCGGCGAAGTAGGGTATTGTTCGAACAAATTTTACACGGGTGAAACCGTAAGGTACAGCTAGTATCTATATAAACTACAGCAATAAATCTATAATGTTCATTCACATCTCATTTGAACTCGTTAAGTCTTTACCAGAACGCGATGTCTCGTGATCTTGGCTCAACGATGATAAGTCATAACCAGCCGCGTGTATTATATTCGCATGATATACAGATTTCAAGGTTACAACAAACACTTGAAGTGAAATTGACCACAGAATTTCCTTAAATTAAAATTCTCCTGCAACGATTTTTTGTCGCAATAATTTGTTTTCAAATTATTGATATCACCCAGAATCTGCAAATTATACGAAAATAACGTCCTGCAGAGTAACCTTATATGTATTAAAAAAAGTAACTGCTTTGAAATTAGTTATAAAAATAAACTATATCAATAAGCAGACATTTATGTATTATTATTATTATTCTATAAGGTCATACATGCTACGGGCTACCCGAGAGGTTAACCTGTGCAGGTGTGTCAGTGAAGGTTGACCGTTTGTTTTAGCGTGTATGGGACGGTCCATTATGTATCTTCAATTCGTTTCAATATAACATCGATTGAAGATGACAACGCACTGATGATAGGCCTTGCATTATTCTTTAAAAGTAATAACAAAAAATAGTTAAAACGAAGAGAACTAAGTGATGTTAAAATTGGTTATTAAAAAGGAAAAATTATAGTCATGGCCACTTAAAGAACAGGTTCTCACCTTACGGTGTCATTAAAAAGAATATTTTTGATTTTACGCCAATCCTATATAGATTCGAAAATTTGCACAGGCTTATTCCAGTACACGCTCTGGTCTACCTGCGCAGGCACGCCTGTACATGTGCGCATGTGTATGGACGGTATTAGCGATGAATGGATGTTACAATTATAGAATGGTAAAAAATAAGGTTTAGACAATTACGGTTTGAGGATGCGATTATCCTGGCATGAACTCGTATAGATCTACGAGACAAAAGCCACTAATTAAAAACAGAAAATAGGCAACTATGCGTTTCGTTTTATAAAAAAAATCTGCAATCAGATTATTTAAACTGTCTTAACTTAGACGCACAGAGTAAACGAACCTTAAACGAAGATAAGCTGTTGATCGACAATATCTACCTTGCGTATCGTACAATGAAATATCTATTGACGTTATCACAGTACGGAGATACCATGATCTCGATAAAATTGAAGGCTTTAGTTCATTTTATTTTACTTTTGTCTTAGATCGCAACAGTGGCACGAGTTGTATTGCGGTCACAATGAACAGTGAGTTGCTTTATTATTCAAGTATCTTAAGATACATAATTTAAATTTTAGATTAAGAACTGCATTTTTAATGTTATTGTATATTAACTTTAAAAAAAAACATTTAAAAATTACTTACCTATTGACAATACTCGCGAATGGCTTATTCAGTTTTTTAGACAGAATAATTCATAATTTCTTAGTGTTGTATAAGAAACACCTAGAACTTCAAAATTAAAGTAAAGAAAAAATAATATAAATTTTTGTTAACATTGCTACGCATTCATATAAGCATCATGTATGGCAACTTCCTTGTAAAGCCGTTTTTATGAAATTTATTTCACGTTTCTTTCAAAGTTTCTTCTTAGGGACAAATGTTATTTTTACGAATAATTTGTTTTGTTTAATTCTGCGACTTTTCGTACCATCACATCACGTATGCTTTGATAAATATGTACAATACAATCAATGAGTGCTTTGGTGGCAGGTTTTCAATTTAAGTGATTATTCGGCCAGACGTATCTTTACTACATATTACAACAAGTAGGTATATTGAAATTTATGTCGATGTTATATTTAACTGAAAGCTCAAACTCATACCTACCATGAATAGCGCTTAAGTGCTCTATCACTAAGTTATCATTTTAAAGGTAACCTATTAAACAATGCTATATAAAGATGTCATTGTTCCCAGATAAAGTTATTTAATATTAAGCCTCAGGATTTATATCATCACGTGATCACGTCACTGTCATCACGTGAAATTCACGATGTATCAGGACGGTAAAATCAAAATTAAAACGTCGACAAACTTGCATAATTTTTCTTATATAACATGATGTTTGTCTGTGCTTTATGTTTATTTCGATTTATGTATTTTTAAAAGTTGTATTTTAAGATTATTTATTACAAAAGAATGAAGAATAAAAAGGTTACAATACCGCACTCTTAAGAAGTTATTTTAGTTACCAACCTCAAGTAATGATATACCCTGTGCAAACACAAAAAATGATTATACTTCCGTAGAATTATAATGTATTAAGAACCAGCGGTGCACTCGCAACGTGGTGCCTGTTGTCTGTTTTTCTTTGATATGATACGAGTATATTTCATATTTATTATTAGTGTAGTCAAAACTCGGTATATTTCAATAAGTTTTTTAAAATTTTCAATATATCTTCCGATACAATTATAAGCTCTGAAGACTAACTCCAAAAACTAAAACAATCATACATGGTTTTTATGCAGACGTAATGACCATCCAACTATCCAGACGTTAAACAAGTTTTTAACTTGCACACGCATCGCTATCGTTTCTTGACTCGTAGCGGATTGCATAACTTGTTTCTACTTGTTGTATTTAGTGCAATAAACATATTTTCCATTATTTCTTACAATTTCAGCAGCCTTCTGGGTCTTGTGTTGCGCAGCGGCGCTGGCTGGAGCCTCCGCTTTCTCAATCCCATTGAGACAAAATCCGGAGACGCTCTGCGTCGGCCAAGAAAATTTCCTAAGAATAGCCAGTATCGAGGACTGCATTCACTATTTTCAATGCTACGCAGGCAGGTCCTATCTTATGCAATGCCCAGAAAACACTTGGTTTAACGAGGCTGAACAGGTGAGGATTAAAAATTTTCTACTTGACATTAGTATATTAAATTTTAAAATTATACTTATTTTGTGGGGTGTTTAGTAGAGAGTAATATTGAGTCTGCGCACGCGCCATGTGACATAAGTACTACTTGATGAAATTTGCCATCGATTATAATAATGTGAACTTATTTTACTAACTTTTTTGAGATGAAAACTTCTTTAGCACCTTTGTGATTTGAAATTCTATGAAACGAAAAAGTGACAGTAAAAAGATACATTCATCTATAAGGTTTAGCCTAAGAGAGAATGAGATAGATTACATTTACATTATGCACGGTTAATGCAAGTCCTGATTTTCATGATTGTGATCGTCCTCGTAATGACCTAGTAATTTGAGACGACCAGAATTCGTACGCAGTACGCACGAGTGGTCGACAGTTCGAATCCCGCTAATTTAAGATACTTAGAGTTTTTAAAGAACATTTCTTTTTCTGAAGGTTTCACGGTTAGGTTAGAAGTGTGATAAAAAAACAGTGAGAGATGGCCGCGGTAGCAGCCGGCGAGTAAAAGATATTATAATATTGAATCCGGTTCGATTTATACAATACCTAAAAAACTTTTAGTTACCAATAAACTTTAATACTGCCAAAGAAATTAGTTTCTTGTTTTTGAAGTGAAAACTTCTTTTGGCGCACCGCATACAGATTTCCGTAGGTACTAAGTTAGGCTGATCCACCACACTCTGAGGTGAGACAGGCTCGATCGGGTGAACGGTAAACCAACATGACAATAGCGACCTCTTAGAGATGAACTACAGCGCCCCTCTTTCACAAGAATTTTTTTCTCATCATACCCAAATATTAAAGAAGGTAAGAAATAAAAAAATATTTTTTTTTAACTACACGGGTAATTATGCGTTTCCCAAAAAAAAAGAAAATTTTGACAGGTTTTCCATATATTATCTGTCAAAATGTCAAAATTATTCCTCGTTTAAAATTACCAGACAATTATCTGACGATTGAAAAGCGGGCTTAAATCTAATAAGCTTAATGCCAAATATTTTAAAATTTTATCAGGTTTGCGATTGGTCGAGTCCACCGGCACGTTGTATAAGAGAACCAGAACCGGAACCAGAACCTGAAATAGAACCTGAACCAGAACCAGAAACAGCGCCTGAACCGGAACCGGAACCCGAACCCGAACCGGAATCCGAACCCGAACCAGAAGAGGAACCAGAGCCATCACCTGAAACAGACCCAGATGATGTAGAACCTCTTCCTGAACCAGAACCTATTGATTCTGAAGAGTTACAAGTAGAGGAACCCGCACAACCAGAGGAGGAAGAGGATGGTTCTGGAGAACCAGAATGGGAAGAAGATGCTGTAATCAAATTTGTCAAAACATTTAAAAAAAGGCAGGAAGACATTGTCGAAGAAGAAGAAACTGAAGAAGACGCTAAAAGAAAATTGAAACAAGAAGAAGAAGAGTCATATGAAGATGAAGATGATGACGAATATGAATCTGATGACGAAGATGAAGAAGCAAAAAGAAAGACGAAACAAGAAGAAGACGAAGAAGATGGCGATGACGATGAGGATGAAGAAGCAAAAAGGAAATTGAAACAAGAAGAAGTAGAAGAAGATGAAGATGACGAGGATGAAGAAACAAAAAGGAAATTGAAACAAGAAGACGTAGAAGACGATGAAGATAACCAGGATGAAGAATGGAAAAGAAAGATAAAACAAGAAGAAGTCGAAGAAGATGGAGATGATGACGAGGACGAAGAAGCAAAAAGAAAGATGAAACAAGAAGAAGTTGCAGAAGAAGGCGATGACGAGGACGAAGAAGTAAAAAGAAAGATGAAACAAGACGAAGTAGAAGAAGATGGAGATGACAACGAAGAAGAAGATTCAAAAAGAAATATAAAACAAGAAGAAATCGATGATGACGATAACGAAGATGACCAAGAACGTAAAAGGCAAGAGGAAACAGAAGATGGAGAGGAGGGTGAAGATATTGAAGTTAATAGGCAAGAGGAGGTAGATGATGCAGATGAAGAGGAAGTAGAAGACATTAAGAAAAGGTTAAAGAGAGCAATCAAGCAAGAAGAAGCTGAAGAAGAAGAAGATAATGATGATGAAGAAACTATGAGACAGGAAGAGACTGAGGATGTTTTAGAAGAGGAAGAAAGTAATAGGCAAGAAGAGGCAGAAGTTGATGAGGATGAGGACGGTGAAGTGGACTCCAGCAGGCAAGAAGAAGAAGATGATGATGACAACGATGTTGATGATAATGATGATGTAGACTCAAAAAAAAGACAGGAGGAAACAGAAATAGATGAAGAAGAAACAGAGGAAATAAAAAAGGGATTTTTCAAACGTATCTTTAAAATCTTTGCTTAAGGCATTCAAAGTACTTCCTATTGGAATACTAAATTGACATGCTGTAAGGATTGTTATTGAATAATATTTATGATTAAATTATTTTAATAGTATTAAGTTAAAATGGGACCACTTTGTGCAATTTTGTAAATATGCTGTTATTAAGAGATATCCATTATCATTATTTGAGTAAAATTGTTTAATTTTAAATATGAGCTTCATTGTATAACTTCCTGAAGTAGATTTTCATATTTATCTAACCTTTTATATCGTTTGCAACAAACACGTTTTGGTGCGATTTCTAGTTCAGTCTTCAACATTTGCGATATATCTATAAAAGACCTGATATAGATCTACTGGATTACGTGGATCTGTGAGGTTCTAGATAGCTACAATTTGCTATGTCCACTTAATGTGTATACTGTATACTGCTACTCCACGCCTATTTGATACTTCATAATAATTAAAAAAAAAATGATTTCAATCTCCGATAAGCACTATTAGTAATGAAAAAAATCAATATCAATCAAGTTATCGCATATACACTTATAAAGTATTTTCAAAAAGAGTGTTAAGTATAAAACATAATATTGGGCTTGTCAATATGCGTCAAAAAATTCCAATACTATTAAATATAGCCATAGAAAAAAAATTGTTAATAATCGACTATATCGTGTTTGTACTATGGAGCTTGCAGGATATGTTTTTAACATAAAAACAAGTAGGAAAACAAGTTAGGGACAAATTGCATTTAATATACGCAAGGATGTGGGCAAGATTTTCTTCAGAGGGGCAGGCATGCAAGAGACCACGCTGGGATAGATATTGCATTCTCTAGAAATATATGAAACTCCAATGGACAATGTCTTCAAGTTGTTTGTTAAAAATATCAATACAATCCATGCGATCCGAGACTGTGGATCGATTCAACTCCATCAAATATCGGATCACGGTACAAACATTGTGGTTTGCATACAATGTATAATGTATGTACGAGTATGTTATTTTTGGGCGGTCAAAATTAGAACAATTAGTTTGTTTACGTTTAAAGGTAAGTGGGGTAGTGTGTATCGTTTTAAAAAAATACAAGATTAAATTAAATCACGAATTGAAGTTTAAGTCGACTGATTTCTTAGACGATTAATTACAGACAAACTTTCTCACACTCTATGGATTAAACGTAAGCTATGTACTCTCATCTCACATCATACTACGTCCGGTGAGTGGGCGAGCGGCGATATTATCGTCAGCATAACAATCTTTGTTCTTACAATGCTAGGAATACAGGGCGATCGGATGAAGTTGCTGTCATAACTACCTATTTTACATCTTAATTTTATTATTGGTGTTTGCTATCGGCGTGTAGAAATATGACACGAAATAAAGTATACGCGCGTGTTTATTATTTCTAAGTAATGATGTGGGTAGAAACCAAAATTATGAATATCTATGACTACTAATATTTTATGATCTCATTCCTTGTTTCGTTGTATTCGGCTCTTTTCGTCTGCTAATTTACCTACTATTCCTTAAAAACCAAAATTTAGAAGATTGGCATAAAAACGTCATAGATGTCAACCATTAAGTATTGCAAAGATGATTTTATAATCTAAAAGTTAAAGAAAAAGAAAGACTTCTTAGGTCCAAATAATATCTGTTGCGTTTTTATCATGGTTAGCTTCTATCTTTGAATTAAATGTAATTTTATTTAAAAAAATATTACCAAACGATTTTTTAGATCGATCTATTGAAAATCGGATCCAATACATGCGATGCGATGCGAATTCGCAAATCAGATCGAGTTTAAAACAGCACATCTCTAATGTCAGATGTGTCAGAGAAGTCTGACATAATGTCAGACAAGTTAAAAAAAGTGTTAATTCTTGTTCTCGGTCCTAAAAATACGTACGATAAATTATTCGATTCGGAATGACGTCTAGAAAGAAATATCTCGAGTAAACGTGTGCTAATACATAATTAGCACATAAAAATTACAACGATTACTTTAAAAAAAGGTGAAAAAAGATATTCAGTTTTCCGTCAATCACTTAAAAACTATTAACCTGTTCAGCAAGATGACGTAATAAAAAAATAATTTTGCCTGGAAATTCGGCATATGTGCGGAATAAGATCGCGGACGGGTTATTTTTAATATTTTTTAAAAGGAGGAAATTTACAATAAAAAGTCCTTACTACCGGAACTCCTATCTCTATTATTTATAATGTTTATTTATTGCCGAAAATGGGTCTTCGTACTGCCATTACGGCATTGGGCGCACTGCCGCTGAAAACAGTTTAACAGATAAAATATTTCTTTTTAGTACTAAACATCAATCCAAAAATTTGAAAAAAAAAGTTTTATCTACACTTCAAAAATTCTTAAATATTAATAGTTTTTGAGTTAATAACGAAAAACTGAACATGTTTTTTTTTTTCATTTTTCATCTTCTTTGTTAATAACTATTGCCATTTTTATGTACTGATATAAATGCTCGAGATACCATTTTCTAGATGTCATTTAAGACCGTGAACAAGAATTAACACGTTTTTGAACTTGTTGACTGGACTACTTTACGAAAATAATGAACACCTAGATATTATGATGATTTAAGAACAATTCATAGTCAAGCTATCGGCTTACATATAATATCACTGAGAAAAAGATTAATTAATCTCTCTCAGCTAGGGTCGCCGTCCCGCGAGAGACAAGACGTCCACAAATTTCACTCTCAGACGATACGTCCCGCGAAAGATGTGTGCGAGACGCTAATTGTCCTGCTTTATATTAAGCTTTCGGACATAAGTTTAAAGATTATACTCATCTTTTTCTATTATACACTGGATGCTAGTCCCGCTTTTTTAGCCACATCCTGCGTTATGAATGCAAATGTCCCGCAAATCCATAGATTAAAGATAGCAACCCCACTCACAAGTCTGTTGTTTTCTTTGACGTCATTGAGCAGAAACAGTTATTATTATGAAAGGAAGTTCTTTCCCATAGTAATACAATCTCAATGTAAAGAATAAATAAATAAGTTTGTAGTATTTTATTTATTACTTTACTGCCTTCGTGCACATTATGTGCTAAATATGGTATTTTTATTTCCTTTCATGCATATATTATAATACGTGATAAGAAAAATATAGTTAATTACATGTTTTTACATTTCCTACGTATAATCTGAATACTTCGCGCAATGTAATCTTTTATGAGAAGATTCACTAGGTACTTACGAATAAAAATAATCACAATAATTTCGTAGCCATTTATTATAGAATTATTATACAAAATAAATTTGAAATACAATAATAATAATATGTATAAGTAACACAACCAAAGCAAAACGTTATAATTGGATTTGAGAATATGTTTAATGTGACGGAGGCGATACCGTCCGCCTGTAAATGCATCCTAAGGGCATAAACTAGGTTAATTCATTGTTAACTAAACTTTATGACTGTTATGCGTTACAATAATTACACTCATCGACTGTTAAACTCTTAGAATACTGGCAATTTTTTTATCGCGCAACAATTCCACATTCGGTAATAAGCGCTAGTTACAAAAATAAAACATATTATAAAATTGTACAAAAGATAACAACAATTTTTAAAAATTAATTCGCGCATCGATTAAGTATACGAGAAATCATCCTGTCGTATTTTTAACACGTAAGCACCAACGGAAAATAAGAAATAATTTATTGAATGTAAACTGACATATGACGTCATTATTAAATAATAAAATTACTAGTTCATTTGCACATTTGCTAACCAATGTAATTAAAATTTAAAGTCAAAAATTAGTCAATCTTGGGCTGATATAATAATGCTAAGGCAAAATAATATTATGAAATACAGTATTTATTATAGAAAACCACTATTATGGTCCACCTAACTCACAGTAGAAAAAGGTATCAATGGTTAGATAAGAGATATGTGATGTGTTAAATAGGGGTTATGTGACGATGAAATTATATACAATTTAAAATGATTTTTTATATATAAAAACGTCAAATAAGATTTAAATATCACATTTTATTATAAAATTTCAACCGTCACAGAATATAATCGTCTACCCCTAAAGCGAATGATAAATAGTAAAGTGCGTGTTTATATTATACCTAATATATTAAATAACCCACACTCTGACCAGATACATTAATATTAATATTAGCCTTAGCAAAAACTTTTCACAGTCAATATTGTCAAACGACGCGCACACTATACAAAATAATCATGTACCAGCATTTAGCAAAACTACCGTCTTTGGTTCAACGCTCCGTTTCACAATACCCGACGACGAGCGCATCGAAAAATATCACCAATATATACCTTCCTAATTTGTTGTATCCATGCTGACTTTAAACTTTTAAAACAATTTAAAAAAAACATAGAAAATTTAAAAGTTATAAAATTCATTTTAAAATGTTATATTAAAAAATCTACATACATTTGAATTTAACTAATAAATAATTAAAACAACTATATACAAAAAATGTATAGATTGCCACAGCATGGATGCAACGATGATGTCATCATATCCCAGTGCACACATGACCTAACTTTATACTTTACTTACTTACGTGTGTCATATTTATACAAATATGACGCATATTATTATATAAGTATAACGTCAAACCAAGGTCATATGTTTATTTATATTTATCGCCGATACAATTCCTACTTCCAAATCCGTATTCGAATACAACTATATTACTGTCTACAGCGGTTACATGAAAATATCACGATAGAGAATACATAGTTCCGTATATAATAACATTAGTTAGTACAAAATGACAACTGTTCCATTCGATTAACAATAGAGTTTAAAGCGTGCCCTTATAATATTAATTATAACAAATCCATCGAAGATATTATTATTTCAGTAAAAAAGTACGAAATAGCTGCGCGCTTGTACAAAATATTTATTTCTATTCGAGTCGAGACAAGTAAAAGTCGAACTCGATTTGATATTAGAGCCCATGCCCCATAGTTAACACGAACGATTAGACCGCGGAGCGGGGGCGAAAATGCCAAGTCATATATCGACAATACAATACGTTTAGTGATACCTAGATGTATATTATTGTAGAAAAATTTGGTTAAAACAATAAACAATCCAGTAGATCGCGAATAATTTTATCGATATTTCGCCTGACTCTCTTATAATCGTGTTCAGTGCGCATGCGCCACCCGACGGAGCGCCGAACGTATAACGTAAACCAATTCAACGAGTGCGTAAAGGCAGTTCGGTCAAAACAGGCCGACGTCCTTCTTCATATTAGTCTGCTTCCAAGCTGGCAGTACTGAGAATTCTTCTTTGGTCATGCCGAAGGCCTCCTGCGATACGACAATGGATTCAATGGTATAATTAGAAAACTATAATTAAATTTTTACACCAACACCAACGATATTTACATGTGTGACAAATCGCATAGATTTACTTATAGTATACATCGGCAATAGGTTGAATATGACGAGACCAATGACGGAATACACTAGTGTGCGTATTATTTTGTTCATTTTCTTAGTTATTCGAGTTACATCCAGTTACAGTACACGTACCCAGAATTAAATAAGTCTACTAAATATTAAATTACTCTTGAATGTCTTAGATTTTTTAGCGTGATTTGTCTTGATAACGATTTAGGCTGATAGCATATACGGAAATGGTCTCGTAGCTCTACCTCGTTCTAACACAAGCGTATACTATATGCTCTTTCTCTTTCGAGTTGCCGATCTATATATATTAAATTTATGATAAATACAATAGCGTTTGTTCACAAGCGAATTTTTTTTCTAGTGTTTAAGTACAATACGTGATTTTGGAATCAATTTTTAGAATTAATAATAATAATAATATGTAGACACAATTTCACACACGGCCATTTAATTCCATACTAAGCATAGCTTGTATCATGGTAATTAAACAGCTGATATACTATACATATATATTATATATATAACACACCCAGACACACAACTGACAATTATGCTCATCACACAAAAGTCAGTCATGAGCGGGGATCGAACCCGCGACCTCTCAGCTCAATAGTTGGCTTACTACAACTGCGCCACGAGGTTTGTCAAACATACATACATAAAAAATTACATTGTCATCTATTTGTTTTGAGGAATTTTGTTAGTAGTTGAATAAAGGCTCTCTCCCTTCCCGTTTTAGTAACATTACGTCTATAATCTATGTACGAGTTTGTTTATAATTTAAAATAAATTAAACAATAAAAATAGTAAGGACTTCTTTATTATTTAAAGCTAATTAATGATGCGACATGATTTGCTGACAGTACTTAGTGTGAATTAGTTGACGGCGTCAAATCATAAAGGTCCTAAATATATGACATTATTTATTTTTTAATAGGCGAGATTATTGAGATTCTAGGACAGAACGAAAAACCGACTCCACGTTTTTATTAAATTAACTTTTTTACATAATTCAAATAAGAATTATTCATTTCAACTAAATGTAGTCAAACAGAAGAATAATACCTTTGTTCTTCTATTAATTATAAGAGTTTTGCATAAAAACTTTCTCTTGTAAAATTGTGATTTGGTAGATAACCGTTTATTCTTTATGCGGCTATCGATTTTTAGCGCTGCTATTTTTCATAGTTCCAATATACAATGTGTAGCGAGTGTAGTGTATACAAACCATTTAGATAGCGCTGGGGTCGATAATCAACAGGGTAGGGATGTCCTAGTGAAAACATGTCCTATATTTGATATCACTTACACATACTACGTGTAAAATTTATATAAAAATGACGCGTATGATGTAAGTGTGAGGTAAAACTAAGGTCACGTGTTCGGTTGGGTCACTGGTCCGCTAGTGTAGTGTTTAGAATGGAAACCGTGATGACGTCACTGGTGTCCTAGTGCAGCGATTCGAGCGATGGATGGCGGTGCATTAGGTGCATACGTACCAGGAAGTCAGGTGAAGAGAGATGTCGTTCTAGATGGTGCGGGTCGACGAGCGGCGGCAGAGGGCGCCGCTGTAGCGCGGCGAGGGGGACGACGGCGCCCCCGCTGCTGAGCCGCGAGAGCTCACACGCGCCCGAGAGCACTTCGCCCGCCTTGTAACCGTGCTGCAATGTATATACAGTGCCCCCGTTACCGACACCGACACCGACACCGACACCGTGCTCTCTTAACGTACAGTGCGCACTTAAACCAACCATAATACATCTCGTTCTCCATGTAAACCTAACCAAAATCACAAATCTATACGTCTAGACACTAGTAATACATTATAAAAAGGTAAAGTTTAGGAGGTGATCCCTGGATACATCTGATCCGTTTCTGAAAAATCTTTCTCTGATATCAAAGCTAAGTTCTTCCCGAGTGAGATAGCCTATATTTTATATAAAAAATGATATTATAAATTCACAGACGATTGATAGTAATTAATAAAACCATAAACTTCGATATAAGGGAACTTGAATCTTACATTTTATCGATTTATTTCAATATCGATACGAAAATAGTATCAATTAAAAGAAATTATGTTTAATGACAAAAAAGAAAAAAAAACGTGTTCCAATGAACCACTAGTTTTAGTGATAAGGGAATGCTAAAAATCTTATTTTTTGAAGTGATACTTCTTATGCGACTTCCAACACGTTAAACGTTAAACGTTTAACGCACATTATCGTTCTCTCCTCTTTATGTGAGCCAGAGCGAGAGAGCAATATATTATCGGTCTCTCCTCTTTGTGTGAGCCAGAGCGAGAGAGCAAATGTCGGAACACTGTTTAAATAAAATATAAAATATCTTTTAAAATGAAGTTTCACTTCTATCGTGTGTGAATCCGCACACACACCTTTTTTACCTATATATTTGAAACAAAATACAGAAACCAACTGATCGTTGTAATATCAATATTGTTACGGTAGACTTAAACGTAAAATTGATTAGCGATAATTCGAATTTTACGAAAACCCGAAGCTAAAGCGAACTATATAATTATATACAGTAGATGCTGGCATAAAGAACATGAATCATACTGACCGCGATGTTGGCCTCGGCGGCGAGGTCGTGGTCGGTCCACGTGTCGAAGAGATCCGTGAAGAGGCTGGGCTCCAGGCCGGCGGCGACCACGCGCACGTCGGTACGCTCCTCACGCTCGGCGTGCTCACTGCGCTCTGCGTGCTCACTGCGCTCGGCTTGCTCGGCTCGAGCAGCGCGCGCCGCTCGCCAGTACGCGTCGGCCGTGCGCAGAGCCGCCAAGCGCATGGCCTGCCATCGCGCCGCGAACGCTCCCACACCTAATCATATAGATATACACGAAACATATAAAAACAAATCTTATCGATATTTGTCTTGATGAACAGAAATGATAAGAAAACAACATTATAAAGTAAAAGAGATTGTTCGTTTTTTATTTTTTTATTTAAACGCGGTGATCTTTGGCTTTAGGCTATATAATTTCACAATACAACTTTAAGGAGCGGAACGGTAACCATGACCTTAAAACAAACTGACAAGCTGTAGGGATGCATGAGAAATTAGAATAACTAAAGGCTACACAGGTGCGTGGTGACACTGTGGTGGAGAGCTATTCGAATAAATTGAACATGTACGAAACCGTCGGGCAAAGTTAGTATAGTATTTATTTTCTTACCGGCGTTTCTCTCCGCAGGTTCCAATTCACCATCTTCCCCCCGAGGCCACCATCCCTGCCACAGCCACACGTGGTTGCCGTCATCCAACATAAACAAAGCTGAAACAACACAACAAATGCTATAAATCATCTAATTTTCATTGTCATTATTAAACATTGTTTATACTTATGATGATAAGTGTAAATAATTTAATATAATCGATAGGTTGGCTTGGTCTCGAGTATGCAACTCTAGTACGCCTCGCGCCAAACTTTATGGACATAGACAAGTTAGTTTGCACGGAACACAAGTTTAGGTACACTGCATTTTAATATTAAAGTTCGACCGCTCAGAGTATGCGTTCCTGACGTCTTTCAAAACCGACGACTGTTTTAGCGATACAAAATGGCCACCCACCATGATATTTGGTGTTGCAATTTTTTAAACGAAGTATACAAGCACAAATCAAGTTTTTAAGACATAAAAAAAAACATTTTTCTAAAAAATATTATTTTCTTCTTTAAATGTGAGTACCTACAATACTTTCAAATTTCTGTTAAAGAATGGCAACCCCAAATGGTATGATGTGCCGCGATTTTGTATTGCTAGAACAATCGTCTGCTGTGACAGGCGTCAGGTACCCATTCTCTCAGTGGACGAACTGTGATCTACGTAATCTATACTAATATAATAAAGCGGAAGAGTTTTTTTTGTTTGTTTGTTTAAACACTTTAATCTCTGAAACTACCATCGGATTAAAAAATATATATGAAAGCCAGATTCACGTAGAATAAGTATAGGCTATCTAGCATTAGGCTACACCTCTTATCTAGTCTTAAATATTGAATTTTGTTAAGTAAGACGGAATAAATAGCGCGCCCAAACTGCTTTTACGCTGGCGTAATGGTTAGTGATACATAAATACAATGTTCTACAAAAATATTGCTCCTTATTACATCTAAAAAAAGTCTGCGATACTATATGCCTATCTCTTATATATAAGCCCCAATAAGATATTTTGAGAAGAAAATTTTATTGAAAATTAAAAAGTGATTTATGAGCATTATTATTAGGCATGACATATTTACCCTTACGAAAGAAAGTTAATTCAACATCAAGACAATTTTATGAAGATAAACTTTGCCTTTCATAGCATGTTATTTGGACGGATAGTTTGTGAGATAATGTAAAATTGAAATAATTTAACACTCGGCTCGGGTCTATAACTATAGGTGTAGTGTATTGACCGTCCGATAAAAAATATCGTCTATACTGAAGTATTATAAATCATCAACTAGCGATTTCTTTTTAATTATATGCGGGTGAAACCGCGGGGCACAGCTAGTAATTTATATTTGATAAAAATTATAAAATTTAATGATTATCTAAAAGCAAGATAACATATTATTATGGCATTCTAAGTACTATTTATTCGACTGTACAATACGCAAGTTCGGACTCGTCGCTTTGTTCAGACTGTCCATAAAGCTTGGCGCGATTTGTATATATTTCTTTGACCAATATGTAACATTAGCAAATATAAACAATACGTAGCAAAGAATTGAAATAGCCGTGGGTTGCATAGAAACATCTGAATAAAACAAGAAAACGAAATAATCTCACCTGGCTGTGAAGCCGAATACAACTCCTTCTGTTCAAAGGGGAAGGGTGTCACCAGGTGCTCGTGCCTCAGAGGCGACAGCACCTCGTTGGCCTCGAATTGCCCGCCCAGGTCTGTGAAGTGGAACAATCGCGGAGTCACCTCGCTGCAGGACTCCTTCCCGCCGCTCATTACCGAGTTGTAGTACTGCTTGTTTGCAACACCCAAAGCGTCTAGCACTTCTTTAGGCTCTTCACCTTCCTTCACCTCGGTTATCTTCCAGTCTCCATTGTACAGGTAATCGGATTTCCTGGCGATCAGTTTGTTCGCCAGTTCGATAGCGATGTTCTTTGTGTGTTTGAGACTTCGAGCACCGTGCCATATGTATATGTGACCTCTCTCGGTATCGACCAGGAGGAGCGAGCCCCGGCTTCGCAGTTGCCGCACCGAGCAGGGCACTTGTAGCATGTACGCTTCGTTAGACAAGTTCCCGCGCGTCACGAACAGTCTGTATCGAGTTTTATCCGTGTCGCGTTTCCCCTGGTGGATGATGAGATTCCCTTGGAAGAGGTTGAGGAAGGCCGGCGGTTCGTTCCCCTGAGCGACGCGTACCTGTGGGCCCTTCTCCTTGTCTAACTCGACAGTGAGTAGAGCCGCGGCGCCCTTTTCGTTCGGCGATGCGTCTTTACCCTGCCAGCAGAAGTACGCGCATCGATCGCGACCGGTCACGTTGTGTTTCGACGGCTTCCCGTTCAATTCTCGACCAGAAACTGTTATTTGATACTCCCACCTAATGATATAGCTGTTGCCGGAGAAAAACTCACCGATTTCACATTCATCCTCCACCTTTTGGTAATCGTATTCACGTATCACCCATTTGCATACGGATTTCGTTCTTATATCATAGTGCCTCATGTTCTCCTTATCATAATAGTGCGTGCCTCGGCCCAAATGTGATCCTTCTAGAACGAGATCGGGATCTTGGTATTCATTGGACCACATTTCGTCTGCGTCACAGGGAGTTATTTCGACAGTGTTCGTTTTGTTTTCAGCTGACTTTACTTTAATCACTCTAGAGTAGTCAGGCCAGTCGAGGAATTTCTCCTTGAATAGTATAGTCTCCATGTGCTGAGTCACTTTCGACAATATAGCCCATTCGGGACGAGATTTCGATACTTTTACTGGGACGTCGGTTTCTGCACGAGCGCCTTGGTACATAGCTGCGTTTAACGGATTTATATGACATTCCTCATAGTTGTACCCTTCATCGAACAACTCCTGCGCCAGTTGAGCAGCTCGACGTCGACTTTCGAGTGGTACATTTTTCCCGTACCAAATGTACATTTCTGAACCGAAATCGAACACGATAACTTTCGATTGGTTCAACATCGCAATTTTCGGCATTTGTCCCCAATAATCTTTGATCGGTACCAGCTCATCGTCGAGCACTTCGTAGCACATGTTGGTTTGTATCACACACGTTTCGAATATCTCGTCTTCATCCGCGTGACCGGTTTCGAAGGGTTTATAATTTTCGATGTCTTCAGTGACGCCGAGTAGAGACCAAAATTGGTTCCAATGTTTGTTGCTGTAGTTTTTAGTTTGTTCGTCTATTTTTGTAATGCCCGTAGCATTTTTGCAATTCAGATCTTTTGTGTTGTATATATGTAGGGCAATATCGGTACTCCGGTTTCTGAAATATAACAATATATCGTCGAATTAGACATGCAAAACTTTGAAGCAATGATGGCTCAGTGATATTGTATTCCTGCAATGAGCCTGAGCCTTGGCTAGCTACCACCCTCAACCCACAAAGCAACTATAGGTGTATTTCGGCGGCTGTACTTGAGAGTCAATTTCCGCACTAGGCGTAGCATTTACCATCTTGATCCACGTCATCACTTGACATTAGGTAAGATTATGACCAAACGCTAAACTAAAAACAATAAAAACGTCGCTATTTTATATAACTTCGTTTTTTAATATTTATAAACAAACCTTTCAATAACATTAGCGTAGAATCCAATGTAGAGGAAGAGTTGGTCCGGAGTGATAAGTATGAAGCAATCGCCGCGGTTCACGTTCGTGTGTACGGGCTCTACAAGTCTTGTCTGTAACGAGGATCATATATGAAACATTAACATGTGTGTTCGTTCATGTTCTATGCGTTCACGTGTCATGCATCCGATTGAGTTTAAACTATATGAAGTTCTTGTTGGCTTACGTAAAAGTTTTTAACACAGTACCATCAAAATATGCAGATGGCATAAGTGTCGTTTCAACAAATCAGTATATTTCATATACTATAGCGGCAGTTCATATGTTTTCAAATTAAAATAGGACTGATTCCGATTAAGAATATAAGGACATCAAAAGCATTTTAACGACGCAGGCACCAACTAGTTTATTATAAATCTGAATGTTTCGTCATTCTGGTTGATTATCGACAATATTACTTTATACAATAGGCCAGGCAATAGGCAATAGGCCCCTTTTGTAAAGTCATTTTTTTTAATAAATTGAAATATAATTGTTATTTTGCTGTGCTCGAAGGTCACTGAAATATTAATTCGATATTTTGAATTTTTCGGAATTTTAAGTAATATTTTTTTATTAAACGACTTCAATAAAGGAAGGGCCGTTCTCAATTCAAATGTATATGTATATATTTGTTTATGTATGTTCAGCCATAACTTCTTTGTTTATGAACCGATTTAGATGATTCTGTTTTCGTTGGAAAGCGGATATCTCAAAGGTGGTCTTATTTTAATTTCATTGGCATTGGGCATTCGACTTCGAAAATACACCAGAGAAATTTTTCAAAATAATTGATTGGTTTTCTTTTTGGTAAAAATGTCTTGTAATAGTAATACTATTATCAACTAAAAACATCGAGCAGAAACCTGAAACTTTCTCCTAATATTTTGGAAGGGACAAATATTGTAATATAGATATCTAAGTGTTTCTAATCTCTTGTTTAACCGCATCTGGGAGGTTTTAGTGGGATTTTGATGAGTGGATTATAAACAATAACTAGAGGCATGCATTTTAAATTACCACAAAAACTCCCTCATTAGACACTCTTAGCAAAGGAACCGCTATCGTGTTAAAGCTATAAAAATATTTGGTAAATATTATTCAAAATAGGTAAACACAGTTGGCATTAAATAAAAAGAAGAAGAAGCCCACGACTTTCCTCGTAAACGCATTTACCCAGTAATTTTATATTTTTCAATTATTTATATTATCGTATTATTAGACTGGCCGCCCGCCATGGCTTCGCTTCGGGTAGAAAAACATTTATAGACGGATTTTCATACAAATTGTATGCCCTTTTTCACCACCTTAGGGGTCAAATTCCCAAAAAATCCTTCTTTAGTGCTCACCTACAGTGTAAAAGGAAATCGCATGCAAATTTTCACGGTCTTAGCCCCAGTAGTTTGAGTTGTGCGTTGATCGATCAGTCAGTCAGTGAATCAGTCAGTTTCTTACTATATATAGATAGAGTAGAAAGGTTACCTGGACTCGTCTTCTGCCCTTGACGTGAAGCAACATGAGAGGTTTGGTTCCGTGCGCAGGTACGGAGCTGGTAGACGCACTACGCAGAGCTACACTTGCAAAGTCCTCCTTGCTGGCGAGCGCCGCCAGCGCTTCCGCTGCCAACCCGACGTTAGCTGTCACTGTGAAACAAATCACATTACATAGTACCAACACAAGACCATAATAAGCCTTAAAAACACAACAGCGATATAATAAACTGCCATGTCATAAACTTTCAATTTCGATACAAGATAAGACATTTATTATCAATGATCCTTGTCGTAATTACTAAATTATCGGTCAGAGCTACATTACCGCCTTTGATTTTATACGATTCATATTAAATGTTTTCGTACGGTTTTTATGGTTAGATCTATACATACAATAAAATAAAATATTGTTATTCATTTGCAAGGAAAGTAAATACAATGTTTTTAGTAAATCTATATATAGAAACGAAATACCACTTATCACGAAATCTCCGAAACTATATGTCCCATTAAATTGAAATTTAACACAGTTAAATCACTAAGAAAGGATTTTAGGAATTTCAACCTCTAAGGGTGTAAAATATGAGTTGAAAGTTTGTACATGGTGGGCGAAAAACACTGTCTAGCGAATTTTCCACCAGGATCTACAATCAGTACAGTGTTAATCTGTTTGTTTGTTCGTATGTCCGGATTTAACTCAAAAATCGCTTGCCCGATTTTGATAAAACTTTATACTCGGCAAGTATATGTCATTCCACAGATAATAGGTTAATAACTAATATGGTTAATAATTAGCTCGTAATCACAACGTGCGGAGCCACGGGGCATCGCTATTATATTATTATAACTCACATAGGATTACCTAAGTAATCTCAAATGAAATATGAAATAAAAATTATTAATGTAAGCCGCCGTTTAAATTTAAAACTGTATATATATTTGTAAAGAAATTTATCTATAAAAATTTGCTAAAATGATATCTCTATTTTGTCAAAATATCATTACTAACTAAACATCATCTTGTTTTAAAAAATATAATACAGTAACACATACAAAATAAACGGAATTTTTATATCTCATATATTGTTAGCAGTACAATTTTGACATATATTGAGTAAAATTGGAGTACACGCGATTAACTTTTTATTGACAGTTCGCGTGTGCGCTGCGTCAGCGCTCGTCAATCGTTGGACGAACGCGCGCGCTCGACATACGCTAGTATACAGTTTCACTGGGCTTCTCCTTATTGGAAACACCATAGTATAAACATTATAAATCTCAAGAGATTGTTTTTTTGAACGCGTTAATCACTAAAACTATCAGTCTTACTTTGAAGTGAAAACTTCTTCAGCACCGTTATGATTTGAAAGTCGATGAAACGAAAAAGCGACAGTAAAAAGAGACAACCATATACATGTATAGGATTTAGCTTACGAGAGAATGAGATTCAATACATGTACATTACACACAGTTAATGCAAGTCCTGATTTTCATGATCGTGATCGTCGTCGGATTGGCCTAGTGGTGTGAGACGAGGAGACTTCATACGCAGTACGCACGAGCGGTCGATAGTTCGAATACCTTCGATTTACGATGTTTCAATATATTTTTTAAAACATTTTTTTTTAAGTTTCACTGCTGACACGTGAACTGCTGCACACATATTTTTTTAATAACCCATTTATTGACGAATGTAATTAGGTTATATACTTAATCTGGCCAGCTGTAGGAAGCCCTCCAAGCCCGACTGAAGCTGTAAAAGCCGTCAGAAGACTTCAGGGCCCTTATGGGTAACAGTATAGTCAGAAAAAAAAAGCTGTAAGAAATAAGGGAAATGAGAATGAGGATAAGCTGCACGAGTATGTTGGCGGAGACACGAACCAACGCATGTTGTTTGAATAAATTTAACACGGATGAAACAGAGGGGCACAGTTAGTAGTGTATATTATAATATTAAAGCTTACCTTTCTCCTTAATGAGATGTTCGCGTATGTTAGTCGAAGGCGGCGGCACGTACTCCTCACGAATATCAGTACGCGCCGCAAGAGCCTTCAATGGATTGCGAGACGCCGCGTGTCGTCGCTCCCGTTTCGCACGACGCGTCCACTCACTTGCCAACCTGTATTACAACACAAAATAATATTAAAACTATCACCCATTTGTTAAATAACCATATTATTATAAATAATTAGAAAATTAATCCATTTTTGTTTTAACTGACATATTACTTAGTTATCGATATTGGATGTACAAAATAAACATATTAAGTACAAGTACATATTAAGACATATTAAGTACAGTATAAATCGGATGTAACTTTTTTCTTGATAGATATTCATATACATATTTTCACATCAATGTTTCTCAAGTCAAATACTACAGAAAATATTTATTTATTGCGCCAAATTTGATATGAGGCAAGTAGCCTATTGTATGTTTAAGTAAGAAACCGTTAAGACAAGAAGACATGCGACTACGGCTATCCTCTGAACATTACTATAAACTTATTAGATGATAAATAATTGACTTTCGGACAAGAATGTACTGTTCAGACTTGTACTGTACTGTACTGTTCAGAGCACGTTTTTTCCGTAGTCGGCTTTTAGTTTTTAAACGTATTGTTACTTACAATTGCCTGGAAGCGCTATCGATAGCGTCGAGATCGACGTCGACGTCGATATCCGTACTCCTCTCCTGTTGTTGTAGCGGTGCAAAGAACGCTTGGAACGTTTCGTCGTCCGCCCGCGGCACTCGAACAGGACAACCTGTCTTTTCTCCCGTTGGTGACGCGTCGTCTTCTGATGGCAGAAAATCAAAACCAATGTAAAAAAACATCTTTTTTATCGTTGTAGGTTTGGCGAAGTGGCTACGGTTTCACCCGATGGTAAGTGACGATGTGGCCCAAGATGATAACACGCTAAACCTAGTGGAAGACTGGCTCAAGTGCAGCTGTCGGGACACACCTATTGGTGCTCGGCGACAGATTTGGTAGCTAGCCAGACGGGCATTAGAAAAAGCCCTACCACCATGCTATGGTTTCCTCACGATGTTTTCCTTCCCCAAAAGCTCAGGCTCGTTGCAGGGATTCGAACTCCCGTTAATCGACGCGAAGTCGTACACGCTACCACTGAGCCATTTTTGTTTCTACTGTGCTTTGTTGCCATATATGAACAAATCTTTTCAAAGAAGATTTTCTCTTTGTGTTAAGATTTAATATCCTTTTTTTAACCTGAAGAGAACATATATCTGAAATACCTTAACAGATAATACTTATATGTAGGTATAATAACGTAAATATAGTAACGTCATATCCATAGCAGGATAGACAGGATTAATGAAACATAACTTCTCGTAGTTATGCGAGTTTATGGTAAAAAGTTTAACATGTTAACCAAAATCAAGTTAAATGTAATAATAATTTCGGACTAGTTAATTTTATGATATATTATATAATTAACTGTGCTTCGCGGCTCCGCTCGCGTGTACTACTAAAACGGATTATTATTTTATTTGCGGGGATCCCTAATTATTTTTCATGATTAAAAGTAGCCAAAATACTCCTTACAACATCAGCTATCTGCCAGTGAAAGTCCCGTCAAAATAGGTCCGGTTTGACCGTTTCGGAGATTAGCCGGAACAAACAGACCGAAAGATAAAAAATAATAATTGCTTTTTTGTTATAAGTACCCTGTATACTTTCATTATATGCATTTAGTAAAAAACTGTCATTTTGACAGTAGATAGACACTTCAATTTTATTATATGTATAGATATACAAGAGTGAAAGAAAGACCGAAGAAGGTATGGATGGATTCTGTGAAGAATGGTATGCGTATGAAAGGTGTGAATACTGGAATGATAGCTTATATATAGAGGAGAGTGGAAAACATGTTAGTAGGGTTACTAAGTGGGATAAGGGTAAGAAGAAGGAGAATGAATAAATTAACCAATAGAATTTGTAACAACTTTGTAATTTCGACGAATACTCACTCTCATCCGTCCTGCTGATGCTCTCGCTGACGGAGTGACTTCGCTTGAAAGAGTCCCGGTCTATGCGAACTGGCTCCTTAGGTTTTGGTTCGACGGCGGCCGCGCTGACGACCGCACACGAGGCCGAACGTAACGGACCCGAGGGAAAACCGTTCGTCGGCGACGAGGGCTGTTTACGAGATCTATAAAGGAGATATATATTATTATTCTTTTTAAATTCGCCAGTCAAATTGTTAGCAACTGATGTAACGTATCTTTGTGACACTTTGTGGCATTGAGGATATTATCTGTATGAGAATGAGCTTTAAATAACAAACGTATGATCACTGGAGTACAAAAGAATAAAGATCTCCGTGTCTACATTTTTTCCAATTTTTTTTTTTACTTTAGCGGCAAACAGTCGAAAGTTCCACTTAATGGTAAGCGATCGAAGTAGCATAGGGACGTTTACAACATCAGAGATATCACTAGCGCGTTGCCAACCTTGAAACCCTTTCCCAGGGGAGCTCTGGAAACCCTACTCACTGTAGCACAACACAAGACTATTTGGTTGCGTTCTTCTGCCAGTTGCCCAGGCGGACTACTCCAAGTAGATGGATCTGTGCGCTATTTTTTTTTTATAAATATTAAAACATTCCTATATACCCGGACAAAAATTTATAACTTCTCATTTATCACAGCACAAAACTGTTTGTGAACATTTCTCAAGCAGTTTTAAAATTATAGAACTATTTCAACTGTTTTCTTGTCAAATAACCTTGATAAATCTAATTTACTATTCGATAGTTTAGATACATCAAGTTTTATAATTTTTCCAACATCCTTTAAACTACAACTTTTATCTTTCAGTTTAAGATCGCAATCAGATTTCACTGTAAAATGATTCTTTTAATCTTACGATAAACATAACTAAAAAATATTTGTAGTCGTCGGTCATAATAATTTTCCCGTTTAACATTAAAGACGTCAATCGTCTAAAATAACGCGTTAAACAAACAAATAAACTTTTCCTACGAGACCACGCTGAAATAACACGGCGCCCACGCACGTACATTTATGCCGGTTTAATCACCGCCGAGCGAAATGTAGCAAACAACTTCATAACAATTTAACTTGTTAAAGTAACAATAATTCTGTAACTGGTAACAATATTTACGCTTGTATTGTTTTCCATACTAAAAGATTAAAATTATTGACATACCATGTGAGCCCATTGCATACTTGTGTATTCCAAAAAATGATGGCTAAGTTGATAGCGTGTACGGATTCAGCGTCGATCAACGTTGATTCGAATATCTATAATGAGGAGACTATAGCATGGTGTTAGGCCATTTTTTAATATCCGCCTGGTTAGCTACCTAACACCCTCAGGTCGAAAATCTGTTACCAAGCACATATAGGTGTGTTCCTTTAACATCAAATGAGATTGTGGCCAAATGCTAAAATATATAAAGATTTAAAAAAAACTTAGATTTACAACAATGTCAACGACGATTTGAAAAAAGTTGTATGATAGAAATGTCGGTGACTACGTCAATTAAATTTTTGTCTCAACTGAAAATCTTGAGAACATTCGTTTTTTTTTATATAGTTAAACCACCTCTGAATCGCTATCAAATAATCGGATGGTAACAAGTACACAGAACGTATATAATACCAACAATATACAAATAAAATTTATATCCGTACCATTTAAATTTGGTTATAAGATAATTAAAGGAAGGCCACTTCCATCCGGGATACTAGTATAGCTCTAATCCGGATACGACGCAACACCTTATCGTTGTCGATATTATCCATTTATGGAGTTTCAGCCAAAACAAGCTGTTATTATTTGATTAACTATGTGTGTACTATTAATTTAGTTTGAACCATAAATCCCATCGAACTATCCTAGTCATTTTTATATGACTTAGAATTATTTAAACAAAATCTTAAACACAGAGTGTAATAATATTTTTTTATAATCTTAACCAATAAAATAATATTTCTCCTTATTTGAGAAACAGAGACAATACTGAGATACTTAACTCGCGAATTAATCAAATTTTATGTAATAATTTATTTATTTATTATTAAATTGTATCCATTTATTTCACAAGTAATATGTTACTTATTTGTGAGCAATTGTAAGTAGAATAGGTTTTTATACTTATACCTCATTGACACAACTTTGTATTTATTATCTTTGTATAGTCAGCCTATCAAATCGACTATGCAGATTATCAAACCTCTAATTGATGTTTTTAATAATTATAACATAACTAGCAAACTGATTGTCAATCCACTTGTAACTGGTAACTTGGTAAACGGTTACTAACAAAATACATAGTTCTGCTTTTGCAATCGGTTATAATTTATAGTATCTTCTGTAATAATTATAAGGCGTTTTCACCTGAACTTGTTCGGCGGTGGTATACCAGGTGAAGCGATGACTGCGGGTGACGCGACGTTGGGCGGGGTCATGGGCGGCGTAGCGGTTGTCACCTTGTCCCGTTCGAGACGTCCCGCTACGGTGAACAGAGACGCGTCGCTTTGCGGTACACGTTTGCGCCATCCCTGCAATGTTATATTACGCCATGAAAAAAGGCAAAACTGTAAGAAGCACATGTGTTGAGCAATGATGGCTCAGTAGTAGCGTGAATTCGAAGATCTGCAATGAGCCAGCTTTCTTTGAAGGGAAAGATCGTGATAAAGCCATAGCATGATGGTAGGGAAGGGCTTTATCAAATGCTCGCCTGGCTAGCTACCACTTTCATGTTGAAAATATGTCCCCAAGCGCTTACGTATAGGGTGTGTTCTGGTAGCTGCACTAATTGAGAACCAGTTCCCCCACTAGGCTTAGAGTGTTACCCTCTTAGACTACATCATCACTTAATATCAGGTTATCAATCGCACTTGTGAGTCAACCCTCCCTCAATATCTTTCTGAGAAGATATGGCACACGCGGAGGTCAAGCGATATAATATGTACAAAAAATCTTTATTTCTTTGTCTAAGCTACAAAAAGGTAAATTTAAGAGGACTCTACAGATACTTTCTTCTGATTTTTGAAACCCATAAACCCATGTTACTTACAAGCCGTTAAATTGAGTACACAATTAGTTTAGTATACCGGTATTTACAAAATCCACCACTGCAACTTAAGACCAGATACTCGTATAGCTAAGTGGCGAAAAAAAAAATTTAATAAAATATTTAATACATTTAATAAAATATTTAATACATTCAATAAATCGTGCACATTAAATTGTAGACGCCACTGATTATTTCATTTAAATCCGTCCTAATTATTTAATTTTGATTTTGTCAATTGTTTATATTACTTTTTTATAAAAATACTATTTATATGTAGACACTACTTTGAGCAATTGAAATGGAGTTGTCATCGTAATCGCAAAGCGTTATAGGTGACGTTTTATTGAACATGACCCCGAAGTAATGTGAGCTTCACACCTCCGTGAATCACTGTGGTCAAAGTATTCAATTATTAGTCATAATTCCAAATAATATCGTGTGTTTAACGTAGCAGAGTATTTGGAAATTACACTAGTTCCCGGAAAAAAATTTTTGAAGAACAGTACGCCGTGTATTATTTTCCCAATTACTCGTAAATTATAACAATTTTCTTTTGGTAAGCTACGCAATGATTATTGTAACTTTGTATTCAATTATAGTTAATAAATAATAAAAGCCTACAAGTAAGTTATTGCTGAACAGTAGCTTCTTCGAGAAAGCACATGTTAGTTCACCCACGCCAGCGCATAATGTAATAGTTGTTTCAAACACGGATCAAATTTTAATTGTTTTTTTTACAGTAATGGACTACATTTTTAATAAATATCATAATATATTACGTAATAATAATTGTAGATAATATAGTAATATTAATTTTATATGCACCGAAGTCAACATGTTTCGGATTTTTCATGTTTATTAACATCATATATTTTTATATAACAGGATATTATTAGTGTAATTAAATAAGTTATAAATACGTTATCTGTTTTGTAACCTATATAAATCATATTTTTATGCATAATTATTGTTATTTCGTATTGGTATTTTGCACTAATAAGGAGGAACCTATTTGTAGCAAAAACAGGAAAGATGTATACTTATTTCATTTAGCTTATTAATTCTTGGTATTTCTACTAACTATAAAGTTATTTTATTAATTTCAGGGAATTTTGAAAATTGCCGATTTATTCACTAGTGATTATTTGACAATACTATATACAATACAATATAATTCAAATCGAGGACTTCATGGCAGAATTTATTATTAAATTTTATTTATCACAACTCGGAGTGAGCTACCGTTTGTGTCTATAATAATACTATATTTCATGTATTTAACAAAATAACTATATTTAACACAAGGATAAATCCAGAAATTAGTTCATTTCAAACTACCAAATTTTCGGTCGTGTCACTAAAATGACAATTAATTGACGAATAATTTGTACTGACCAGGTCTTTTATAGTACTACAATTTTTCTAAAATATAATGTAACACCACAGTACTTACCTACATAGTCAAAATGAAATTGCTTATTTTTCGATTACACAAATTCCGAAATCAAAGCCCGATATCAAGAGTGTAAATTGATATTTTTTAAACCAATAATACACACGCATAATTGTTATTATCAAACACCCTTGATCTTTAAAAGCGCGTTAAGGATAAATATTTTAGCACAATTTAATATTGTTTTGTTTCACACTCTAGGTGTAAATATTGGAAAGGCAAAAGTGATTCAAAGGTCAAATAATGTGGTTTTTCGCTAAATTCCTTACTATATAACATGACCGTTTAACGTAATACACGTTTGCGAAATATTATTTAAGCAAGTCGTGCATGCAAGGCCTGTAAGAACACATCGGCATTCATCGCTATGACATCAAAAGCGATTTATATGTACAAATCCAATGTTAAAGTTTAAATTAAATAAAGTCGTAAGTACGTCATATGAAAAGTCTGGTACACATCGAAGAAAACATATTCTCAATGTGCTTACAACATTTTATGTTATAACCGGATGTTTCGATAAGGATATTAATTTAAAATCTCTTTTAAAACAGAGTGATGGGTACATACAGGCTACATAATTGTAGCATTAAATCGAAACATTGCGTCTCTTTCATGTTTCCGAGTAAGTTCGTTCCAAGTCGGAAGGGCTACAGCTTTAACCTCGTCTCGACTTTCCATCACATATCACTGAGGTCAAGGTTAAAACTACTCTGACTAATAATACCTTATGTTTCTTTGTTACCTTCGTGCATAGAAAAACAACTTTGATGTCAAAATTATAAAGTTCTTTTTACACGACATCTTTGGTTTGGATTTGATAGAAAAAAACTGCAATACGATTATTCTACTTTTCATTCATACATTGTTGAATAATAAATTCTTACCTGAGATGCAGTTTCTAGCTTGTTCCGTCTATCAGCTAAGATATTCGATCCCAATTCGTTTTCATCGATTGGAATTTTCTTTTCATCTACAACAGAGTTTAAAGTTTCCTGAAACAAGGAAAAATAACAAACTTTTATAATGTATATATATTGTATACTGTCCTGAACAACGAGAAATAACGTAGTTTCAAAATTACAATTCATCATATTTGGAGACGGTTTGCTATGGATCTTAGACTCGTAAAGAGGAATAATTTGAAAAATATTTATAAAGAAAATTAATTATCGTATGGGAGTTCCGCTTATTTTTAAACTCTTAGCAGGAACATTTATATTGAGGGTCTCAATTAAAATTAAAGATTAATATATTTTTTAAAACTTTTTAAAATACTTCTGTTAAAAAGAGTAAACATGGAATGAAACAATAGTTAAAAGCATTTTACGGAAGGTCTAATAACTGTTATTATGCTGCAATAGCTAAATTGCAGAAAAGGAATTTTAAGTAGCAAAATTCTTTTATTAAGACTTTTTTGATTTTACTACTTAATGAATTATTTATTCCTAACCACGAACCGATAACACTAAAAGTCATAATCCACCACACATACCTTCTTGAGATCTATAAAATATCTTTGTATTTTATTTAATCAGATATAATTTCTAAATTCAAGTTTAAACCAGTATTGACTAACAAACTTAGTAGACCTCAGAATCAATGGAAGTTGTATTATATTATAAACACAAACACATAGTGATAAAAATAGAATAACAAATTGGTATGATTTCTTTAACAAATATGTAAAATTTACTTATTAAACTAAGTTTATAAAAAAGAGAATAATAGAATAAAACAAATTCTAACAATAGTAACTGTTTAACTTTACGTAGATAGCAATTCCATAAAACATATTTTCTTATTACAGATGCAGTTCGATATGACGGAGCGTAAGGCGGAAAAACATCATAATTATCTTCTTCCTAGTAATAATAGTTTAATTAATAACTGTAAAGTTTTAATTATTCTTTATATGCAATACTGTCAACTCCTATCGTATTAGTAGTAGGTATAAAATTAGCTATAAAATTTTGTAACAACTTAAAAACTGATTAATCAAGAAATATTTCATAATTATAACTTTTATAAAAGAACGAAGGCAAACTACATTTATAAATCATAATTATCTTTGTAAACACCGGTTTTAAAATTGAATATATCCGATAATCCTAGTTTCCAATAGATTGCATAAGTTTGTAACCTGAGCGTTATCCACTGTATCAGAATCAGTGTCGAATTTCTTAAAAACTGGTTTCAATCCTCCATTACTGGCGTTTTTAGTTTTACTCTTCAATTCACCAATAAGTGAACCGAAATTAACTCCAGTAGGAATGCCCGATTGCTTCTGAAGTCGTTTGAGTAATGGTTTTTCACCATTTTCTTGTTTGATTTCATCGTTATCTTGGTCGCATTGTTTCGGACTATTATTAAAAATGTTTTTTTTTGTTGGTTCAGGAATATTATACAACTCATTAGGCTCATCTTTTATCAGAGTTTCATCGGATTCAATAGTCTTTATATTTTCGATTTCTTTTACTTCATAGTCTAGAAAATCGGGTGACTTTTGATGTTCAAAAATGTCTGCTTTATCTAAAGAGAGATTCTGTATGATAGATTGTATTTTGTCACCGCTTAAAATAGTTTTCTCTAAGAACTCAGCTAATTTTTCTTTTGGCGGACTCTCGCGTCTAGTAATATTTTCGGAAACATGTTTCTCTTCTTTTTGATTATGTAAACTCGGTGCTATTTCAACATTTTTAAGAAATATTGAACTTGATTTTTCTGTCGCATTTATAACCCTTAGAGTCTCAACTTGGTCATTAGAAGGTTGTCTATCTATTAGTTCATAATTATGTTTTAAAAAGTTCTGAGCAATATGTTTTGAAGAGTTAACAGGATGCTCTTTAAATTCTGTTTCGCCCTGAACTGTTTCACTGTGCTGATTTTTTTGGCATTTTACAGTATTAACATTTTGCCATTTCTTGGACACAAAAAACTTCCACACAAAGTATAGAATCACACTGAATCCAAAAATTGATTCCAATAACATTTTAAATTACTGTTCAATCACAACACTGACCAGTTATTGACATAGACACGTTATTGATACCACTGTTATTAATGTTTTGCCTTGAAGGTTTTGCATTCCATTTATAACGAGGCGCCAAGTGAGAAATAATAATAATTTACACTTAAAAATTACTTATTTATTTAACTAGCACGTCTATACCCGAAATTGATTAGGAAAAAGTACTTGTAAACATACATGAGCGGAACTGCTCAGTAACGACGAAAATAAAAACAGAACGCTACGAGTAAAGCGAGTTCGACAACAGATGGAAACGAACTGGTGTATCATTATGATTGGACGTCATTATCATCTGGTAGTAAATACGTGTGAGTCATTCGCAGGACCTAGAATATATGTAAACATTGCTAATACTAGCATACACATGACACATCTTCAGTTATGAATAGTATCGGTATCAGTATCTAAAACACTTGCAACCTTGATTTGAGAGAAAATGTATCACACTCAAAGGCAAGTCGGCACAACATTAACAAACGAGACGATATACAGTACTAAAATTTTCCAATAGGAGTAATAGTATTTAAATTAAAAAAATGCCATCTGTATGGATTCTAAAGCTT
Organism: Saturnia pavonia; assembly: GCA_947532125.1. NCBI lineage: Eukaryota > Metazoa > Arthropoda > Insecta > Lepidoptera > Saturniidae > Saturnia > Saturnia pavonia. Next base: position 4,827,215 of record OX383907.1, on the reverse strand, counting down.
TCAACGGCTTGATTTTTTTTTTCGATCTGACTATACTGTTAGCCATAAGGGCCCAGGAGCCTCGAACGGCTTTTACAGCTTCACCGGACTTGGGGGCGAGCGCTTAAGGCACTCAGCCACGAACGACGGCTTGATAATGAAATCCAGCTAATATACCTATTCAATAGCAACATAAAACGATTTTAACAAACAAGGAAAATTATATAAAGTAATTTCCTTGCCACGGATGACATTCCATCAGGAAAAGTTACACGCATTAAACATAAAAACAATAATACACCAAATACGTGAATTTGATCATACTTTATATTTTTTTAAAGTCGTTGCATAATATTTCAAACTTAATGTCGTTTTATAAAACATGTTCATACTAAAAATGTTTGTATGAAATGTGTAATATTTAAAATAATTTATTTCATCGAGTGATCATATCGAGAGTGTATGGGACGAATCCGTCTCAACTATTGAAGTACAGTAAACGAGACATAAATAAACCTATTTGTATTCATCGATATTCTTGTCTGCACTTGAATACAAATTAATTAGATTGCACCCTGATATGTACGCAACACGTACTCGAAACCTAATATACAGACATACATAAGTCCGAAATAGCACATACGAAAGAGTGGACAAGTACGAGTATCCAAAAAAGGAAATAGAACACATAGAAATCGCAATTCCGTAAAAAGTACGAAGAAAAATATTGAAAATAGCCCGTAATAGATTACAAGGTCAATCGAGAAGATAGTAAAGATAAGAAAACGATAACGAATACTGAATAAAGTAAAAAAATATACTTTTAACAACAAACTATACACAAGGTTGATTAATGACAATACAATAATCAAATAGTAAATATCGAAACACCTGTGTTTATTCAATAAAACAAAATCAGATAAAATCGAGTTTTGCGCACATGAACAAGTGTAAAGACAAACTGTAAAAATTACAAACGAATTTCACTGGACAACAAGATGTACATGAGAACTAACACTTTCGAAACCCAGCAATTACGATTAATGTTGGTTAACCATTAAAAGCAATAGAGGTTCAATTGTGAATGAACCTGCGTTTTAGAGAAAGCAATTATAAAATTTTCGTAAAGACGCGTATATTTTATGCGGAGCGTACGCGCATAGTCACCGAACCCGCCAAAACAACTGACGGTGCCAGTTTGTCTCGCTGCTACCCGGCTGGGTCATTGTCGAGTGCTGCATTTACAATACAAATAAATAATATGGCCACATTAAAATTAAGATACGTTCTTTGTTTCATCAGATAAATATATATTCATTCGTATGTATTCCGAAAATTGACAAAGGCCTACGCTGCTTCCAATAAAAAAAAAAGCCAAATTTATGATTCATCGGCAAAAATGAACAGTGTATTTTTGAAGAATGCACATTCTTTGTCTCTGAACAACGGTATTCAAAGCATTAAGAATAAGAATTATCACATTAAAGAGTTCCTTGAAAACGCGTTTACACTAATTATTATACCAAGTGCTAAGCAAGGCGATGATTTTCAACCATAATATATCGTTTTATTTACGATTTGATATTGATGCAAGGTTTCAATTACGTGAGAAAATCATAAAATGTTGCTTCGGAGGGTGTATTTTTACATTTGTACATCATTTACATAACGTCCTGGTGAAGTTCACCGCTCATGAGTGGTAATAATATACATGGGTCATAAAAAATCAAAGGCGGAAAAATAGCTCTGACCAATAAAATTAATAAATATCAATTGTATCCATTGTCATTTATGACGGATATTTGACTATTAAGCTATGGGTGTAACAGTGAAATATTCGCCATGGATACAATTGAAATTTATTACTTTTATTGGTCAGAGCTATTTTTCCGCTTTTGATTTTATACGAATTACATGTTATTTGTAATTAAAGCGTATTTACAAATATTTATTTAAATATAGTTTCAAGGAGCCTTAATACATCCCTTCAAGAAACGAGCTTGTTATTCAAAAAATTATAAACAAGGACCTAATAAGGAAAAAATTACAAATAAGGAAAAAACTATATCATAAAAGCCTTTGAATGTTATCTACAACATCATCAACATTATATAATGGAAGCTGATAAGATTCTTGTGTATTAAAATTACAAGATAATTATGATAACGGCTTACATGTAATTTTAACATCATTTTTAACTACTTATTTCACAATTATCGCCGTTCCCGCCAAACCTGGACTCTCAGCAGTGGCCAAAATGTATAATTAGATTCCACACTCGAGCACAATCTAGAGCACTTTATAATATCGAAACTCGTTGGCAGTGTTTTAGTGAGGAAATAACTCTCAACACAAATAAATTATAGAAGTTCTTTTCGAAACCATTCGCACAGCTAATAATCAACGAATATTACTGGAATAACATTAGGTTCATAATCAGCTAAAGTAATAGTCCAGGATCCAGGGTCCATTTTTGCACTTGATTACTATCAAGCTAATGTTCCGTTAGTAGCTTCATTTTGACATGAGACATGACACGCGACAACATGAGACGCGTACATACGTATGTACTAAAATTACGGAAATAAAATGTATAATATTCGAAACTTAACAATGTTTGTTGATACCTTGCATTTTAAGATTATTGCAAACTTTTTTCATAATCCGTACTAGAGTTCCCGTTGAAAGATAATAATGATCATTGATATTTGTAATTCACCATGCACAGCTTGATGTAAATATTATTTGGTCTTCTTATTAATATGTACATTATGTACTCAATTTCAAAAAGAAGAACTCTCTGATGAATAATAGTATCACACGATTCACGAATCCATTAAGGAATCGGCGAAATCACAATACAACGTTATAACTGTCCAAAATGTCTACTTTAAATGCCACACAAGTTGAATAAAACAGTTGTTGGCACTAAAGTTAACCATCAGCCATATTGTTAACCAGTCCAAGCTGAGTGGTTAATTTTTTTAACAATAGTCACATATTGACAATTGTTTGGCTTAACTATTTAACAAAAAACGCTTCATGTGATCATTTTAATCATTTGGTTAAGGTTACTTTCATAAATGTAACAGAAATACGAAGGATAGGTAACAGAATAAAGGGTTCTTCATTTGAAGAACAAAGACATTATCAGTTTGATACAGAATCATTACTAAAACTTTTAGATTAATTTTCAAGATGAACTTCGTTTTTACAATGGAGTTCACGTCTGCATCTTAAATGTCTGAAATAACGGTGGGTTACGGATTAACTAGAATTTAATTATTAAGAGAGAAATAAACATCTTTATACTATATTACTCACAGTATCGCGTGTGCGATTTTCTCACAAACTAATACCGTAAATATTTTTAATGCAATACGACAGCTTATGATGTGACTCATTAAAATACACATATTAGGTCAAAGTGAGCAATTATATTATAACTTAAGTCTCGAGCGCATTTTAAAATGACAACTACTGTGGTAATAATTATAAGAACTTTGACATTTACTTTTATGGGAAAATTCTTGTCGTCGATACAGGTTTTTAAATTTAACCTTTACGTATCATACGGTTTTGCTATCGGCATAAAGTTACATTGAAACGTGGTAAATAAGAAAATTTTAAACATTCAAGGTTAACCAAGATTTAATAAGGTAGTATACGTTATTTAACCTTTTATTGATTTATAAAGTTCTTATCAGAATTGTATTTTTACAACTTATTCTAAAAGATATTTTTGATGTAATATAATTTAATTTATAAGATAATTTTGATATTTTTATAACAAACGTTGTGAATACCTATTTTCTACTGTTCGAATTCAAACATTAATTAATATCGATACTTAATAATAATTTTTATGTTATTACATTGCGTTGTAGTCATTGCAGGAAAGATAGTATAAAAAGTAGAATTACGTAATGTAGAATTATGTAATATCTATAACCTAACCTGTATAAGGTTGTAAACTTTGAGAACGGTCAGTGTGGGGAAATCTTGAAACTATAAATGATAGAGAAATGTGTTCTTACGAACCATGGCGTCGATTTTAAAGAAAAAAACATTCGTTCATACATTAAAAAAATAATCTTATACACGAGTCGGGAATCGACCTAATCTATATATATCTATAATAACCCAATCATTAAAGAAAATGTTATTATATTTTATTCTGAAAATTGATAGTGTAGGTTTTAAAGAATAATTGTTGCTATATAACCCAGTTTATCTACAATTATTCTGTATCAATTTATATCGTAGGAAACGGTCACTATAACAGCCATTTGAATGTTTATCCGTGAATCACCTTTGAACGGCTTGGCGGATTCTAAAGAAATTGGGAATAGAAGTCGATTATATATATAATGGAATGGCATATTTCAATTTGTGTCCAGCGAAGCGGACAGGTAACGGTTAGTAGATCATATAATTCGGAGGCATTATAATTATGATTTATCAGCAAGCAATAACAGCCAATCATCATCATGTGCGGTAAGATGAACTCAGTGCGCATACACTGACAAACTGTAGCTTCAATTAAGGAAGGTTTCAACTTTCAAGTCATTCTCCCTTTAAACATTTTCTCTAATTTTAAAACTCGGTGTGCAGGGTCGCTCGTATTTTTATTGCACCTGAATTTAATGTTATGATTTTTCATTTACGCACAACAGTATATATGCTAAATAAAAAATGATTAAGACTATTTCTAACAAAGATATTTATTATTAGGTACTATATCCCCCGTTCCACTTATCATTGGTATTTTGAAATGTTTCATTTAAAAATAATATCAACTTTTCTTTTACTAGTAAAGTTTTTTTTATATCTAATAAAAACACTTCGAATATTTCACAGCTGACGGTGAGGCACAGCGTTGTGTAGACTATAAAATATTTATAGAAAATAATTATATGTGAAAAATGCAAATCTCGTGCATATTTGATAATAGGACTCAATCGAGCATTACTTGCAAAGCGACCGGTCTAGAACTGGTTTATCCTTCGTCGTGAGGGATATATTACAGAGCTACGCGCCGGCGCATGTATTATTGAATTTGTCTCGCATCATCATGGGAACGGAAAATTGTTGTCACAATATTTTTTTCCACAGCAGAGTTTATTATAATTGTATACATATGTTCGAAGTGATGAGGTTTTCGTGAACGTGTCGCGTATACTTATTATTCCAAATAAAATTAACACGACAAAAACTAAAAGGTAATTTATGATATAGCTAAAAATAGTTGCATGATAGTTTAAAAATTACTTAATTAACAGATTAGAAAAAAAGAAATCTTGTTTTTTACTCTCTTTATAGAAAGTAAGATTTGCACATTTATTTTTGGAGACGTAACTATGATATACATATAAATTACTTGGTAGTTTTTTCCTGCAAATTCCATTTAAGTAGCGATAAAACAGGACAGAGTAAAAGCGACTGTTAAATTGATGTATACCTACTCGTTTTATGGTGGTCGCTGCTGTTGCCTGGTTTTACATTTCACCTGTACAGTAAACAATTCACATCTGGGGGACTTCCTGTCTGTTTATTACTTCCTCTTCTAATGAAAAATTGACATTTTACCGATCTACTCTCAAAAAAGATACAAATAAAGTAAAGATTATATGTAATTAGTAGCTTGTACAGAAGAAGTACGATTATACATTAATAACCGTTTTTCATGATTTTATAATATGATAGAGCATCCACTGCTCCTATTCAAATTATGAAATACATCCTAAACAAGTCGTCATCATCGAATGAGGAACGCAATCGCGAACTATTGTAGTTTAAAAAAACTATAAATAGATATGTATTTAACTTTTATAAATAACTTAATAATTAGTCTTTTAAATGTGAACGACATGACAAAAAAATAACATGTAATATTTCAAAAGATAAAGCAATTTTAAATATATTGTCAGACAAAATACACAATCAGATCGAAAGTACCTATAAACATTTTAAAAAGAGTATAAAGCCTTACATTATGCTTTACGGAGTATAACTGAGCCATGAGCTTTTTAAACAATAAAATGTATTTAATCTGCAGTAAGCTAAGTAATACTTGAATACTCTAAAACAAAAAAATAATACGTGAACAATGTCCGTTGTTAATCAGCTTACAGTAGTAGAGTACTATTTGACCTCCTTCTTATACCACCCTATATGGCAAGGGAACCAGCCTTATGAAGAGCCATTTAAGGTAAGTTGGATACGGTATGCGTGCATGATTATATTTATGCATTCAAATACGACCTAGATTATAGAATGTGGATATACAATTTTTTGAATTATAAAAATCGAAACCACACTTTACTTACAATCAATTACTTTAAGATATTAAATTATATTTTTTATTATATTAATTTGAAATTAATCGTTGTACCGTAAATAAAACATATAAACATATAAACGTTTTCAATTTTCCGCGTAACATAATAAGTTCCTATTTGTTTCCGCTAGGAGCAGCACTACTGAGTCACGATAATAAAGCATAGTAAATTCTGGTGCCGAGCACAGATGGCGTTATAATCAAAATATTATTATTGTCATTTTCTTAGCCGCCATGAAGCCTCATACGGCTTTTACAGCTTCACCGGGCTAGGATTATTGGCATTGTTTCCTATTTGCTTATTATACAACTATACATTTCTAGATAATATATTTTTCGAATTGTAAATGCGCATCGTTGTTCCCCGGTAAGCTACGAGTAGTTTTGAGATTTATGTATTTATATCCGTGCATTGGACAGCACGCAGCTAAATATCATGGTTGAGAACAAAGGATTTCTAAAATTGTCAAAACTGTCACTATAAAAAACAATAAAAAAGAAACACTACTTATTGATTAAGCACGATTTTATTTCTACTTTACGATACGCTTCAAGGGTATTATCGGCCTAAAACAAAACACCACACAAAGGTCAGGGCTGATGGTGTTCATTCTATAAATTGTCCTGTCATTTGGATGAAAATAGACTGAACTTTAAAGATGACCTTATCTATCAATTCTCTTGAACGAACGCGGTAGAACGCGGAACAAAGTGTTATCGAAAGATCAATAAACCTATAAGATTCACGACAATATTATTCCTAAATATAAGTACCTACTATTTATAATGGCATAATGTTGTACTACTTGAACGTCGGAAAAGTTTACAAGATTTGACACAGTTCTGAAGTGCAGCTGTAATGATTTTCGACAGGCTTTTAAAAACCTTTACAGATCCATTAGCGGACTATAGTCTTAACGCATAAATCAGTCAATTTTCAATTAACACTAACAAGGTTGCGATGAATGACAAGAAAAACAAAGAGGGGAGAGGGATAAGAGTCACTAGAACCAAAGTGGCTCTAAGTTTTAAATTCAAAGGCGCCTAAGTCTGTTGGGTGTTCTTAATTATTAATTTATAAATTCACTCTATTTTCCTTACGGGTTAAACAGAGAGATCTAAGTGAAATGTATTGTAATCAAATCGTTGCCAAATAACACCTTTTTGACATTACACGATGTAAGAATTTATCGAAAACAAAAGTGATATTATAAAAACACTCTGTTTTAATTTGAAACCGGATTACTGGATACTGGCTGAATAACCAGCGCCTCGAGACACTGACACCAGTATCATCCGCACGCGAGACAGTCTGGTCAAAATCATACGAAGTAACAGCGACAGTTCAATAGTAGAGCAGCCGCGTAAACCCCGTCACAGTGCCTTTCTTCAGTGTGTCGACTAGTGGCCTTGCGCCGTGATATGTAAATAGGCCGACAAGGCGACGGTAACTGTTCGCAACCACCATTTTTGCACTGTATTTACCGCCAGCTGAGATACAGTCTTCTTGCCGAAATAGAAATCTCAGAAAAACAAGTTAATAAGTATGATCATTTTCTATGATCAATACATTAAAATAAATAATAGGTAATTGAATTTTTTTACTATTACCTATTAGATGTAATTTATAGTTGTACTTTTTATCATTAGTCGGAAAAGGTGTATAAAACTCATTCAGGTGTCTACAACTTAAATTCAAAACTATTATACCACTTTATTACATAATGGGGGATTCATTAAATTTTGTTTTTAAATTAATAAGCGCAATATACAACCGCAGTTTCTGAAATATTTATAAATAATAGTATTAACATAAGTTAACATTGTTTGAGTGAACATGATCTATAAAAATTCTCATGATATAATCAGGAATGTCCAACATTTCAAATTAATTGCTTAATCGGAGCAAAATAAATGAAAGCCGAGGCCACGTCCGGTCCGGTAACACCATAAAAGAAAACTGGACCGTGACATTATGTTAAGCAGGTGCCATAATTAACTAGTATTTAGAAAACCAGTTTACCCCTAAGGGATTATTACTTCGAAGTAGGGCACATTTCGTATACCAGGGCAGTTGAAGGAAACGGTATTTTAACCGGTAAAGTGACCTACAAGGTGATAATCTAAAAACAATCGTGTATTAACTTAGCATCGTTCTTCGGATTACACTAGAATAATATAACTAGTAGTAGCAAAAACACTATCCGTTACAATACCACGATTTCAGAGCTAAAATAAATAAAAAAGCACCCAGGCGTTCTAGTTTCGCACGCCATCTATAACTGACATAGAGTATTGTTATTTTCTATTATCAAAAGAACCTTCTTTATACGATTCATATTGGGTCAGGGCGGTATCGTGTAATCCTCGAACGGTGCATATCACACAATTATAATCTAACTTCACATTCGTTCAAGTTCGTTTGTTATTAATAATAGGGGACAATCTCACACAAGGCCATTACATTCCATGATTTCAAACTAAACATAGTTTGTACTATGATCTATAGTAGTCAAACAACTCGTATACATACATATATAAATATTCAACACCCGAATACAGAAATGACAATCATGCTTATCACAAAATTACTCCCGTGCGGGGATCGACAACCTCTGTCCGGTTTAATAGTAGGAAATACTACCACTGCACCATAACGCCAGTTTTCTAAATCAAAAATAATTTTAATTTGATTTATGTCTTAAGAAGGCACATATGAATTTAAAAATACTACTGCCGATTCGATAAACATTCCAATATTTAAGAATAATTGATAAGGAACTTGATAGGTTTATCAATTATTATTTTTTCACTATTTGTATGGACTGTTTACAGATATTTACTGGCAGCACAGAGTGGGAATCACTTCCAGACAATACTATCATTTACCTAAAGATCCATCCGACGATTCGACAATAAAACTTGCATAAAATGGTCCATGAACTTATTATCCGGCAGTTATTAGTTATCCGGCACTTATTAGTCAAGTCAACAAGTTCAAAACTGTGTTCAGTCGAGATAAAGCTCCTAAAAATATGAGCGATAGCTCATTCGAATCGGAATTACATTTAGAAAAATGTATCTCGAGGATCTTAAAAAAATTCCAATGATTAATTAACAAAATAAGTCGGAAAAACACGGCATTTGGTTTTGCATTAATAACTCGAAAACTATATTATATTTAATAAATTTTGAAAAAAGGTCATTAAAGAGGAGGAAATTTTCAATGGGAAAGTCAATAATAAACATTTGCAAAAAAAGTTTTTAACAGCATTTTTTGGACATTTCATTTTGAGTTAACTTTAAAAATATATAATAAAGTATATTATATTTGAGCCGTTTGTAGTCGAAACTCTGGGACCGTTGCGCTAGTTCAGAGTGCACGCAGTCTTTTTAAGGAACTCGCGAGGCGACTGGTCCCCAGTCATCGGATAAGCATCGTCATACAATACGGCCAGCCCTCTAGAATAGTTTTCTTTTGACTGCAAGTCGGACTACATACACTACTTATGGTATTCATCTGTTTTAATTAAATATAATAATAAATAAAATCTTGAATTATTTAGTATTTTATACAATTAAATAAAGTATTAAATATTATATTTACATTTTACAAGTAACCATGATGCTTTGTTTTTGATTCGATTATAATAGCTGACAATGATTATTTATGAGTTTGTTAACCCATTCATTGGTGTTATCATAAATGGTAACGGGAAGTCATATATATATTTTATGTCGACGGATTCTGACCTAATTGTGCAAGGTATTACATTACTTAGAACCGATAGCTAAATTATATTTTATTTATTTCTAATAGGTCTAACCAACTGCTTACATTACAGACGCAGTGACAAATATCCTGTCATAATAATAGTTTTAATACTTATAGCAACTTATATTACAAAAACTACGTTACGAAATAAAATATTTATGGTCAGTGCTGACACATTTAGGATAATGACGAAAGAAGTATAAAAAAACCTTGATGAAAGATATATCAAAAATCCTTTAGCAATACTTATAATATACAACCTAGAGTTATTGCTATTTTCTTTAACGTTATGTGAATTGATGTTTTCTTGAACGTTCAACCTCGCAGTAACGCAATGACGATTAAAATCGCCCTTCGTTCTGTTTATATGTCAAGGTATATCAATAATGGCAATAGGGAATATATTTGTAATTTAGTATTATACCTATAACGTGTTTTTTATATTCGCTTTTTGTTTAGTAGATTTTCAATCGAATCGTGACGTCAAAGACCGAGTTCAGCTTGTCCACAAAAGCGAAGTTACTGGGTGGCTTTATAGTTTTGTATTTGGGTTGAAATTTTATCGTTATGTATTAATAAGTAAGTAATTAGTGAAATATTGCATTCTTAGAATGCAAATTGGGGATCGTTGGTCGAGTATGTTCGGCCAGACCACCCTATGATAAGTGACTACCAAATAACTTGACTAAATATAACTGTAAAATAAGGCAGTATATGCTTTTAAATATTAGCACGACAAAGTGACGAGCCGACGGCACTGTGCCTGATGGTATGTACAGTAGAATTCAGACACAACGGCGACCATTGTGAGAAGGGCAATACATTGATGGCCATTACATGCCAGTCTCTAAGCATATCGGCACCTTGATATACATACACTGGCAGATCCCGATACGCGACATACCAAAACAGCGACACTGTGACGAGTTTATCCAACATGTGCATGGTGGTCGCGATCTAGTCGGACACAGTTGTCGTCACGACAACACGACCCAGTAAAAAAGCTTTCGTCACCTGGTAAGGTTCAGAATACTTTTATATTAAATGCTAAATAAACATGTTAAAATATTTTATTATGAACGACGGAACGTATCGAATAATCTTCTCCGTATTGTTTTATATTAGAACTATGGATTATGAAAATATGTTACACAATTTTTTTGTGATTTTTTAACCGGTCTGTATATCTAAAGTCTAAATTGCATCTTGCTGTACATGGAAATATACTTTATCAGGTGCGTTTATTATCATATTTTTACACATATGTGGTACAAATACACAATTTATAAAATGGTTTTTCTCTTTCATTTATATTGTAATTCATTATAAAACTTAAAAAAAATTGAGATGAAACGAATAAAACACTCTGCAGTATACAATATGTCTATTTTATCGCGTGCAGTGACGTCACTGATACTCGATGACAGCTCGCTAAAATGGTGGCGTTTAAATCGCCCTAATCTCATTGCAGTTTTAAAATATGTATTTAGATGATAAATTTTAATATTTTTATCTATGTTTTATTTTTTACCGTTATTTATCAATGTAAATAATTGATTAAAAATATATTTCATGCATATTGCCCATTGTATATAAAAGTTTTGGAAATGTTTCGAGTGTCATTGATATGATTACAAAACACTATTTTCTGATGAATCACCCAAAAAACTAAAAACATTTACTAATTTAAAGTTAACTGTTTCTTAATCGAGTATTCCTAGCTATGATTAAAACAAATCAGATCATCAGCTCTTTTCTAGTACATGAAGGGATGTGAAAAATTTCCACAAGTCTGTCAGATCGATTCGAAATTTAGAATCCTGTTACTTCAATTATATTGCAAGAACAAGGAAATCTTGGCCTAAATCTGAAGGATACGAAATGATCTATAACTTAGGACAGAGATATCGTATTTGGGTTCATTGAAATGGCCTCAATGAATTGGTTATTTGTAACAGGGTTCTTTTTACTTTATATACTATACTTTTGCTTCTTTATCATTGTCTTATACTAGGCATTATACCTACATGTTTCATGGTGTAAGCATTAATTCCTTACAAGTACAATTTGTTTACAAGCTCATTTACAATTTAGTTACTAGGTATTGCCGGGAAATTCGTTCCTGTCGTGTTTAAATTAAAAACACTCGCACTTCACCTATTGTAATCTAGTTATTGCAATCTGATGAATAGTTTAGAATATATAGGTATAAGATGAAAGAGATTGGAATTATATCAAATTTCATATTAGAACATGCATATTGTAAAATGTTCGAAACGTCGGAAACAGATTAAATAATAGCGCCATGAAATCTGCTAATAAAGACTTTATGAATATTGTTATGGACAAAACCTAACAGAAACGATTAGCGTAGGTGGATTTTACTACACCTTACCTACCTATATTTATTTTACTTTAATAGACGAAGGATTATGAATACGAGATATCTCCGTATAGTACGGTAGGTACCTAGACTGTGACCTTGAAGTAAACAATCTGACATCAATTTCGAATTATTGACTTCGTTCGTAAGACACATACGATGACGTAATAAATAGAGTATAAGCAAAATTTCATCGCAATTTCAATAATAAATCAATAATTACGTGTAATATAATCATTAAGCATTAAGTATACGTAAATGAATATGACTTGTTTCTACAATGTCTTAATGTATCAATCACAATAAATTTAATGTCTTTTTCTAATTATAGGTTACAGCGTTTGCTCACAATCTCACCTTATGTTAAGTAACAATGAGGCTCATAACAATGTGGAGTATATTTCCTATTCTCTTGCAAAATAACTTTTATTATGAACACAAGCATATAGTTTCCACCCGTTTTGTTTTTTAAATAAAATATTGTATGTTATTTCGAGCAATTATAGAGTACCTAACTAATTTATATGAACAATAAATACTTTATTTCACTTTGTTTGTTTTTTTAAGGATTAATTTTACGTAAGTCATTTAAATCCCAATAATATTAATAATATTTTCTGACAAGACTTATCTTCTGTCCTTTATTCTCTGATATATCTTACGAGGTACTTTATTTTAAGACAGCGTTCCTACTTTTTTTAACTTGTAACAAGCAATATGTATACTTTATATGTTCAAATAAAAGGCGGCAATCTTCGTCAAAGTATCTATCTTGCTAAGTTTCTGTCACAATTATGATAGTGGAAGTAGAGCCATATCCATTAGTCAACGTTCGTTGCGACATTCGCGTCCCCCGTGAGCCGCACTACAACCGAGTCCTTATATATGTGATAATTTTTATTTTTGATTACTTACTAGTGTAATAATATCATATAGATCACTTATATTTACACTAATAATTGCTTAAGTTATGGGAAAATTTACTTAAAATAAACGGGATATGTTGCAGAAATTCAATATTTAGTGTCTCGGTGTAAACGAAAAAATAAAATGTACTCACGTTTATTCTGTTCTTGGCCCTCTCTATTGCTTTGGAGTCATCCTTCTCAGGACTTAGCCGGCAGACCCTGGCGCGCCAGTCGTTAGCACCCGCCGCTTGAAGAGCCGCCAGCCTGTAAACATGACAACATCATTACAAATCAATTGAAAATTATACTATTAATATGACTGTGTGCTTGGTGTTTCTTATTATAGAGTGTGTTATGATTATAATAGCTGCGGCTGAGTACCTTCCGCGCTCGCGCCGATGAAGCTGTAAAAGCCGCAAAGGCTCTAGGGTTCCAAGTGGTAACAGTATAGTCAGTTCAAAAAAAAAAATTATACTAGCTAACCCGTGCCAATATTTCGCACGTTATAGAATATACACAGTCTTAACAGTTGTCATGTTAGTTAAACAGATTGTTAACAGATGGCGCCTCCTACTTGTTTGTTGAATACATTCATGGCATGCCTAATGAAACAGCTTTTTTATTCCACGATAATGTTAATTTTAAACTGTGTTTATTACTGTTAAGGGCTTTTTTTAGTTTGATGCCTCGATAAGTACTCGCATTAACGTATATTGTACTAACGTGATAAGAATATGATAGTTCCAACAAATCGTATGGCAAATGTTTTTTTCCGGTTTTAAGCTGTGGTCTGTAAACTATTAAAGCGTCACAAATAATAATAAAGACACTACTATACCATTCATATAGCTATATTTGTTGTTGTTCTTAAAAGTATCATACTAAGGGCCTATTTTGTAATCTGCACCGTACTCGTATACAGTTAATATGAAAATATTCAAGATATAAAGTAGACACAGTTTACGAAGCTCGAACTAAACCAGACCGACCACAAATTTCGCAATACCTTATAGGAATACCACGAAACTACAGTTATTAAAAATCTATAATCTCGACTACCAATTTACAAGTCGACGTATAACAGTAGTGTAGTAGACTATAGAACAAGTGAAAAACAAGAGAATTTAATTCGAGGGACTAAGTTGGATCCCGAGAGCAGCGAAGGATTCTAGAGAAGAAACCTGAGTAGAGCGCTGGATACAAGGACCCAGATGTTTTTTTTCACGAATTATGAACTCCACATTTTACCAGTAAATAGCGAGCAAGGAAGTAAATAGAGTCGCAGAACAAATTGTAGATTTTAGAACGAAACGATTCCTGAGTCAGTATCTCATTTTCATCACTGGAACAACTCATTTTATTATAATATATGATAATAGATGTTCCAATGATGTTCGATAACGAAAAGAAACTAACTAAAATTGCCGGGTTTTTTTTTTTAATTAAATTGGTTAGCTCAATGGAATAACTCCATTCAACCAGCCAGTAGGTCCTGTACGTTTAGCACGTTATATTTATTTTTTGTACATCTATACATATAAATAAAATTGAAGTGTCTATTTGTAATATCAAAATAACAGCTTTTTACTAAATGCATGAAAGTATAAACGACACATAACAAAAAAAAAACTTTTGTCTGTCTCGTCTGTCTGTTTATTCCGCGTCCAACAGAAACGGTTGGACAGATTTTAACACGGGACTTTCATTGGCAGATAGCTGATGTTATAAGGGAGTATCTTATGCTACTTTTATATTAGAAAAATAATGCAAATGTCTATTTTCTAAGGATCACCGGGAGCAGGGGTAGTACAATTCGCGCGTGTGCCCGATCGACGGCATTCTGTAGTCCCCGTGAGCGCAGCCGCGGGCACAGCTAGTAATCTATGTAATTCGTTCCAAATCCATAATATTTTTATTCACTCAGTGAGTAGAAGAGAGTTTTATTCAAAGTTATCTTTAGATAGAAATACCATCCCGAGGAGCAACAGTAAAAAAAATTCTGACGCCTTATCATGAAAACCTTCACGATATACATAATTATAGATTATATTATTTACTTTAAAGGTTTCGAGTAATGTGTAATAAATAACGTCCTAAGAATTGTTAAGTCTGTTTAGTCTAAATGCATCGATTTGTATAGATTTGTTAGTTTTTTTTTGTGTAGACAGTGGTCTATGTTCATATAGAGTAAATACAAATGAAAAGTCAATAGCATTACTTGCACAGATAGTATAGTCAGTAACTGTGTATTTATCAGTAATGCTTTAGATAGTAAGGGCTTTGTTATTCAATAATAGATAAGGGTACTGCGGACCAAGCTCTTGTTGCTCCGTGCCCTTCGTTATTGATAAAATTTAAATATTTATTGCCATCAGAATACTCGTCTCGTACATTGCTACGATTAGTTTTGAACTAATGAAACATATTATCTTGAGTAATTTAACTAACCTTAATTATAACTACTAGTTTGTATTTAATATTTGTACAATCGCCAACACTTATCGATTCAAGTAAATAATAATTAAGCGACTCCATGAATATAATGAGTTTATAATAAAAGTGTACATATTATCCCGATTCCAAAATGAATAAACCTTATAACAAATGAAACAATCAAATCATCACATCAAACATTATAAAATGGGCTTCCATAAATTTCTACCGTTTATCAGTAGGGTAGATATTAAAAAGCCAACACGAATGTGACGATCAGATTGAAGTGGTTAAAAGAGGTAGGGAACAGATAAATTTCTTTGGAGATATCGCTTTTCTTGGGGCAGCCCGACTGGTAGAATCCCTACATCCTACAGAAGATCGCAACCAAATAAACTTATGTTGTGTTTTTGCGGTGAGTAGGGTTAGGGGTCAAGATGGCAACGTGCTAGTGTTATTACGAGCGTCAATAGACTACAGTAACTGCTTACCATCAGGCGGGCCGTATGCTTTATGCCACTATAGTTGTATAAAAAATGAATTTAGTTGAGTTAATTATTTAAAATGAAACAGAACAGTTTATTGTAAAGACATTAAAGATTTATTAAAAGGTTGTACTTAGGAATATAAAGCGTTTGTTTTAAAGTGATAATTTCACGAAAAAAATCGTATCTGCTATAAGTAATTGTTAAATAGTCTAGAAAAACACAGAACCTAATATAATTAGTTATTGGTTTTTATAACTATAATTAAAATTATACGAACGTCAAGACGAAGTTAGGAAAGACCAGATATATTGTAAACACCGAGGCTTGACGCCAACCGATAGAGCAGCATTTTCCTTAATCTACGTTGGAATGTTTCCAGTTATACCCCATACTCCATATAATAATAATAAACATATTATATTGACATACATATATTGTCTTATAGGAGAATAGAAAAACAAAAGCGTTTCACCCTATTTAATGTGATGTTATATCACACAAGTCCGCATAACTTTTAACAGAAGTTGTAAATGTATTGTCGTTAGTAATTATAGAATTTTAGTGTAATAATACATATGTTACTATGTTAATAGAATCGGACAGAAAACTAGGGTTAACAACATTGCTCGAAAGATTAGCTCGCTGAAGAGCTGGCCATATTATATACCCAACGACTGATAACCGATGAAGTAGAGTTCTAAGGTGAAGACCGAATCTAGGCAAATGTAATTTACGAGTATATGTAATGTGGGATGCCCCCCGGTAAGTTGAACCTGGTGGTTGAAATCGTCGAAAAAACCGTAGATCAAATCCAGTTGCGATTTTTAGAAGTCTATGTCCAGTAGTAGACAAACATAGGCTGATGTCTTTATAATAAATATTATAAATGGTTAAATTATTATGTTATCAGAAGTAAAAAAGAGATTTAATATTTTCAATGTCTTACGCACCAGTATTTCATGAGTGAAGCGGTTGTAAACAGAACTTATATAATAGGCTACTTCAGCTTACTTTAGATCTATTGTATTGATTGTAGATTGACAAAAAAGATATTAAAATTATTACTGTGTTTAATTACTATTTAAAGTGTATAATATACATACAATATACCTATTAAAATTAACCTACTTATATGGAATGAAGTTGAAACAGACTTGAAGTTGAACAGTTCGAAGTAAGTTTCATTAGACCTTGCAAAATGTTACAACTGCAAAGTGGGAACATTATTTAAGAAAACATTAGTAAAATAAGAAAAGATTAATTTACAAGTGGCATCTTAAGGTCATAAAGTAAGCTACGCGTAGAAGGAATAATCTAAAGTGTAATACAAGGCACAAATTAAACAACAAAAAAGTATTCCTACAGTAAAATGTGATAACGTCTCATTGTAGAGATCAGATTTTTTTTTGTTTTCCGTTATTGAATAAGAATTAATGGTATTGGATTTGGCCACTGCACCTACTGGCCTTAATCGTAACGCTACAGCCCACGACGTATTGGCAAATAGATTTTTCAAACGTTCACATTTCCTCACGATGTTTTCCTATACTATTAGTCGATAGTCTTACCAATTCAACATAGTAAATTGACGCAAGTTCCGATAAATTCATTGGTGGATGCTAGAGCCTAAATCTGCAGATATCTAATCGATATTCCGCCTGTCTAAAACCACTATTTTATTTATTCCTAAAACGAAGCGTAAATAAAATCTAAAAGTATTTTTATGTAGGTACCTTTCGGCAATGGTGCCTCCTCTGTGCGGCATATCAGCATGCGTGGCACTACGCTGTACTCCGCCACCCACCCTGTAAATAAGCAAACGAACAAACATTATTAATATATAAATATGCAAAAATGTTGACAGCTTTTATTTTTTAACTATCATATAAACACTAGGTAGGTGTAGCTCACGGTTTATCGGTGTTAACTTCATTCGTCCACCTCTCCACCTTATCGCCGCCAACGCACCCCCGTGTAGCTTCTATCATTGTTCTCATTTCCCATACTTCCCTACAATTTGCCAGATTAATTGACGTTCATGGTTACTACTCCGCTCCTTAGGGTCGTAACGTGAAGTTATATACCCTATAAGTTATATACCCTATAAGCTTCCTCAATAAATAGTCTACAAAATGCAAAAAGGATTTTTCAAATCTGACTGATAGTTCCAGAGATTAGCGCTTTCAAACAAACAAACAAAAATATAATCACTTGAACTTTATAATAGATAAATATATTTTACAGTCATCAAAACTAATATATTACTTCCTGTCATTTAATCTGGATCCAAATAAACAAACAAGTAAATAAGTTATGAAATAATCAGTTTCTCTGATGTCTATTACATTTAAAAAAAATGTAGTTCGTGTTGTGTGGATTTTATATTAATTTGAACTAAACAATGTATGTAAAGATATTTCTTAACTAATGTATTTTATAAATGACACTTTTATTCATCATTATAAGTAACTGAGTTATATTTCATGGCAGATTAAATATATTCGCAGGTTTTTAAATTTTCATTCCTTACTATTCGCTAAGCAGCACAATTACTGATTTATTGATATTGATGCAAATCCTAAATAGACAAAATCATATAATTTTTAATTCAAAGAAATTACCTCGTCTTTTCAAATTTATCTTTAAGAGACTTGAAGTTATACAGCCTCTCTTCTAAAGGCCTCACTGATAACATTATTGCTACTTTTTTGCACTCTTAAATTTCAAATTAACACTTCAATTTAAAATGTAAGTAACTATAAAATATATTCAGTTTTATGAAAGTGTATGATTTTTGGAAGGTTCATTATAAAATAATTAAAAACTAATTTAAAACAGGGCACGTGCCCGCGCGTCAAGTGTGAAGGGTAACTGACATTATGACAGACGATGACTGTACTCGGGATGCGTTCAGTTAATAAGGTCGAGGTTTGCAAAGGCGGGGACGTGTTATTGGGAATAGCGAAGCGTTCGGCGCGCAATGCGGCCTATCCCGTACTCTTTCGCACTCACGACGTCATTGACAACCGAAAGAGACATAAAACAATGGTTTATATGTTTCATTTTGCGCGTGTTTGTAATTAACTTCATGACAAAATAATAACACCCTTTTAGAAATGAAAGGAAGATAAGACATCCTTTTAGAATCGATGTGTTTACAACATAAACGCGTCCTAAGACCTAAACAATTAATATTTTTTACCAGGATGTAGTATGCACATTGTTATAAGAACAATGATAGCGTGCCTTGCTAAAATAGGGCTGAGAGTGTCCCTATTACGTACGTCGTTGGGTTGCAAGCAGACACTTTTTCCACTTTTTAATAATAAGACACATTGAATATTTAATTCCATATTATAATATATTACTTTAGGTATATGTAAATTTTACGTTTGATCATCGAATTCTCAAGAAGCTGAGAATTAGTTTTTACCTTTACACGGGTAACTTTTACGAGTATATTAATAGAATTTTGCTTTGAAATTAGTAAAAGAACAATGCGATTAAAAATTCGTACTATTAATTTTGATAATTTTCAGTATCACATTTAACATGTCAACCAACAACATCTTTTAAAATGACACAAGGAAATACTATTATTTGAACGTTCAAACACAAGGAAAACGTAAATATTTCAGTATACCGAAGTATATCACTTCAGTATGTTAATTTTTACAAAAAAATAAAATAAAAACATTTAAACAAATATACTATGTTTTCAAACAACATACATACTGAAGTATTTGTATTTAAAACAAAGTCGATAAGTATAAAATATAATGAAGAAAGGAAAAATTGTATGCGATAATGAATTATCCAACCAGATTACTATTACCGCATTTACATTTATTTTATTCTTACGTGTATTTAAAGCAGAATTGATTCAATGTTTTTATTGCAATAAACCTAATAATCCATAAAATATAAATAAGAAAGAAATGAAATAGTTACGTGCGTGTGTAATCAATGCCGCAATTGTCACGTGAAAAAAATATCAGAAGATTCAATAAAATAAATTAATTCAAATTCTCTATTATAAATTTCAAATTCTCAATTTTAAAATCAATTAGTATCTATTATTAATATTAACAAAAATATAAAGGGAACTATGTAACATATTTCAAATGGGTTTTTATATCCTACACTACGAAATCATTTTAACGAATGACAAATAATTAACACAAAACCAGTAGATTCTTAAGTGTAACATAAAACGTAACGTAAAGTATATTATTTTTTCCTATCATTAAAACAGTGTCCGATAAAAAACAGTGTTCTTTATACCAATGAAAACATAATTACAACCAAATTAAAAATGTATACAAAGATAATAATTAGGCGACCCGCGGCACTTACACACCCTAGAATCAAGACATAAATAAGGTAACGAAGTGACAATGAAATTTTAACTTACGAAAACAATATCCTTGCACAATTAAATAAACATAACAAACAAACACAATTTTTTTTGTATGATTTATTTTTTACATTAGGACCACAAAAGAAAAAAAAATAGAAGGAATTGATATCTGATTAGTTTTTTAGTTTTATTGTATTTTTACTAGATTAGTTAAGAAAGGATTTACTTTTGAATAACTCTGATGTGGTATCCTGACAAACCGGTTATTTTAAATATAAGCTTATTTTGCTCAATTAAAAAAGATACAAAATAATTAAAAACAAAAATTGATAATAAAATCAATAAAAATAATATCAACAGTACGGTAAACAATGGCCATAACATTTATATCTGAGAAATATTTCTTAGTTATAATTGCGTTTTTTTTGTATAATACTTATTTAATAAGCCCACCTTTAATAAAAGCCGTAAAGAAACTAATATAATATAAATCCTTTCACATCAAATACAAAGTACAAGTCGAAAGGAAGGCGTTTACTTTAAGTAAGAGACGTGCCTTGAAGCGAGCGCACCTCAGACTAGGAACACGACGACTGAAGGGCGGGCCGATGGTCGCTTTCGGGCGGCACAACCTTAACAACCCCAAGGTACCTAACATTCGAATAGAAAATTAAATCAACGTATCACGTTTGACAAACGCTACACAATTCTGCAAATAAAAAATGTACTCCAAGCTACTTACACAGAAATCTCATAATTTTAGTGGATTTTTCACTTTTCTCATTTTTAAGAATTCTATATTAAAAAAAACCTCCTTCCTTTTTCTTTAAAAATGACGAAATAATTTAAGATAATAACTTGATATGTAAAAATTTAGCTATGTACAACTGAAATATATTATGAGATATACAATATCCATTTAAATATGTTCTTAAATATCTCTCTAATTATTTATTGGTGTCTCATTTAGTATTTTTCATAACACGATGTAGATCTATGGCTGAACAATCAAGAGTGTGAATTACAACGGTAGTTTCCAGTTGTTTTCGTTTTTAATTTGAGATCGCATTATTCAGTGAAAATTCGTGTACGAATTAAAACGAGATCGCGTAGTGAAAACTATGTAACGCTGTAGACTTTGCGCGTGGCGTGGGCCGAGCCAGCCAAAGCTTTCGTCCGGCTTTACTGCTTACAATATTTGTGATACAAAGTTAATAATCGTTATTTTTATTATTTCGACGGCACTTGTTGGAGTCGATGCCATTTTTAACCTTATTTCAACGCAATTTTGTTCTGCTAAATAGATAAGTTAACGATACGAACATTTTAAGTAATTCAATTGTTTTTTATTATATTAGTAACTTTTATTAATCGATCCCTTAATAGTAAAATTATAGTTAAAACTTTTATTAAAAGTTAACGTTTTTAAATATAATTTTAAATTCAATATAAAATTTATAAAACTGAAGATAAATTAAGGATCACTTCGCGATCACTGTTTTTTGTTAGTACTGTACATACCATAAATTATTGTTGAGTCATTTTATATTTAATAAATAAAGGAAACTCATAGGTTAGTTAAGCGTGGGAGCTATTTAAACATGTATACTGAATGATGTTCGAAACAGATGAAGCTCTACATTATTCCAAACTTGATACAATGTGCCGCATCAGTATGCCCTTGCCTATCTATGCCAGTGCTTATCCGACAACGCGACCCCGTCCAGCCTAGCTAGGATCCCCGACGTATTGGAGTCAACTGCAGACGCCGATTTAGCCATCGATTCCCTGGTCGACTACCTCCAAACCGGTGTAAGGGAGGCCTCGAGAGAGGTGCAAGCGGCGAACGAACGCCGTTTTATACTCCCCCCCGGCTTACGAGCGTTAATCACGGAAAAGAACGCCGCGACACGTGCACATGACTCTTATCCGACGAGGGATAACACCCGTAGGTTACGACAATTTCAGAGAGAGGTTAGAACTCGCATCGGAGAGTACAGAGGTCACCGGTGGGATAACCTCTTAGAGGGTCTCAAGCCGTCCCATCTGGCTTACTGGAACCTCGCCCGCTCTCTGAAGTTAGAAGCTTCCGC
The DNA here is from genome assembly GCA_947532125.1 of Saturnia pavonia. Classification (NCBI taxonomy): domain Eukaryota; kingdom Metazoa; phylum Arthropoda; class Insecta; order Lepidoptera; family Saturniidae; genus Saturnia; species Saturnia pavonia. Next base: position 4,804,456 of record OX383907.1, on the reverse strand, counting down.
CCAGATGCCGCCCCTCGAAAGGGGCCCCGATCTCCCACTCGCGTTCGACAGCGACGATAAGGCAGAATGCCTTGCCGCAAGCTTGGAGAGCCAGTGCTCCCCAAACTGCGACAACGTAGACACTGCCCACATCGAAACTATCGAGACCGCCGTTCAGGAACTCACGCTGATTCCCCCCGCGGAAATGTTAACCCCGGTCACGCCAGATGAGGTCTGTTCTATCATTAAAGGCCTTAAGCCTAGGAAATCTCCCGGTCCTGATGGTATCAGGAATGAAGTACTCAAACTTCTTCCTGATCACCTCATAGCTCTTTTGGTCTGCATCTTCAATGCAGCCATAGCCCACTGCTATTTTCCAGCCGTCTGGAAAAAAGCTTTAGTTATAGGTATTCGCAAGCCCGGCAAAAAAGCTTCGCTTCCCGATAGCTATCGCCCGATCAGTCTCCTAAACACTCTAGGGAAACTCTATGAGCGGATCCTTCTGAACCGTCTCAAGGTCGTTATAGACGACAAGAATTTATACCCGCCCGAACAATTCGGTTTTCGCGCCCGTCACTCGTGTACACATCAAGTGCACCGCCTCACGGAGCATATCACGAGTAACTTCGCCAAGAGCAATATTGCTCCCGCCCGCACGCTTGCGGTCTTTTTCGACGTAGCCAAGGCCTTCGATAAGGTCTGGCACGCCGGACTGGTCCACAAGCTTCACCATTTAGAAGTCCCGGATAGGTTAGTTCACCTAGTTCATGATTTTCTACGCGACCGCACCTTTCACTACCGAGTGGAAGGAGTACTATCTACCGCCCACCCTATACGCTCAGGCGTCCCGCAAGGTTCCATTCTGGCGCCTTGCCTTTTCAATCTGTACGTCAGCGACCTCCCGAAGCCCCCCGGGGTCGAGGTAGGGCTCTACGCTGACGACACAGTCATATACGCGTCAAACAGACACAGAAAAAATCTCGCCTGCGCAGTCCATCGTGTCGTAACCACTCTCGGGGAGTGGTTTCGAACGTGGCGAATAGCTATTAATCTGGTAAAGAGCGCCGCGATTATGTTCGAACCGCATACATGTAAACTACCACGCACGGTAGGACCTCTAACATTATTCGGTAGAAATATCCCTTGGGCCACCAAGACAAAGTATCTGGGTGTCACCCTCGACTCGAAGCTTAACTTCAACGCACACGTTACTATAGTCCGGAATAGGGCCGTCTGGATCCTTTCCCGCTTGCGACCCCTGCTCAGTTCGGTAAGCAAAATGTCCTTAAGACATAAGCTTACACTATACAAGATGTGCGTCCGTCCGATCTTGACATATAGCTGCGCAGCGTTCGCACATATGTCCAAACATAACTTTGTCCGCATGCAAAGAGTCCAAAATCGGTTTCTCCGTCGCCTGCTTGACCCTCCAGCCTTCGTTAGGAACATGGACCTCCACAGGGACATGAGGCTTCCCTCGATAGAAGCCTATGTGAAATATCTCACCAGAAGATACTTCGATAGCGCTTCGAATCACCCCAACCCGCTCGTAAAATCCACCGTGAACTACGTCCCAGACAACTCGATCCCCGTTGCCAAACGTTATAAACGCCGTCCGCGAAATCTCTTTGTCGATCCCGACGACGACATCGAGAAAGCTAATAATTACTACGCGTCCGCTCCCGCAACATATGCGTGCTCGCGCCCACGCCCGCGAAACCACCGTTCCCTCCGCAGGGGACGTACGGTTAACTTCGCTCCCGCACACCCGCCACGACCGCCCTCCTCTGCGGCAACTCAAGCCTAGGTCCGATCCATCGGCATGGAGCCCTTGAGCCAAGCAGCCGCTCGCGCGATACAAGTGACTGCACAATCACTAGCTTTCACAGCCATACATGACACTGCATTATACACACATGCACAACACACATAGGTACATAGGTTCTGTAAGGGACCTTTTTTTTTTCTTTTTTTGCCTAGTTAGAATAGACAAAAATTTTCAGACCACTAAATACACATACACATGTTCCTTCCCTCCTCCCAGGGGGCAGAAACATGTATATATGTATAGTTAGTTTAGATCGAATTACGGATAGGGAATTAGTCAGATCGCGACTTAATTGCATACGCGCAACAGTCCGAGCCGAGGTCCGGCCACTTTGGCACCCTCGGATGTTGTTGCTTAGCTTTCGTGGCTGAGTGCCCTAAGCGCTCGCCCCCAAGCCCGGTAAAGCTGTAAAAGCCGTAAAGGCTCCAGAGCCCCTCAGGCTAACAGTGTAGTCAGTTCGAAAAAAAAAAAAAAAAAAAACTATGCCAGTGCATAGAGCGTAACTTACAGGGTACAAACTACAGACACAACACGGAGCATCGAAACTCTTCGCCTCACGTACCTTGCAGACTGCATTATCGAGGAACAAAGGAAGCAGCCTCGTTTCATTGAAACACGGAGCCGCGCTAGTTAGGCAAAATGTACAGAGTCGATAAACAGTATTAAATAAATACATATGCAGGTGCAGGTATACCTGATACTTTTATACCAAATTATTATAGAAAATACAGAAAACGTCTATTCAACTTATAAAAATGTTAAGCTGTCAATTCAAAATCTCTGGTTAAATTTTCGTAGGCATGGAACATTAATACGATGCAAATATTAGATAATATACTTTAGACTTAAAGGAAAACTAAAAGTGTGTACTAAACTAAGTAATATTGTCATAAATGTTCATTAAATTTGTGTATTTTTTTATTAAATTAGGTACAGAATGTTAAGTAATATTTATTATATTGAAAAAATAAAAAAATAAAAACTTCTCCTTTATAACTGCAAGCTATCAAATAAAAAAAGTATATACCTATCGATTTTGAATTAACTACTAGGGTAAACAATTACTCTGCCTACCAAAGTTAAAGTTCAATGTGACGCTAAAACCTAGGTACAATAGCCAGACAAATAAAGAGTCAGGGCATTGCCTGTCGCCACTCTTTTTGCCGTCCCCTCTTCTAGGGCGACAAGAGCTGTTTGATTAATAGCAAAAAAAAGTATAATACGAGCGCTATTACTATATAAGCCAAAAAAAATGAAAACAAAAAATCCAAACTTGTAAAGGAGGAAAGAAATAAAATCTAATAATGCCACATTTTTTAGACACAAAATGTAAATACATTTTGCATGTTTTGTAAACTATTTACTGTAGGTTACAAACGATATAAAATCGTATCAATATTACGTATAGAGGCGACTTCTCTCATAAATCATGAAAGCTGAATAAGGGTGGCATTGCGCGGTGCTATATGCAGTTCAGAGTTCCGTCCAGCCCGCGTCCGGTTGTAATAATGTCGTTCGACGTTCTGACGTCGGATTTTCCGAGACCGCGGGTATTGCGATATATTTTTACGATGTTCAAACCCGACGCGACGGAATAATATCACTGGGAGAATTTTTATTGAGAATTTATGCAATGACGTATGATATGAATTCAATCCATTTTTCTATGATTCTTAACGACATTCGTTTTTTATAAGTCTAGCGGTCTCCCGCGGCTTCGCACGGGTTCAATATATTAATAATTCTTATAGCTTATCAATTGAACAATACAATAAGCTTCACGTGTATAAAATTTAATAAAAAAAATAGATGTACAAACAGAATTATAGATTTATAAAAATATAGCTACGCTATAGTATATATATGTATAACTATAATTCTATAATTTGGTTAAACAACTATTGTAATACATATCAATATAATACTTCGATGTAAATACGCCGGGATAAGTTACTATTAATGGGTTTCTTGTAAACGGCTCTAAGGATTTGCTAGAAATTATGTACTTAGGTAACATTTTACTTTCAAAGTTTACCTAAACTGTTGGTATCCCTTTTTTTTTCGAAAGCTGCTAATGGAACCGCCTACATACATTAACGTATCTGTCTTTTTCGTTAAAAAAGTAATTTATTCCTTCTTTTCATTTAATTTTATTATTCCTACAATACATATAATGTAAAAGATCCATCTCTAACATACTTAGTATAAGAAACTCAAGAACGTAATCCCATTCTGCGTAAAACGTAAATACAATAAATATTATACGTATATTACAATTTACAATACACGGGTTTAAGTCCGTTGATTACTTGGAACTAGGAATGATAATCTTAGATATCTTATCTAACATCTATCTTAATGATATCTTAGATAGATACAGACGGTTAATTTCATTTTGATTGTAATGATAACATTACGTGACATAAAAAACTATTATAAAAATATACATGACGTATGATAAGTTATATTATATGTGCAAATATTTTAATGAATTAATATATTAGAGATACAAAGTCGAATTCTAATATTAAACTTTCATGACATAGTTGGTACGGGTCAAGTTTGATCTCAGAAAAGACAAACGTTCGCAGTCTATAATATACAATTTACAAAAAAAACAAATTACAAAAAAGAAAAATCTAGAGTTAT